>CM073459.1:23025343-24225343 GCA_037074485.1 Delonix regia | reverse complement strand
GAATCTATCATCCACTACCTTTGAATTACATAGTATATTAAGGATAATCCTGATCTTAATTTTTTTAATGACCCTATGCTTGTTTGCCTTCTCTATATAGAAGATAATTTGATTATGTTCCATCCAAATGAAGTAAATCATGGCTATTACAGTACATCTTCTAATCATAGTCAATAAGCTTTTTCTTGTAGTCTTTTCTTGAGAACTAATTCACCTCACATTTCCAATAAAAAGGCGTCCTTTTAATCTCGTAGCTAGGTATGATTTCATTTAAAATTTCTATGAAAAAGTTACAACTAAAGAATAAATGTTCCATAATTTCCTCTGAGCAATTACAAAAAGACATGAAGTGTCATCTATAAGTCCCCATTTGTGAATTTTCTTTTTGACTGCTAACCTATTTTTTAGTACAAGTCACAAAATGAAGTTGTGCCTTGAGATATATTTCCTACTCTACACAAACCTATACCAAAGGACCTTTTAGCCTTTGCTTCTTATCACATTCAAAGCTGATTTCATGGAACAGATGCCTAAAGATTCAAGAGTCTATATAATCTCACAAGTGGTGCTAGAATTTCCATCAATTCTCCTTACATTATCCCACCCTTTGGCAATTATATCATCTATAGGATCTGAAATCCTCCAACTTCCATTCCTCCAAACATCTCTTATAGTAGTATGCTTCCTAATATATGCATCATGAGTGTCAATATCATGAAACAAAACATGCCTTTTTATCTGGATCTAGTTAGAATTATTATTGTATTCATAGAGGTAGAGGAATTTGAATCTCCTGTTGTTACAATAGGAAATGTCGTGACCTTTTATAATTTTATAATAACTTTGTATAATTCAAAATGATCACACATAATTATTTTTTTAATTATAAAAGTTATAGCATCCCCTACTTTAATACGAGAATATTCAAATTAAAGGATAGAAAAATCATGGTCAAGATGTCATTAGTTTGGTTGACACTTAAAACCACCCCAAGTGTTATTGAAACCTCGCATCCCCATCAATTTCTTTTTTTCTTTAATTTCATGGAAAGATAGATATAGAATAAATAAAATCCACTTAACTGGTGAATTTTACTGGAAGATGGGAGATCTATTTGAGTAGTGGATCCCAAGTACTCTATCTATGCCTCTTTAAAATGAACCAAAAATTAATAAAAAAAGTTTGAGAGGATCAAAATTGAGTTAGTTTATGACTTTATAAAAATTTAGATTCCTTCGTATTCTTTTTCTTCATGTTAGTGTTATGTTGGAGAGATAAATATAGAGTGAATAATATCCAATCTCATTTTAATATGTAAGACTTAAATAATAAATACATTCATTATATATTTATCTCTCTAACATGATAGCAAATTAAAAAAATGGACACGAGGAGATTCAAATTGCATCTAGAGAGTTTAAGCAATTCCTTCGGTTACAGAAATTCAAACAATCATTTTAAAACTTAAAAAGGGTAATATTTTATAAATATACATGAATCTCGAGGCAAGTTTAACCAATTGTAGGCTCAATCTTTAATAACAAAAGCTCTAGCTCTCTATACATATTCCGTCCAAAATATCATGGCATTTGACACTCCTATATAATTATTGTAAAGAAGTACATGAATTAATCTATGTGAATATGTATACGTGTATATGAATTATAAAGAAGTATAACTATTTTACCGAAGTAAAAGAGAGGTATAAGAACTAAATTTTGCTTACTGTAGTACGAAAAATTTCAAGGAATATGGAGAGAATGAGGACCCCTCAACTTGAAGATTCGCCACTGTAGAGGTACGAATGAGAGTCGTCACTTTTTTATGGTTTAACTCAACGTACGTAACTTCATGTGTATCAAATGAACTGGTCGTCATGCATGTGTATAGAAGCAGGACATCTCTTGCTTCATATTGATGTAATTACCTAACCAACTTGCTTGTACCATTCGAAACACAAACAGATTTCCTCTATTGGCATCTTTCTATCACTGCCTTATCCAACCAACGAACGCCAGACATTTTTGTTTAATTTTTACTGCCATTCATTGGTCGGTGTTGCCTTTGTTGGAGCTAACACCGCCCTTTGTCTCTGGAAATGTAATTGGCCGGGACTAACCACTTGACCCACGGCGCTTACGGGGCACAACTCTTCATGTGTTTTTATTAGGTACGAGGAAAGGAAGTTGCACTTTGCTCATCAGTTATAGTTTTTGCCCTAATAATAAGAGCTTAATCACATCACTAATTGGATTGTAATCAATATTTCTAATAAATTTTAAAATGTTGATAATAACCTTGATAACAACCTTACTCTTTCATATAAATAAATAAATAAATATATGTATATATATATATATATATATATATATATATATATATAATTTTTCTACGCAAAACGCGAAGAGGTAAATTGCTGCATACTGGCAAAGAAGAGAATAAACGCACGATTCCTCCACGCATGCTAAATATTATAAATTTTTTTTGTTTGTTTAGTATTATGGTGCGAGCTTATTTGTTCAAGCTATATAAAACAGTATTGTAAAAATAAAATCTTATAATAATAATTTTAGATTCAGCAAAATGCTGTTTCCTTAGTTGATTGCAGCAATAAGTTAATTCATACAAATATTATTTTTGCTTATTATCATTCTAATAAACATATAATTACTTTTCAGTATACAACAAATCAAACTAGAATTTGAATTTAGAACTTCTGATAATTGTTCAGTATTCATTAACCACTGAGTCACATCCAATGGTTTAAATAATCTGGTGTTTAACAATTTTGGTACATAATTGTCTTTTAATTATTTGAGCAATATCACGAATCATAGTCGTGTATCAACTCAATATATATATACACACACACACACACACGCAAGCCGCTTCACATATGGTCTGACGTTTCTCTAGAGTGATTTAAAAAAAAAAAAAGGTTTAGTTTCTTTACAATAATTATCATTGGTGATATAACAGGAAGCTATGTAAAAACGAATATCAAAGGACAATAAATGTACGATCCATGGAAAGTTTAATGGGTGTTTGACGTATATAGAAGAAGTATCAAAACTCAACAAAGAACTATTTAAGTAACAAGATATATATATTTAAATTATATTCAGCAATTGAAAGATCCTATAATATTAGAAGTTCGAACCCACTAAAAATAATGAATGTATAGAGAAATAATCACACAACTTGAAGAAGACTAATTTTAAACTTAGAAAGAGTGTGATGGGTATGCCCATAAAAAATAAAAATGAAAAAATAAAAACAATAAAAGAAGCATCAAAATGGGTAGGTTGAACGAGGCAAGTACGTGTACATATATGGTCGAAGTATGATACAAGAGGATGCTTAGAGTCACAGGCTACACTTTTCTTTTCTATGTCCAGAAAGCCATAGAGTCTGAGAAGAGATCTCTGATTCTCTGGCAATGATCTGCGCACCTCAGGATCCGAATCTCTGACCTCCATTTCCCTTCCCCACACCTATTCTTCACGAACTTCCTCAATAGTCAAACACAAACAAAAACAAAACCAAATAAACAAAGCCCTGTTATGTCTTCATCCATTTGTTTTTGTCTGGGCCTCTAACGTAATGTCACAAGATGCATTCTTTCCTGGACGAGTTTCCAATGCAGGATATGTTGCATGAATGCATGCTATATTTTAGGGTTAGATGGCACAATCCTATGAGTTTACTCCATTTAATGGCAGAAAACAGTAGAAAAGTCACCTGCCAATGAACCAGTTAACAAAACAAAAAACTTCAGCAGAAAATAGATTTTTTGCCTCATAATTTTATTAAATTGCATAATAATCTGGAATTTAAAAAAAAAAAAAAAGTACAGATGTATTAGTCGGCTTATATTTTTAACATTGTAAAAAAAATTGAATTGGGTTTAATTTTGTAAGATTTCTTCAAATTAAGCTAGGTATTGGCCTCCAATTTCAAATCTCACTTGGTTGAACGTAAAGTGTGATGAAAAGTTGAAATTTCAAAATCTTGGACCATTATTTATCAATAATCACTAAGGGAGGAATAAATCAAACATTTGCAAGTTATCATTTGAAGTGGCACATTGGCTTGATGACTATTCATAATTTTCTCAAGTTTCCATAATTGTTTTGACAAAAGGGGATGAAGGAAACCTTATAATAACTGACTAAATGACCTTAAATAAGTAATTTAAATTAATCATTAAATCTTGAATCATGATTAGTATAATTTTCAAATTTTTTTTCATGATATTAAGCAATGCATGGCTAATGAAAAGAATTTAATTTGGAATATAAATATATATATATATATATATATATATATACACACACACACACGAGCACAATTAAATACATATGAATGGAATATAAATAAATGAATAAAGAATGAATAAATAAATGCAAAATTTGAATGAAAGTGAAAAAATTGTCATTTTTTAGGGAAGTTGAAGTATAACATCTCACTTTGAGATTGAGAAAACTTGGTATATAGTGTTAGACAAATATTGAGTTAGGCATTGAAAAGTTATCTGAATTAAGAATAATATCTAATATAAGAAGTTAAAATGTGTGTTACTTGTTATTATAAAGTCATGGGCATTGGTTTTATAATCAAGTTAGAAAAGGAAAAAAATGTTGAAAACATGATTGTTGTGCGCATTTCCTTCGGGTGAGTAAATAGTATTAATTATACTTATTTAATTTCTATATTTTAAGTGTCATTTGTAAAAATATTTTTGTTTTATACACTCTAATACTTTAGGAATAGACCTTTTGAATTATTGTATTAATTCTAACATATGTGTTGCACTTTTTGAAATTTTGATAAATTTCTTTGTAATATTTCATTGCATCTAAATCATCGTTTTGAATGATTTACACATTGTATGATTTTCTTAGAAACTTTTTTGAATGATATTTTTAACATATAAATTTCTAAAAATTTGAAATTTTGTTATTGCATATATTTTCAAATATTTTATACAATTATGGAGAATTATTGTTTTTCATAAATTCATCCAACATAGAACCATGTAGTTAATGTAAATAAAAATGACACGGGATAGAAGCAAAATTGTGACAAATGATTTGAGATGACACACAGAATTTTACATAGAAAAATCCTAATAGGGTATAAACCATAAACAAAGAAGAAAGAATTTCACTATGAGTAAAATAAAAGTTATGCATTTTCTTTATATAACAAAAATAATACAATATTTTATATCTCTTACTAATAGGAGAATATTAATCTCACCACTCTCTATATATTTATTCTCTCTATATATAGGATTGCTCCTTTTTTGATTGTGAGAAATAAAGTTTTAAAGCACTCAATTTATAAGGAATGATGAAAGACTTCAATGCAATTTTTGAAGGATTAAACTGCAATCATAATAAAAAATTTCTTCTATTTTTCTATTTTCCATAGTTGGTCACCTACCAAAAAATGTTGGGCATCATCCATTGATAGTTAATGATAGTAGATGTTAGCTCCAATACACCATGATTTGTTCTAAACCCTAGCTAGCAAGGTGTTGCTAATTCTCTGTGTGACGGGCACTGCACGTGAATATGTTCTAACTATTTTATGAGTTATATTGCTCGACTTTGACTATTATCTGTACAGTAATTCTTAACCTAGAGTTAGTATTTGTTCATGGATTCTAATTGGTCATGTGTAATATTTTCCATTTTAGTATTATTGAAGTTTCACTACTTATTGGTGCTATCTGCTATGCAAGGCATCCTTGGATCTACTCAAGTCCTATAGATTACGTTATATGATTTATTATTACCTTCTTATTTAGAATGATTTTGGCATATGTTAGTTTAAATGTATTTTAAACTAGAAAATTTTATGGTTGTGAAAATTTCTAGTAACCTACTTGTTCTCTCATATTATGATTAATAATATTTACTTATAGAGTGTATTGTCATTCAATTCTTCTCTCTTTATCATTTTTGTAGAGAATAACGCTAATTTCAAATATCACTTCACTGTTTAAAGACAACTTAGAGACTAGTTTGTAACTCTTACATTGTTTGCAAGGGTGTAGAGTTATTTTTATTTCATGGTCAAGCATTGAAAAACATTTCTCTTTGCATTTTAGAAGCTCTTTTTGTTGCAAGCAGGATTTTAATTTAATTACATTGCACTATGATACTGAAAAATTGGATTGAATATTGTTTATGTCTTTTGTAAATTGTAATATTTGTATTTAGATAAATTAGATTACTAGGTTCGGTTGGCTTACGGAAACAATTGACCTTGTTTTATGTGCTGATAACTATCTATGGTTAAGGGTGCGACAAATATGCAAGGGATACATTAATGGCAGAAAATTTATATATTTATCAGAAATTTTAATAATGCTTGAGAGGAAAATGAAGTACTTAGGATTCTATAGTAGATATGAGAAAATACGGTGCTAAATTTGCAATTATATTAAATTTAAAGGTGACGGTAGCTTTTTTTTTTTGAAAAAAAAAATTTGATTGATCAATTTTGCTTCTTGACAAGGTACAAAGATCATTTATATATGCATACAGCAAGGAGTAAATTACATCATGAACTTACCTTATACTTATTCCTTCTAGTTTATTTTATAAATATTTATCGACCTGATCGTCAAAATTCGCGTTGAAATTCTGTTCCCCGCAATTGCTTGCAAGTTCAGTTAGGCTCTCACACCATCGTGCAAACGAGAGATTATTCCTCAAATAACGTAATAGATTGATTATAAAAATAAAAGCTGGTTTATCTATTATTTTAATTTTTAATTAATTAATTAATTAATTTTAATGATAGTCTTTTAGTAATTTTTTATCCTGTTATAATGTTAAACTTAATTTGTACGTCCATTGAATTTATTTAATATTTTAAAATAATTTTTTGACTATTTTTAAAAGTTATGAAATGGAAAAAAAATATTTTGGTCTTTGATTTATCATCCCATATATAGTTAATTTGATTTATCACTCATTTTATTTTTTAAAATGGTCTTCCATTAATTAAAAATTATCACTTTTAATCCTTTTATATAAGTTAATGAAATTTAATTCAAAAATCTACATATTGTAATCATTTCAAAAGTAGATGGCTAAAATTTAAAATTTCAAAATAATAAAGGATTATTTTAAAAAAATAAAATAAGTCGGAGATCAAAATGATAATGTAGAGATAAATTAAGTTCCAAAATAATTTTTTGGTTCTAAAATAATTTCTTAACATTTCAATTACTGATAAATATAATAAAAAATGAATATAGCATAAATTAAAAGTTAAAAAAAATTAAATTAGCAAAGTAAAAGAAAATAGTTACGGAAAAAGAACATATATTATATCAGAACTCCGAGGCTGCAGGCTTCAAATTTCCAAACCAAAAACGATAGAAACCTAAAATTTTCACCCCATTTTTGACCTTTTAGTTGATGCTAAAGAATTGAAGAGACCAAAGCAAGACGTGGAGGTTGAAGGAGCAGAAACCAGAGAGGTCGTCATTGGAATTTGAAGCGGCAAAGATTTGAGTGAGTAGGTGATCAGGAAGGGGGGGCGGGGGGGCAGGGTGTGGTGGTAGAGATTAGAGATAGAATGGTACGACTTCTGCTTTGCCTAAATTTGCAAAATTTGCTTCGTCCAATATTATTCATACAGCTTTGGAACTTATGAACATTTTGGTATCTCTGTCAAATTACATCAACAATTAATAAGACTTATATGTGGAGATGCGCTTCTCGTTTGGCAGCCTGCTTGCTCTGTGAATCTCTCATCGTCAAAATATATATAGATAAGCTCACGCACGCATTACCATAGACAATACGAAACTGGTCAAAACTCCATTGGCAAGTTTGTGACGGTACGTTATGCTACGTCAATTCTAACCCAACCCACCTCTAAAATCTTAAAATATTCCATGTGACTAAACACGAGGTTATTAGACTATACAGTATATACCAGAATTCTTGCATCAACTTTTAGATATCACATCCTTTAAAGTGTTCTAAGAAATTTTAAATCTGTCAATTTATTGAGATAAGATGGCACAAAATTTTGTAGGAATTCTCCAATTTTAACATGAATAATTTGTGTGTGTTCACACACACATATATATATATATATATATATATGCAATATGAAAGTGATTATTGCAATCAAACTTAAATGATAAATATTTAAGTCTTTAATTTATAAATTTTCGTCCTAAATCTGTAAAGATTGATGAAGATTGAGGAGAGGTTAGCGTATGATATCAGAAGTTAATATGAACACATATAATTATTTATTTTGTGGCTGGGGGTAGTATAACACACAAAGATTGAAGATCATGAACAGAAGAAGAATTGACAACGAGTGACCCACCACAACACACACACACACAAAACACCCTATCAGAATATTCTTCATACAGGACTCGATGATAATCTATATAACAGTATTAATGGGTGCGTACAAGCTTGCTTATACAAAAAGAGAAATTAAGTAAGAAGGAAAATGCGATGTGCCGTCTCAATCAACCATGGAGGAACGTAGTTGTATGTATGTATTATGCATGGTCACGTCAACTTTGGAACAGAGTTAGGAAGACAGCGTCGGAAAGGAACCAGGCAACAGCAAGAGCACCTATCACAGCTATATATATATATATATATATATATATATATAATACTTACAGGTCCACCTCATTAATGTTCTGTTTCTCGTAAATGGTAATAGTGCGAAGCCCTAAAGCTTTTTTCCCCCTTCCTTCTGCTTTGATGCAGTTAGTATTGATTAATTAATCATGTAAATGAAGATTAACATTCATTTTAATATTTGTATATAAGTAATAATTCTAACTTTTTAAAAGAAGAGTCTGAAATGAAATGTCATTAATTCTCTCTTATAATAGATATGTGAAGGGATGTGAAGTAACACAGATAACTCGGTTAACACTCATCAACTTGAATATCTCAGAGGGGCGGATGCCAACTGCAACAACAATTAAAATTTTCTAAATTTTAGTGGTTTAAATTTTAATAAATATTTAATATTTAATCTAACTTCAATAAATATCAAATTTTAAAAAATATCATAATAGTAAAATTTTACGATTTTACATATTAAAAATTTAAATCTACAGCATAAAAATTATTTTTAATCTTAAATTAAAAGAAATTTTTTGTAAAAAAAAGAGATAATCAATTTTTAATTTAATAAGTAAATAAATAAATTATATAAAATAAAATTATATATAAAAATTTAAAATTTAAAAAGTCCAAAGACAACAAGTGTCTTCAGTCTTGTTTGGATCCATTCTTATCTTTAAATTAAATTCTTTCTTAAATTCTAAAAATCAGAATAAAGATAACGATATAACCTTATTGATTTCTTTCATCTTCAAATTTTTCTTTTTTTTTTCTTTTTTAATATATTGATGAGAAGTCTCACAATAAAAAGCAAAGTAGTATTGGTTAATGCATGAAAAAACGAGATTAGAATAAGCCAAAGATTAATAATGGTAATTATAAGATGGAAATAAGAGTCAGAGACTAATGGCGGAAAGTTCAAAGGATGGATCATCTTCTCCGGTAAAATCAGTCACCAACTTCAAAAATCTCAAACCAATATTACGTTGCTTTTCCCTTCATTGATCTCAAGGTTGGCGTTGCCCGAGGCGCTTGGTGCCAGTGCCACCGTGCAAATATTAATAAGACCATTTAGTCTTCATATTTTGCCCAGTACAACGATTAACTTTTAATAAACTAAATTTATTACAATAAAATCCTTTCACCAAGCTAACTTTCAAGTTTTTTGCTAACGTACATTTCATGTGTCCAATGAAATAAAAAACATCTGGGTAGCCCATAATATTAAGATAGCAGAGCATCGAAAATATTTAAAATAAAATATATTCTATTTGAGTTTGTTTTCATTTGGAAATAAGATTAATTATATGTTCCATATGCCCTTTGCCAGAGCAGAAATTTTCGTTTACCTCAACCTTACAAGCCTTTCAAATCTCAACATGCAATTGAATAAATTAAAAGGGGTAACAAATTAAATGGTATATATGTTCTAAAAAATTCAAGGACTAGAAGTATGTAGCTTTGCAAATTTAGAAACTTCACTCATGAAAAATTCAACGGTAAACATTGGTTAAAGCAAATTATACTTTGAAAATTAGATATGCATGTCCAATAAACTTAACTCTTATGTTTAGAGATGAATCTAAAGGTCGGAGTAAAGGTATGATTATCTCTTTAGCTTTTTTAAAATTTTATTTTTTATATATAAATTTATCTTTTATTTTTTATTTAATGTTTTAATTGATAAAAATTCAATTTTTTCCATTGTAAAAATTTACTCCGCTCAACTAACATATTTGTTCCAAAAATGTTTACTATTTTATGATCAAATCTACTTAACCCTCCCCCTTTTTCCCTCTCTCCTTTGAAGTTCTTATTTGCATATTCACAACCCAGAAATTAAAGTTATTAGTACAATTTCAGTACAAAAATAGCATTGCCTTTATCAATTTCCAGAAACTTTTGTCTAACAAAGTGTTAGAAAATGGTTAGGTTCTATAACTTAGACTTATCATGACTCTCTCTCTCTCTCTCTCTCTCTCTCTCTCACACACACACACACATCATATTCTTGAAGTGTTGGAATCTTATTTTGAGTTTAAATTCGTTGCTAATTTAGGTTGAAATTATCAAAATTCACATGAATATAATATAGGTGAATTCTATTTAAGAATATATAAGACACAATTAGGTTTCGAAATATTTGTCTTATTATAAAACATGATTACATGATACATTTAATGTTTTTAAAAAAATTATGTGTTATATTTATATTAGAGAACATGGTAATTTTGATTGAGGAAAATAGTGGAAAAGAAAAATGGAAGATCAATTTAAATATTTCGTTGATTTAAATGAAAACCAAACATTTTCTAAATATTTTTTAATAACCCAAACATACTCTTTAAAGTTTTACCTGAATTATTTCATGCATTTTTATAACTAATGTGATTATTTTATTTTCTTATGGAATGGATATATTTAAGAATAAAAATGCAATCCAAATGAGGTAGAATAAAAGAGCGCTTAAATACAAGGAGACAAATTTAAGCTGATAAAATACCGAATTAGGAAAGTGGACCCGCTTAGGTAAGGAATATCTATGTGCTTGTGTGGTAATGATCAAATGGATTTCGGCTAAAGAAAGGGGAGCAAAGCGTCACGATCTTTTTTGTCTTGGCATTAAAACATAAAGTTTATACACTTTTGTCCATAAAATTTTAGTTTTGTATATAAAATGTTTTAAAATATTTTAGAAATATATGATGTAATTTTGGAAGGAAAATATTTTATAAATACTCTTATAGATATTCTTTAGATATTATAGGTCTTAGATATTTTAATAGAGAATTTTAGATAATTATTTTTTATCGTTAAATTATGTTGATCGTCGTCATTCATTGAGGAAGTGGAGTTATATAAATACGAATAGCATTCTCATTTGTAAAGCATACAAATATTTGAACTTCTAAGCTTTTTAGAGTTTCAAAGAGTTTTGTCACCATTTCTCTTTTTTTCTTAGCCATTCTAATTCATTAAGATAGGCTAATTTAACTATCACGAGGGACGAAAAGGAAATAAGAGTGTACATGAACTTGTTAAGAGAATAAATCTGTGACAAAAAGATAGTCATGAAGAAATAGGAGAATTTAAAAAAAAAAAAAACCAATTTTTTTGTTTTGAAGTTAAACTTTTTCTTATAATCATATTATTAAAAAATTATTTGATATAAATTCTAAAATCATTTAATGATAAATGAGTTTAATTTCTTAAAAAATTAAGCTCTTTGTAATATTATTTTGAAAAATAAATAAATACTACATATCTTCTTTAAATTTTATTAAAATTACATGTATTAATATTATTTTTATTTTTAAAATATAAAAAAAATATCTTAAAATAAAATTTTATAATATAATTAGTATATTTTAAATTATTTTACTAAAATATTTAATTAATTTAAATGTGCACTTTTTAATGAAAGATATTTCAGTTAAAAAATTGTGAAAATTGACTAAAGTAAACCAAAAAAAAAGATTATTTGTGATTCACTTTTTTTAAAAAAAAGAAATGGAAGGAAAGCAGGCTAGAGGAAGGTGAATAGGGGCAGAGGTTGGGGTTGGAGACAGAAAAGAAAAGAGGGGAAAAAGGAGGAAGAAAAAGGTAATGAAGCAGAAAGAAGGGAAAGGGAAAAAGGAAAAGAGAAAGAAAGGAAGAGGAAGGACCAGAAGCGAATAGGATAGGACGTTGGTGGATGTGGTGGAGGAGTGAGGCAGGGAGGGAAGGAAGGTGGGCTTTGTGCTTTCAACGTTGTGCCTCTGACACTTTCCCACATGCCTCATGCCCCTCTCGCTCTGTCTCCTTCTGGATTGGTGAGAGGTGAGAGGGACAAATATATTATACAACTTGTTCCTTCGGATGATCTTCATCATCATGCCCATCTCTGTGGGCTTTGAAAGTTTCGCCTTCCTCTTCATCATTCCCTATTTTGACTTTCTCCCCCTCCGTCCTCTCCTCCCGCAACTTTTACTCTGAACTAATTTCAACTCTTTTTTCCCCTTTTTCTCTTTGATTACTTGCCATTTTTTGGTTTTCGAAGGTCAGGTAAATATAAAGTATTCGATATTGATTTATTTCATGACAATAATAATAGTCACATAATTACTTAAAAATATTCGATATTGATTTATTTGAAGTCATTTGTCACTAGTAATTCTCATATGACTTGATACTTGTTCTTATTACTTTTGAATTTGAATGGACGAAAATAGGTTTTTTATATTTAAAAATTTAAATATAAATAAAATTGATAAAATCTTGATCATGAATAAAAATTTAGATCCATTACAAGAAATATATGGTGTTTAAGTAGTAGATAAAAAATACAAAAATTAGCCAAAGAAAAAAAAAAGCTAGCCAACTAGGGTCAGCCCACTGCTATTTCAATTGAACCTCAACTCTATCCCTACAGAGTATAAGCAACGTCGTGCTATTATAATTTATTAAGTTGGATTAAATTGTATTTAATATTTTTATAAAATCATGTTAATATTTTTATATTGTTTATTTTTTATTAAATGAAATTAACATTTACATAAAATATATTTTCATTTTATAATATAGAAGTATTTTTCAGCATTATTAATTTTTTTGGTTATTTATTATCTTTTTATTTCTATAATATAAGTTATTTGTTTATTAAAATGATTATAACTTAAGTGATATATAGTTGTAATGTCAATATGAATCTATAATTTTAGTTCTAACTTTTGATTAAAAGTATATGCATAATTTTATTACCGAAAAAAAAAACAATGAATAACTCCTTTTTACATTAAAAAAATTTATGAACGACAACAAAAATGGATACTTTAAAACAGGAATCCGCTGGCACTTTATTAAAGTATACTACTAATTAAATTTGGATTTTTAGCTAATATTTATGGAAAGGAGACATTTTATTTAACATAATTTATTCATCAGGTATTGAATTTAAATTGAAATTAAATTAAGTCGTCTAAAACTACTTAGAATGGCAAAACGTTATTCCGGTGTGCCAAAAAAAAAAATTCTTTCAATTTAATACGTCATAAAATTATTTACATCATTATAAGACTTGAAAAATGTAAATATCTATTAATAAAGATCGTTGCATGGAATCAGGCACTAACGAGAGCTTTCTTTGATTGATTATGTAATAATTTTTGTGTTGGAGGGCAGCAAATTGGGTAGAGCAAATGAGGCCAAAAAGAAGGAAGCAGAAAGTGTGTGGATTTAAATAATGATGAAACCTCTTTATAGTATACGGACATTTCCGAAAGTCAAATTGAAAAGAGAAGCATCATTCCCATCTATCCAATGTAATCATGAGAAATTCGATATTTTTCAAAGTGGGTCACCCTAACCCCAAAATCCTCTCCCTATGTCACTTCTCAATTCCCAAAAATTATTATGGTTTTAAAATATTTTTTTCAATTTTTTTTAAAATTTGATTTGATTTATCTAATGTAAATATAAATAATTTCATCATCGCTTAAAAAAGAATTCAATTTTTATTTTTTTAATATTTCTATTCAAAACTAAATACCATATTCTAAGATAAACGCTAACTCAACCATAAATTCTAAGTACGTTAATATTATTAGATAAATTAATAATGTAAAAATAACTTGAATTATTTTAAAAAGAATAATGACAACATTGTCTGTTTTAATTTTAGAAAAATTAGAAGTGTATCTAACCCTTATTTAACTAAATCAGTCTAAAAAAATTGGGTTTAGTGCAAATAATTAATCGAATAACTATGTTAAAAGCAAGTAAATAGAAAAGTAACTTACTACTTTTGTTTGTTTATCCTTGAAATTTGTTTTTCAAAATTAAATGAATTAAATTTATCATAATTAAATATAAAAATATGAGCCAGACACTAAATAAAGAAAAGACTCTTATATATAATTAAATTACATTAATTATTTATTATAAATTAAGTCAATGTAAAATTTTTCTAAAACTTAAATACATCTCATACATTTATAGTATTATTTTTGACACACTCATAATTTTAAGTGCATTAATATATTAATTATAATGTAAGAGTATAATTATAATAATATCAATTCAAAAAATAAAAATAGTATTATTACAATTATATTCATATATTATAATTAAGTGCATTAATACATTTAAAATTATTAATGCATTAAAAATTTTATTGACATTTATATATTTATTTATGATTAATTGAATTATTTTTATTTAATGCAATTTGTTTATCTTAAGTAAACTAAGACAACTCAATTTTTTTTTTTTGCAAAACTTTTAAAAATTTAAGAATAAAATTCCTTTTTTTTTTTTTTTAATCTTTAGAGAGTTACCTGATATAAAATTTTATTGTAATCTTCAACAGATAGGAATCATTCTAACCATTTTTTTTTTTTAATTCGTCAAGGCATCACTTCATCAAACATACAAATTAATAAACATCATATCATACAACGTACATGATCGTGATCAAATCAACAGAGAGAAACGGTGAAGTTAATTGAGCGGCATATATATCATATGCGTACATAGTACATACAACTCATGGATAAAGCAGACAAGAAATTGAGTGCCCTGTGTTCCCCGTTTCTATTCCAAAGTGCTTCTTCGTCCTATATCCTTTTTCTGCAATTCACTCTCTAATCTTCAAGCCTTGTGGGGTTAAGCTAGCCAGCTATCCATCAATGAATCTGAATATATGACGCACTGCTTCTGCTATTTCACTTGCTGACCCCAGCTTACACTCTTCTTCAATCTGCATCATCACCAAATCCTTCATCAAAATGTTTAAATTTGTAGTAGTTTTACACTATCAATAATAATATTATTATTATAGTGTGATACTATGGGTATTTATTATTTCACATGAAAATAATATTGACTTAATGGACATGTTTAAATAAAAAGGTAATGCTGTAGTGCGAGATTTAACTTTCTTTCGTCTTCTCGAAATTTGCAAAAATTATTTATTGTTTTGTACGCATATTTTAAAATAATATAATAAAGACTCTCGACTTCCTGAGACGAAAATTTGAAGAATAAAAACCATTCAACATGTAGAAATTTCCATAAAAAACACTTCATTGTTTTAATTATGGACATTGTTGGAAATAGGGAAGCCAGGTTTTGCTTAGGTGCACGTCAGAACTCAAAAGAAGAACGGTACCCTGACCTGATTCCCCTTTGATGAGTTGACCAAATAAAAAAAGAAAAAGAAAAAGAAGAAATTGAAGAGAAAAAAGACAAAGTAATACCTTGAGATTGAAACAGTATAGTACCGAACCCTGCGAGGAGGTGATGTTGAGGTGCAGAATGCTAAGCCTAAGATCCTCCAAACAAACAATGGCTTTCACCAATTGCCCATGCCTCCTTCTGCATCGAATCTTCAAGTTCACATGCGTCTGAATCACCGTCGCCTCTATCTCTGCCTCCTTCACCTCTTCTTCCCCAACACACGCCGCTTCTCCTTCTTCGTAACCAGGCGATGGTGGTTTCAGAATCTCCCCATAAGAAGAGCCAATCTCTTCGTTCTTTCTAATCTTCTTTTGTTCCTCGAGGGTTTGAAGCAGCTGCTCTAATTCCTTCACGAAATCTATTGCACCTCCGATAATAGACGCTTGGTCACCCTGGAAAAAGTTTGGGTTTTATAAGACCAAAGATTGGAATTTTAATACGAGCTACGCAGAATAAGAGAATTTGAGGAAATGCGTTTGGTTTCTGATTATTACCCTTTGAATATAGGAAGGGGGCATGAGCGTCCTTAGAACACTGAGATGGTCGTTCATCTGGCGTCGACGGTTCCGTTCCACGGCAATGTGGGTCATTCTCTGGTTTTCCACTTCTTCCTTGTTCTTGATTGGTCTCGTTCTCTTTCGCTTTCTCCTTTTGGGGTCTCTGCAAGAATTTTCGGCTAAAATGGGTCGTTCTTTCTGAACCATTATAGTTGAATGAGGAAGAAGATGAAAGTCTTCGTTGGTTTCGGATTTCACAGGTGAATGGCTGTCTACAACGTCGAGTGTGACGCAGCTTTCAAGTTCTTTTGCTTGGATTTGGGTGTCCAATCTGGGTATGTAAGGTTTTTCTTCCCATGGTTGTCTCTTCAGGTGTTCTAGCCTTAGAAGTGTTTGAAAATTTGCCTCTGAGAAGGGAAAAAACTGTTGTGGGGATTCCACACTCTGCAACATCTGTAGAAATGGCATCTTTTCATCCTCCAAGCTTGATATATAAAATTGTTCCTCTTCCTCTGTATTGATGAAGCCTTGCTCTAAACAATTTACTTCCAAATGCTCATCAAAGAACTGCAAGAAAAATTATTGAGAACAAACAAGATAAGAGTTTTGTATTTCATTTTCAGACTGACCCAAAAAAGCAAAGAATATATATGCTTCCATTAATGGGCATGGGGTTGAGGATCTCTAGGGAGAGGTGGGGTAATGAAAAGCGGAACAGAAATAGAATGTCGAAACAGGGAAACCACTAAACCAGTGCAGATACAAGTATTTCCAGGAAAATAACATAATGCATTTAATGCAAGCATTTCGAGAGGGAGTAAATGCAGTACTTTTCTTGATCCTACAAATGGGGTTCGAGGGAAATGAATGGTGAAGAAGAGAGAAGAAACATGGGTATGAAACTAGGAAAGTAACATACACAGGAATTGATGGGTCCTTGAAGCCTCTCCATTATCATAACTGAGAGAGAGAGAGAGAGAGAGAGGCGGAGGGGGAGGGATCTTAAATTCTTGCTCTCTCACTGTAGCTGGTGACCAACATTCCGTATAGTGATACTAACAAAACAATACTAATAAATGTAATCCCCAAGAAGCGGAAGAACGAGACCCTATATTCTTCCACCCCGCAATATATTCCTTTGTTTTTCTGATGCTAGTGATACTCTTATTTATAGAATATAATAAATGCTGATGCGTTAAGTGAAACGGCTACTCACAGGGAGGGTAACTAGAATACTGGTAATTTGGGTCAAATCATTGCTGATCAAAAGGGGAAATGGAAGGATTTTGGTGAAAAACGAAAGGTGGGAAATTAAACTCTCAAACTGGGTTAGAAGAGAGATAGAGCAGATGATGCATCTGAAATCTGTAAGAGTTGGTGAGAGCTTACAGGGGGCAGAAAGAGAAAGAGAGTGAGAGAAAGAGTTAGGGTTGTCTGGTTTACGAGGTCCCAAGCATTATTGGGGATGGCAGTTTTATCCAGCAGCGGGCACGGACAGTTGTGGTCTTGTGGGACTCCCCCCTCCCCCTCGCTTTCTTTTCTCTGCGATTTTTTTTTTTTTTTAATTTGGAACCCGTTCTTCGACTTTTTTTTTTTTAATTTTTTATGTTGAAAATAGATAGACATATAGGAATGACCAGTTTATTTCATATATTTGAGTAAGGCCTGCCATTCACTCTATATTAATCTCTCTAAAATTAAAATGAAAGAAAAAAAAAGAGAAGATAGAAATCTTATTTTTTTAAGTAAGGTTGTAGGTTTATACAAATATATATATATATATATATATATATGTCACATTCATTAGTAACAGGGTCTTTCGGATTTGGATGGTTTAAAAAAGTTGCAATATAAATTTAGTAAGAGATTGACACAAATAGGAGAGGGACACAGTGGCTCTCATCCAAATCTTGCCCTCTTTCTCTACGTCTTGTAAAATACTTCAATTTGCATAAACAAATTTATTTATAGGTTGTAATTCATAAAGCACATGAAAAAAATAAATAAATTACTTATGCCTCTCTGCCTCTCTCATGCAAAAGTGGGACAGAGCAAAGCAGGAAAAAGCTATGTTAAGGGCTTCTATGGATTGTGCCACTCCTTCGTCTGATGATGGGTCAATTCCCAATTACCGCAAACTCGCCTCTCTCTCTCTCTCTCTCTCTCTCTCTCTCTCTCTCTCTCAAAGCACAAATTTTTATTGAAGTGATCATCACATATTTTTTACCCTCCTTTCTGACCCCACCTGTCAATTTAGACTGCACATGGGGTGTGCAAGTACAAGGCTAACTAGCTAAGCCTCTTTGTATAGCAAGGGTAGGAAGATAAGAGTCTGTTCGATCTTTTTACAATTACAGAACTAAAGGATTATTAGGCCCTTCTCAAGAGCTTTCCGAAGTGTCAAAATCTATCTTCTGCAATTACGCTTGATACACAACTAACAATATGTAATTGCCGAGTGCCCACCCCAGTTGGTTCACTTGGCAACTCATCTTGTCCCGCAATTTTAAATTCTCTGTTAGTCTCTGTTTCTATGTTGTTTATTCTACTGCCTACTAGTGCTCTAATTGATAATATAAAGAGATTTACTCTCATTATCATTTTTTGCCCAAAAATACTAAAATATATTTCCTTGTATACACCATTGCACTATTGAAGTTTGGGGCTCTTTATATTGTTACTGTTAAAAGAAAATTTCAAAGAGATGATGTTGATGACAGTCATTTTCTTAAAAACATTTTTTGATGTTTAGTCTTGAGTAGATGTATACTCTTTTTCAGTATACTCCACCCTTATCTTTGGCCGATAATCAATCTTTATATCCATTTTGTTTAAAGAAAAATGTAATTCTGCTTGTACGTTACTACATGAGAGAAGTTCGAGGTTCTCTGTTCTATTTTTTTAACCAAGTACCAAACTTTGAATCAGAAATTTTCAACTCTAGAGACAGTTTCAGCAGTAGCATTAAGCCAGAGCTTAGTGATTGAGGTTTTGCATTCTATTTCTGCGAAGAGAGAACCCCACTACTTCAATATTTTCCTATTCATTGAATTTTGATCCAACTTTGATCTTTGCGACTTCATTAAAATCAACTACAAACCAGGTCGTTGGGCGTGATAACACCAGAAAAGCTTCAAGATTGAAGAGTTAGTTGAAGTCAGGCTTTCACAATTAGCACATCTGTTACTGCCTACAGACGAGCGTCCTTCTTGTCTCATTGACATGTCAGGCATTGCTCGCTGTGTGCTTCGCTCCTAATAATTGATTGCTTTTGGATTCAGGCCTCCTGCCACCAGCTACGTTGCCACCTTAGCATTGATTGTGTCGGGACCTAAGCTTTTGTTTTCTTCATGCAAAAACCTAAGCTGTAGCAGAGACTCCTAATATGTATAAACCTTTCACTTCATCTAACTTTCAATCTGACTCCTTTTTGGTGATAGTTTAGTTCTCAAGAATCCCCTTTTCTTGTGAAATTCTTGTGTGTATTTTCAATGAAGTTGGTCAATATTGTGAGGTTCAAATTTATATGAAATTAATATAATTACATATAATTATATTTTTTATTTGTAAATCTAGATTATTCATTTTTTATCCAAAGTCAACCTTTATGAAAATGACCTTGCGTTCTTAAACGTATGGGAATTCATATTGAATTTTAAATTATCATGTCTATATATAGGTTAATTTATTATAGATACAATTAATTGCTCCCTTATTAAAGCTTGTTATTGTATATAAATTATTTTTTTCTTTTGCTTATGGAAGTCTCCCATAATGCTAATTATAGCTGATTCTCTCTAATATCACAGAATTCATATTGATAGTCATTTTTTTAAGAAGTCTTTCCATGCTTTAGTATTTTGGGTAGACTTTTGCTCGTTTAACAAATATAAGTGTAAGATTGAGCAAAGATTCTAGCTATCACTCATGTCGTAAACAATAATGTTACAGTACTCTTCTTATCTACCAGAGTTCAGTTATTATCGAGAGGACTAGTAGTAAAATTCTTAATGGTATTAAGCTGGTGCAGAAGAGACATGCTCTTAAAGATAATCCAAACAGTGAATTTAGTTTTGGACAAAATTTGAAGACAACGAATAAATCTCGTAGCTAGTTGGACATTGGACGACAATTAATGATCATAAAACTGCAAATCAAGACTCTTATAGGGTCACAAACGTGTTGAAAACTACTCAAATTGAAGTCCAATACAAGACTTGACGTTCTTGATAAGCTGAATATGAGTGTGGTCCCCAGTAAATTTAGCTAACTTGGCAGATTCAGATAATCTAGTATGAGCCACGTCTCTGAGTGATGAACCAGAGAAAACGGCACGCTAGTCGCTGGCCTCAAACCACAGTACTTTATCTATTCATCTCATTGTCAAAACCAGAATCAAGAAATCGCACAAAATCATCAAAACTCCAACTCTCCCTCATTTTGCATTGAAAGCCTAACAAAGACAACCTAGTGAAGGACCAATGTTCTATATATATATATGTGTGTGTGTGTGCGTGTGTGTGTATCTATATATTATCACTGTCCACTGCTCTACGAGCAAGTTTTCTGTCGTATAAGGCGATTCAAATTTCCTTTTCTGTTGGTAATCATCTTGTAAGTGTCAAACCCCATCACCTTTCTACATCGTAGGAACTAGGAAGCATTTGAATTCAGTATTTTCTCTATCCATTTTCCTTCTATTATATATATTTCTTTTCTGGGTATACTTATTTGCCTGTAATATTAAACTAGCAAGCTAATAATAGGTCCTCTTTATTTAATGAAACTGAGAACAGATTCTACCAAATAGATAAACCCAACTAGGAAACACATACCATTTGAATTTATGAGAATCTTATCTGTTGGGTTTGGAGCTGTGGCTTCACATTCCTCGTAAAAACTATTGCAGCCCTTCAACCACACAACCAGAGGCATTCTTTTTCTCCAAACCTTGATGTTTGTCCTCTAGCGTTTAGAAGATGGTTAATTTATGCATGACTGAAGGTAAAATTTTCTAAAGATTCTGAGGTAACTTAGATTAACCAAATGAATAATAAATAAATAGAAGCATGATAGAGATAAAATTAGTTAAAAAATATATCTGACATACTGCTATATCTATTCATATACATCGAAAAACATTTGTCTCTTTTTTTAATTCTCATCCCCCATCAGATATTGGCTATGGCATCTTCTCATAATTTACCAAGCCCTGCAAACCTTACCCTGAGTCTGCTTATTAGGTGAAGCTTCTGTGGAGCCTAAGTTTGAACATTTTCTGCCATGTCAAATTACGCATTGATGTGGAAAGATGATTTTGTCTGTTCACGGGGAATGGGGAAAAGAGGGAGGTTAGAGAGTCACGAATATTGCCAAACACGTTCAAAGAGGTACCCCAGTATATTTTAACCAAAAACCTGAAATGGGGCTGCCAGGAAAACAGCTGAGAACATTTACATTCTCATGTGCTTGGGCTGTGACACATTGAACTTGTCACTGATGTACTCCAGGACACAGTGCTGTTGCTCAGCTGGGAGGCATATATGGTAGGACCCTATTTTGTCGCACCAAGGTAAAAATCTTGATCAAGACTGGAGGTAAGGTTTTCTAAGGGTAAGTTTGGAGCTGAGGAGAGAATGAAAGAGAAGGAATGTAAAAGAAAATGATACCTGAAAAAAGGGAGAGGAATGGAAGGTTAAAAAGATAGTTTTTCTTCTTGTTTGGAGAAAATTTCTCCTCCAAAATCTCAAAAGTAAGAGGAAACTAACAAATTTAAAAAAAACTGGCCTTTGAATTTGGCCAGAAAAAAAGGCCTTTGAAAGATTTTGAAGAATTAGTGGAAGTCTTTCATTATCTTTTCCGCACAGAAGTTGAGCTAAAAATTTTCTGAATTTGAAATCTAACGTGATTATATATGACTGATTATTTTTCGGCCGTAGACCAAACTTAGCAAGACTCGATTTATAACTAGGTTTTGTCAAGTCTTGCTCTTTTTTTCTTTTTTTTTACCTTATTCTAATAACTTCTCACAATCAACTTTTATTTATTTGTCAAACAAATTAACGTTTTGCCAAGCTAACATGTATATACACATTAACATGTCACATAATGGTTTCATTCAAAGGATTCAATGTGTCCTATAACTTTGATTTGGCCCAAAATATTGTTTTCCAGCCTGAGCCCAAAATAATGTTTTTATTAGAAACTATACGTAGTATAGGCCTATATTAATAATATAGCTCATAGTGGTTAACAACAAAAGGTTCAAAAAGTTAAACTACCACAATTGCCCAAGCTAGATGCCAATTGAACCTAAAACCCAATTGCCCAAGTACAAACTTGGCTACATTGGTCCAATTCGGTCCTTTTTCTTTTGGCCCGACCCAGCTTAGTTGGGTCAACTAGTCAATGTATTTCCCCATTAACTCTTCAACAAGAAAAATGTTTCCGTGAAATCTCCCATTCCATTCCTCTTAATTTTCTTCTATCCAAAAGAAGTTTCTTTACATGCCTTAATTCTTTAATATAACTTGATAACCAACAATTGAACTTATATTTTTAAGATATATATGGATGCAGAATAATGGAGAAGAAAAAAAGAAAACAAAATTTTCATATTCTTACCCCCGAGAGAGTGGTTATCAAGAAGATAATGAAGGATTTTTAAATTATCTTTTAAAACCCTTCCAAATTATATTTTAAAATTTTCTAAATTTAAAGGATTTGGAGAAAATTTTTTCCAAAAAAACAGTAAAATTATTGTTATATAATTCATTTCTTTTTTTTATTAATTTCTATTGTTTTATATAAATTTAGAGTTTGATTATTGAAAAGGATAAAGATAAAAATAAAAATGAAAATAAATTTTTAAAAAATAAATTATACATTATATTTAATATGATATTAAAAAAAATAAAAATAAAAATAAAGATAGGTCAAATTATTAAAATATCTCTATTTAAAATTTTAATTAAGAAATAATTTTTCTTCCTTTTCGATCTTCTTCGTAATGCACCATTACCCTGTCTTCTCTTCTTCCCAATCGCAACTTGTCATCTTGGTCTTCCTACGCTCATCCGGCGTTCTTCCGTTCGAAACCATCGAAAACCTTCCTTTTCAAGCACTATCAAGCATTCAATCTTCACTTGGTTTCGTTCAGAGATCTAATTTGGCAGAGAGAGAGTGGTGGTTGAACGACGGTCAAGGGTTGAGAGAGAAAGTAGTGACAGATGAGAGAGAGAGACGATGGAGGAAGAGAGGCCGGACAATGAACGGAGGAGAGAGAGAGACGACGTAGGAATAGGCCGGATGATGAACGGAGGAGAGAGAGAGAGACAAAGGGGGAATAGGCCGGACGATGAACGGAGGAGAGAGAGAGAGAGAGAAAGAGAGATGATGGAGGAATAGGTCGGACGATGAACGGAGGAGTGAGAGGCGATGGAGGAAGAGAAGCCGAATGGCGAACGGACAGAAGAATGGGAGAGGGCTCAGGGGCATTATGGCAAATTTCACATCTATTCCCTGGAATGCTTCACAAAACCTTGGGGGAGGTGGGTTTGCTGATTACCCATTCTCATTAATTTCTACTAAGCAAACGGAGCCTTATTTCTTTTCCTTCTCCCTTCAACTCCCCAACACACTCTTAAGTTTTCTTTATAAATTTTTTGAAAGTAAATTTTACAGGAACTAATTTTGGAGTTTGAATGTACTTGAAACTGACCTGTCAAGGTGTACTAGTGTCAAATGCAGCTGATCAAGTTTCAAACGATTGAGTAATGGATATAAGTACTCCACAAAGAAAACTAAAAAGCAAATTTTGCTAGAAAGAAAATATTACATATATAGAGAGTTGGCATGCAAATTTTTCTTTCCGTCGATAGTTGGCATTCAAATATTAATGTTCATACCTGTACCTTTTTCCATATGCATGATAAAGTAAAGGTTAATCATAATTCATAAGACCACATGTTCAATATATATTTGAATCCAAACCGACAGGGTATGGGTCAAATGCCAACTGGTGGAGTTCCAAACGAGTGACTAATTGATATAACTCCAGAAATAGAATTAACAAGCAAAATTTGCTAGAAAGAGAATATTACATTTGTACAGAATTGTCAAACAAATATTCAATGTCCAATACCAGTACTTCTCTTTTACTATTTTACACATGGTGAAGCAAATATTAGATCATAAGACCACTTGTTAAACTACCTACACCCCTCACTGCTTAATACCTGCTCTTTTAAATTGCCAGTAAAGCATAAGCTAGAGAATTATTGTGACAGAGAAAGTAAGAGATCAACAAACACAATCTCAAAAGTCGCTTATAAATGTACTAGCGCTCTATTTGTATAGTTAAGTGGCTGATGTTATAAACCCTTGATATAGTCTATAAACTTGTCCAGCACCATGTCAGCATTTTCTTCGGGTCTGATTTTAACATGGCGAGCCAGCCCCCAGTGTAATTGCCATACATTCAGCTCATGATGATATTAACCACTAAACCAAATGCTGCAACCAAAAAAATTAAGAAGCCATCCACCCCTTGGGAACCATTGACAATTCTTACAATGGATTGGTATACCAGAATCCCTATTAGAGTGAGGACAATACGTCAAGAAGCAAACGCAGCCATATTAGTTGAATAGAGAACAAAGCACTAACAATCTCTATTCTGAAAAAGCCATATGACTGACTGGGAGTGGCTTCCCATCCAAGATCCAACAGCACATAAAGGAGAACAAGGAGATGGCAAATGCTGCAATATCTGAAAGCAAATTGGCTTTCATGCCTCCAGCAACTTCAATGGTCATGACAATTAGAGTGAGGACCACAACAATCAATAACTTACGCTTCAAACTCCTTTGTTCTTTGAAATCCTTGGAGATGGACACAGCATCTCCAAACAAACATCTTGCTTCCCACAAATCATAGTGCGTCCAAGATTTGTTGATTTATCAGGACATTAAATTGCTAGACCATTAACTAGTGGCTATGTGTTCAATACCTGCTCTTTTAAATTGCTAGTAAAGCATAAGCTGAAGAATTATTGAGACAGAGAAAGCAGAGATCAGGAAAATCTCAGAAGTCTCCCTTGATCTTTCCTTCTAAAATAATCTCTTGTCCTCCAACAAATGTACTAGCGCCCTATCTGTATAGTTACGTGACTGATGTTATAAACCCTTATGATTTAGTCTATAACCTTGTCCAGCACCATATCTGCATTTGCTTCAGGTCTGATTTTCACATGACAAGTCATCAAAATCATCCCCACAGTTATTGCCCATACATGCAGCTCATGAGCAGCCACCACTTACTTCTATGTCATCCCCCTTTCGAGCTTAGTTGTATCAATCTCTCGTGGTGTGCTTTCCATCAGAACTTCATGTATGTTTCGCAGCATATTGGTTGTTGTATCCAAAACAATTACAGACATGACAAGAGTGCAAAATACATCATCTATTTGCCACTCAGGCTTGTACCATATGAAATGCTTCCACATCTGAAAGCAAATGTGCTGCATCATTCAGTATCAATGCTGGACTACATATTGGGTTTAATGCCACCATCAACATGTCCATCGTCCTCTGGAATCCTTAAAAGATGGACCTAGCTTCTGCAAACACGCATGGTGCTTCCCACAAATCTTACTTCCTCCAGGATTTTCTTGTTCCATCAGGAAATTTGCCACAGATTTCTATAATCTGTGCATGCTGAGATCTTTGTGCTTCCATCTGAGACACAACAACAGTGAAAATGTAATTTTTTTGACATGGCACTCTTTGAATCATAAAACCCAAAACATGATACTTGGGCAATGCATCTTCCAATAGTTATTGATAAGTAAAGCCGTTAAAACGGGTTCGACCCACCGGGTCAGCCCGTTTAACTCACCTAAGAGGTGGGTTGGGTTAAGGGGTTTTTTTTGAGAACCTGTTTAATATGCTTTTATTAACTCGACCTGTTTAACCCGCGAGTTAAACGAGCCAACTCGCAGGTTAAATGGGTTAAATGAGTTGCCAATTTTTTTTTTTTTTTAATTTTTCACTCACTCAATCTAATGCTCTACCCCACACCCCACTGTATTTTTTTATTTAAAAAAATTAACCATAATGTATGTATTGTATTGTCTCTATTATTTTGTAATTTGCCATATTTGAATATTCTATTCATAATCATATTCTTATTATTAATGAATCATTGAATTATTGGATTATTTTACTTGTTGTAATTCGTTTAAACTTGTTTTTTATCTAGTTATTTTTTTGTTTATTTATATTGATATAGAAATTGATTGATTAAATAAGACATATGCTTAAAAAAAGTCTTTAAATTTTTATAATTTTTTATTTTATTTTTATTTCTTTTAAATTTTTTGATGGATTAAACGGGTCAATTCACTTAATTCACCAGGTGGGATGGGTTGAGATTTTCAACCCACTACCTGATGGTGGGTTAAACGGGCTAACTCGTTTAATCCACTAACTCGGGTGGGTCAACTAAGGTGAATCGGGTTAGCCCACTTTGACAGCTATATTGATGAGCAGGCAAAGCACTGTTAGACAAAATAGACAAATGCAACATTAATTTCAAATGTTGAACAATAACAGAGACTCGATCACATATCAATACATATATGTTAACTTTAATATAAAGAATAGGAAGAGAAAACCAAAAGCAATTGTTCTCTCCATCCATTAGATATATGTTAACTTTAATACAATAGGTAGAATACGCTAAGTTTTTTAATTTTAGAATATAGGTGCGTTAATATAAATAAATAAATAAATAAATATAAATACATAAAACAAAATACAATATAATTAAATAATTTAGTTTATATTTGTAAAAGATATCAAAAATTATAAATTAAAGTATAAACAATTAATTTTTTTTTATTTTCATCAATTTCACTCAAATTTTCTATGAGCTTTTGTTTCAAATCTGGCTCATCTAAGAGCTAATGTGAGTACTCATGATACCAAAAGCAAAAAACCCAATGTAACAGTCATATTAACTTTTTTAAAAAAATACTGCATACAAAAAAAAAAAAAAAAAGCAAAACTGAAACTGCAAGTCATAAAACGAGAAGGAAGCCGGCAAAACTGTAAAACATGAAATGAATGGGCACCTGCAAGAGGTACTGCCGGAACAGAACGGAGCACCACGCCGGAATAGAACAGAGGACCACTCCTGACAGACGAACACGAACGGGAGGCAGCGATTTGAGCGACAATTTGAGACGAAGATGCAGTGTACGCACAACAAACGGAGGAGCAGACACGGTGAAGGAGAGCAGAAGTACCGCAACGAAACTTGATTGTAAGTGAGGGACAGACCGATTGTTTAGGTTTTGCTTCGAAAAATGTTTTTTAAAAAAAACGTTCAGCGTTTCGAAAACTGACATGTTTATAATATAATATCTCAAAAATGAAATTCCTTGTTGATAAAGAGCGAAGATAACTCTTTATGATATATCAATCCATTGGACCTGTAAACAAGGGCGAGCATATATATACTGCTACATGAAATAATTAATCACATTGATCAACTTGCATATGAAATTACATAATTGAATTTAGTTGTCTGTAACGTAAAATTGAAGTGCGAAACTGTACCATCATTAGCCCCCAAAAAAATTGGGAGGATTATAACATCAAGCTAGACTATTCTTGGTTCAGGAAATTATTGAGTGATATTAATTTTTGACGAGCTTCACAGATACCAAGCAAGATTGAGATTGAAAGAAAATTTTAAAATTAACAACAAAATAATGAAAAAAAAAATCACAACCATATGGCAAGAGAATAATTGGTGGATGAGTTCTAGAGACTAGCTTCACCATTAAATTCATTATTTTGCTAGTAAGTTACAATTACCATGTCAGAAATTTTGAGTAAGCCATAAGCAACAAGCAACGAGGCATATCTGTTACATAAACACAAATAATTGCTCATGGAAACAGATATATAGCGACGCTACAAGTTTTCAACACGTCCTGTAGCGGCATCCACTTTCATGTTAAAGAGAGGCCACAACGATCTTCAGACTCTTGACATAGTATAGTCACAAAATTGCAACAGCATTACGACGGGACTCACTTAAACAAGCAAAACAAAAATTGCCAGAGACATTAATTTATAATAGAGCCTCAAAGTATTCTAACAAGATAAAAGGGGTCATAAACCCAACAATTCAACGAAATAAAAACTGGGTAATGGAATCTTACATTGCTTGTGCGGCTAATTACTTGACTTCGAGCTTGAGCTTGCATTTTTATTTGCCCCACTCTCAGGTATTTGCAAGTTGCGATCCGTTGAGAAAAAAATTATCCGATCAATTTGAATAAAGGGTCTCTGTGTACACGAAATTGGAAAAGAGAACAAAATATGCGTCATCTTCCCGGTATATAGTACACTCATCATTCGCATAGAGAGAGAGAGAGAGAGAGAGAGAGAGAGAGAAAACGAAGGTAAGAAACAGAAATAAGAAAGACTACTTACCAGGACCGGACCATATTCCTAACAAATATCCCAACCGATTCAAAGTGCGGACTCAACAAGAAATACGGAAAAAGAAAAGAAACAGGCGTCATCTCCCAAGTATTTACACACTCACTTTCGGATAATCTTGAAGTCACAAAGACGAGTGATGAATAACTCTTTTCTCGTGGGTTACTTCTTTCCTTGTGTTCTGTTAATCATCTGGTATACTTCTGGGTCAAGACTTGGCATAACGTGGTGATTTGGTGCTCTCCAAGAACGCGTGAAATACATGACCCAAAGAACTTTATTTTTAAAAATTATATTTATTGTTTGAGCCCTTTTTTTTTTTTTTTTTTGAAAAATCAATATTACGTCAAGGGATAGTAAATACATTTTTTTTAATGGCAGAAGGAAGCATTAAATTAAAACTTTTAAAAAAAATAGGAACACAGAGAAAAAAAAGATTCACCTCTAATCTCCTTTCCATGCAAAAAAGCAAAGTGAAACGTTTTAATTTAGCGAGTAAATTGTGAAGATCAATTTATCAGAGTTTTTTTTTTTTAATAATTTTTGAAGATCAAATTTCATTTTGAAAAGTAATTTTTAAATTTTTGTTTATTTTTAAAGAAAAATTATAATTCTTTTTAATTCATTCTTGTCATAAAATAGATGTTTATATCACTATCCTCTCAAGCAATTTTAATGTTGAAATAAAAAAGTTTACTTTAATTCTATCAGAAACAATTTTTTAAGAAAATAATATCTCTAAAATTTTATTGCAAAGTTATGACACCAAAATATTCAAAATTTCCCAAGAGAGACGCTTGAAGGGAAAAATAACCCAGGAGAAGAGATTGTCCAAAAAAAAAAAAAAACCCAGGAGAGGACAAAAGAACCAGAGGAGTTTTTACCTTTTACCGTTCATCTTCATCTTTCTTCCTTTTCTTTTCAATATAAATCCTATCTAGAAGATGCACCTACATGAACAGAGAGAATCGCTCCTGAAACAGATATAAAGCAACGAAAAAACTATTCAATTTGGACAGAAACCAAAATGATCTTGAGATTTTTGACAATGTATACTCACAGAATTGCAACAGTATAACAGCAATACCCATTTAAACAAGCAAAATAAAAATACAAGAAAAATGATTTGTCAGACAAAGGGCCATTAGCAGATTCAGTGTACAAAAAGGGCCCAACATTTTAACAAAATAAATGGGTAATCAGTCTTGTATTGCTTGTACTGATAGTCCCCTAGACTTTGAACTTAGGCTTGCAACTTCAAGCAGCAAACAATGGTATTTATACTACCCATCCTCATGCCAGGAAGTATATAAAAGTTCTGGTAAAAATTAAGTATGGTCTCCAAAAAATATAAAATTTGCATATAAATTCTCATAAAATTGCATATAACCCCCTAAAATGACATATTATTTGCATATAATTCCTTATAAAATTACGCAAGGCCCCAGAAGATAAAATAATGTACAAACTATTCATCAAATGGGAGGATTAGTGAAGACTCCTCTGCCGAATTCTTTGCTATTTTCTGTTGTTTTGTTCTTCTTATGGGTAGAAAAATAAAACTTAGATGAAGCCTTTCAAAATATATATTTTACATATTGCTTTGATATATATATCACAAACGTTAATGAACTATTAATGATTGTTATTTAATCATCATATAAATATATTACTTTAATATTTCCATACATTTTTTTGAATGATAAAAACAATAAATTTGTGTAGGACACTATCTTACCAAGGCTATTTTTTTTAATACTTGTATATTATTAAACTAAAATCTGAATTTTGTTTCCTCTTTTTTTTTTTTTTTAATTGCTTCTCTTTGATTTACTCATTCATTCACTTAAGTTGATATTTAGTCTTTTTAATGTTTCAGATAATTTTTCTCTTTTATTTTTTCCAATATTTTTCAACTTATTATTTGCATTTGCATTGTTCCATTATTAACTTATTTAACTTTTATATAATATTTAATCTCTTTCATATATATATATATATATATGATATAGTAATTCTAAATTTCTTACAAAAAATTGTATGAAACCTGCAATCTTAATTCCTCTAAAAAAATCACTTTTCATTAGATCTAATAATAACTTAACAAGTATTGGCAAAAAAAAAAAAAGGGTCATAACTTAAAAGGCCTGTTTGACCCGATGAATCTAACCTCTTAAAATAAAATTTGAATGGATAAAGCCCAATTGGAAAAACCTGATTTATAAAATAGGTAAGACTCAAACTTTTTTTAAAACTTAGTTTGAGACTAAAAGTTCAAATAAATATTTTTTAATATAAAACTTATTATTTAAAGAACAACGTAGTATAATTTGATGTCTTAGTATATAAATAAAAACTAAAACATATTATTTAAAGAATATATGTTAATACAATAATTTATTTGTATTTATAACATCTTTATGTATAATTTTATAAGTAATATTAATAATTAATATTTTATATATTTTAAGTTTAAGTAACAAATTAACTTGATTATCATTTTAAAAAACCTGATTAGCTTGGGTTAAAAAATATGATAAAAACTCAAATAAAAAACTTGATTAAAATATAGATTTAAATATTTTTTAAATTTAAATTCAAATCTAATTTTTAAAAGCTCGATATGAAAATAAGGTCTGCTCTCCATGCCTAAGGAATCTTTTGACACATATATTGTGGAACTATTCACCTCATTCTCATGCCTGAATGGAGAAAATGATCTCAACGGCCTTGGAAAGGGAAATGAGCAAGCCTATAAAAACTTACCTTTAGCAATATATTCGAAACGAACATGGCCGAATCAGAAGGAAGAAAGTGAAAAAAAAAAAAAATACAACTTTAGTACCATATTAAGATTTATTTAGGTCTCCAAAAATAAAATATATCAACAAGTTCTTGAAAGATTAAATCCTTCACAAAATAAAAATTTTCTAAAAGACTAAATCAATTTATTTATTTATTTTTTAATTTTTGGAACATTATTTTGATATATTTTATTTTTTTAAAAACCAAATTAATATTTTAGCTAAAAATAAACAACCAAAATTATATTTTTCTTGTGGAAGAATGATGAAAACTCTTTGTTAGCTTCTGGTTTTTGTTTTTCTCATGGAGGATAAGTGTAAAGGGAGAGTTTAAAGACTAGTCTACTAGGCAAAAAAACATTTAATGTGAGGCTTGTAACACTTTTATATATATATATATATATAGTAGTTATAAATTTTTTTTACAAAAAAAAAATCATATTATGTATTATTACTTACCATTTCAACTCCCCTAAAAAAATATTTCTCTCTCAATAATCTTTTGATACACATATTTTGGTATCATTCCCCCCATTCGAATGCCAACAAAATGAAAATGATCTCTTCAAAGTTGAAAGGCTGTGAGCAAGACCATAAAAATTAACAACTACAACCCACCAAACACACAAACAGACAAAATAAGCTCGTCAAAGTCAGTTCACCAAAACACCTATAGCAAAGCCCCAAAAACCGCCTTCGCTTTCTTCCTCAATTTCATAAAATTAAAAATAATAATACTAATTCTCAAAAACAAAAATTTATAAAGGGATTACTTCTCCTTCATCCAACTACGACTGATTTTCTTTTTTTTCTTTTGCTGCGAAAGAAAGTAGAAAAATTAGAAAATCTTTAGAAGTAGAAATGAAAACAAAAACTTATCTTTCGCGAAAAAAATATTCTCATTTAAAATAATTATTTCTGTTCTTTTTTACCTACTATTTTAAATACTTATCTGTCACTTTAATTTAACATGGAAAAGAATTTTCAAAAATATATTTGTTAAAAAAATTTATTTATTAAATATTAGTAATTTTGTTAAGTGCAAATATTATTCTTTCCAAAATAATTACTTCCAGGAACACACAATTAACTTATTCTGCCCAGTCCCTGCGTTGAATACATGGATTCCATCTCAATGATGCTGCTCACATGAACAAAAATAATTGCTCGCAGAAATAGATATAAAGCAATTAAAAGAAGACTCTGCAAGAAATACCGAAAAGGATAAGAAACAGAAACGTCAATCTCATGGTGGAGTAAAATACTATTTTGATCCTTAATTTATCACAAAATTATAATCCCTTACTCATTGTAATACTCAAAATGATTATTTAATTATTAAAAAATACCACATTAGTTCTTTATTTTTTTAAAAAAATATTTAAGTCTTGGTCCCTTATTCATTAAAAAAGTTGCTTTGTTCATGGCTTGTCCGTGAATTAATATCCTGTATGAATAAAATCTGCAATCGAAAAGAAAAGAAATTTCCATAATCTAATATGTAATTGAGGCATACTGAGTAGTTAGACTCCGAAAGATGACTGGTCACTAACATGCAAATGGAAATTGTTTTTCATAAACAAAAGGTAAAACAAACATTTAACTTTTATAAGTCGAAAGAGATTGTTCAATATATATGGTTGGTCTTCGATGAGTGCAATGAACACCACGATGACGGAGAACAGTGTACTACTATTAGGATGATAATGGAGCTGGCTTGAATTTATATAAACGGAGAAGAAATATTGAGATTGACATCATGTGATAGCAATGACACAGAAAGAGAAATAGAAGTAACGAACTTACCTCACAATTTAGGTATATGACGTGCTCATCTTTCACAATATCTTAAAAGAGAAAAAGAAAAAGAGAGAGTAAAAGGTCGATTATCTCTCACTTACAAGAGGAGAGTGATGAAACTGAAGAGTCGTCAGGCTCTTTTCTATTGAGGTTCTTATTTCCTCTATATATCTCTTGTATAAGTCTTTTGCTATAATTTGGTGTCAACAGGGCTTCGGCATAAGGTAGGGATTGAGTGCCATGATATGAATCCGAAAAAGGTCTATTACTTAGCTTTGAAGTTATTTACATAAATAAATATAATCACCTTTTAATTTACCAACTAAATTAAGAGAGGTGGATTTCTTCTTCTTTTTCTTTTTTTCTTTCTATAAATTTCTCTCTCATATATTAATTACCTAATTTATTTGATGAGTTGAAGAGATCTATTCTCGCATGCAAAAGGGACATGCATATCTTGCTTTAAAGTTTGTTGCCATCTTATGGCACATACCAAGAGTGAAGAGTCGTGTGGTAATTGAATTGGTTGGTGATAGTAATTTTTATCAACCAAAATTAAATGTTTCTTTCATGTAACGCAAAAAATATATATATTAACTAATAAGGACAATTTTGGGTGGTATGACACAACATGGCATCACATGAGTGTCATATATTGCCTGTCATCTAATCTTAGTTTGGCAAATGGTAACCATCCAAAGACCCGTTATCAAATATGTCAGATCAGATAGAGGTGGTGAATATTATGACAGGTATATGAAGACAAGTGGAAATATTGGACCATTTGCCCTATTCTTGAAAGAACATGGGATTGAAGCCCAATATACCATACTTGACACTTTTCAACAAAATAGAGTTGCTAACAGAAGGAATTGAACCTTAATGGACATAGTCAGGAGTATAATTAGTCACTCCTTCTTACTAGATTTTCTATGGGATGATGCCTTTAGAACAACGACTTATATCTTGAATCAAGTTCATAGTAAATCAGTTGAAATGATCTTGTATAAACTTTTTATTGGAAAGAAGTTTAGTTTAAGGCATTTTCATGTATGGGGTTGCAAAATGGAGGAGAGACCTTATAATTTGTAGCTTAAGAGCTTGATGCAAGGACCATCAATGGATTTTTTATTGGGTACTATTCTAAGTCTAGAGGTTGCAGATTCTATTGCCTTACTCATACTATTAGAATTATTGAATATGATAGAGCATTTTATATTGAAGACGACTTAGATAGTAAGAGTAGTGTTTCTAGGGATATTAATCTGCATAATGAGGATGTAATGTTACCATTCCCAATTTTATCATCTCCTTCAATTGTTGTTTGTGAAGGTAGAGATGATAATCCCATTGACAATCTAGATAATCTTGTCTTGGAACCTCCTGGAATTGCATTGTATATTTACAGAAATTCTAGATGATTCCATTGTATATTTATAGAAATTTGAGTTAGATATTGTTGATGACATAGATCTTACCTCTTTTGAAGAAGCTATATCAGATCTTCATTCATTTAAGTGGTTAGAGGCTATGAATGATGAAATTGTCTCTATGCATTATAATAATGTGTGAGAGCTTGTTAAGTTATCGGATGTATATAAGTCTATTGGCTACAAGTAGGTCTTTATTTAAGACCAAAGGGGCCAATGGTAAAGTTAAAAGATATAAAGCCAAATTTGTAGTCAAAGGCTACAATCAAAGAGAAGGGATTAATTATACAGAGACTATTAAGTCATGTGTGTGGTTCTCTCTCTCTCTAGAAACTATCTCTATATTCTGCTCTCTTGTTCTCTGTACACTAGACTTGTGGGTTGTTCGTCCTCATCGATCGGTTAAGTGATGACCGGCATCAACTCCAGGTCAATGTTTGTTAATATGCAATTTCCATTATTATTGTATAATGTCACTCCAGCTTCTACTTGGTGTTTACTTAAGTAGGGAGAGGGCAACATTAGATGCATCTGGATTTACGTGAATGAAACTAGTGGATAACATGATGCCAGCATAGGGGCCTTATAATGAAGAGGAATCCGAGCTTAAGTAAAAAAAATCTTGCATCAAAACCGTTGAAAGGCAAATCACCCAATAGATGTTCGCTTAAGCATGGTGAGGTCAAGCTCTCCCAGGCATCCGGTAGTACATGGATGAAGCTTGTAGCTAAAATGACTCCCACAAAGGCCTTAGCAACTTAAAAATTATTATTTGCAGGTTTAATACCGGTAAAATCTTGCTTGCAATTGGAATTGATACTTCAATTTCACTGAAAACTAATATTGACATGATTTTACTTATTTTGTAATTCATTAGTGTAATTATATTAATATCAGTTTTTACTACAATTGGAATATCAATTCCAGTTGCGGCAAGATTTTACCGAAGTTAGCTAGAAAATGATAATATTTATGTGATTAAGGCCTTTGCTGTGGGAGTCATGTTAGCCACAGGCTTCATCCATGTACTTCCGGATGTCTGGGAAAGCTTGACCTTACCATGCTTAAGCGAACATCCATAGCGTGATTTTCCCTTCACTGGTTTGGAAGGCATGGGCCTCGTAAGTTGCATCACTCAGGTACTGTCTCTGTCATTTTCATTAAGTTATTTAAGAAAAATTCAAAAAAAAGAATATGACTCTAGGAAGTTCGGAATAACCAAATTTACACAAACCTAAAAATGATCGATCATTTATATTTATTACAATGTTTTAATAAAGATGTTAGTTTTCTCATCCTTTTGTATTATTGTAGGCCAATTTCACTACTCCAGTTGGATAGCCATTCCGAGTAGCTGGGATCTTTATCTACATGGCCCTTGTAAATTTTTCTAGCAGCTAATTTTAAGAATGAGAGGATGCAAGGCAGCACTCGTCATCAAGTAGCAAATATTCCTTTATGTATGTCTCATTTAGCCAAATTGGCTTGATGCAAAATTATATATATATATATATATATATATCTCTCTCTCTCTCTCTCTCTTGCATATTTAAAATGACAAGATGGTAAAGTATTAGAAAGATAGAATAATTTACAAATATAGGGCAAACACGATACTAATTATGAGAATTTATAAATTAAAAGAAATAGTAACATTCCACAAAACCCTATAAGATTTAATTAGTATCTTGTTCATCCTATATTTATAAATTATGCTTTCTTTCTAATATTTTACCATCTTGTCATTTTAAATATGTAAGATTTAAATTAATTTCCTCAAATCACTTAACATAAATTGCATTGCAGAATTAATTTAATTTTACTTTCCTATCTTCTTTTAATTACCTTTTTTATTGTCATAAATTATATATATTCAAAAGGTGGGTAGATTATGATTAAAGAAAATTTAATCAAATATAAATAGAAATTTAACAATAAAGACTAAATTGTAAAATTTATAAAATACAAAATCTATTTATAAATTTTAAATTATCGAGACCAAATTAAAAATTAACCATAAAATATTCTTGAATTAACTTGTGTATCAAAATAATTGTTAGAATTATTGTTCATTCTGTCATAATTGGTCTTTCTTATGGAGCACGAGCCCCAAGACAGAAAAGCCCATGGTAATTTATTGGTTAAAATTTTACAAAGGCATAAACGTATTTGACATTAAAATATCATTATTTTGAGGGGTCAAATACATGAAACTTGTATTTTAATTCTTTGATTGACATGATTGGCTGGGATCTGAGGAATCAATTTAATGGTTAAAAATGTTATAATTATACGTCTAATAGCAGTTTACATTTTCCATTGCATCCCACACCATTTATGGCCCCAAACCTGAGCTACACTTGTTTCAAACCACCCATTTGGAAAATTGACATCTCCAACCATATAGTGCCTTGAAATGTGCCATTTAATATTGGCTTGATAACCTTTTTTATGAACAGTTTCCACCATGGGTAGGTAATTCTTACCATTATCACTAGGGTCTAAAATCCATGATTTTAACATGCTTTTTATAGTCAGAATCATTTGCTTAGTTCATATGTCTGTCTAGGGGTGAAAAAGAAAAAGTACTTAGTTCCAATCGGTCCTAAAATTATTTGTGAAACTTCTTAATCTAGAGGTAGACTGAGGTCCTCAATCAAATGGAGTGAATAATGGTACTACATGCCGCCTTACACTCTCATTCACGCACAATTGTGCTTACCTATCTACGATGTATGTTGCCTTTACAAGCAAAAAATGTGCTAATTTACTAGTCTTTCGACAATTACCCACATAAAGGCATACTCCTTCAGGGTCCGGGGCAACCCAACAACAAATGCATAGAATTTCTCTGGTGTGCTAATGTTCTCTACCCTAGATGGATCATAGATGGCCTTTGGTGTTTAACTTTGACCTATTGATGCAATAGGCCTTGGGAGATGAAAGGGCATAACCATAACTAAGGTACCCTTAAAGAACACTAGTTCCATGATGACCACAGAAAGACTAAACGAGGCTTTAATACCAATTTGTTACAACCTAAAACCTGGAGTGTGACCAGCGCAGATGACGAGGACAATCCCGCTTCTGCAAGCGATAAACATTTAACATTAAGCTCACCCATCAAGATTAGAGCACCAAAGATTCACATTTATAAATTCCCTAGGTAACAACCAAAGGCATCATGGAATTCATCGGCTTAAATTCTGTAGAAATTCTGGTAGGGATGATTACGGGCCAGGTCAGACCCGAGACTCGGCCCAGTATCACATCAGATTATTTTTTAGAACCCGAGACCCAGCCCTGCCTTGTTAGACCCGGGATAGTGATTGAGCCGAGCTAGGTTAGGCCGGGTCTGGGCCGAGTCATCTCTTTTTTTTTTTTTTATTTATAATATGAAATATTTTGTAAAAATAATTTTTTTAAAACAAAAAATGAAAAAAAAAACATTTGAAAGAAAATAAAATAGAATTAAAAAATTTTAAGATTTGGAATGGAAAATAATAAAAAGTTGAAAAAAATTAATATTTTAAAATTTATTTATAAATAAAATTTGTTTTAAATTAAATTAAAAATATATTATAAAAATTAAAAAATTTTAAAAATAATATCGGGCCGGGCCAGGTCTTATGGCAACCCTAGACCCGGTCCGGCTCGGTAAATTTTTCAAATTTTTTTATTTGGCCCGGTCATAACCCGGCCCGATATAACTGGGCTGGGCCGGGTTCACCGGGCCTATGATTAGCCTTAAATTTTGGCAGTCTCCCTTATAAATGGGACTTCCTGAAATTTCTACAATGTGCCCGTTAGCCTATACCAATCAATAATAAAGAGAGTTAACTCTCAATTTAAATCAATTGCAACTACACAGGATTAAGGGGTCTTGTCTATGGTCATATAGTCATCATGATACATCTAAAATATTTATACCATAAATCAGAACAAAAAAAATACAAAGAAATCTCATCCTTTGCTGAACAATGCAGGGGTTTACTTGTCACTTTACATCCTATTCCTCGATCTTGAGAATGGCTCTAATTGATTGTCTAGAATAATAAACTGATAGCATCCCAGTAAAACATAATAACATAATATAACCACGAAGAAAAGAATCAAGAGAATAATTATGCAATAGGCTTAGCGAAAATAAGATTATTTTGTACTAATTAAACGATTGTAAATGATATCTACAATGAAACTTTAAAAGCTGTCAAAGCTTGCATAAAGTTTGGAAAAATCATTAGCAACAACTTTTGTTGCACATTAATGGTGAGAAAACAATTTTTAAAAAATCATAAACGGTGATTAAGAGGACTATCATGAAACATAATTTATCTGTCGTAGGCATACAACCCACAATATCATATCCATTTGTTAAGACTTTAAAACAGTATTTATGAGTGTGGAATACTATACGCTATCAAATATGCATGAAACTTGATAAAAGCCTTATCTTAATATGAAAAGTAGTTGACTTGAAAACCATATGTTAGGGAGGACTATTAAGGACATGAAACAGCAGTCATAGACTTCCGGTCCATGGATTATCATGATTGGTTAAGAGTACATAGCCCTTGAGGTAATTAATATCGGCTGAGAGCACACAACTCTTGCAATAATTACTATCAGTCGAGGGCACCTAGCCCTTGGGATAAATTAATTATATGGTCATGAATCACAAGCTCTCGCTAAATCATCTGTTCTATACTAGTCCTCCTTTAAATTTAAGAAAATTGTTGTGCATGGATTTTCTTCTTTCAATATCACCTTGTCAGTGTCAAAATACAAATTTCAATATTTCCAAAAAGACAATACTCAATTTACATATTCATGAATACTCAATTCCAGCACCGATCTAAATCAATTAACAAGACTAAATTATAATCCTTTTAAAACTAAGCTTTCAAAAGGATGAGGAAAATTTTCTAACATCAATGTAAGAATGCAAGTATGCCAACAACCCCAAAGATTTAAGTAGAAGCATGTGAATGATTCAATTCATAAATAAGAACTTGGGAATACTATCTGCATCATTCACTCGGTAAAAGGAAATGAACTATATTCCCTTTTTAAAATCATTTCAGTTACATTGAACAGACTTCACAAGTAAAACAAAACTATATGTGAAGAAGTGCCAATACAAACTTATAAAGCAATATGAAAATATAATATACAATTTTGTTAGGAATGCTACTGCTTACCTAGTGAAACGAACAATCCTAGCCACTCCTAACTTCTCTCCATACCCTTAGTAAAGTGTGCTAATAGTAAATCCCCTATAAGTCAAAAAGTAGAGCAATTTTAATTCGCATGCTAATAACATAGTGATGAATACAACTAAACTTCTCTATTAGCCACACTAATGACCGCTAGGTTAACTATTCCAATATGGTTTTTTTTTTTTCTAGTTTCCATTTGTTGTCCTTACAAGTCATAGAACTTTAATACAAGGATAACCTTATTACTAAAATTTTGTTTTCTCTTCATAACTTAGTCCTCCATATGTAATATCATCACCAAGATAATCAAGAAGACTTAAATTTATAATTCAAGCTCTATGATTTCCCTAATTTATTCACATCAATGGCAAGTGATCCATATAAATGCATACATACCATTTAACACGTACTGAACAAAGAATTTCCACTTTCTTATCCTTCTATAAGGTAAATAAATAAATAAAATGAACATTAACTTGTTACTTAGCTTCCTTTAACACTTATATCATCTCTCCCCCATCACTATAATGTGATGTATATTTCACCATTGAACACTTGCTCCTGATGTACATCCATACTTACCTAGGCATCAATCTCAATGCATTAGTTACAATATTCACTCAAATTCTTGTTGAAGTCCACTCTAACAATTCACTTAGTACCCTTTATCATTCTAAATTTCCTATAGAAATTACATTAAAATTTTTTTTCCATGTTATCTCACTTGATTTTAACTCTCATAGTCATTTAGAACATTTATTGGAAAGATAAATTGTTAAATTTTGATATTATCTTTCTTAGGAACCCAAAACACAGCCAAGAACAAATTTCACAAATTAAAACCAAATCCTTGATGTTTAATTGTAGCAAAGAGGGGGAATGGATGAAAATCATACGTGGAGGAAAAGGCACAAGTCACTTTAGGAAATCACTTACCAATTTATGCTCAATTTGAAGAAATTTGAATTTCCCCCATTTTCAAACCCTAACGTTGGCTCATGAGAAATTCACCAAATCTAGAGCAAACTTCATGTTAATATTATGAATAGGAAACACAACAAAAACGCTGAAAAATCTCATCCATTACTGTGAAATTTTCCTCCCAATATGTAGCTAGCTTCGAACAATGATGGAAGGAGTTTTCTCAAGAATAATGATGAACTTTGGCCATGACGTAGCCAAAAACTGGTTGTGTAAATGGCAGACAACAACACTGGTGAAGTATGGTGGCAAAATGAAGGAAATCATGTTTGAAGGCCTCTGTGCGCGTTTCTAAAGAGAAAGGTATCAGGAAAGAAAAAAAATGAGGTTATGGGCATTTTTGTCTTTCCACCTCTTGGGGCCACATGTCATTATGCCAAAAATAATGAGAGATTTCAAAGTTATGAAACTTATGATATACTAGAAGGGAATGAGTAAGTTTGACCAATAAACCAACCTCTATTTTCATGTTAATTCATCATATCAGTTAATCTTATACTTTTCTTAATTCTTTTAAAATTTTCCTAAACTTCTTTGAAATTTATTTATTTTCTTCACTTGCTAGGTAAATAGTTCATAACTCAATTGATTAATACCAATCAAAATTATTGGGTTATTACATACCTGATCTTTGTGGATATGGATTTTCTTTATAAGGGGCATTTGATATGTAATAAGGGACATTATTGTCTTTATCATTTGTTTTACGGGTCATTTAGTCTTTTCCATGATATGACTATTAGTTTTAGAGGCCAAAGGTAATTTCATCTTCCTTGTGAAGAGGGCCTTTATAACAACCATTCATGTGAGTGAGAGGTAGGCTGAGTTTTGGTATTCCTTTTCACCTCTCTGTAACTCTTCCTTGCTGGATTCTAGTTCCCTTTCTGGCTCAATTCTTTTCTTCCCTTTCTCCCTCCTTAACAAACTTTGGCTCTTAAATTCATGAATTTGATCCTTAATTTTAGAGTCTCCATGTAGCAATTTTAGGGTTCTTTATGAAGCAAAATTAGGTGTGACTGGGGAGGAATGTTGCCAAATTAGGTTGTGCCTTTGGTTCCTAACATCAAATTTGTTCTTTTCCCTTTATAATTTGCAATCAATTTCTGAGTTCAAAGTTTTAATTTTGAAAGTCTTCTTTTTAGCATTGATGGTAGTATAAATTCAAAATTGGACTTAATTTTAGTAGAATATCCTTAAATTAAGTTGGGGTTTTGATTCTTTAATGAATTTTGATCATTTTCCCTCTATTTCTTTGTGAAATTGCTAGGTTTTGGTTTCTAATTTTAAACCCCTCTTGTATGAACATGAAGCTTCAAGGGATGTTGAAATTTCAAAAGTGTTGGACCAATTTTCATCAATAATCATTAAGGGAGGAAGAAATAACCACTTACAAGTTATCGTTTAAAGTGGTTTGTTGGTTTGGTCAACCCCAATTAAGAATGCAAATATAATGTTGAAGATACAAGAGAAGGGGAGAGAACATAAGGATAGTATAATTGATTGCTGCAAAATGAAGGAATTGTTACAATTTGCATTCAAGTACAAAGCCTATATATATAGATGCTCATCACCACCTCAATTGTCATTTACAAATTTCTACAATATTTTATTCTATTATGTATTTTCTTCATCATCATTATATCAACCTTCTTCATTAGGTCAATATTAGGCATCTTCGTCATCAATATACCCAACCTTTGTCAATATGCCTAGACATTATTATATCTCACACCTTATCCAAATCATTATTATGTCTCACACTATATCTACCTTATTATTATGTTTCACACTATATCCACTATATTATTATGTCTCACGAGATTCGTTTATTAATTTCTAATAAATTAGTGAGAGGACCGCAACAATCAATAACTTTCGCATTGAAGTCCTTGGTTCTTCGAAATCCTTGGAGATGGACACAGCAACTCCAAGCATACATCTTGCTGCTTCCCCACAAATCATAGTGCGTCCAAGATTTGTTGATTTATCAGGACATTAAATTTCTAGACCATTAACTAGTGGCTTTGTATTCAACACCTGCTCATTTAAATTGCTAGAAAAGCATAAGCTGAAGAATTATTGAGACAGAGAAAGTAGAGATCAGGAGAATCTCAAAAGTCTCGCTTGATCTTTCCTTCTAAAATCATCACTCGTCCTCCAACAAATGTACTAGCGCCCAATCTGTATAGTTACGTGCCTGATGTTATAAACCCTTCTGATTTAGTCTATAACCTTGTCCAGCACCATATCTGCATTTGCTTCAGGTCTGATTTTCGCATGACAAGCCAGCAAAATCTTCCCCACAGTAATTACCCATACATGCAGCTCATGAACAGCCACCATTTACATCCATGTCATCCCCCTTTGGAGCGTAGTTGCATCGATCTCTCGTGGTGTGCATTCCATCAGAACTTCATGTATGTTTCGCAGCATATTGATCGTTGTATCCAAAACAATTACAGAGAAGACAAGAGTGCAAAATACATCAACTATTTGCCACTCAGGCATGTACCATATGAAATGCTGCAACATCTGAAAGCAAATGTGCTGCATCATTCAGTATTAATGCTGGACTACATATTGGATTTAATGCCACCATCTACATGTCCATCGCTCTCTGGAATCCTTAGAGATGGACCTAGCTTCTGCAAACACGCATGGTGCTTACCACAAATCTTACTTCCTCCAGGATTTTCTTGTTCCATCAGGAAATTTGCCACAGATTTCAGTAATCTGTGCATTCTGAGATCTTTGTGCTTCCATCTGAGACACAACAACAGTGAAATGTAATTTTCTTCTACATGGCACTCTTTCAATCATAAATCACAAAACATGATATTTGGCCAATGCATCTTCCAATAGTTATTGATGAGCAGGCAATGCATTGTTGACAAAATAGACAAACGTAACCTTAATTTCAGACGTTGAACAATAACGACACTGCATCACATGTCAATGCTGATATGCAACTGTTTAAGATAAGAAATAGAAGAGAAAACCAAAAGCTATTGTTCTCTGCATCGAATAATATTAACTTACATGCTCAACTGTAAAATATGAACAAAATCAAAGTTCGAGAGAAAATGAACCACCATTCAAAACCTGAGGTGAATCAATGCACATGTTTATAATATAATATCTCAAAAAGAAATTCCTAGTTGAGAAAGAGGGAAAATAACAGCTTCATGATATATCAACCCATTGGATCTGTGAACAAGGGCGAGCATATGTATACTGCTATATGAAATTATTAACCACATTGATCACCTTGCTTATGAAATTACATAGTAGGGAGAAAAAGCATATAATTTTAAATTTATTTGTCTGTATCCCACAATTGAAGTACAAAACTGCACCATTATTAGCCCCAAAAAAATTGCATAAAAACAAGCCAGACTATTCTTGATTCAGGAAATTATTGACTGAAAGTATTCTACAAAGACAAAAGGGGTCATAAACCCAACAATTCAACGAAATATAAACTAGGTAATGGAATCTTACTTTGCTTGTACTGCTAATCACTTGACTTTGAGCTTAGGCTTGCATTTTTAAGTAGCAATCTTGGGTTCAAATATTGATTCTATTTACCCCACCATCCGATTAATTTGAAAAAAAGTCTGTGTGTAAACGAAATTGGAAAACAGAACAGAACGTGCGTCATCTTCACGGTATATACTACACTCATCTAGAAAAAAGTAGGCACAAATAGAAATAAGAAAGAAAGAATATTTACAGCATGCAAGGACCTGACCATTTTTCTGGTTATTTTCTTTTGTGGACAAATATCACAACCGATTTAAAAAGAGGACTCAACAAGGAACACAGAAATAGAAAAGAAACAGAGGCATCATCTCACAAGTATTTAACATACTCATCTTCTGCAAGATCTTTTAGTCACTACTACAAAGATGAGTGATGAAGACTCTTCTGACTCTTTTCTCGTGGGTTATTTATTTATTTATTTTTCCTTCATGTGTCTCTTTAGGAATCTTCTGGTATATGTTTGTGTAAAGACTTGGCATAACCTGGTGATCGGGTGTCTCCAAGAACGCAAATACATAACCCAAAGAGCTCTATAACTCAGCCTTGGCATGCAAAATAATGTTGCTCAAATTCTATCAAAATAGATTTTTTTTTTTTAAATAATGGCTCTAAAATTTTATTGCAAAGTTTTGACAGCAAAATATTCAGAAATTCCCAAGAGAGACGCACGAAGGGATAAAAAAACCCAGGAGAAAAGAGAAGAGCCAGAAGAGTCCTCATCATTCATCTTTTGTAACTCATAGACAATCAACTTTTTTTCCCCCTATCTTTTTTCCTTTTTTAAAAGATACTGCAGGAGATGAATATAAGAAGTGTCTATTTCCTTCCTTTTTCTACATTTCATATTAACTCATCATTTCAAATCTGTTATGATATATTCACAATAGCCAAAAATATAGTTCTCCGATTACGCAAATAGTCTCTGCATTATTTTACTTTTTGTAAGTCACACACTTTCGATTTTCTTCTTCCAGGTTTTTTTTTCAATCTTCTTTTAATCAATTTTAACTAAGCAAAGATGGATGTAGTATATAACTGAATTCTGAAAATGACTGACACACATTCTGCTCTATTTTCTTTCGTGCCTACCAAGAGAGATCTCATTTTAGATCCGTCCGGACTTAATGATGAAGAAAATGTCTTTCTCTGCACTTAAGTCAATATTGAAGATACTTTATTTTGTATCCCAAAGCAAAAACAGAGCTTCCAATATATCATACAAGATAGATCTCGAAAGAAAATTCTCAAATTAACAACAAAAAAATAATTTGAGAAAAAAATCACAATTATATGTTAAGTAACCAAATAAACAGGCATAATGAAGACAGTGAATAATTACTCCTACATAAACACAAATCATTGATCTTAGAAACAAGTATAATGAAGCTTTTCTGCCATTATAGATCCTATCTAGAAGATGCACCTACATGAATACAGAGATTTGCTCGTAGAAACAGATATAAAGCAAGGATAAAAGTATTCAATTTGAACCCACAATTTAACAAAATAAAAACTGATTAATCAGTCTTACTTTGCTTGTATTGATAGTCACTTAAGCTTTGAGCTTGCGCTTGCAACTTCGAGCAGCAAACACACTACAGAAAAAAAAAGAGAGTTTAACCACGTTTTCAACCATGGCTAAAACCACTATCCACATTTTTCGAAAGCATGGTTGAAACATGTGTCGAGAAGTCTTAACTACGATTTTTATTAACTATGGGTAAAACTGTGGTTAAGATGTGACTTAACCACAATTTTATCTAACCATAGTTAGGCCATGTCTTAACCACGGTTTCAAAAAAGAAATAAAATGAATACATCATTTCAACAAGAAATAAATAAATACATCATTTCAACTAGAGCGTAAGTAAACATCTCAAGACCACAAAATTCATATACTCACACCAACAACTCTTGCTTCATCATTCACATATGACCCATCGGAGTGCTTGTGTACTACAATCTACAAATCTCCCCTTGTAACTGGCCTCCCAAGCTCAGCTTCCTACAAAGTTGAAGGAAAATGTGACGTATGACTAACTTTTGTTGTACTATTGATCTAATTGCCGTTACCATCTTAGCTTTCTTTCTTGCAAGGCCTTTTGATACACTTGTGTGTGGCATCGTCAACATGTTTCAATTTTGTTTATTCTTTTGAGATATTTCCTAATGTGCAGATAAAAGAAATTAGTATGATCATATGAGATTACATGTAACTCTAACAATTGTGTTATCACATGTGTCTATTGAGATAACATGTAGTCAATGCATGTTGCCCATTGATCATTGTCAATACTCTCTAGTACATCTTGGAGTAATTCTTGTTGAGTACGTGTCCCATCATTCTTATACAAGTCACAACGGGCGCTCTTCCATTTACCTCCAATAGATTGTAAAACAAACCTCTTATGCACATCATCATTAAGTACAAATTTCATTTGTAGGATTGAAAAACATAAACGTTAAGGCATGGTGCTATGTATTAGTGCAATAATAAAGAATGTGGCATCACCTGTATGGTATTTTTGTACATGTGATCCTTATACTTGGAAGGTATAAGCCTTCAATCCCTATAACTAATTGGAAATGCATTGAAATATTTGGCAACAGTGCCCAAGAAAACGTCAAGTAGCACACCTCCATCTCTGATTGATTGGTGGGTTTCATTAAATGGCATGCCTATATGGAAGGGACCAAGCATCGTGCATAGTTAATGATTGAGGCTACACTTCTCCTTTCTCATATGTTGAGAGAAAATTAATAGGCCAATAAAAATAGATAATTGAGCTCCTTAGCATAATACAAATCTACATACCAATGACATCAACTTCCAAGATTGTCTCCGATGTTGCCGTATAGGTTGTTCATGCTCTGTAGGCTATTCACATTCTTCAAGTTGTTTAGGTTCTTCGGATTGCCTAGATTCCACGTTGGCCTATTCCACCCATATGTAATCATTTGGAACATTAGGTAAAATAACTTGGAAGTCCAATCCTAGAGATATAGATGGACCAGGTGGATTAGACATAGAATTTCCACTGCTGTGGGAACCATTAATGGCCCTTCCCACTTTACACTTTCTTAGGTACTTGTTCATCTTCAAAATTCCTACTTAGTGAGGAAAGGAAAATAAAAGATATTTCAATAATAGTATGAAAAAGAAAGATAAGGCACATCAATATTTATAGGTAAAGTAATATAAAAATATTACCTAAATAGACATAAGTTTGCTTCAAACTTAAGGAATATAATTTCTAAGTGTTAAGGTTGGAATGACTCACTATCATAAATGACAACCTCATCTTCTTCTCCCAAATCATATAAGTCACGAGGCTTCAGGTGGACAACTAAATTTAGGTTCTTATCTAACTCATCGTTCACATAATATACTTGTTGAGCTTCTAAAACTTGGATGTATGACTTATCATCTTCATTGTCGCTAGTATGTATAAATTATGAAAAGTTAATGGACTTGAATCCTAATTCATTAGTTATAATCCCTCTAGGATTGGTTGTAGTAGCCCACATACATTTGAATAAGGTAATCAGATATTGACCATGATAATTTAATTCCATCACATCTACCAATTTTCCATAGTACGACAAACTTCCAAAGCTCATTTGACCATCGCTATTACTTGAATAGCTTATAGTCTCAAAAGTCCTAAAGACTCCACTGTTTTGAGTTTTGAACCATTGATCACGTTTCATAGTTCTAAATTTGAAACCATTGACATTATAAGCACTATATCGTGTTGCTATATCAAGTGGACCCAAAGCAAGCAATTTTATATCAACTGAATGAGATCCATTAATGTCATTCTTTATCTGGAATTAGCCAATTACAAATATGTCAATACATTACTTTAACAAGTATAAAAACATTTATAGACAAATATATACTCACACGATGACAAAACCAACAAATAAATTCTCGATGAACCTTCTTATCTATTTCGGTTAAAGACTGTGTACGACTTCATAACTATCTCCACATGTGATTTCTAAATCCCCTGTATGACATATACAAGAGATGTCATTGATGAAATTATACATGATAGTACTAATTTCAATAACATCAATCCACTCACTGAAGAAACAAGTCCACTTGTCAACAATTAGTTACTACAAGATGATGTGCTTGTGATTTCTTTGTAGGAGACAAAGCAAAGTATTCAAAATCACTGATGGGTTTTCCAATAGGCAGAAACAAAGTATCAACAATGGATGACCTAACAATAGGTTGATCATCTACATGCCCAGGTCGATTGAATGTTCTCTCAATTCCGTCCAAATATTGTGAACAAAAAGTTAAAATCTCCTGAGCCATCTAATATATGGGCTATTGAGCATGCAAGCTGAGCCTTATTGCGTACGTATGATTTTAACTTTCCAAAATACCTAGCAAATAGATTCTTGATTAGTCATGACTATATGGGAAAGAATAAATCATCGAATCATTAGAATTCAACCTTTCAATAGGGTACATCCATCTATATTGTACTGAACCCCCAAGCATTGTTTCTTCAACCAAGTGTACAATCAAATGAACTATGACAGTGAAAAATGACAGTTGAAGTCCAAGCTGGAAAATATTTCCCAATATCATTAGGCCAAAGTTGAGGCTTTATAAGTCCCTTTGTGCATTTAAATGGTCTTTCGAACGCCCAAGCTCATTTAACACAGTGAAAAGCATGTTGTCACATACATTTTTCTCAATATGCATTACATCTAGATTGTGGCATAACAAATGGTTCCCCCAATACGGAAGTCCAAAAAGTATAATTTTCTTACACCATTGTTAAGTCTCACCATCATTAACATAAACTCCTTGAGTCCTTTTTCCATGGACTTCAACTTCAACATCTTTCTCAAATATAACATTAACATTTTCTAGTTGCTTTAAGATTTCTAAGATAGTAATTGCTTTTGAAGGACTTCTCCTATCCTTCTTTCCATCAAATCGATTTCGGGCCAATCTAAGCTCATGCCTTGGCCTCGAACAATGACAATGACATATAAAACACCACTTCCGACTATAGGGAAGATAATTAAGGGTTGAGTCAAAATTACAGTTGGGACATGCCAAGCCTGTGTGGACATTCCACCTAGATAAAGTTCCAATCCCTGAAAAATCACTAATAGTCCACATCTGTGCTGCACACATATTACACATCTCATTGGTGAAAGAATCATATGTTTTAACTCCAACAAGCCATAAATCCTTTAACTCATTTATCAATGGTTGTAGATACACATATATGTCATTTCTTGGTGCTCTTTTCCCTATAATAATCATTAAGAGAATAAAAAAACTTTGTTTCATACACAACTAGGGTGGGAGATTGTAAGACATTAACACCACTAGCTAGATGCTATAACTTGTACTCAGATTACCAAAAGGGTTAAAACCATCTGTAGCCAAACCTAAGTGTACGTTACGTGGATCTAAGGCAAATTGAGGATTCATAAGGTCAAATCTCTTCCATGCCTCGAAATCCTTTGTATGTCTCATCATGCTATCATTATTCTTATCCAATGCATGCCATCTCATGTGCTCAGCAATTTTAGATGACATATAAAATCTTTGCAACTGTGGTTTCAATGGAAAGTATCTAAGTACTTTTGTTGGTTGCTTAGTTCATTTTGTTCCTTTACCATTTAGTTTTCATCTAGAGGTATTGCATTTCTTACACACTTATCTATTTTCATTATCCCCCCAATATAACTTGCAATCATTTGGACAAGCATGAATTTTTTTTGTAATTGAGCCCTAATTTGTTTATAGTTTTCTTCACTGTATAAAAAGATGGTGGAATCTTGGCATGTTCAAATGCATCAGCTAATAATTCATGAAACATTGGCATAGCCTTATTAGTTACTCTAAACATACACTTGATGTGATACAATTTCATTAAAAAGGACAATTTAGAGTACTTCTCACACCCATTGTATAAATTTTGTAATCCATCCTTAAGCAAGTCCTAAAATTCTTGCACACCTCTATGTAATTTTGATTTAATGTTGAAGTTGAAGTTGGACTACCAATGTCATTCACAATTTTATCATCATTATCAACCCCAAATGCATCACAAATCATATTGTGTATAGGGTCATCCTTACAAATTGATTCATCTTTAACTTGTGGTCTTACTTGAAGTTCTATCTCATGTGGTTCTTCATTAGCTCTTTCCCCATGCTAAACCCAAACAGTGTATCCTTGTGGGAAAGGTTTAATAATTAAGTGGTCCCGCATAACTATTATAACTTGCCATTTCTTAAATCTACATTTAGGACATGGGCATATTATCTTATCCCTAACACTTATTTGCAAATGCAAAGTTTAAAAATCCATTCAATCCTTCTAAATATTCAGAGTATTTTGAGGCCTAAGAATCCAAGACTTATCCATTTCCTAAAGACCAACAAAAAGAATAACAAAATAGGAAACACAAGTTATATAACAAATTTTATATGCTTTACCTATTTAACAACTCAAATTCAATCATATAAATTATTGTAATATAGATAAATACATACATATACATAAACACAAGTAAATCAAGTTAACACATACACCAAATGGTTAGTTCAAACTAAATATCAACTTGTTCAAATTTATGTCAATTCAACTCATATAAAGATTACATACATACAAGTTCAAATCATTTAAACACATATAACAAATATTTCATTTAAACTAAATATACAACTTATTTAAATTTATATCAATCCACATCATATAAAAGTAATAAACATAACCTAAACAAAATAATCCTGTAATAATATCTAACAACCCATATTAATAATAAAATATAATAATAACACTACAAAAAGAATAATAATATATTAGAAGACAAGATAATCCAACAATAATATGAACATATATATATATATATATATATATTTCAAAAAACTAAAAAAAATGAAAAAAAAATGAAAGAATAATAATAAAACAGAAAAAAAATATGTAAAACCAAAAAAATTTATATTTTTAAAAATTAAAAAAACGAAATAATTATCTGAAAAATAAGAAACTCAACAATAATATGAACAAAAAAAAAAATGAAGCATCATAATTAGAAGATAATCCAAAAAAAAAAAAAACAAAGTATTTCATAGAAGCAAAAATATTGAAATAGAGGAAGATATACTAACTTAAAGGAGCTTTAATGATAAAATAATGAAGGGGTTCCCTTGCCAGTGAGCTCCGGTGCTGTCAGCAAGCCCTATGTTGATCGGCGACTATGGCTTCGATGAACTCTGGCAACGAGTTTTAAACTAAACTGTGGCTAGGCCACTAGTCATAAGCATGGTTTTGATAAAATTGTGCTTAGGCCCTTTTTTTTTTTTTTTTTTTTTTTAATTTCACCATCTATTGGCCCAGGTATGTTTTGTTTTACCTAGGCCTAAGCATGGTAACTTATAAACCATGCTTAAACCAGCCCTCTAACCAAGATGTGCCAATAAACCATGGTTAGGTTAAGAATTTTTTGTTGTTGAAATAGCCACTAAATTTAACCATGGTTAACCCTATATTTAACCATAGTTTTAAAATAAACCGTGATTATATCATGATCTAACCACATTTTTAGTCAAATCATGGTTAGTTTACGAGGTTCTAACCATGATTAGGAAAATCGTGGTTATACCTCAGTTTAGCCATGATTGTAACAACCATGGTTAAGCCACCATGGTTAAAACTCCTTTTTCCTATAGTGACTTTGGTATTTATAGGCCCTTTCTCATGCCAAGAAGCATATGAAATTTGGTAAAAATTAAGTATGGTCTTAAAAAAAATATAAAATTTGTTTATAGCCCTCTAAAATAAAATAAAATATACATTGAAGTCCTTATAAAATAACAAATTTATATCAATCAATATCTTACCATGGCTTTTATTTATATGTATATTATTAAACTAAAATATCAACTTTGTTTCTTTTAAATTGTAACACTCCGCAAATTTACCTATTGAATAGTTAAGTTTGAGTGGAAAAAATGGGTTAGTTTAATTAACAAAAAGAGAATGTAGATATAGTATGAATTAAAAATTTAAATAATTCATAAAGAATAAAATCCTAAAATAATCAGAGAAAAATTTCTCTCTATTTTTCTAAGTTTGACACATTGGCCTTGATTTTAAATTTTTCCAATTATGTGACCTAGGGGACCACAAGAGGAGGATTTGTTCAAATTAATTTGTGACTTTGTTTCCTAACACCAAATTTGTTCTTTCCACCCTATAATTTGCAATATTGTTGAATTTCAAATCTTGAATTTGAAACCTCTCTTTTCAAGGTATTGGTGGTGTAAATTTGAAATTGCGCTTGATTTTGGTGAGATTTTTTCAAATTTAGTTGGGCTTTTGACTTTTCGATGAATTATGAGTATTTCCTCTCTAATTCCCATGTGAAATTGCTAGATTTTGAACTTCAATTTCATACCCCTTTGAATTGCATGAAATGTGTGATTGGGTAATGGAGTTTTAAAAAGCTTGGACTAATTTTCTTTAAGAATCACTAATAGAGGAAAAAATTAAGCGATTGGAAGTTGCTATTTGAAGTGGAATGTTGATTCGGTAACTTTTCCTAATTTTCTTTGATTTTCTTTGTTTTTTTTAAAGAAAGGGGATAAAAATCTTATAATGATTGACTAAATAACCCTACATAAGCAATTTAATTGATCATTAAATCTTGAGTTGTGATGAAAATAATTTTTAAATTTTCTTGATAATGTTAGGCAAGAAATGGTAAAGAAAGAGAAATTATTTTGGGTCCTCGATATATATAGGATAAAATTCATGAAAATAGAAATAAATAAAAATAAGATTTGAATTAAGGTGGTGAAAGTTACTTGTGAAATTAGAAGGTGAAGTGTTAACACCTGTTTTTGAGATTAAATAGAATTGATACACAATAATTAAACAAGAATCAGTTTAGGTGTTGGGAAGTCATTTGAATTAAGAAATAATTTTTTATATAAGAAGTTAAATGTGTGTTATTTGTTATTATAGGACCATAAACATTGGTTTTGTAATCAAGAGAGACAAGGAAAGAGACAATGGCAACTTGATTGTCTTGTGCATAACCTCCAGGTGAATACATTTTGCTAATCATGTGTTTTTAGTATTTTAAATTGTTCATTTGTGAAATACCTTTGTTTATACACTTTGATGCATTAGGAACATGCCTCTTGAATTGTTTTGCAAATTTTGGCACATATTTGCACTCTTTAAAAATTTAGAAATTTCCTTCTAATATTATTCTATATTTGAATGATTGTTTTAAGCAATTCATAAATAATATGATATTCTGGAAACCTTTCAAATGATTTTGTTACTGTATGAATTTTTTGAAATTTGGAATTTTGTTATATTACATATTTTTCAATTATTTAGATTATTATGGAAAAGTATATTTTTTGTGGAAATTTATCCAATACCAGACGCTATAGCTAACGATAGTAGACGTTAGCTTTGGTGTACCATGCTTTTGTTATTCTAAGCATTGTCTCAGCCTTTGATTATGTGCTAGCCTTATTGCTTAATTTTGATTTTGATTATTATGGTTTAAAGATCGCAATAGAAATGATTATGAAATATTCTACTATCTTTATTTATTCCCCTCCTTGTGTTGCTAGGGATATTCACTCACTGAGTGTTAGCATTCACCCTTATCTTTTCTATGTTTTTTAGATAATGTGTTGGTTTCGAGTATTCTTCTGCTGAGTGGAGCCACATTTAGTAACCTAATGGTGAGCCTTGAATTGTTTCCAATGGTACTATTTATTTCTTATTCTTGTTAAAAAAATGTAAGTTTTGTACTCTAGAAGCTCCAATTGTCACAGGTAGGATTAGTATTGTATTATATTCATATTGGGTTGTCTAATTGTAAACTTGTTGAGAGAGTGAAGCTCTCCTTATTTTTTATCCATAGGTTCTAGTTGTGGAAATTTTAAGGATTCTATATTTCTATGAAGACCCTTCTAAAATTCCTCACAAAGGTTATATATTCTCATGTATGATCAATATATATTCTTATTCAAGTGATGGACTGATGGAATTTAAAAACTACTCCTTATATTGCTTTATTCTTAAATTGATTAGGTTGTCTGGTTTACTTTGGTCCATAGAGGTGGAGTTTACTCTGTTCTTCATGGCAGTCATATTTCCTTAGTTAGGGGTGTGATATATTGGTATCAAAGCCTGGTTTAGTTAGGTCCCTGTGACTTTTGGAGCAAGTGCTTTTCAGCGGGATCTTAATTATCGTTGTGAGTCCTAGGCACAACTATAATTAAGGCATCGATGAAGACCTTATAGGATGTTTGTTTGTCTTCCTTTCACTTAGCGTTCTCCTTGGGGATACTAATTCTTATAGTTAAGTGCCTAAGAGTCTAATAAGACTTGTGGGGTCAATCTAAATGCAGTTAATTGAAAAGTCACCAAAAAATCTTTTATTGAAATAACTTATAACCTTTTATCAAAAGGATTAATAAAATTCTTAATATATTGTTGAAAGTCATGTCACTTTATAAATCAAGCAAGGACTTGGTATGAGTATGAATTTGCTTTCATGAATGTAAAGTTGTTTTAAAAGCATTGATGTAAATTTTGTTATACTGTGATATCCTAGTTAGGTTCAGAGGTTATATGTTATGGCTAGAATGAATGAGAATATTGATAGTTGTGGAGTTAACTACTTGAATATGTCACTAGGAAAAGCATAAGAAGTTTCTATGTTAGTCATTTTCGTGAACTTCTAATACCATATAGAAGAAGGAGGGAGAAGAGAGAAACTTATAGCTTAAGGTGTTAGACCTTACTGTTATGAGTTTAGTTACGAAGCTTTTGGATTTCTTCGAGCATATTGCCTTCTACACTAAATTTTGTAACTACGCAATTACGTACCAATATAAGTATATTATACAGTTATGTTAACTTCTTTAGTTCTTCCTAAGAGGAAGTTGCATATAGATGACATATGGTTTACATGGTTATATAGTAAACATTGTTTTGTATACAAATCAATTAAGTTAGCTAGTGTGGTTATTTTGGTATTTAGAACCAAGGGGTTGAGATTGATTTACTATTGGTTTACTCTTGATGAAAGGGATAACATGCTATATGCTTTTCATTTATGACCATTCATTTGGTATGCTTAAATAAGAATTACTAGGTAGTTCCCTTGTTGAGTGGAACAATTATGTCGTGAGGTTGGGACAAGACTTTGCTTGTTATTGATTGAAGGTTGCAACTTAACTTTTTACATGTGTTGTTTATCTTGTCTTGATGCTAATGACGTATGATAGGAGAGGTTAAGTTAGTGTTGTCTCTAAATGATTAAGATGTTAAATCAATTATTGTTGACAATTTGGAAAAAAAGCTATGTATTTGCACTAGAAGGAAAAAGAAACTATCGGAAGGTTGGTCTTTTGTTTTCATAGTAGGACTAGATGAGTACATTGCCAAATATATTAGGGTATATTGGTTTTCCAATACTTGATCTAGTGGAAGTGCCAATCAAGTTGGGATATAGCATTTCTATATCTTACTATAACAGTTCAAATTCTTTATCATAGGCATGGAATGTGAAGTATAATAGTTTACTTGTCAATAATTTGCTTCAATGGTATTGTGCTTCATTCCTAAATCATATGATTGGACGATGGTAAAACATAAGGGATTATTATCAAAAAAAATAAAATAAGAATTAAAATTTTCAGTTTCTAAGTGAAACAAAATAGGGGATATTGCCTTATCATGACTATTGAAGTAAGGGGTATTAGTCTCTTATGTCTAATAATATCAGTTGAGCTGGAGGAAAAAGAATGTTTGATCATCTAGATAAAGAAGGATGGACTGGCTAGTCTTAATTAATGTTTCCAATTATTAGGGTGATAGAGACTTGTCTTTGGGACATGTGTGCTATTCATCTTAGCTTAGTACGAGAAATAAATATCTTGAATTACATAAAAGATTAAGGTACAATGAATGAGTTGGGTTAAAGTTATGAGTTACCACAAATTATCCATAGTTTAGGGTTAATTGAGTATAAATTGAATTAAACTAGTTGCTTGTTTTATGTATAATATTTTATTCCGCCTTGATTGGAAATGGAAGGGCAATGGAGTCAAGATAAATTATAGGAACACAAATAGAAGGAAGATTCTTGAGGTTTAGATTGTTATATTTCATGAAAAGATTTATGGTCAGTACTAGAATTATAATTATGAGATTAAAATTAGCATAACTAATGTTCTTGGATGTCTACGGTGAATTAGTACAGTAAATTCTCTACTTGGTAGAAAACAATGTTGAGGGTTAAGTTTATCAAGATGGATGAGATTCAAAGTGGTTTTAAGATTGGATTAATCATGTCATTATGTTGTGTGTATCGTTAGGTAAAGGCACTAATGCTGGTCATAATATGAAATTAAAGAAGTCATGCTTAGTAAATCATGGATAGTTACCATATGAAATTATCCTTACATTTATAGTTATTGATACTGGTGCCTTCTATTGGTAAACATGGTAATGTTGGTTGTAATCTTTTGCCAAACTTAGGTGACTAACCAATCCATGTAGTATATGGATAAATTAGCAAATCAAGGCTGTAGAAAAGAAAAAGGAATCAAGAAGTTATATTTGTAGCACTTTAATTAAGGGATACTTTGAGGCTTTAGTAAAATCCCATGGAGTAATCTGTTCATAAATGGTCTTTACATGTTTAATGAATAAGGTTTTAAATTAGTTATAGGTTGAAATATTATTGCATTTTGTGGAGATATCATGGTGTGCTTTAGATGTGCCTAGGGACAGACATCATTTGGAAATCAATAGAGAACTAATAGGTGCATTAATATTGTCTTAAACTTCTGAGTGTTAATTTTGTATAGAAAATATGGCAATTTATAATCATATTACCTAAAAGATGGTATTAAAGAAGAATGGAACGAAATTAGAATAAAGATTCTTGATCAAATGAATTGAAAGGATGTGGATATTTGACTTTTGGAAGTTAATGAAACTGCTTAATCATTGGATATAAAGGCTAAAAACCCTATAGGTGACTTAAGATGATTAATTAACATAGTTAATCCTGTTTAGTACAGAAAGATTGTAGATTATGTTACTTAAGAAGTTATTACTTTAAATTTGTTCTTTAAAGATGTCATATGTTGTGGTATCACACTTGTTGAAATACTTGAATTCCAATTTGGTGGATTTTGGTAACAATTAGAAGCTTCAAAGTTACTACCTATGCTAATATTATCTGTTTAAGCGGTAATTGTTAATTAGCATGGGGTAATATAGTGGAAGTTTTATTAGGACACTGAATTAGATCTTTTACGAGATAGCCTAAGGTGAATAAATTTTAGCAAACTTTTAAATTTGGACATAATATAAGTGGCTTATAGAATAGTAGTAGTTAAAGGAATCATGATGGATGCTTACGGTATCACATGTTAACTACCAAAGTCTCAAAGACGCATGTATAATTAAATTAATATGGTTAGCTAACGTAAGGCTTTTGGATTTCCTCATATTATGAGTGAATGTGGATTGGTTAAAGGTTGAAGTTATATTTTACACATGTGACCCATATAAAGATTTATCAAGAGACAGTTGTGACTAAACATGTCTATTTTGAAAACTCAGTTGAGAGATTTTATTGATGAATGAGAGTCCATTCAATTAGAACTAGGGAACTTTATATCTTGTGTTGCAATGCTTAATAGGAAGAATATGAAGATAAAGGCTGAGATGGATTATGCAAAAGAAGATAGGAAATAAGGATTAAAGGTAAGACAATTTCAGGTCAATGGTTGACAATAATGTGAGTTTGTAGGAGTGAGTGAATCGACAAGAAATTGAGCACTGCAACATGGTACAGTTGACAATATGTGATGAAAAAAATGATGGTAGCTTTTATCACTTTGCTTGAAGTAACTTCATATAGGAATGAGTTTGAGGTTGTGCTAACTAGGCTTTACTCAAAGAAATTATATTTGTGAAACTTTTATAGCAAAATCACTATAATAAGGAATTGTGTGGAAAGTTAAGGATGATATATAGGCTCATTATACCTGTTTAAGTCCCAAGGTATACATACATTGGAATTCAGGGACCAAATTTCTTAAAGGGGGAGGAATGTAATGCCCATGAAATTTTGATATTAAATAAGTTATTTAAGGTGGGAGAAAATTTTAATTTTAAAAAGACGAGATAGGAAGAAAATACACTTGAGATATGTAGAAATTTCAAATGATGAAGGAACATTGAAAGAAGAAGTAAAAAGCATTACATATGGAATCAGATGGTATTCTATCAGAGTTAGAAGCCTACATGAGCATTTAAGTCCTATTTTATGTATTTCCAACATATATAATTGAATCCTAGTGTATGTAAAGCAAGTATTTCTGAAAAAAAAGTTTAATTTGGCGATACAAAGTATCCACTAGAAAATTACCTACGTACCCTTATTAATTTATCTCTTCAGCATTTCTTTCCCTCGTTCTCATGCATTCCTCTTCTTTATCAAGTTGGTCCTTGTCTTCGTCACTTTCGATCTACATTTTGCTCCTGTTTGAGCTCATTGGTGGATGTTCGATGTCATTGTACCTTGAGTAGCCTAAAAGCATCCTTCTTCGGCCATGTTTTGGCTAGAAAATGCAAGGATTCTAGCAGACGCATCTCAAACGCAATTTTCAGCCAAATTCGATTGATTTAGGTACATTTTTCTTCATTTTAGCTTATGACTTTGATTCCTTTGTGATTTTTAGTCACTTCTCCCTCATTTCCACCGATTAATTTGGGCACAATCTGGTGTAATTACATCAAATTAAGTTGGGACTTCACCTTATAGGTAATTTTTGTATCTTTCTCCCTTAGAATCATTGATCATTTGTGAGTTTTAGCATTAAGATTGTAAAATCCCAATTTGGAAGTGCATGTGTATATTGTATGGTGATGAAATTCAAAGTTTTTAGATTTTTCTAATATCATTAAGCATCAAGGAAGTGAATTAAGGCAATTAGAAGTTATTGTTTTAAATTTTAAGTTGATTTAATATTTATCTTGATTTTTCTTAAATTTTCCATAAAGAAAAAGGAAGAAAATTTTAACGGGGAGTCTTTTAGGACTTGATTAAGTGGCCATGGATGAACAAGATAACTTAATAAAGGATTTTGGAACTTGGTTACATGATCTCTAAGGCCACATTGGTGTTAAGGGTAAATTATTGAAATTTTGCACAAGTGCACAACAAAGTATATTTGATAAGGTTAAATGCCTTAAGCAATTTTTAATATCATGAATGAATTTAGCCCAAGAGTTTGATTACTAAAGTTGTTAAAAAGTATGAAGTACAAGTTGAGATGGAAATGAATATAAAAAATTTTGTTTAGAAAATTTGAGAGTTTAAATAGCGAGGCTTATGTCATGGTTCATAAGCAAATAAATAGTTAAATAAATAGATTGGTATAGGTGAAGAAATTTCCCTTCATGACCTAGGTGAAATTAGAGCTAGAAAGTGGAGAAACAAAATAGAACCAAGATGCCCAAGTGGGTCTTTGATCTATTGGCACCTAGTAATGTAATAAGATGTATTTCTAAGTAATTTATGATACAATTTGGAGTTTTAAATGGAGAAGTAAGTATGGTCGAAGCATTTAAACTGATAATAATGATAGCAATGAATCCTATGTGTATAGGGATTGGTTATTGCCAAAAGAGCTATCAAGGATTGAGTTTAGCAAAGAAATATTACCATTGCTAGGGAAATCAAGAAAGGAATTAGCTTAAAGTAGCAAGGTAGCTCCTTTTCCATTCTGCATATGCTGTGTGTGTGCTTATGCTTAGTGATTGCATACTTGATGAATTTTTATGCTTTATGTTGCTATGAGTTGATGTATAACGGTGTGAGATCTTGCATGGAGCCTTAATAGCTTACAATTGAAGTTATGTATGATGGCTTATAGAGTTTGGGCATGGTGATCCTACCCTAATCATGATATTGAATATGATGCAGACAAGAACAAAAGTCAAAGGTGTCAACTCTAGCATAATTTCATGAGCCATGTTCATGTTATGATGATGTGTGCATTACTTTGTTTATGTGTGCCATAGTGTGTGTAGAATATGAAGAGAGCTATTAGGACTTTTTGTCTCATCATATCTTTAACTAACCATTTCAGGTGGATCTAATAAGGACAAACAAAAGGAAATGTCCTCTTAGATCTTTTTGAGGAGCAAAGCCAAGAGGCTTGGTTAATTAGAGGCTATGATATTTTGATGTGTATAATAAGAATTCAAGGATCAAGAAGTATTGTCATATAAATTAAAAAATATAATGGTGTAGGGCAAGATTTTCTTGCTATGTGTATAAACTCCCATATGTATGAAGAAATGACCAACCATATGTTTGAGCAAATTTTAATATTTAAAAGAAGACATCTTGAAGCATAAGTATGAGTGAATGAGGCTAAACTCAAAATTTGGTATGTTGAAACCCATTTAGTCAAGTTTTAGTTTTAAGAAGTTATAATTTCGTGAGAGAATAGAAAAGGTGAAAAATTAAGTAGATGGACTTAAAAAATTAATATCTTTGGTAGATTTAATCTTAATATATCAGAGTTTAAATGCACTAAATTTCGTTGAATTTTGACTTCAGTAGCTGTCCTTTTTGCATGCTTATAGTATGGAGAACTACTCAAAATTTTTTTCTACTATACATGAGGTTTGGTGATACGTGAGGGACAAAATGGATGAATTTTGGGCTACAATTTAATTCAAAAGTCCTTGAGGTAGGAATGAAGTATTCTTCAATGTTTTATGTCATTTGGATTCCATTTAAGTGGGTTTTTCACCAAAACATCAGTAACAAAATTCAGATTCTATATAATTTTGCATAGCCAAGATCATGGATTAATTTGAGGAGACAAATGAATGAATCTTCAACTACAATTTAGTTCTAAATTATCTATCATGTTATTCTACTTTCTTGAAAAATTTCATAATTTTTAGAACTTCCTAGAATTTATTATGAATTTTCGAAATTGGAAAATTTACTATATGAACAGTACCTCTCCAACCAAAATTTGCCTTTACTATTCAGTTGCCATCTCACCATATTTCCTTCATTTTTGTCTCTTGATTGACTCCAATTTCTTTTGAATGCTTGGACTACTTTCCTAGAGGATGTTATTTATTATAGTGTGACATTAGTCGTGGTACACAATGAATTGTATCACTATTCTAAGGCATTTATGCCGTTCCACCAATTATTCGTGAGGCAATTTGCTCACTACCAATCACTGAATTGTACTATTGCTGCTAGCAATAGCTAGCATATGATTATTGGTTTACTGTTGGTTCTATTGGATGTCTTTCCACTATAGTGTTTTGACAACTTGGGATCTTTACAAGGCTTCATTCTCTATTTTGCGAAGTGTCTCTAACTGGTATGAAGCATGAAATTTTTATTATTTGAATTTCTTTTTTTCTTTAGAAAGAAATAATTCTAATTCCAATGTTGTTATATGGTTTAAAGACAATAGCATAAATGATTGTTAAAAAGTCTTGATAACTCTATGAAAGAAAATTATCTAGAACATTATTGATAGCAAATACACTTAAATTATAAATAAAATCCCAGTGATTGCAAAGGAATTTCATCTATAAGTTGGAAAATGACATTTGACCATTATTAAGCAAAGAATTAAGCATTTTATGTGATGAATTTACAAGAAATAGAGCCAAAAAAGTACTAGCAATGAAGGAGGAAAAGTGAAAAATAAGAAGATTCCAGCGCTCGAGCATGAGAAATCCAGCGCCTAGACATCAATTTTAGAGACTTAGTGCTCAGCTACCCAGGTGCCAATTTTCTAGAAAAATAGCACCCAGACACCAGAATTCCTGCGCCTAGGTGCCAAAACCAGAGAGTTAGCACTCAGGCGCCTTAAAGACAGTGCCCGGGCTCTACGCATGCCAGAAAGATAGGGCCTAGGTGCCAAAATCTCAGCACCCGGGTGCTAAACCAAAGATATGGCGCCTAGGCTCTAAATGGGCCTTGCCCGAGCGCGTTGTCGAAAACCCTAATTTTCTCTAATGATTGAAGGCTCTATACTTGACCCATACTCCACTTTTAAGGTTTTGAGGCCTATATACAGGGTCTTAAGGGCAAGCAGCAAGGCATACAAGCAAAGAGGAAGCATAAAGAGGAGTAGAAATCACTTGAGGAGAAATCTAATTTAAGAGTTGCTAAGGAGAGGGGTGGTTTCAGAGTGAAGGCTCTGTATAGAGTTTTTCCCCTTCTGAACACCTCTCTCTCCTTCTTATTTATGTATTCTTATTGCTTTTCTTTATTATGTGAATCTGTATTAATGCCTATTAAAGGCTAGTAGGTTTTATCTGGTATTTTGGTTGAATCCTTCTGTATGATAGTATTTTTTGATTGATGTTCTTAATTCAGTTTACTTATTTCCATTCTGTCCTTAATGCTTTTCTAAGCTTAATCACCTTAAAATTGAATTAGCATTTAGGCTAACTCAAAGAGAAACCCTAAATGAAGAACTAGATGAAAATAATCTCTATTTGCATGCTTAAAGAGTAGTAAGTATAGCAATTAGCAATCATGACATTACTTGACTATCTTATATAACTAAGATTAGGGCAGCACTTTACATCAATTGTCTTCTTAGCTAGCTTTCATAGAAACATAGGGAGTTGGGGGAAGCAATTAGGTTTATGATGATTTGACAGAAATTCATAAGTAGTTGAAGTCCTAGGTTAGTAAACTAATTCATAACTCAGGAATAAGTGACTGTCAATATAAAGTAACTACACATTAAGGTGAAGTCAATGTGCTAGATTCATTTAGTTGTTTGTTTACTCAATTTTACATTATTATCAAGTTATTTAGTTATACACTCCATCCATTTACCTTACTTAAAATTTTGATAGTAGTATTAGTCAGAATTAAATCCAAGTCCTCGTGGGAACGTTATCTTACTCACTCTTTGTTATTTTTTGCGATCACGTGCACTTGCGTGTATAGATTTCAGTGAACAAGTCTACCGTCTTTGTAAGTTCCCCTCCTTATATAGGTAGTGATATTTACTCATTGAGTGTTAGTTGTCACCCTTGTCTTCTCTATGTTTTTCAAATAATGTGTTGGTTTTGAGTAATCTTCTGCAAAGTAAGGCCACGTTTAGTGACCTAATGCTGAGCCTTACATTGTCCTCAAAGGTACTGTTTATTTCTTGTTCTTGTTAAAAAATGTGAATTTTGTACTCTAGAATTTCCTATTGTCATAGGCAGGGATTAGTATTGTATTATATTCATATTGGGTTGTCTAATTGTAAACTTGTTGAGAGAGTAAAACTCTTCTCATTTTTTAATCCACAGGTTCTAGTTATGGAAATTTCAAGAGTCCATAGTTCCAGGGAGACACTGCTGAAATTTCCACACCAAGATTATATATGCTCATGTATGATCAATATATATTCTTCTTCAAGTGATGGATTGATGGAATTTAAAACTACTCCTTATGTTGCTTTATTCTTAAATTGATTAGGTTGTTTGATTTACTTTGGTTCACGAAGGTGGAATTTACTCCATTATCTGTGCAGGTCACATTTCCTTAGTTAGGTGTTTGAGAGATTTAAAAATTCATTTGTATAGAAATGAAAAAAATTTAGTTTTGCCTTATATGAATTATATAAATGACAAAATTTAATTTTCAAATAAAAATTTCTAAATATCAATCATGGTTATGTAAAATCACATTTAACTAAAACTAATTTTAAAACTTAAGTTGATCCAAAATCATACTAATCCAACACCAATTCAAACCGTGAAACTTAAATCAAGGTCAATTCTTAAGGATTTCTTGACTAAATAAAATGGTTTGTACCATTGCAAGCATGAGAAGTTGCATTGTTTCGATCCATGAAGTCGATTTATATATAAATCTTCCTACTTTTCTTAACTATTGGAATATATTTGAAAGAAAAATAAAAAGTAAATAAAAGTATTGGAATCTAAAAAAAAATTTCTTGAGATTCTTGATTTTCATCCTTTAGACAAGCTTTATTTTTTTCTGGGAACTTCATCTTTTTCATGTATGTTTTTCCTTAGTGCTATGATCTTAAAAGTGGAAGCTTAAATGAGTTAGAATCTTAAATTGAACAAGAAAAGCAAACTCTACACGTCACAACTATATGTGAAATAGAGCTTCAATAACATTTCAATGAATTGAAAATCCTTACTCTTATAATCACATTAATTTGGTTTTTTCTTTTGGAAAATTTGACACATATTGCTATACAAAACCAAATGGAAATCAACTGCTAGTCATCACACAATCAACAAAAGAAAAAAAAAATCAATAGAATGGCACAACTGATTACATAATTTCATCACATTATAGCACAGAACAAATGCATTCAGCAGTCCATATCTCATTCAAGGGATCAATTTTCTCAGGAACTAGACGTCACAAATAAAAATTTAGGCACCAACCCCACTAAAAAATTAGATCAATCGAATTTCCACCAAATTTCTACATTTAATAAACAAATTTTATTAGAGTGCTAAAAAAGGAAGGGAAATTCGTCATTTGATTCTTATACTTTACATCAATTTCTAATTTGGTCCTTTTATTTTATATTATCCAAAATAAAGCAAAATTCATGTTTCCAAGTATCACAAAGTGGATACCAAAATGAGGTTAATTCAACATATTAGTATGCTGGCCTAAATTTCTTTCTTTCTCCTTTTTCTCATAGAAGTAAAACTAGAATTCAACTAACTAAACTTAAAAAGAAAAGTGTTGAAAAGTGAGGGTGTGGGTATTTAAAAAGAAGTCCTCATTGCTTAGGAGAATAAGGCCATGAGTGTGTATACAAAAACATGTGATATTGGGATTGTAAAGGGTTAGGAAAGGGTGAAGGCCTTGAACACCTAAGCATAGGCCAACAGGCTCAAATGTAGTTCAAATAAGGGATCTCTCCCCCTATGCACTATAAAATCGTGTGGCCTAGCTATTTTCAAAAATTATTTTAGTTTCCTATTCAAAAATTAATAATTTATAAAATTATTTTTCCTGCATGAATGAACCCATCCTTTGGACTTAGTTGACCATGGCTAAGTTAATGCTAAAATTATCATTTATATTTATTACTGTGGTATTTATTGTTGCTGACTATTAAATATATTTACTTTGTTATGTTGCCTTTATGATACTAACGACTAGTTTCATTCTGTAATAAATAAAGTAGTTTTTTTGGGTTACATGATACATAAAAAATTTCTGAGCTTCCCCTATCCTCGTTCCTACTAGTTTCAGTTCCAGGGCATTTGGTTAGAAGGGTCTATTTAATCTTGAGAGAAATTCTTGAGCCAAAATATTCCTTAAAGCCAACATTCTTTATTGTGACTAAAACTGCATATTCAATTATTTCCAACAATAATAAGGAATATGGACACCAATACCATTGTTGTCGACACCTTTGGTGGTATTGCACCACTACTTGTTTGTGTGCCACCTTTTACAACCTCCACTCTTGGGGCTATTACAATTCCACTCATGTCACTTGTTCCCTATGCCATGCCATTTCTAGATATATCAAAAATCCTAGACGGCTAAAAATTTTTAAGATGGCAAGAGTAAATTTTCTTAACCTTGGATATGCATGGAGTTGCTTTTGCCCTTACTGACCCAATGCCATCAACAACCAATGATGCAAAAACATTAGAGGCCTGGACATATGCTTACAAAATATGTAGACCTACAAAAATTAGTTCTTTGTCTCATGATTTGTTCAATGTGTATTGCACATACATGGAAGCCAACAAAATTCAGTAATAAATGATTCTCAAATATACCACTGAGGATGCAGGAAATCATATATTTTTCATAGGCAACTAATACAAATAGGAGATGACTAATGAAATAGTTATAAGATGCAAATAAAAGAATACCACAAGCTGTTGGAAGAACTCTGAGTTAAGAAGATCAACCTCCTTGATGAGTTTGTTGTTGACTTACTGATTGGGAAATTACTAGAATTGTGGAACAATTACAAACAACAACTTAAGCACCAATAAAGGTAGCTATCACTTGTAAATTTGATCACTCATATAATAATAGAAGACACCAATCAAAAAGTGCTCAAAGCTGTAAAAGGGATGGAGATGACCACAAAGGCAAAATTGGTGCAAGAAACGTTACACTAAAAAAGGTATAATAAAAAGAAAACTGATTACAAGCCTAAGCAATATATCCCCAACTTTGAAAAGAAGGGAGATTGTTTTGTTTGTGAAAAGTCATGTCATCATGCTGCTCAATGTAGGTAGAGAGTAAGAAATGATAATCCTCTAAAGCAAAATGCAAATTTGGTCCATAGAGATTTCATAATCGTTGTGGTCATTTCTTAAGCACTCATAGTGGTCAATGTGAAAGAATGGGTAGTAGTCTCTGGTGTTACTAGGAATATTTGTGCAAACAAAGATGCCTTTCACTCCTACACTATAGCAAAGGATAGAAAATAACATATATATATCTTGGTGATCTAAGAATTGCAAATATTGTTGGAAAAGGTAATGTTCTTCTCAAGCTCACTTACAAAAGACCTTGAAATCAATGATGTGCTTCATGTGCCTAGTATCAGAGCAAATTTGATCTTTGTGGCTCTAAAGGTTAGGGTTAAAGTGTCATTTGAATATGAAAAAATTGTAGTGACTTGGAACAATGTTATTGTTAGCCAAGGCTATTGTAATCAGGGACTCTTTGTACTTAATGTTTGTAAAATTATGAATGAAAATACATCTTGTTTGGCTTACTTGATTGATTATGTTGATATGTGCCATACTATATTAGGACATGTTAGTATGACTTATATTAAGAAAATGTAGAACCACGGTTTAATTTTTGGAATTAATGATACAACTTTAAACAAATATGAGACTTGTACTGAGTCTAAATTAATGAAGGAGCATTTACATAATGTACAAAGAGAAACTTAATCACTTAGTTTAATTCATGCAAACTTAGGAGACCTAAAACAAACAATGACTATAGGTGGGGAAAATGTTATATAACATTTATAGATAATTTTTCAAGATACACTTAGGTGTACTTACTAAAAAATAAAGATGAAGTGTTTAATACTTTCTTTCTTTATAAAGTTGAAGTAGAGAATCAATTAGATAAAAAAATATATATTAAAAGATAAAGTTAGATAGAGGAGTTGAATATGTATTGTTCAATGAATATTGTGAAAAGGATGGAATAATGTTGAATGCTATGCTAATCAAGTCATCAGCCCCAAATAATCTTTAGGGCAAGGCTTCATTATCTGCATAACATTTACAAAATAGAATTCCTAATAAGAAAAATGATAAAACACCATATGAGTTATGAAAGGGAGATGCACTTAACATAAAATATTTAAAACTCTGGGAGTGTCTACTAAAGGTTATGTTACCTGACCTCAAGAAGAGGAAAATAGGCTCTAAAACTTCTGATTGCATGTTTGTTGGATATTCTGAGAATTGTGTTGCATATAGATTTCTTGTCATAAAAAGTGATGTGCTTGATAATGCTATAGTAGAGACTAAGAATGTAAAGTTTTTTAAAGCATATTTTTCCCATTGAAAGTTGATCATGTTTCTCATGCACATGCATTTACACAAGTACCTAAACTAGAAAACCTTGAGAATTCTTCTGAGGGTTTGAGAAAAAACAAAGGGAAAAGGAAAGAGACTTTCCTTTGTTGATAATTTTTATACTTATCATGTGGGAAATCGTCCTTTAACTTATATTGTGGCTATTGCATCTACTGATGCACAACTTTAGAAAGAAGCAATTAAAGCTAAAATTAATTCTCTAACAAAAATTACAACAAAGACTTTAGTAGAATTACCTCCAAGAGTAAAGACTATAGGTAGTATATGAATTTTAAAAAGGAAATATAATCTTGATAGATCAATTGATAGATATAAAGCAAGATTAGTAGCGACAAGTTTTACTCAAAAACAAAATGTTGATTATTTTGGCAATTTTTATCCTGTTACAAGAATTTCTTCTAGTAGAGTTTTGATTGCTTTAAATTTAGCTTATAAACTTTTTATTCATCAAATGGATGTTAAAACAACTTTTCTAAATGATGATTTAGGACAAGAAAATAAAGTTTGCACACTTCTTAAATCTTTATATGGATTGAAACAAACATCAAAATATTGGCATGAGAAATTTGATCAAGTGTTGACCAATGATGGTTTAACTTCTATTGAAGTTAATGGATGTGTGTATGCAAAACTTGAACATGATGATTATGTTGTTATTAATATGTATGTAGTTGATATGTTAATCATTGGTACTAGCATAGATGTTGTGTATAAAACAAAATTACTTCTAACATCCAAGTTTGACATGTAAGACATGGGTGAAGCTAAAGTAATTTTGGGTGTTAGGATATTTAGGAAAGGTGATGGTATATTTTTGTCACATGAACACTATGTTGATAAATTATTTGAGAAAGTTTAGTCATTATGATGACAAACCAGTATACACTTCGTATGATTATAGCATTCAACTAAAGAAAAATAAAGGGGAACCCATTGCTTAATTGAGTATAAAAAGATCATTGGGAGTCTGTTGCATTTAATGAACTTCACCTAACTTGATATAGCATATGTAATGTGTAGATTGAGGAAATAAATATACACAAAACCCAAACTGTGATCATTGGGATGTATTAATTAGATTAATGGGATATTTGGGAGGTACCATGAACTATGGTATCATGTATACATGTATAGTGGATTTCCCACTACATTAGAACCATACAGTGAAGCTAACTGGATCTCAAATTCAAATGAATCAAAATCCATTCTTGGTTATGTATTCACCTTTGGTGGTGGTGAAGCAATTAACTTGGTCTAATGCAAATATCAGTAATGTGAACCTTGGTCACAATTTTCACTACTGTACCTCATTATGAACAACAAGCTTTTAAATTATTAAATCATGCATGAACATAAGAATCTAAGCTTTGTTCTTATTTGATCATTAGGCTGAGCTTTTAAAAATTAGGCTTGAATTCATGCCTTAAGAAAAAGCCCAAGCTCATGTTTTAATCAGGTATTTATCCTTATTTTTTAGTTCAGTCCTATCAGGCCAAGTTGGCTCTTTTAAGTGGTAATTAAGTATATTTGCTACTTTGAACTCGAGATAAATAACATAGCTAATTAGAATTATATAATGTGTTCTTCACAATTTCTGATGAATTAGGCATGATTTTGTGTTTTTCTTTGAAAATTTCCATAGGGTTTTGCTTGTAAAGTGAATTTTGAAGCTTTTGATCTTGTTTTCACCTATAGTTTTAAAAATTTTGCTATTAATAGCAAAACCTCCTTTTATGTAGTATAAAAATGTGCAAAGCTTGACTTGGTGTGATTTCATCAAAATGTGTTAGAATAATTAAACTCTATCTCTGCGAACTAAAACAAGTTAGATAACCTAATCAATTTGATGATAAACCCACAATATGGAAATTATTAAATAACGTCAATCCACCACTTGATATAATATATAAATCATGCATGAGCATAATATTCACTATTCAACTATTATGTGGAAATTTCAATAAAGCTTTCCATTAAATATGAACTTCCCAAAATTTCCACTGTAGAGAAGCAATGTATAAGTAGAAAAAGGGATTTGCTCACATAAAAGAATATAATCAAATGTCAAATACTATGCAATATAAAATCTTTTCACTAATAAGGGACAATAGGATCTTATAGAGTTCAAAATAATACGATAATTAACAACAAAAATTGTCTTCAACCATGTGGACAATGTGGGCCTCACTAACAAATATTAAACTTGACTCTTCGCAACTGAGGGGAGTCCATGGTCGGAATTAATCTATGAGAAATGTAATAAAATAGGAATAACATAAAACACTCAGTGAGCAAATATCACTAACTATACTAGAAAGGGAACAGACATGAACGTTAAAGCTTTGTACAATCTTATTTGTCATTTTAATAAACCAAAAAAATGCACAAATCAAATGCTTTTAAATTAGTGAGATATAAGTCATATAATAAAATTGTAATTTATAGCAAAAAAAGAATTTTACTAAAAGAGGAATAATAGTAAACATTTATAACCATAAACTTAAGAGATACAAGGTTGGGAAAAAAAATCTCACTGAACCAACAATAAACGAAGAATGAGATAATAACATTCATTATAGTAATCGATTATGAGCAAAATCATGTTTAGTCATTGATACTACATAATGCCTCATTATAGTAATGCAGTCTATGGTGCACCATAGCTAATGTTTACTACCATTAACTACAAGATTATGTGTTAGACAAAATTTCTAGAAAGCAATTTCTTTTGTAATCCTAAGAAACACTACTAATATACTTAAATGGTAAAACTCTAAATTTCAAGAAATCCATCAACATCATTTAGTATAATCAGTTTATTCTAGAATATTCTCCAAATGAAATAAAATACACCTTTATTAACATGTTTATGAAATAAGGCAGTATTTAAATCATTATACTAAGGTCAATATTGTTGTTAATGAAATTATATAATAAAATCTAACAAAATTCTAAAGCAGTCAGAATAATTCTCAAGAAGAAACAGTCTATCTTAGGAAACTTGTTTCCAAGGCACTATAATGTTTAAAAACATTAATTCACAAAGGAGAATTTTTGAAATGCAAAAAACAAGTTTAGCTAGCATCTACTAATTTGGAAATGAACATACAAACCTTTCACTATTGGTTTCTACAATCACTTGATTTTCATAGCCCTAATGAACTATATAATCAAACAATATGGTCTTAAGCTCTTACCTTGGAAATATACTAATTAGCTATACCTATTTTTTCATTAGTTCGATTGTTTAACCACTAATGGACTTCAATATCAAAAACATTGAATTTTCAATCACTTTAAACCTTTAACACTAGCCCTAATATTAATATTCATATAGGTTTCTAAACATAATTGCTCACAAGAATATGTTTTTATCATTTGTAAGATCTTGCCTCCAATTTCAAGTTTCAACCTTACCTCCCTCTATACTTCTACCTTCTTATATATAACAAGATAAATGAGTTCAGTAAACCATTTAAGTTAAACTTATAAGAGAAACAAATGTTGTTACCATTAGCACTACTTATCATTTTGGTTTTTCAAGTCCAATAGTAAGGCCTTACACTTTTAATTTACAGCATTGATTATTAATTTCTTACCTTGCTGAAAAAAAGTTTATTTTAATTATTTGTGGGTTTATCCCTAGGCATATAATTATACATGTCCAAATAGAACAATATAATCTCTTCTTCAAAGCCTTTGAGTTGCCTTACATCATCCATTGGTTTGAGAATTTATGCTACACTAAATCATTAGGTTAAATAATGGTTCAATGCCACAAAATCTTTCCCAACATGTTTTACCATACCTTTCAGCATATTCATGAATTACTCAATCTCACCATTATAGCCTACATTAACTAACCATGTTAAAAAATATATCTTTAAATTGAGATAATTATCTAAGGCCACTCAATTAACCTTAACAAGGTTTCCATCCATCTATCTTTCCTTCTATACTTGTGAAAATTCAAGAAAGTTGAGAAAAATTATCAATTCTACTTACAACTCAACATGAAATCTTGTGATAACCTTAATCCTTCCCCTAAATGCCTAGTTGCACTATAGGAGTCCAAAAATTTCATATTTCATCACCTACAAGCATGGATACACATAGCCAAATTAGGGATTTTGACAGAATTGGATTCAACTATAGCTTTACAATGGATTGTTGGTTTTGCAAGGGAGTATTGGGTATCCCTTCTAAATCAAAAGGGAATTCACAATTTTCTTAATTCCCTAACTGGTACATCATTAGGTAGGATTCATCATCTTGACAATAAAAGAGTAAATACTTACTCCCATTTAAAATTATGGAAAAAGAAATGTCCAATATGTGTTAACAAGGCCAAAGAGAAAGTGAACCTTAGCTATTACTATCTTCCTATGGTATATTGGTAGTTTGAATGGAGGCAGAGAGCAAAGAAGAAATTTGGAAGAGTATAGACTGTGGAGAGCATCATTGCTTGAAAATGATCACTATTTGAAATTTCTCTTTATGTTGATGTTTTTCTTGAGATTGGTTGTAACACTAACCCATCCGCGTGTAATACATTTTGTCATCAACAGTTTAGTACACGTGTATTTAGAGATGCATTATGAGGTTTTTATGTGTTGGTGTAGGCTAATTAATTTCTATGTGTTATGTATATATATCAATAGTTTAGCAGAGGGCCTTTAGAAATATACACGGAGGATTAGTTACATTTAAGGATGCAAACTAATTGATCCTTATGTGATATTTTTAAACACTAGTTGTTCAACACATGTGGATTTCAATATGTGTTAAGAGGACTACTTGTGTTGATATAGGCTAATAAGTCCCTATATGATGTATAAATATTAGCTATTTAGTACATAGATACTAGAAAAAGCAATAAGTCTAAATTCTAATGGTACTTGTTTCTTTTATTTTTTGAGAAAATATGTTACTAGTTACACATCAGGGAGCCTTGCTTAAGATATGGGGCTTATAAGTTTAAGAAGTTCTCCAACCTAATAGAGTAGTCTTTTAGGATGAGTTCTCCTTTATGCATATAACATTGTTGCTTTCATTGTAAGATGCTAAAATGTAGAGGGGGAGATCCAATGACCAGACTAAGGTGTAAAGTGGTTATACTAAATATTGGAAGTTAAGTGGAGCTTCCAAAGGGAGAAAGGGATACAAATGGACAAATGTCGATAGAGTGGGCTATTGTAGATGTCAACTCTAAAAAATGGTAGGTGCATTTATAAAAGTTTTACATTGGAGAGCTATGCCTAGGAAAAAAGGCTTAAATGTCTAAGGGTTTCTCACACCTAATAGACTAGTCTTTTGGGATAGACTCTCCCTCTGGACTTATGTTCATAACAGTTAGCATACATCTCAAAATGTAACTAATCCTCCAGTAAATCTTGAACATCTATATGCCAAACTATAGATATTTATACATATCTCATAAGGTTTAATTAGCCTACATCAACATATGTAAACCTCCCCACGCATATGTAAATGGCCATGGGTGAAATACTGATATTTAATTGTATCACACAAAGATGAGTTAGCCTACATCCCTAAATGTAACTAATTTCCAAGTACATTTCTAAGTATCCATGGGCTGAAACTCCTAATATTTATACATATAATATATTATCCTACATCAACACATGTAAACCTCCTAGTACATATCTAGATGCATGAATCCAAATTGAGGGTGAATTATATTGATGTTGTGACCTACATAAAGTGAAACTATATAAATCTAATGATTTGAATTTAAGATTCAAAAATTAAAATTGGTTACTCTTAAAAATTTGATACTATGACTAAAAATGACTTAAAAACTTGATCCAATTGTTAGTATTAATGCAGTTGACACACTAACTCGAGAGGATCCAAATTAAATATGAATGTAGATTCTCTATAAGCAGTGGCTAACTATGCAGTTTTGATGTTTATATTATGCTAACTGCACAAATCTAACAATCCATATTTAGAATTTAGAAATTGAAATTGGTATATTTTAAAAGCTTGATCTAACAACTAAAAATTACTTAATAACTTGATCTAATGGTAAAATAAATAAAAAACTCATATGCAGTATTTAAAGAAAAACCAAATTACACCTGTAGGATCAAGTGCTTACCATTAGGCCAAAAGCTATAGTTGTTAGTAAGGGTGCAACTCTATTTCCTTAACAACAACCTAGCATAAGTGCCACATTTCAATTGTGACTTGGCCCCACATTTGGGCCTTCGCCACTGGATAATTGCTGCCATACACCTTGGCTAACAATCTCCCCCTCAGTAATTGCCCAGCAGGGAATTAAACATGTGACCTGGGCTCTGATACTAATTATAGGATCAAGCGCTTACCACTAGGCCAAAACCTATAGCTATTAGTCAAGACACATGTAACACTTGCTAAAATATGATGCAAATTTTGCTCTTAGCAAGAATGGAAGCATAAATATTTGTGGTGTGTATTATTAATCATATATGAGCTCTGGTTTAGTGGTAAGGCATGACATCCGAATGCAAGAAGGTGTAGGTTCAAGATACTGCTCCCTCCTCCCTAAAAAATGTTTTGGTGATGACAAGTGCCCCTAAGTGAAATTACGAAATTGCCCTTCTTTTTTTTTCTCTCCCACGGCTTCTTCTTCTTCTTCATCTTCAGAACACATCTCCATCTCTTTCTCAATTTTCTATCTCTACTCCATCCACCACCACGTTCGACCTCTAGCCAGCTTCCTCCTTTATCGGCAACTCCTTCTGGACAGACACCGCCTGTAGTTGCTAGCAACAGTTATGTTTTCCAATGAGTTCCATGATAGCCAAGGAACAACAAGTTTTGCAGCAGATTTTGGTGAGTTTTAATCAATTTTTCATGAAAATGATGTTAGGAGAAGCATTTTCGGCCCTTTTCCATTGAATTTCATCTTTGGAAGCATGATTTTAGGTAAGTTTTTTAGAGTTGTTCTGATAGGGACTAAACTGAAAAGTTTTTAGATTTTGGGGTTTACAGAAAATTAGGGAATTCTGGAATTTAATGGGTTTAAATTGGTCATATAAGAAAACTTTTAAGGTGTATGACATGAAACCCTATTGTTCTTCATGGTTTTACTTAGGTTGAAGGTAAAAGTATGGAATTTGGGATTAAAGTGAAAATTTAGAAAATTTGTAAGGTAATGAAAGTAAATTCACGAAAAGTCTAGGAAAGTTAGGTGATGGAATCAGGGAATTTGAGCTAGGGCTTGTTTTGAGTAATGAAAAGGAAATTGAATATGAAATTAGTGATGGAAATATGATGAATTAAAGAGAAGAAAGAAATGTGTGATGAATTAATATTATGGATAGTATGAGAAGAGTATATATTATAGTTGCTTGATGAATTGGTTATGAGGCACTATAATGAACCTAAATTTTTATGTTTTAGTGATGGGAATTGAGGAAATTATATTTTTGTGATATAGGGATTGTTAGTGAATTCTATTTTATAACCAAGAGAAGAAGATAAGGTTAATTTAGCGTACGTCATCCACCAAGTAAGCAGTAGCTCTTTTAACTGTAAAATTACCATGGTATTGTTATATGATTATATGGTAGCATAATTGTTAGACTTGTTAGTCTTTCACATGAATTATTATTTGTGACCAATGTTGTCAAAATTGCGATTTTAGGTAGACTCGGAAAGGGGGGTGGACTCGTATCATAAACTCATAACGTAAAATCATAAGAGTTTAACTACACCTGTTATTTAAGCTATTGAACATAACCATATCACATAAAATTTCATACATAGTTCATAATCCATAATCTATAATATATAAAGTTCAATAAACTCTGTAATCCATATCCATAATCCATAATATATAATTCAAATCAACATACAAAGTTCAATAAATTCTGTAATCCATATCCATAATCCATAATATATAATCCAAATCAATATACAAAGTTCAATAAACTCTGTAATCCATATGTCATAAGCCATAATCCACAAGATATAATCCATCACACATAATACATAATAATCATTCAGTTAACATAACAAACTCTCAATATAAATTCAATAAAGATCATCAATCCCACGACTATCATCACTTCCAGAATCTTGATCATCTCCTATATAACCTCCACCTATATCATTCTCATTCTCACCATTGTTATCTTCTTCTTCATCTTGGAAGTCATCATCAAAATCCATATTGTTAAATTGTTCACCAATACTAGTACCACCAACATTAGCATCAAGCTAAATAACCAAATCACCAATTTCTATTGCCGTCGAAAGAGGATTAACTTGAATGGGTTCAAGAACCTCATCATCTACCTCCACATTATCTTCATTTCCCATCTCCTCAATTATCCATTCATCATCAGAATGAATATCATCAAAATCATAAACATGAGTTCTTGTAGTTTGCTTATTTTTTAACTTCAAATTGCACATCACAAATGCCAAGTCATTCATCTTCTTTTGGTGTAGGCGATTTCTTTTCTTGGTATGAATCTAAACAAAATAAACAATGTTGATAAGTATTCTAACCCCTAAAAAAATTAAAATGAAAATAAAGAAAGAAAGTGATTTATAATTTTACAATTACTTACGCTTTCAAAAACACTTCAATTACGTTTACATGCAGAAGAGCTGCAACATAAGCTAAGAATAAGAATTGCCAATCTTTTAAGTTATGGGCATCTATCTCCATAGGCTTCCTACCATTCTGCTGGGGCCAACTGTGTTCTTAATGTCTGTGCAGAATCACAACTAAACATGCCCTTTGTGAAATGGAATTCAACCAATTGGAACTCAATTTTGTCTCTTTCTCCCTTATCTTTAACTAGTCTTGCTATGCATTCATATAGCCCTTGCTTAACCATATAATTAGCTTAGAAGTCAGTGTTGAAGTGAAAATGAGGATTGAGGTAGTACGTAGTTGCATGTAAAGGCTTATCCAATTGAGCATCCCACCTTTCATCAATTATGTTCAATACAGGCTCATAGCTGCAGTAATCAACAAACAATCAAGCCAAAATATATTAAAGATAATGACACTAATATAAGGTATATTTGTTTGTATTTACCTCCTTGAAACATTATTAAAGTTCATCTTAATTTTTTCCTTTACACTTTCCATTGCTTCATATATGAATCCCATTGTTGGTTTTTCCTCTGAATCTACTAAGCGAAGAACTTTAATGAGAGGAGCAGCAGCTTTGAGGTAAGTAATCATATTCCCCTACAACCTGTTATCCATAACACTTCTTGCCACTTCCTTCCCATCCTTGGTAGCAGAAAACTTGCTATCTTTCCATTCATTAGAATTAAATAGATTAATCAATGCCGCTTTATGGTCATTAAAACAACCTAATGTCAAATAAGCAGTGGCAAAACGAGTCACAGTTAGCCTAATCAAGTCTCTCCCTATTGTGAATTTTCTTAACATATTGATAAGCATTGATCTTGCATAAATGTAAGTAGTAATTCTTCTGCCCCTACTTATGGTTTCTTTATGCAACTTTATTTTCTTTTCTAAGTCCTTCAACATCAAATCAATACAATGAGCTGCACATGGTGTCCAATATAAGTGTTTTCTTTTCTCCATCAATTTTTATCCAACTGCCTTGTAATTTGCAGCATTATTAATTATTATTTGCACCATATTCTCCTCTCCCATTTTCTCAACAACATCATCAAGCATCTCAACCACTTTGTCAGTAGTTTTAGAAATATGAGAAGTGTCTAGTGAATATAAAAACATGGTCCCTTTAGGACTATTGACCAAAAAATTACAAATAGAATGCCTCTTATTATCCGTCCATCTATCAGACATAATGGAGAAACCCATCTTTTTCCATTCTTGTTTAAACTCTTCAAGCATGGCATGTTTGTTCTTAATTTCCCTATTCAAGTATTTTTCTTTAATCTCATGATAGGATAGAGGCTTAAAACCTTAGCCATATCTTCCAATAATCTCACACATCTTAATAAACTCAGGATTTTTTACATAATTAAAGGGAATAACACTTGTGTAAAAAAATTGAGCTACTTGTTAGCAAGCTTATTCCCTAATATCTTTCTTGAACATGTGATTAATGGTAGATTGTGAGCTAGCTTGGCCAATGCTATGTTTTTTGGGAGCTTTCAAAAAATTTAAGAGGTCTTGGGGATTAGAATGTCCTCGAGTGCCCAGAGTTTCCTCTTTACTAACATCAACCCATTATTTTTTCCTTTTAGATGATGCACATTTGGTTTCAATAACATCTTGTAACATTTGTGCCTTAACATCATCTGGAACACTAACACATGGTTCAACATCTATTCTTGTGCTAGTTAAATGATGTTTAAACCTATAAACTCCTTCATTATAAACTTTGCCATAATGACTACATTGAACTTTTTTACCATCCCCACTAACATCCTTCCTATGTTTCCACCCTATATTAGATCTATTACCTGGAAAATTCTTCCTTCCAGCAACTACATTTTTTCCAATAGGGGCTGATGGAGCACTTGCACTTGAAGACATATTTTCTTTGATGTATTACAACAAACAATATGTAAGTTTATATCAGCTAAAGAGAAATCCAATGAAGCTAACCAAATCAAAGATGAATAAATGTAGAAAATAAATTCACAGTTAACACAATAAGTTTTATAATTTGTTCAAAATAATAACGGCTAACCAACCAAATTATATCCCAGTTCAACATAATAACAGTTTTATAATTTGTTCAAGCTCATCTCACTAACACCATTTATATCGCGGTTCTACATAATAACAGTTTTATAATTTGTTCAAGCTCATCTCCAAAGCACCATTTATTTCCTTGTTTTACACTCCAAGAGCACTGCCACTACCTACTTTCTTCTAATATAGTTCTAATATAACCAAGCAGATTGTATCATTATAGAATTGTGATTAGAGACAAATAATCGGATGCTACATTACATATATAGGTCCTCATCAGTTGGATAATAGGATGCAAATATATATATATAGCAAAGCAGCCTCCCAATAGCTAGATTTTATATTACCCTCTAACGTGCAACAGAGGAAGAAAAACATGTTACTTGAACTAGAGGGAGAAATTGCAAGCGCTGAGGGAGAGGAGAACACAGCCATCGAGTAGCGAGCACCGAGCATCGAGCAACGAACTGAGAGGAGTAGAACCAGCCATCGAGCAATGAGCAGTGAGCACTAAACAGAGAGGAGTAACTGAGTAAAAAAGAACAGAGGAAAAACAATGGAGCAATTGAGACCAATGTGGCAACCGAGACTAGCAGAGAAGACTAGTGGCAGTGCAGGTGCAACGAATTGAGACCAGTGGCAATGATAGCTCAAAGAGACGTTGAGAACAGAGGCACTTAGGGCTTGATGAATAGATAAGGTGAAGCAGCTCTAAAACGTGAAGGATGCTTTCAGTTTGGGTGATTCACAACATCATAAAACATTGATATGTTGGAACTGGGTAGCATTGCAGCAGGGCTATCTACAATACAATGTTGGGCCTTTTAACACGGCTGGTCACTGGAAAATATTGGGCTTATTCTCATACCATTTTTTTGTTTGGGCTACAAAAATGGTGGCTGAGCTAACTCATTTGACTTGGTCAAACTCGCTGATTTACTGAATTTGTGCGAGTCAATGGCGAGTTTGATTCAGTTAGTCTTTATTTTGATTTTAATTGTGATTTAACACGAAATTGCTATCTAGGATCGTAAAATTGGCGATTCTACCAAGTTAAATCGCGATTTTGACAACATTGTTTGTGACTAGTATGTGATGCCTATACAAAAACTATAAACGAGAGGATTGTATAAAAAAGGTATTGTTTACTAGAGATTTTGATAGCATTGATATTAAAGAAGGACAAATCATGTATGTCAGTTCCTTAGATTTAGGGAGGACACTATAAGATGAATGTTTTAGCATGAGCTTGCAAGTCACAACCATATAGGTGATTTACCCTAAGATACTATGTGCTCTCAACCAATATGAATAACTCGAGGGATACATACCCTCAACCGATAGTGATTTACCCCGAGATGTTGTGTGCTCTCGACCAATATGAATAACCCGAGGGATAAATACCCTCGATCGATAGTGAGTTACCTCAAGATGTTGTGTGCTTTCAGCAGATGATTAAATTGCATGGGCCACAAGTCCATGGCCGATGCTTGATGTATTTGATAGTCCTCCATATAATCTAGGTTCTGAGCTAACCATATTTTGAATAAAAAGGAAGGTTTTTACATGTCTTTTAACAAGAACCCAAGGGCTGAGTACCCTTGACCGATGAGAAAGATTTTCCTAAGGTTGTGGCTCCTTAATCATTAAAATGTGATTTCCAAGGGCTATGTACCTTTGATCGATTTAATTTCCATGGAATGAATCCATGATCACTATTGTTTTATTGCATGTTTATGGCTTAAATTGTTAAATGTTTAAATCATGATTTATTAAAAAAACTTACTGATTTAAAAGGTATTATATTGATTTATTACTGGAATGTAACCCATTTATGTTTTACTAAATTTCAGGCAGTCATCTAGAGCAGTTTACTGACCAAGAGGGCTAGAGGAGCCCTATTAGTACTGCAGATGTTTTGATTTCCCTATTTTGTTAGGGTTTTATATTCTTTTTGTAACAATGTAATTTGTTAATGATGTAAATAATTGTAAATGGATATGTATGACCACAGGTAGGTTCCCCATTCCCCTACTGTGTTATAGTCGTCTCTAGATTAAATTGAGAGTTGAGCTCTCTTTTATGAATATTATTGTTTTGGCAAATATTTGTAGAAACTTTAGGAGGTCTTAGTTCCAGAGGAGACTTTGCCAAAATTTCTACAAATTATGTATGAATGAGAATATGCTTGAATATGAATGTCCATGATGTATGCTTTTCAATTTGGTTAAGGAATCAACTTATTAGACTTACAGAGATGGGCTAGTCTCGTTATCTGTGCTAGTCACACTCTGAGAATTGGGGTGTGACAGCATAACTCTATTTTCTTAACAATAACCTAGCACAAGTGCCACGTTTCAACTGTGACTTCACCCTACACTTGGGCCTCTGCCATAAGACAATTGCTGCTACACACCTTGGCTAACAACACCTTTCTTTATTGATAAGTATCCAATTTATATATATTCTTTAAGTTTTAAAATGTAAACTCCCCTTTCAAAATCAAAAGTTAAATTTTATAGACCTCCTTCCAATAAAAAATTAGTTATTGTACATATGACAAAAATAATCTTATATCTATTTGTTATATAATATAATATGTATTAAACATGTATATAATCCATATAAAAGTGTCAATTTTTAAATTAAATGTAAAATAAATTTATAGTTCTTAAAACACAATATAAGTAACATTGAAATACAAGTTTTAAAAAAATATTTTTAAGAAGTTGTGTTTTCAATGAAATAAATTAATATTATTCATGAGGGTGCTTTGGTTGTATTTTAGCTTAACTAGGTTTTTTTGTGCTTTCATAATTATAGAGGGGGATGTGTGATTTAAACAACATTTATAGATGAAGAGAGTAATTTACTTTTAGAAATAAATATATAACTCATCTACTGATTGTCTTATATTTATTCTCTTTAGGGTGTCAAAATCAACTAGCTTGACTCAACTCAACTATGAAAATTTTAAAGTTGATGAGCAAATTCTATAAAAAAAAAAAAACATAACTGTGCTGAAAAAGAAGCATGTAAAATATACCAAATGATATATATTGACTATGAAATTTTACCATGTGAAACAAGACATCTAGACAAGAATTCCAAAGATATATCAAAGCAAAATGATCAACCAATAATATTTACCAAGTTTATGAAGATCATACTACAACATCGAAAATGCTAGCATAACAATACAAGTATAGAAATAAGAAAGCATAAGCTATAGAAGAAATTAAAATTCCAACATTAAGCATAGTAATATGAATTTTGAAGCTTTCAAATGAAACAAGAGTGAGTTAATGTAAAACTCCCTTTAGCCCACGTGCTTAAACCCAATGATTACTTCAAAATTGATCTTTTATATTCCAATCCTTGACAATTAACCTACAAAAACATAGAGCAATGAATGAACAAAATTTTAAAACTAAAACAAATGTGAAGCACATTGTACTATCACCACAATTTATTAGAAATAGAAATTTGAAAAGAAATAAAGATAAAAAATAAATGAGAGTTAGTAACTAACACTACAAAAAATAAAGTCATTGTGACAATATTATTGTGACGGTCAAATTTGACTGTCATAGATGCAGATCAAAATAACAGTTTAAGAAGCCATCATTAAAACACATGCATTGTGACTGTCACACTACAATCATTGCAATGACGAGTCTTGACGACAGGGCAAAAAGCCCGTCTTGAAGTTGAATTAGGCAAGGTTTCATTAAAACAAATAAATGACCTAACGATGGTCATAAACCACCAACATTAGGACGTTCCTTAATGAAGGTTAAGTTAAGATGATTGTGAGAGATCGTTGTTAGGCCATGTCTTAACAATAGTCACGATTAACCATCGCTAAGACAAAAAAATGAGGTCTTTCAAATACCTTAAAATAAAAGACCTAACAACGGTCAAGATAGACCATCGTTACAACGAAAAGAGGTTTATGACATAACCTCAAGATAAAGGACCTACTGACAGTTAAAGTTCACCGTCATTAGGTCTAAGCCTAATGACATTCAATGGTGACCGTCGTTAGGCTGTGTCCCAATGATTATCAAAACAAGGGTCGTCGTTAGGGCATGCATACATAGCTCTGTCCTAACGATGATTGTATTTAAAACTATAGCTATGAATTTACTTAACAACTATAGTTTAATAGATCATTATTAATACTGTTATAATTGACATCTTGGCGAATGAGAGAGAATAGATGTAAAAAAGAGATGTAAATTGTTTCCTAATATGAATCTTGAAAATCAATTCACTAGAGTTGCCAACAAAATTTTTAAATGGAAAATTTTGGAAAACCAAACAAAAACAATGGTGGTCTATGTAACCAAAGATGTATTTGAGAGTCTATTTGTGTGGGGAAGGTGTTAGACACCTAAAACACCTGTCTATGAAAACAGTTACCCAAAATTAGTCTAGTGAAGTAAAGGATACGACTTTAAATTTATTTTAAATTGCTTATATTATGACACATACAAAAGTAACAAAGAAAAATAAAATAAAATAAACATAAATAGAAAATGGATATTTACAACGGTTGGACTTAACATAGAATGAGAGCCTAGGCTTACATACCCAACGATATGGATCAAAGTCCACATAGTTGCTTTAGAAAGGCATGTTAATGGGTAAATATATTTAGTTTTGTGAAAAGAATAAAGATAGTTGAAATCAGGCCAATTCTCAAAAACAAAATGATCTAGAAATTGGTTGATGTGTTTTAAATTTACTAAATCAACTTAATCTCTCATGTCCAATTTTTTTAAAATTTGGAAAGCATGATTTATTGGTATTTAAATTGAAATATCTATGGAAAAAGATGAACATTTATTTTTTATTTTTTAATTATAAATGAAATGAACCTAATAAAAAGACAAAGGGATCTTGAACTTAAAATTTTATTTGAAATACTCAAAGAAAGAGACATTTTTATTTGTTTTTAAATTGCTTAGTTTGAATATCAAAATGGTAAAATGTTAAAACAAAATAAGATAAGAAATTAACAAAGTGAGTTTTACCAAACAAGATTTTATTTAGATTGATTAATTTCAATTTAATTTTGTAAAAAAACATTAATTTGACATGGCCTTTGAAACCTAACTTTATCTTTTAGAAAATGCACATAATAGGATATGGGTGTTGTAATCTCAAGTTTATTTTAAATGCGTCCAACCAATATAGTTAATGCTTGCAGAGTAGTAGGATGTCACATGGCTCCAATGGTGAATCATTAGGTGCTCATGTTGATGTTGGTCTCACATGACAACACTATTACAAATGTTTATAGGTTATACCTATGGAGGCGTTGGACCTCAAATGATACCTTTAATAAAACAAGCATTAGTGTTTGTGTGTATGGGTGTTTAATCAAGCATGCATAAGTGTTTGTGTGTGTTGATGTCAAATTAAATACTCATAATTAGATATTGCTTACAAGCTTTCACGAGCACATCAATTAAATTTTAACTTGATGCAACTAAACCTCTTAGCCTTATTGGCTTGCTGCTAACTTGTGTCATCCTTGCTTTGGCAAATTTTGCATCTTGCTTTGGAGGTGTCTTACCTATGGTTCCTAATCTTTAAATCACAAAGATCTCTCATGCATTGACAACAATCATTGAACAACATAAGAATTAATCATGTCATAAATTTGGATAGTAAAGAAAATGAGATAAGCATACCTACATTTTCTACACTTAATGATGTTTTAACAAACACTTTAATTACATAACATCAACACTTAGCAAATTTCAACACTTGACAAAGACCAGCTGGGATTAACACACCAAAATTCTTCATGTCTAACATCTCACATTGAACCAAAATCCATGGTAATCAATATGCTACATTGAAACAAGATTATGTGTGATCAACACGCCACATTGAGATGAAAAACATATAATATTTTCAGCACATAATCTCATCGTTGGACATTAAATTGTGACCTCAAATCATAGAACAACCATATAACTAAAAATGCAGAAAAATTTCTTACCAAACACCACATGAGCATTTCATGAAACACTTAAGTAGCATAATCCAAACACTCTACAATTTTCAACATATAATTGATATCAATTGAAGCACATTTTCATTAATGTTTGACAACCAATAAAGAAGTAAAATGCAAAAAGAAAAAAAACATCAATATACATCACAATTTTCAACTAAAGAACATATCATACAATTATCACATACTTATCATTATACACACCACATTAATTCAATCTTTAAGTATAACGAACATGCCTAACCTAATACAAATTTCAACATTTAATTCTAAAAAAAAACTTAATTGGAGCCACCCTAAATGTGAATATAAGATAGAAAAGAAGGATTGATGGAGAATTAAGAAAGACAATTACCTTCCCCTTAGCCTTAAGCACTCATTTAGCCTCCTTCCCTCTAGCACCTCGGTAGATCTTAAGCAAGAAGAGAGTTCCCAAAAGAGAGTCATATCCAAGCACCTTGAGGAAAGAAAATGATGAAAGCCAATTCTCTAAATGAGGTGTGTGTATTTCCCTAGGGCTAGGTGGAGTCCAAAATGTGCAAGAGTGAAAAGAAAATTATGAAAAATAACTAAAAGAGGATGAAATGTGATGCAAATGAAATGGAAATTGCATGGAAGAACAAATGTGGCCTAGATTGTGTCAAGATTAAGAAAACCAATATGCCATGAGAAAGAAAACCGAAAATGAAAATAAAAATGAATTAAAATAAAACCAAATGAGAAAAATAAGAACCACCGTTCATTGTGAGAAGGAGAGAGTATGCCTATTAATTGTGAGGAAAAAATGAAATCAAATGCAAGTAAATGCAATGAGGAGAATTGAGAGAGTGACATGTGTGAGGTGTGAGAAAAATGGAAAATAAAATTTTGAAAAATTAAATCAAATGCATGTGTAATGCAAGTAAAATGAAATGAGGAGAAAGGAGAAAGAGACATGTGTGAGATGTGAGATAAAATGGAAAATAAACTTTTAAAAAGTTAAATCAAATGCATGTGTAATGCAAGTAAAATAAAATGAGGATAAAGGAGAGAGTGACATATGTGAGTTATGAGAAAGAAAATAAAATAAAAGGATATATGAAAATAAAATGCTTGAAAAATGAGATGTGAAAGCACATGGAGATGACACGTAAAAACCACATAAAAAATCCAAAAATATTAAAACAAATAAAAGGGATTCAAGATGGATCATGGGCCATGAGTTATGGGTTCAATAGCATCCTTACTTTGAATAAGCTTCTGGACCCCCTAGGCTCCATCTTGAATGGACCTTTCTCAATCCTTTAGGCCCTATTTTAATTGGGTCTTTTTTATTTGGTTTCATTCTTATTTTCATTTTGAACCCAATTTTAAATATAACCCATTTATTTTATTTCTATTTTCTTATCTCTTTCTTTTATTATATATTTTTCACATGTTGCTCCTTTTTTTCTTTATTTTTCAAGTGAATTCCAACTTATTACAACTTTTCATATTTTATTCTTATTTTTTTTTCATCTTCATTTTATTGTTATGTTGGTTTATATTTTTGTTATTATTGTAATACTTACAAAAATCTTCATTTAATAATTTTATCTTAGTCGAACATTTTGTAAATATTTGTGTTAGAAGGAGAAAAGAAGGCAATATATATTGGGAAAATATGAACAATATAAAAAAGTGGGGAAATAGATAAAAAATATATACAAAAGATTTATATATTGATTCAATCAATATTTTTCATGAGAATTAAATTGGCACAATTGGCTTAGTCTTACCCATGCAATCAAGAGAGCTCGAGTTTAAACTCCCATTAGTGTAAGTTAGACATTTTCCAATCAAGTGTGACCCATTGCCACCTCCATCTCTAATGAGTTCTGGGTAATCGCCACTAATAGAGGGTGCCAAAAAATCTCAATTAGGGTTTGGCCGTGGTTACTTTGCAATTCTTCATGAAATTTCAGCCCAATTTCGTGAGTTTTCATTAAATTCAATTATGCTTCACTTCTTGATTGGATTTTGATCAAATCTCCCTCAATCTCAGCTTTTGATTTTGAGTTTTAGCCTCTGATTTCAAGAAATCCCATTTTGGCTAAGTAGCATGAACAATGATGAATTAAAAAAAGCCCTAAAGAAATTTGGTGAAATTTCTCAAGATTTCTTTAGGCCTTTTTTTTTTTTAAAGTGAATTTCAAGTAGCTCTCCTTTCATTTCAACTTCCAATTTGGTGAATTAATACTTTAATTAAAAAAATCCCTTTTTTTAGGCTATAAAGATGAACAGTAAACTCCAAACTCAAATTAGAGCTTGATTTAAAGGAGTTTGGTGAAATTTTTTTTAGGGGTTTTAATCTTAAGTAAGATTCTAACAATTCCTATCTATCATTTTGATGTTTGGATCACTCAATTGAAAACTCCTCTTTCTTTGAAGGGACTTGAAGTGTGTAAAGTAGTTATATCTAAAGATTTCTTGATCATCTAGTGTTATTGGACCTCAAGGAGAAGAATTTAAGTGGTAAGTCACTTTGTAAATTTTCTCTAATTTATTTTAAATTCCATTATTGTAAGAGGAAGCCTAATGAAGGAAAATTCAATGGAAGTGACTATTATTATTGGATAATTACTTTAGCTATAGTTGGTATAATTTTTAAGTCATTGGATGATATTGAACAACTCAAGAGCTATGTGGAATGGATTAATTAACTTATTTGGGCATACTAAATTTTTTGGAGTTGTATATAAATAATAATGTTTGAAAGTGTGTTTTAACATTGTTATACATTGGGAAGCTTTGATGTCTTATGTTAGAAATAATTCCAGTAATAAGGGTGAAAGTGGAGAAATAACAACCTATGAAGTCATAATCTTGGAATATTTGTGTAATTATATTTTTAGACAAGAAGGCAAGTAAATTCTCAATTGGTGGAAATTTTTAATTTAAAGACATAAGGGTGTTATCAAAACCTTGGAGCATTGTTTTAAGTGCAACATATATATATATATATATGCATATATACATATGTGTTAGTCTTGGTCATTGATAAAAGAATGAAAACTTTAACACATGGACCATTTGGGTTTCGTGATCATTTTTCTAAGTGTATATACATGTATTTGCTGGACACGACGATTATAATCATTTAAAGGACTATTCATTACTTTAAAAAGATGAAGCAATTCAAGACGGAAGTTAATTGATGATGACAAATTACTTGTTAATCCATTTATTGAGGGATTATTCATTATGAAATTTATCCGAGCTGAGATGGTTATTAGCGAGGGGCATTAAGGTTATATTCTTGTTTTCATGAGCATAAATGTTACACCATATCTAGCGGATAGTAATGGAGACAATAAGAAAATGGGTTATGTATGCTTTAGCCAGGTGAGTAGATAACACTAATTATATGTGTTTTTTGATATACATGATTCCTTTGTGAAAATAATTATTATGGAATATCTTAGTGTCCTGGGATAGACTTCTTGGAATTTAAAAGAATTTCATCATTTCTATATTCTCTGGGTATTTGTAAGCTATGGATCTGATAAGAATCTTATTGAGCATTTGACTAAATTTCCTATATTTATGAATTTGCTTTAAGTCATCCATCTACCAAGCTTCTTGCTACCATTATTCACCCCTCCTTCAAGTCTAACCACCTTACCATTCATCGGTCGTGCGTGAGTTACTAGTAAGTGGGTTGTTTTTTTTTTTTTTTTGTTTTAGCTCCATTTCACATCTTTTTACTAATATGTTGATTTTAACTTGGGATTCTTAATATTTTGAATGAGAGTGCTTTGAATAAATGTTCTTTTGAGCAGATGACATTGACTTAATAATTTTTATATGTTAATAGGTTGATTTTAGTTAAAGATTAATATTATTTTGAATGGATTAGATTGGTTAATAGGTTGATTATTTGCTCACTAATGTGTATATTTTTTATGTGTGCTATATTGAAGTATACTAAGCAAAATATATATGTATAATGAGTATGTTTGTAATGTATAATGAGTATGCTGTATGTATAATGTGAATGTTTGTAATGTATATGGTGTATGTTTTAAGTGAGTATGTTGTAATGTATAATGAGTATGTTATATTGCAATGTATAATAAGCATGCTATATTGTAATGTATGATGAGTATGTTTCCTTCTAGTATATTTTATTGATAGTTTTATTGATTTTACTTTTCCAGAAATGGATAGGTCTTGGATTGCCAAACCCCGAAATACACTTAAATACTTAGCGGGACTTGATAGTTTTTTTTCTTATTTTGCATTTGGTATCGGGGGAGTTGAGGGTAAAATAATATGCCTCATCCAAAATGTAAGTTCAAGAAATGGCAGGCTAGACAAGTCACAAAATGTAAGTTCAAGAAATGGCAAGCTAGAGAAGTCATGTGAGAACACTTAATTGTCAAACCATTTCGGTATGGGTATACTTTCTGGGCAAGGCATGGGGAAAGAGGTAGAAATTTACCTCATTTACAACATGTATCAGTGCCACAAGTTGATGAAGAAGGAACTTTTAGGGTTGATCCAGTGAGGGATATGGTTCATGATGCATTTGGAGTTCATAATGACAATAAGATGATAGATGAAGTTGAATGGTCAATTCACCTCGAATCCTCAAAATGTAAGTTTAGGATTACCCACTGATGGTTTCAATCCATTTGGCAAATTGAGTACAACTTATAGCATTTGACCCATGGTACATATACCTTATAACTAACCTCCCTGGATGCATATGAAACAAAGTTCAATAATCATTTCAATTATTATTCTTAGGAAAAAAGCACAAAGAAGTAAGATAGATTTGTATTTACAACCGCTAATAGAATAGCTAAAGGAGTTTTGGAATATGAGGGTTGAAACATTTGATTCATCCACTAATGAGATGTTCAAATTGAGTGTAGCTATCATGTGGACGGTTAGTGATCTTTCAGGGCTAGGAATTTACCTAGGTGGAATGTCCACATCGAGTTAGTTTGTCCCACTTGTAATTTTAACTTTATCCCTGCCTGCCTTCTTTATAGTAGAAAGTAGTGTTTCATGGGTCATTATCATTTTCTGAGTCTAGTACATGAATTTAGATTGGCTCGAAGTAATTTTGAGGTGAAAAGAAGCCCCCTATAGCAGTAACAAGATAAAAAATTTTAATATAGGTTAAGGATGTTGAGAACGTATTTGGAAAAGATGTAGATGATGAAAATCGAGGAAGAAGGCCTTGAGGATCTACTATAGTAGGTTGTGATCCCTAATAATGGTGTAAGAAGAACATATTTTTTCAACTGCCTTATTGGGAGAAGCATTTATTACGCCACAGTCATAACGTCATGCACATTGACAAAAATTTGGGATAATGTGTTATTCACTTTACTAAATGAGGCTGAGAAATTAAATGACCTTTTAAATTCACAGCAAGACTTATGGGAGATGGGCATATGGTTTGATCTGTGACCAAATGATAATGGTAGATATCCTCCAACTTTGTTCACTTGTGAATAAGGTTTCTTTTTGTAGACTTTAAAGAATGTTATTGTGCCTAACATTTATTCTAGTAACATATCTAGATGCACTTATTTAAGCTAACATAAGATCAATGGTTTAAAGAGTCATGACTTACACAGTCTTATGGATTTAAGAATATTATTGTGCCTTATACTTGTCTAGGTTTGCATGTTCCATTTATTATATATTTGATAAATTTTCAATTCCTTGTAGTTCTATTATATATTTTCTTAATTAGAACTAATGTTACTTATGTTCATTTACATGAATTATGAAGATGAAGAGGTTTTTTAGGAGTTCTAAATCAACCACCACTAGTGGACAATGTTCACCAAGCTTTATCACTTCATTGCCAAGCCTTGCCAGTTCCAATGATAAGTCAATCCCTTTAGTTCCAAGTACCTACGCAGATGTATCAAATGGACAAGCTATCCAACTAAGTACTACTTACAATGTTAGGGAATAGCATGAAGAGTATGTAGAGCTTGCGTAGCCTACACCATGACCATATAGGAGAGGATTGATTGTTGATGTCATTAGTAAGTAGAATGATTAATGAAATTCAATGTGATGTTAGTTCTTTTATGTTCATACACTAACTTAAAAATTGTATATGAGAATGGTCAAGTTAAGACTGGGCACCTAACAGTGCATGACATTTAGACTCTTCTAAAGGGTGAAAGAGTGATTGTACCATTTAACCCTAACAACCAGCCCACTGAAGAAGGAGGTGGATTGTTGGCTATCTTTCTACAGAGCCTTGTGAATGACTTCAATTAGTTACCATTAGCTACCAAAAAAGGAAGTTAGTTCCTCTTAAATGCAAAATGATGTATTTAGAAACCAAATACAGGTAATAATGCATATGTTATCTAATGTCCATATGAATTTAATAATTTCTTTAATGATTTTTTTATTATATATATATATATATATTGCTGGCAAAGTTTATTGTTGAGGAGGTTCATAAATAAAATATTCTTGAGTTCTTGGGATGCAAGTGGAAAGATTTTCTCTCTCGATTATTTACATACATAGATGACAAAACTAAAATGAGAGATGAGTTAATTGTTGCAAAACCATAGGGCATTCAAAGTGGGAAATAGGCATCATTTGTTGATTACTGACTCTACCTAAAAACTAAGGTACAATATAACTATATATTTTTCCTTTACTAGTTTGTTTTTGCATCAATTTTTGATAATCTATTAATATACTTTAGTCAAATACAAGGGCATTATAGCAAAAAATAAAGAAAATAGAAGGAAGCAAATGATTCCACTCACTAGTGGATCGAAGAGTCTTTCATGAAAAAAAGCTAAGATGGTGAGTTTATATTAGTAAAAAGTATTACACTTAAATGTTGTATGACTATTTGAGATGTTACATTATTTAAAACAAATGTAGGAGGAAAAACGTGAGGGTTAAGTTTTCTGAGGAGAGGTTTGGATTGTAGTGTATAAGAAGGCCGGTGGATCATTCATAAATGAGGTTGCTCAAGTTATTGTTGTATGTTTATGAACTTTGTCATGTTATATTATTGATTTTAGATTCACTCCAAATGGTTTAATGTTGACATGATTTATTATTCTTTTATTTTGAACTAATATGTAGGAAATGATAGTTGAGTTTAAGGCGTCTAGCTCTTATACACAAGAAATTTCCATGTAAGACTCATTAGCATTGGCTTTGGGGACTTAGAAGCATTCTAGATGAGTTTGAGAAATGGGAATGATTGTTTGCCCTTCCCAAGTGTTTGAACCTTGTGCTAGTTGGATTCCACCATTCAAACCATCCTTTCATGAGTTGCAAAATGAAGTTGCATCACTTAGAGTAGAAATGACAAAAAAAGACATAAGAGATGCACAATAATGAGCTCAAATTGCTGAGATATTAGTAGAAAAACAATGAACAAATGCAATCATGTCTTTTCTCATCAGAAATGACTAAGAAGATTTGCCACCATAACTCGCATCCATACTATCTTGTGGGGCATTTCTCTAAACATTTTTTAATTTTGTATAAGTCATATGTTGTAATGTTCTTTTATCTTTATTATTCAATTTATTGTTTATCATAGTTTGTCATCAATTTTTAGGTATCTAGTGAGCAAGGCAGTGCAAACCCACCTACAAATCAATTGTTATGTCCTTCTAATAGGAACAATTAGCTAGTTAGGATAACTTATCATTCTTTGTTGTTAGACTTTGTAATTATTTAGTATCTCATTATGTTAAGAGATGAGTATGGTTTCATGTTTGACTTTGTATCTAATCATGTTTAGAGTTGATTATCTAGTAGGCCTTGTTGGCTTTGACTATCAGATTGTGTTGTTGTGATTGGTAATAAATTTATCATATTTACAGGACATTGGTTCAGGTAAAAAAATTGACACAAAAAACGTAAAGCAGAATATTTTAAAAATATCAGCGGCGGTTTAAACTATTGCCATAAAGAATATAGAACCATTGGTGACAATATAGTTAAACCATCACAAAAACGAGACATTATGACAATTTTTTTTTATAGTCGTAATGTCATGTGATAGAAACGGTAAATAAAACTATCACAAAACCATGACATTGCGAAACTTTTTTTTACTGTTGAAGTGGTATGTTATTATGAGGATAAAAAAAACCATCGTAACACCATAACATTACAACACTTTTTTTTACCCTCGCATTAATGTGTTTTTGTGACAACTTTAACAAAGGTTTCTTAATTGTCATAAGAACATGTCATCGCAACAACTTCTAAAAAAGTTAACAAAAAAACATCGTTGTTTCATTTGTGATGGTGGTTTCTATGACGTTTTTATCAACCATCGTAAACCACTCTATGAGGGTAAAAACTCTCACAAAAGTCATTAAAAAACTATCACAAAAGTCATTTTTTTATAGTGTACAAATTTAAATTCATTAAAGAAATTGAACAAATTAAAATAAGATTCACATGTCTTAAAGTAATCTATATTTGTTTAAAGTCATTAGCTAGACTATTCTCTCGTGGAACATTGTCACTGAAATGAGGTACCTCAAGACATGCTGCTTCTCCATATTAGCACAATTAATTCAAACCACTTTTTTTTTTGCCAACAAATTAAGTGAATCAAAGGAATATTCTTCTTCAAAGTGAGATAAAGTGAATCAAATTAATCTCCAATAGTTAATGCTACAACCAACAAACAACGAATATTCTCACACATCAATTTGTTGTCCATCAAATTCAATAATATGCAAAATACAATAAAATTCCAATTTCCAAGCATCAAAAAGTGGACGCCAAACAAAAATTAATTCAGCATATGAGTATGCTATCCCGAGTTTCTTTCTTTCTCCTCTTTTTCTCAAAGAAGTAAAACTAGAATTCAACTAACCAAACCAAAAAGGAAAAATGCAAGGGAAAGAGGGATAAAAGAATATTCATTAACAGAAATAAGAGAATGAGGTGATTGCTCTATAGGGATCAAAATTTTTGTTGCTTTTGGAATTCTTGCCAGATTGACTCAAACGAGGTGGAATAGGTTCGCATATGTAATAAATAAATTTAAAAGGATCAATATATGTGTTAATATTTTATAAAAATTTAACTAATATAAGTATGCAATTTAATAATTATAAAATTTTATATTAAAATATGATTTTAGAATTAAGTAATAGAATAGAAATTTTTTAAATCATGTCAAATTTTATGAAGATGTTTTTCATAATAAGAACTACTATTCCAGTAACAAATTTCATAAAAAATCATCCTATAAAAATTAATAATATAATATGCATTTAATTGGCTCTGGTAGTAGTTAGTCTCTCTTTATATATATGTATAATTTTAATTAATTGTATTTTAAATTTTGTAAAATTTTACAAATTTAAGAATAGGGAAATGGATGAGAAGGTATGTGGCCTCTATCGCTGGCCGTTGGTCGTTGATGATCCTACCCCGGCCACTATGTCTCTGCCATGAATCCTTGTGAGTTCTGTTTGGTTTGAAGATACAGCTAAGCTCTAAATTTAGAAACTAAATAGGAAAATCATAAACATAGCAACTGTCTGTGACTATCAATTCCATTTTAGCCACTCAAATAGTTGTCGATTCTAGTTCATTATTTGTCCACTTGTCACCATCTTTTAGGCAAAGTTTCCCATCAATAAACTCATGGAGCAATTGAATGTATTTGCAAGAAGAAGCTTATTTGTGCCTATAAATCTGTAATCGAAAAAGAAAAAGAAATTTCCATAATCTAATACCTACTTCGATGTCATAGAGGGATTCTGAGTTGTTAGACTTTAAAAGACTACTGGTCACTAACATGAAAATGTTTATAAATAAATTATAAAACAAAATTTTCACTTTATTAGTTGAATGAGATAGTTCAATATATATGGTTGGTCTTGGATGAGTGTGATGAACACCACGATAAACGAGTACAGCGGGCTGAAGTATGAAGATATGAATATGATGGTATGCGAGATAGCATGGTTGTCTTTTTCTTCTATCACGATTTGCTCGATGTATGTGAATCAAGACATGATAGAGCATGAAACTATATTTGCGTGTAACGAATAATAATACATCTGTTTTAGCATAACGTGTTCATATTTCGCAATATCTTAAAAAAGAAAAAGAAAAAAATAGAAAGAAAAATGTTGATTGCTTGTGACTTACAAGAGAAGAGTGATGAAGTTGAAATGCTCTCTCGCTCTTTTTTCTTGAGGTTCCTTGTTTCTTTGAGTATCTCTTTTGGGAATATTTTGTTATATATTTTGGTGTCAAGACTTGTCCACAATGTACGGATTGAGTAGCATGATAGGAATGTTGGAATAATTTTAATATTTTATGGATTAGCATTAACTGTTTTATTATATTAGTACCTTATTAATTCTAATTAGGCAATTAATGTTATAATTTATAAACTGAGAATGGACTGGGTTTTATTTTAATATGTGTGGATAATCGGTGATGGGTTCGATTATCCACAAGCCCGCTGGGTAGAAACCCAACTCACAGCCCAAGAGTATTAGTAATCATCCCGTCAGATTACTAATCTAAGATTGTTATCCAGAGAGAGATTTTATGGGCTTAATTTTGATTGATTAATTAAATTTAAAATTGTTTTAAAGATTTTGGAGGATTTTACTAAATAATATTGATTAATTATATTATTGAATAAAATCCTATAAATAACACACTGAAACCCTAGCTTTCATACAACAAAATCTATCATTCTCTCTCTACCGTCAAGACACTCTGAGAAACGCTCTTGGACATTGTGGGTTGAACTTATTAGACTCAACCAATACTCAGATCAATGATGTCATCTTCATCAAGTCAGATTGTCAATTTATTTATTCTCCCAATTTGTGATCATGTTTAATTACATGTTCTAGTTCCGCTTTCAAATGGTATCAGAGCCACGGTTTGATGGACTATGAAAATTTTTAAATTTCCTTTCTCTGATCTTGTCTTTGTAACATGATTTAGCATATTCTAGTTTCTCTTCTTCCTTTTCCTTCTTCTTCTTTTTGAATGGTCTTCAGGGTAATGTAAGGGTAAAAAGGGTTAGCTATGGTGTGAAAATATAGTTGAGTTTAGAACACACCATAATATTGTATAACCAATCTCTTTTGGCCTATGGTCATTTATCTTAAAATTTTGTCACCATGACCTTCCATGAGCCCATTTAAGGTCTAAGAAGGGTCGAATTAGAGAAGATTGAGGTTAGATAAATATTTTGAAATATCTAGGGAAATATTGTGTAAGCTATAACAAGCTTAGGATAAGAATTTTGACATGAAAAATTTTATGTAAAGACTAGACATAATACGGAACAATATTTCAATTCACTCTCCCTGATTATGTGTAAATAAATTATGATCAATTTCTTTGCGTTAATTATTAGATTTTATTCCTAATTTAAGCACATGCATTAAAAGGGGTTGTGTGTGGAAATTGTAATGACTTTGGTTCACATACACCTATTGATTGTGTGTTCGCCTATCGTGGGCCCAATCATGGTGATATGTCTTTTATAAATTAATTTATATCGTATTTGTCATTTAATTTCCTACATTTTTTAATTTAATTACCATTATCAGGGATGAGTTTGAATATTGTGATAAGTCCACTAGAGAGAGTGTATGTAAGTATTATGTTGACAATGGATATGCCCTATCGGTGTGACATTATCAATATAATTTTGTGAATAAGGCCTGTTTGTAGCCTGTCAACGACGATTTGCTGATTAATGTATTCATAGTTTCTCATATCCTATCGATATGGAGATTGTGGATGCATTTTGTGTCGTTTCTCTCGATAACATGCTTCCTTGGTGTGTATGAGTTTTCTTGATTTATCATTGTCCGAGCCCTTAGGCAGGATATGATGAGTATTTTGTTACACAGTTGCTGAAGCTGAGTCTTGTTACGGAAACTTTGTTATATATATAATTATGTGTCTGGGACATAATTATATGTTTCTTATTTGTTTTTCCCTCAGCGTCTCTGTTCTTGCAACTATTTACGGTGAAAACTTTGAACAAAATAGACTACAATAATTGAATTGAGTCCTTTGATATGTATCTAGTGATCACAAAGGGAATTTAGGTATGAGAGAACCTAAGCCAGTAGATCTCACCGCTGAGTGTAGCACTGCTGACAAGGCTTACCATAAGCAGTGGTATGAGTCCAATAAGATTTGTCTGACTGTCATTAAGTATACAATTAAAAAGACTATCAGACAAAGTATTCTTAAGAAGGACATCGCAATTGAATATTTTAAAGTGGTTAGTAAGATATTTAAGTTTGATAAGACTTAAAAGGGCCTATTATCTCTCTTTGCTAGATAACACTCACTATGACGAAGTGTCAGGAGTGTCTGAGCATATGATGAAGCTTGTTAACTGCTACAACAAGTTGAAATCTTAGATGTGGACTTGGATGAGAGCAACTTAGTTTATAAAGTTCCCTAATCCCTTTCTGCTGAATATGGGGTCTTGAGAACCACTTATAATTCCCAAGAGTTAAAGTAGTCAATTAATCATATGATGTTTAAAATGACCCAAGAGGAAGAATCAATAAAGAAGGTGAATTCTCATAATTAATGTACTATATTTCACATGGTTCATCCAACAAGGCTGGAAATGTGAAATTGAAAAGTAAAGAAAAGTGAAGGAAATGCCTATGGCAAGAAAATGTATGGACTCAAGAAAAGCAATAAGAATAAGGATTGGAAGAAAGTTCGATTACAGTTAGCTATGTAGGCACTGTAATCACAGATGAAGACTTTCATGAGGATGTGTTGTGTGTGGATGACATCCTATTGGCCAATAACTCAATGTGCTTATTAAATGAGACAAACCACATTTTGTCATGTCACTTTGATATGAAAGATTTAGGTGAATCTTTTTTTATTTTAAGAATTCAAATTCACCATGATAGATCTTGTGGCATTATTAGTTTATCTCAGGCAACCTATATTGAACGAGTGTTCAATAAATTTGATATGTATTCTTGCACTCCTTGTGCACTTGTGCAGGTGATAGGTTGCTTAAATTGTTATGTCCTAAATGATGAAGAGAGAACTTTGATGGGCAAAGTTCCATGTGAATCAATTATTAATAGCCTAATATATAGGCTCAAGTGTGCACACATTTGAACATTATTTTTTCCATGTTGGTGTGCTTGGCAGATATATTTAAGCAATTTTGGGCATGATCATTAGAAAGCTGCAGAGACAGTTATGATGATCCTGAACCCACTTCTAATTACATCTATATGATGTTTTTGAAGGAGTTGTTTTGTTGAGAAGTGTCAAATGGACATTTATAGCTGCCTTATATATATATATATATATATATAAGTGAAGAGTATGTCGCTCATTTTGTGATGGTCACTCGTTAGGGAATATGGCCAAGGAAATCAATTTTCGTTATGTGTATATTTTAAGTCTTGACCATTTTGTTATGACATGACTCTATTATATGCTTCTCTCAAAGTTACAGGAATTTCAGTTGCATCAAATTTTGATACTCAATTCCTATTTGTTAGAGAGAAGATATATGCATCTCATACTCATTTTGGGTGATCCGTTTACCAACACAAACCCACTAGAGTTTCGAAAATATATGACTCTTGGGTATATTCGAATTTTGATGTATTGTTTTAGTGAGAGTCTGAGTTGTGTTCTTAAGGAACACTTTTGCATATTTTGGCACTTATAACATTTGTTTCCCTATCGAATTCAATGTTTTGGTTATGCCAAAATTTTAGATATAATTCAGAATTGAAATTTTGCTAGCATTTATAACAATGCTTTCCTTATCAGATTTAATATCCTTGATCCATGATTTCATTTCTGAATTTTTGTTATCTTAGACTCGCATGGTTCACATTTGCAGTGAGCGTATGATGACGGATCTATTGACCAATGCCTACCCATAGGAGTAATTCAAATTATATAACCCATATGGCCCTTGTTGAATTTTGATGTAGTCTTGGTCTAGTGGGAGTATGAGTTGAGTCCTTAAAGGGCTTTTGTGGTGCAATTTGACACCAAATTTATGAGTTGAGTCCTTAAAGGGCTTTTGTGGTGCAATTTAACACCAAATTTCAAAGTTAAGTCCTAAGGGGACTTTTGTATTGTAATATGATGCTTCAAATGTCATTATGTATTCCATTCTATTCAGATATTGAAACTAATTTATGACAATGTTAATATCACTTGTTTCCCTATCGGATTCAGTGATCTTTGTGTGTAGTTTCATTTCTGAATTTTGTATGGTTTATAGACATATACATATCCATGTGTTTATGAGAATATTAATTGCCTAATTATGTATTTTGTTGATTAACCTAATAATGTAATTAATGCTATCCAAGTGGGAGATTGTTAGAATATTTTAATATTACATGGATTAGCATTAATTATGCTATTAGATTAATTTCATGTTATAACTAATTATAGCATTCAGTGATCTTTGTGTATAGTTTCATCACTGAATGTTGCATGGTTTATAAATATACACACATCTGTGTGTTTATGAGAATATTATTATACCTGATTAGTTATTTGTTTATTGATCTAATAATTTAATTAATGCTATCCAAGTGGGAGATTGTTGGAATAATTTTAATATTTTATGGATTAGCATTAACTATTTTATTAGATTAGTACCTTATTAATTCTAATTAGGCAATTAATGTTATAATTTATAAACTGAGAATGGACTGGGTTTTATTTTAATATGTGTGGATAATCGGCGATCCATAAGCCTGCTGAGTAGAAACCCAACCCACAGCCCAAGAGTATTAGTAATCATCCCGTCAGATTACTAATCTAAGATTGTTATCCAGAGAGAGATTTTATGGGCTTAATTTTGATTGATTAATTAAATTTAAAATTGTTTTAAAGATTCTGGAGGATTTTACTGAATAATATTGATTAATTATATTATTGAATAAAATCCTATAAATACCACACTGAAACCCTAGCTTTCATATAACAAAATCTGTCATTCTCTCTCTACTGTCAAGACACTCTGAGAAACGCTCTTGGACATTGTGGGTTGAACTTATTAGACTCAACCAATACTCAGATCAACGATGTCATCTTTATCAGGTCAGATTGTCAATTTATTTATTCTCCCAATTTGTGATCATGTTTAATTACATGTTCTAGTTCCGCATTCAAATCCAAAGAAAGTCTATTACTCAGCCTTGAAGTTATATAATTAAATAAATATAACAATTAGAAATAGACTATATAATAATTAGAAATAGATTCTATACCAAAAAATTGTTACTAGTCCTATTGAAAAGCCTTCTTTTAATTTAAAAGTAGTTTATAAGACAAAAGAATTCTCTATTTAACAATGTAGTTTTTAGAATACAATCTCTCTAAACTTATACTCGTAACAAAAATATTTGGCATAGGTGATACGCAACTATTCTTGCAAGTTAAATAGGTGGTATCTGCCAAACTCCATGCATAAGTGCTTCTGTCATATTCTATCATATCATCTATATATATATATATATCTCATATTATTTGCAGTAGATAGGAAGATAAATCAAGTTTGGAATTATTGCTCTTTTGCAAAGAGCCAATGCATGTGATACCTTTGAAACTTCCTCTTTGATTTCATTTGTTTCTTGCTCTTACGGTCTTACCCTCCCTACCCCTATGTAAATATAATTTTCCTTTATGAAATGGCTCACTTTTGTTTAGAGACTGTGCAGAGTAAGGTATGGTGACCCTTCACATAAGTCACAATTTGCAATCATATGGTTTTCCATTATATTATTATACACAATTGTTGTTAGCTCCTACTTTAGTTCTTGTTTAGTCCCCATTGCAAAAAAAACAAAGTGAAATCTTTTAATTTTCCAACTAAATTAAGAGAGGGTGGATTTCTTTCTTTTCTTTTTAATTTCTCTCTCATAAATTAATCCCCTAATTTATTTGATGAATTGAAAAGATCCATTCTCGCATGAAAAATGGACAAGTCCATATTTTGTTTTGAAGTTTGTTGTAACACTTATGGATTTTAGACTTTAAATAAATTGTTTAAGGCCTTTAAGAACCAAAAATTCCAAGTGGATAAGATTGGTATAAAGTCACTGTGGATGTGAGTAAAATAATAATAATAATAATAAGAAAATTTTTATTAATTAAAAGGAGAACAAAAAGGAAATTAGCAATAGCCTAAATATAAATGAAGGGAAAATACAACATGAAATTAAGGCTAGCATAGTTGGTCTTGCATGTCCTAAGCACTCCCTATGTCATGAGTTCAAACCAAAGAATGTGAAACTTCTGCATGGGTAAAAAAAAAAATGTCATATTTTCGATAGGTATTGATTTTTTTCATTTTCGAATGAGATTCGGTGAGTTTATCTTAGATTTTCTTTAGGGCTTTTCGTCCACATCATATTTCGGCCCTTTCTCCTATAATCTATGTGTTCAATTTGAAGGTTTTGGCACTAAAATTGAAAACCCCTTTTTTCAGCGTGTTCCTCATGAAAGTAAGGGAAACTAGCATGATTTGATGAAATTATGAGAGAATTTTGTGGGACTTGACTTCAAAGAGGTAGTTTAGCATCTATCTCTTATTTCCATTAATCAATTTCCTCTATCAAGCTTAAAATTGAAAAACCCCAAATTCTAGTACTATTCATTTGCAAATGGGGAATTTGAGTTCAATTTTGTGTAACCACATCAAATTGAGTTAGAGTTTCCCATACTAGGTAAATTTCAGACCTATCTTCCTTAGAACATTGGTCAATTTTGAGTTTTAGCTTTAAAACTGAAAAACCCCAATCTGGCTAAATGTATTCATACTTGTATCATACCTGTAGGGGGATGAAATTCTAACTTTTTGGACTCTTCCCTAAGCATCTAGGAGAAGGTTTGAGTCTACCGATAGTTTTCATTTCAAGTTGTAAGTTGATTTGAAGATTTTTCTTAATTTTCTTGAATTTTCCATAGAGAAGAAGGACATAAATATGAATAGGAAACCTTAGGGGACTTGATTAAGTGACCTTAGATGATAATATAGTATGAGGGCATTATAAAGCATACTAGAGAAGATTCAAGAAATTAAGCATTATTAAATATCATGAATAAATTGGACCAAGAGCATAAATTTCTTAGGTGACTGAAAAGTAAGAGTTGCAACTAGAGGTGGAGATGATTATAGAAAATTTTGTTTGGAAATCCGAGAGTGTAAACAGTGAGGCTTATGTCATGGTTTAGAACTAAAGGAATAGCTAAATAAATAGATTGATAGAATAATGTAAACTATTTCTAGACAATAGAGGTTGAAAGCATGTTGCTTGATGTTATAGGTATTTATGACTTATTATGATCAAGGAAATTGAGTTAGAAGGAGGTTGGTGTTTCTCTCGCCAATTTAGTAAATATTACTAATTATGCATGTTTTTTATATTTTTAAATCTTTCTTGTGAATTAATGTATATTTGTACACTCTAGATCCTTGGGAATAGAGTTGTTAAAAGGTATTGTTTTCCTTTGAAGCTGTCATGAGAACTTTGGAAAACAGTGTAGCAATCTATTAAAAAATTGTAAGTTCATATTCATATCAGCCATTGAGAAATAATCTATTGTTTGAATGATTTGTAATAGGATTGAAATGAAAGATTGCTATATGATTTCTATATAATGTCTAAATGAAATTGGTTGTTGTAAACCTTATGTATTGAGAGATTACAATTTATCTATTTGAATTAGAATTATCTTGTTATTAAAGAAATAGTCTTCCTTGGAAACACATCTAATGCAGAACCCTATAGTTAACCACAATAGGTGTTAGCCATAGTGCACTATGAACTATATCACTGTACTGAGACATCGTGCCATATTACTAACTAATTGTGAATCTCCTTGCTCACTGCTAATTACTATACTATACTGTATTGTCATTGCTAGCATATGCTAGCAGTTGATTATTGATTTACTGTTAGTTTTATGGGATGTTTTTCACACTTATATGTTTTGAATCATAGTTTGAATGTTTACTAGTTTGCCTCTTCTTGCAAAGTATCTTTAATATAGAATTTTATATTTTTATATGGTGATTTAAAATTTTCTACTTTGCAAATATTTTAGATTATGCTACTTATCAAGTTTTCATTGAAATGATAAGTGATTGCAAAAAACTCTAACGATCTCGTTTGTTCCCTTCCTGGTATAGTTATGGCTTTTACTCACTAAGTTTTGTCACTCATTCCTTATTTCTCTATGTTTTTCAAATAGTATTGCTTACCTTGGACCTTCCTCTACTGTGTATAGTTCATATTATTACCTTTTCGGTGAGCCTTGCATTGTCTGCAAGGGCAAAGACATTTCTTTTATTGTAACTCTTGCATATATTGTAATCTAATAGCTCCAAATTACAAGCAGGTGTTAGTGTTTATATAGTATATATAATGAGTTGTCTGATTGTAAACCTTTTATGAATTAGAGCTCTCCTCCTTTTGATTCACAGGCCCTAGTTGTGAAAATTTTGAAAAATCCATATTTCAAGGGAGATTTTGTCGAAATTTCCATACAGAGGTTATGTGTTTATGTATGATCAATATGATATTTTTCAAGTGGTGGATTGGTGTAATTCAGTAATTACTTTTTTATGTTGCTTCAATCAACAAATCGATTAGGTTATTTGGTCCATTTTGGTTCATGGAGGCAAAGTTTACTTTAGTTCCGTGCCAGTCACATCTCCTTAGTTAGGGGTGTAACATTTGTTGTCTTCTTATGGCACATATTAAGAGTGAAGAGTTTTGTTATCTTATGGCAAATCATAAAAGAATATTAATATTTACTAAAATTAAAATATTTGTTAAAATATAAATTTAAATTTGGATAATGAAATTTTTATAAAAAAGGTAGAAAATGTTATGTTCTCTTGAATAAAAATTTATGTTTTGTGAGAATAATAATGCAAATTTTTTGGTACTAATATTTTAAATTTCTGAAGGCATATTAATATTATTTTAAAATATAATCTACTTAGTGTAAGTGGTGGACAAGATGACATCTTATTGAAAAAAAAAAACTATGAAGTGTGAGATCTGATAACTTTTCATATTAGAAGCTTTTTAGTTTTTTTTTTTTTTTCTCTCTTTAATAAGATATTGTTGAGTATAAAAAATCTAAATGTTAATATTATTTTAAGATATCTCTTTAAGAAAATGAAAAAAAATAAAACTAAAAAACATAGACTAAACCTCGATGATTTTTTAGAAAATGACCCCATATAAGGAGATTTGGATGTGTATTAATACCCACAACCTTACTTCAAAAAATCTTAAGAGAGAAGAAAAAAGAAGATTAGGGGGAGTCCCTATTGCTATGCCTGGATTCTTGGCTGAAGATGTTACATAGTGTGGAATCCCTACAACAATTCCAAGCACAGAACCCTTGAAACAACAAACATGTGAAGAAAATGACTAGCTGCCTAGATTGGACACCCAAATCAACTTGAAAGCTGCATCACACATGACGTCTTAGAGATCCATTCACCTATAAAATCCATAGCCAACAAAGACTTTCACTGTCTTCCCCATTCAGCTATAATAATTCAGAAAGAGCAACCAAATCAAGCTGAAAATTCTAGAAGATGCGAGTATGAATCTCCTGTAATTAGGGAGCCTGTGGCTAAAATAACGCCTCCAGCAAAGGCCTTAATGATATAAAAAATATCATTCCCTATTCTTAACGCTGGAAAAATCTTGCTTGCAATTCTATCAATATTATTTTTTAGTGCAATTGGAGTCATTTCAGTGCAAAATTTTTCCTGCATTAAGCCCCGGAAATAATAATTTTTTATGTCATTAAGGCTTCGCTGCGGGAGTTATTTTAGCCATAGGTTTCATTCATGTACTTCCGAATACCATGGAGAGCTTGACCTCACCATGCTTAAGCGAACATCCATGGGGTGATTTTCCCTCACCAGTTTCAAAGGCATGGGCCTTGTAAGTTGCATCACTCAGGTACTATCCCTGTCACTTTCATTAATTTAGTTGTGAGAAATTAATATATATATATATATATATATATATATATATATATAAAACTCTAGAAAGTTCAGAATAACCAAATCTACACCCACCTAAGAATAATTGATCACTTTTATTCATCGCAATGCTTTAATTATGACGTCAGTTTTTTTATCCTTTTGCATTATTGTAGGCCAATTTCACTACTCCAGTGGGGACAGTCATTACTATCAGCTGGGATCATAATCTACATAGCCCTTGTAGATTTTTTAGCAGCTGACGAACGAGAGGATGCATGGCACTCATCATCGAGGAGCAAATATTTGTTTATGTATGTCTCTCTTAGCCAAATTGGCTTGAAGCAAAATTGATACTAATTATGAAAATTTATAAATATAAAAAAGCAACATTCCACAAAATCCTTTTATATATATCACATATATATATATATATATATAGAGAGAGAGAGAGGGATGATTGTACCTTATGATATATATTAGTGAAGGAGAAAATATAATTTAAACAAACATAAATCCTAGGGGTAAAATGGAATTCGAATTTTATTACCCTTAGTATTAAGGGATAAATAATACTTGATTTTCTAGGCAGCACATGTGACAAACATGTCAAATATACCTAAGAAATGAAATAAGATGAATGAAAAGACTTATATCAGGTGGGAGGGGATAAGGGATTAAGGACAATGTCTAAGTTACAGACACACGCGCGCGTGTACATATATATATATATATTGAAGTAATATGTGCCAACAGTATACTTAGGAATAAAACAAGAAAACTGGTTGCTGAGAAGGATGAAGAACAACTCAAGGTGGCAGTAACTAAATTAGGCGAATATGAAGTGTCAAAATTATATTTAACTGTGAGGCAAGTGGCATTAAGGGAAGCTGTTAAGTGATTACTAAGCAGGAGAAGAAACACGTTCGGTGCACACATAAAATGTGACAATTCGGTGGCAACACCAGGAACGCTTGGACTCGTAACGGTTCCGGTTTGAGCGCTTCCCTTCATCCAAAATCACTCTCATCGAAGCACGAGCCTAAAGGTGGGAAGGCTGGGATCAACTGTGAAGGAGCCATCGAAAGAAACAAAACTATTGGAGTTTTTTATATGTTATATTGCCCTATGTATCAAATTGCGGTAGTGATTACGGTTGAAACTGTGTAATTATTGTTATTGCGACCGTTACAGTTGTTACAATACGAGTTGTGGTCAGTCGTGACTTTTTTAATATTACAAAAATATTTTAAAAAGATAAATAATTGTTATCTCTCATTCAAATACATATGCCATATAATTTCTAACATACATATTAAATCAATATACACATAATTGAGAAATTTATAAAGACAAAATAAATAATCATAATGCAAACAAGGCCAATAATAGAAACATGTTTACATAATTATCATACTCATATTTCACCCTCCCATATTAAAGCATTACACAGTTTAAATTTACAAATTTAATAAAAAGAAATTCATATATAATACGTGGTATGTATAATGTCAATGTAAATTAATTTAGTAAGTATACATTTTACAAAATTAATATCCAATTTTTATAATTTTTTTCCTTCCCTAAAAAATATTCATTTTTTATTCCCTCCAAAATTTCCCAAAATTTTCCTTTTAAGCCTAATTTACCGTTCTTCAATTTTTGTCAAATTTCACTCTCTCTCCATTTTAGTTTTCTATTATTTAATTTGATTAAATCAATATATCCCTCAATCGAGACCATCCTATGCATCAATTTACCTACCCCATCCTCTCCTTCCTCTCGACAACAGTGCTCGACAATCACAGAAAATAGGACCCAAAAATAAAGCACAAAAGTATCGTACACCCATGCTGCCATATTCAAGTCTTACCGTGATTTAATACTTTCAAGCAATTCAATGGGAAATTTAATCTATTCTACTTGGACTGTCTTCATTCTAGAAACATGAGTATTCTCAACTGGTAGTGTTGTCGTCCCCATCAGCCATCTGACATATTCTACTCTGCTGCTTCAACATCTTTTGACTCTCCCTCTCAGCCACTCCCAACACAACCACTCCCAAGCCAAAAACAAAAATAGAAGTGCAGCAAATTTACAATTGCGGGGTGATGCGGATGCGGCTTATTATGCGCTCGCATCATTTGATGCGAACCACATTTTAGAACCATGATATAGCCCAGAAAAAACAGTTGAGAAAAGTAGGGTGCCGAAACGGAAATTCTGGTACAAGATCGAAGTGGTACAGGTGCTGAAGCAATAAGATTAAATCCTTGTTTTGAATCAAAGAAACCGGGTAGCAAGCTGCAAAATTAACACATAAAGTGCCTTGGATGCCTGAGAAAGAAGATTCGTTTCGAAGAAGAATAGCCGAATAGATAGTCAGCTTTCCTTTTACATATTGTAATCGGAATCTCTCTTCCATATATGTTATGTTTCATTATGCCTCTGCATGGTGTTTTGTACAAAGAATTTAGGGTTTAGAATGTGAAAATAACCATTATAACAGTTAGTTCCCCATAGAGAAGGGTAAGGTCCAAATAGACCACAAAGGGTTAGAACTTCTATGCATAATCAAATGTTAAAAATATGAAAGGGTCGAACATGAAACTATTTTGTTAATTGTATGCTAACTATTGAGACATAAAAATTTCACATTTTCTTTTGAATTCATTTCTAGGAGTGTTGAGGTAGTCAACTAAGATCTTAAAACTAAAGTATGGTCCGTTAAAGTTCAACGTGCATTAAAAGAAAGAATAATAAAATTACTAAGACTATGTTGTAAGACAACAGTTCTTGTAAATTATGAAAGTTACATTAAAGACTTACAAAATGTATAAAATGTTTGTTTGTAATAATGAAGTACTTGCTTCATTGCATTTGTTTAATATTGATAGTAAGTGATATGGGTTTGATTAATCCTTATTCCTCACTCAGATAGAAAGGTAAGTGAAAAAGAAATTTTTAGGCCCAAGTTTTCTTAAAACTTACAAATTAGGTTGTTAAGAGCTACTTTAAAGGGGTATGTCACAATAGGTATTAGAGTGTGGTTCCAAACATTGTTGGAACCCTAGTTCCAAATATAATTGTTAGAAAGTCTCAAGTATAATTGGCTTGGTTCCAAATATAATTAGCATGTTGGAATTCTGGTTCCCAGTGTAATTAGTATCCAGATTTGGATTCTTGAGATAAACTATTTAGAATAATTAAAGCTGTGACTCACACGACTAATTATTTTTACTAGGAATTTCTATTGGTTGCATTTTGTGGTTAGAAGGAATTTAGTGAAAACTAGGTAAAAGATGATCTAGATATATTTGGTGATTCTGATTACTTGATTATGATTGTTGAATAAGTTATTAGGGTTATGATATATGATGAATTCTTCGATTAGATGAGAATTATGAATTTCATGTGTCTGAAAAAGGTGAGGCCAGTTTTTATACAAGACATATATAGTAAATTTAGGTTTTTGGGTTAATTAATTAATGGTTTCTATTTTGGGTGATTTTACAGATGGATAGATTTTAATTTAGCATTGACAGTTTTATTGAGGCACCTTTTAATAATTCATTTGACTCAAATTTGTTGAGATTGCTTGGCCTAGTGGATAAGACAATTATTTATGTACTAAGATTAATTGATTATATAGTAAGTGATTGCTTGAAATGACTTATTTAATCAAGGATTGTAATTATTTTTAGTATAATTAGGAGTTATGATCTCTAGTTTGTTTGAGGTATATATGTTAAGGAATGAAATCTGTGACATCGCTAAATACTAATAAAGAATATACATATACTTAACCTACAATTTAATCGACCATATATATATATAGGATTATTTAAGGAATAGTATCTAGAGACTAAATTGAAAATTTTATTGCTATCTTATAACGTGTGAATTTAATCAAGAACTAAGAAAATATTATCTAGATGTAACTCATTTATCTCTTGTGGATTAAAAAACAAGTCTTTTCAACCCAAAAGATAATAACTAGTAAGCCTAATATTAAAACAAGTGTTAAGACCCATAATACATATGTACTAATTTAAGCTCAATAAAGTGTTTGGTGATTATTAGCCCAACGTTAAGTCCTAATGTCCATTGTGCTAAGTCCAATCATGTCTATTGGTTTTCAAGCCCAATATCCATCTCATCGAACCTACTTAATTTCTTCTACTTGTTCTTTCAATCCAACCAACAATTCAACCTATATAATATAAAATCCTATCACATGTGGGTCCCACCTTCGTCATTGTGTCTTCTTCGTTTCCAAAGATGTCCTACACGTCCTATTATGTGAATTTCAAACCAAAATGCATATAATATTCTAACTAGTTTTAACCATGCAAATTCATTCGATTTACTATAAATGTGCTAAATTACTAAACACCTTATTTGTCATTAATTCATCAGTCTCCTAAAATTCAAATTGCACATCATTACTTCCAATTTCCCACAATCATTTAAGCTTAATGTGCAATTCTAATATCACTCTTGATTCACGTGTTGCCTATTTTCTTCCAGCAAAATGACACAACTCTCCACTTTTAATGTGATGTGATGTGGTATCCATAAGTCAACTCTAAGGTTTCTTAGGGTTTTGTCCACTCATGCTCAGCTTCCACCAATTCCAACATCTTTATGCTATTATTTTAAGGCTATTCATGCAAGACTTTATTCTCCACTATTAAGAAATGGGGAAACACAATCTTATAATCAACGGTTGCATGTGGGGGCCTACTTTTGAATCTATTGGCTCAGGTTTAGGTTTGTGTGTGTAAGGCCTCGTCTATTTTCTAATTCTTTACAAACTTAATATCATATATTATTATATATATATTTAAGGTTTTACTCTTCTAAATAATGTATGACATTGGGGGTGGTGGGAAATCCCCAATTTGACCTACTTTTGAATCTATTGGCTCAAGTTTGTGTGTGCAAGGCCTCGTCCATTTTTTTATTTTTTACAAATTCAATATCATATATTATTATATATATGCTCAAAGTTTTACTCTTTTAAATAATGTATGACATTTTTTTGAAACACCCACACACACTTTTCAACACTAATCACTTGACTTTAAGCATGGGCTTGCATTTTCAAGTAGCAGTCTTGGTTCAAGCATCGATATTATATATTTACCCCACACCTAGGTATTTGCTATATATTGAGAAAAACTTATGTGACAAATTTGAAAACAGCTCATTGTAAGCGCAAAAGGGGAAAAAAAAAAAAGGAAAGAAAGAAAAGAGGAGAGCAAAACACACATTACCTCCACAATTTAAATATATACTGCATTCATCTTTCGCATAGGTAAAAATATCTTAAAAGCAATGAAAAAAATGTTGAAACAGAAATGATATAATGGGAAGTGTGTGACTTACAAGTGAGTAAATACTGCGCAAACTATTTGTCAAATTGGTGGACCAACAAACTAAGGCGTCATTTCACAATTCTTGTGTATATAGTACTTACCTAAATCAGTATACCTAAATTGTAACATTTTATAAATCGTCTACTTTTCTTACGGCATAAAAAAAGTGTATTTGCTATCCCTATTATAGGATTTTAAATTTAAAAAGATTTGTTCAATCATAAACATCTTAAAAATTTGTAATGAAATAACTTTATTCACCAGACTCTATTAGATATGTAAAATTGGCAACTAACTGTCACCACCCATGTCCCTACCCAAATATAGTTAGTAAAAATAGAAATTCTTTATGATTAAGTATAAAAAAGAACCCCATCAAATAGAAGCCAAGAACGAAGTCTTTCATCTTTCTTAATAATAAACTGTGCATCATATTCATTTGTTTACCCATTAATATTCACTTTCTTCTTTCTATTCTTACCTTTTTCTTAGTAATATGTGAATTATCAAAGCTGCTTATTATTTATAGTAATTAATTAATGTATGATATATATTAAATTCATATATAAATTTTATTGATAGTTTATATATTGACTTAATATATATCACACGTTAAATGACAAAATATTATCAATAGTTAATCAATCGTTATAACTAATAAATTACTTCAATAATTCACATAATATTTGGAAAAAGATGGAAACAGAATGTAGAAAATAAAAGTTGATGCGTATGAAATAACGCACGAACTTTAAGGAAGAATACTAAAGACTCCTTCTTGACTTTTTATCTCGTGAAGTTATTTTTCTACTTAATCATAGACATTGAGAGTCTCCAGCTAATCATATTTAGGTTAAGACATGGATGGTGATAACTAGTTGTCGACTGAGTAAATCTTTTTTAAAATTAAAATTCTTCCTCAACATAATTAAATGATATCATATTTAACTTGGATGTTGACATGAATAAGGCTACTTAATTACATAACCCAAAAAGAATCTATGACCGAGTAAATCTTCTATAAAATTAAAATTCTTTATTAGCGTTAACATATGCATTTTTTTACGGTAAGAAAAAATTGTAGATAATTAAGTTCTTAAAATTCTTGTATACTAATTCAAATGAGTGTCTTATATACCTGCATTACGAGATGATGCCTATACACACACACACACACACACACACATATATATATATATATTCTCGCAGAATCCTTTTTTCAAATTCGTTGTCAGATTTGCTTACAAGATAAAAGAGCCAAGAATAAAGTCCTTCCATTGTGTAAATAGTTTTTCATTACTTTCACTCCTGTAACTCACACTGTTTCCACTTTTTTTTTTCCACATTTTTTTCTTCTATTTTTAATCTATTTCGACTTATGAGAAAATGAGTGTAGTATATATCTAAATTAGGGAGGTGATACATGCTCTGCTTCTTTTTCTTTTTCTTTTTTCTCTTCTTACATAGACCGCTTCTTAAATCCATCAGATAATTTTTTTTTGTCAACTGATAATATGACACCATTGACAAAGGGCTTAGTGATGATGAAAATTTCATTCTTTGGGCTTAATGCCGGAAACATCTTGCCAGCGATTGGAATCAAAACTCCGATTGACGGAAAACTAATATTGAAATAATGGTACTATTTTAGTATCTAAGAGATTTGGCATTATCAAATTCTTCGTCGTCACACGTACACTTGGAAAAACACAATGGCTAGGGGCATATAACATAAATATAATTCTCTCTAACCCACAGTTGAAGCGCAAAACTTTACCAATATTATTGAATGAAAATAATTAATGAAAATGAATATATAACAGACATTTACAAAGGTGCAAACATGACCTAAGATAAGAGTTAGTTCTTATGTACCTAATAGTATAAATCAAGGTACATGAGTTTGACGTAGAAATGCAGGAGGTTGGTATTTTTTTTAAAAATTTTGTGAGAAGAGAAGATATATAGTTGAAACCAATTTAGTTTTTATAAACAAAATGAGCTTGAATTTTGATTGTTGTGTTTTAGCTTACGAAATCAGCAAAATGCTTAGTGAATGAGTTCTAGGATTTGTTCCATGTTACACCTTTAAAATTTCGTACTACTTGGAATTGCATTTTAAATGAGTAACAATCTTGGGTTCAGGCATTGCTATTATATTCACCCTTCTCACAGGAATTTGGAATCTGTGGGAAAAAATTATCCAACGAAATTGACAAGTGGTTCTTGAGAGTGGGAGACTAAAGACTCTTTGTGATGAGTTTTTGGTTTTTACATTGTAACCATCACGAGCAACACCACATCTCCTCAAAAATAAAAGAAACCCCGAAGAGTAAAGAGTCAAAAGAGTCGTATTACTTCAACCTTGTTACTAGCGAGGTTGATTTATAGAATCATATACGGATATTAATTAAATGTCTTAATTAATAATCTTGTTTCTGTAATATTACATTTATTTGGCTTTAATTTATAGAAAATTGTCCAGAATATAAACACGTTTTGCTTTTAGTGCTATTCATATTTATAGACTATTTGATCTTGCAATGATATATTAATTTTAAAATTAAAAATAAATAGTGAATGTAGAATAAAGAGTCAGGTGGGAATCGAATTAGTTGGTGATACTAATTTTTATCAACCGAAATTAAATATTTCTTTCATATAACTGAAAAAAAAAAATTAACCAAAAATATATATGATGAGACTTTATTGGTTCTACCGTCCAAAATCTAATACGTACTTCGATGTCACAGAGGGATACCGAGTAGTTAGACTCCGAAAGACCACTAGTCACTAATATGGAAATGGTAATTGTTTTTTATAAACAAATAGTAAAACAAAAAGTTCACTTTCACTGGTTGAAAAAAAATAGTTCAATATATATGGTTGGTCTTCAACGAGTGTAACAAACACCTAGGACGGATCTATGATTTAATTCCAAAGAGGCGAAGGTCTTCATATAAAAAATTTAAACAATGGGAGACAAATTCTTACAAGGAGGATGAACTCTCATAAATAAAAGAATTAAATAAAAATATATAATAAAATTACATATAAAATTTGAAATTTTAAAAATCCAAGGGGGCCACTGTGTAATACCCACAAAATCCATATGTGAAATAAGTTATTTTAGTTGAAACCTCTTTTTATAAAATTTTAAGAGTTGGAGAAAGGAAGAAAATGCATGTGATATAAGTACATAAATGATGATGGAACATTGAAAGAGGAACTTTGAGGATTATTAAATATGAATGTACATAATATCATATCTACATTATAAGTTAACATGAGTATTTGAGCTTTATTCTACACATTTCCAACATCTACAATTGAATCCCAGGGTATGTAAATTCAATATTTTCAAGATTTTTGATCTAATAATATAAGGTATTCCCTAAGAAATTACTGCAATAACCTTATTATTTTGTTTCTTCATCATTTTCCCATCATTATCGCACTTGTCTCTCCTTTAGCACACTCAACAACATTCCCCTCTGTCCATCACATTCTACTACCATTCTGCCATCATGCACACTCATTGAAGGTTGTCAGTGATCACCCTACATTCACCTGCTTGATAACGCCCCCTCCGACTGAGATTTGGCTGGAAAACATTGCATTTTAGCAAATGTTCTTAAGCGCAAATTCAACATAAAATTCATCAAATCTGCTGCATTTTGCTCCATTTTAGCTAAGGGCTTTTAGTTTCTTGATGATTTTTGGCCACTTCTTCCACATTTCCACTAATTAATTTTACTCAATCAGCTTAAAATCAAAAAACCCTAATCTTTAATACTATTCATACACAAAAGTGACGCTACTAGAAAATTGCTAATTAGCGACGAACATATCCATTCCTGACATTATAAAATCTGAGGCTAATATAAAATTAGCAACAGATTTTGCCCTCACTATATCTATTAGTAAGCAGCACATCGCTAAAATTAGTGGCGTCCATGAATTATTTGTTGCTAATTAAAAATGGACTTATCCATCACTAATGTAGACTACAGACATTGCTAGATACAGTCAACGAAGCCTTCTAATTTAACATATTAGCAACGATCATTTAATTTATTGCTAATTTAGAAATAGAATCATCTGTCGCTAAATTCAATTATTGATATTGTAGATAGTTGTTGCTAAATCTGTCACTAAAATTGGAATAAATTGAGATAAATGCTTTAAATCGGCTCATGCCATATTTTAATATCCTTGTCATAATACACTATATATATCTATCAAATAGTCAAGACGAACAAAAAATTTATAGATTCATCATATATCATTAATATGCATTGGAAAGTCTGATACTAGTCAAATGATAGTTCCAACTCCTACACATAATAGACCTTAAACAATAAAAGTTTCCAACTAAGTCATAACCAAAAAGTTTTATGCTATCCTAACTTGGTGGACCTTAAACTATAAAAGTCTCCAACCTAGTCATAATCAGAAAAATTACATCCTATCCTAAACATTATGTGATGCAGATCCTGCATCTTTAACAAATCTAAGTGGCTAACTTGAACACATAGCTTGGATGGTAGCTTGAATACTTAGTTGCAACTCCTCTTGAAATGCTGCTCGTAGGTCTACTAATTTTTGTTTAACTTCTCAGTTAACAGCTTCTTGAAAAGTAGGAGTGTCAATTATGTTTTGAGTAGAGGTAGGGGTGTTAATGGCAAACATGTTAGTGCATAATGTCAATTATGTAAGGCCAACTCCTTGCATGATAGTAGAAGACTCTGATCCAAGGCCATAAACTCTTCCTTTTGTTGGTCCCCCAATAGCCTCTTGCCAAGCATTGTCAACTTCATCTTTAGGAAGCTCATATGCCATTGCTATGAAGGCTTCTTCATCTCCATCATCATTTTCTCCTATCCTTTTTGTTGTAGCATCTTGATTTCCTAGTTCATCAACTTGTGTCCTAGTATGACTATGATGACGCCTTTTGATGACAATTTTGAACTTGGCCTAAAACAACAAAAATTAAATCATAAATAAACACATTGACACACTTATAGTGATAGATTTATATAAACTCAAATCTTATACTTACCTACACATATTTTGATTTATGATTAACCCAATCATTTTTCTCTTTTGTCTTATGTATCATTAAGAATAACTCAGAAACACTAGGCTCTATTCCTTTTTCTCTCACTTAAAACACATAAACAAATAGTTAATTTTTAGTCAACATAAGATATAATAAGTATAAAACATATCAATTAACACTTATATATATTTTCTTTTATATTTTGAGATTGGAATTGATCCTTTTGGATGCAAGGATGGACCTAACCCATCATGATTGGACAACCTATTCTTTGAATTTGTTTCTGACTTATGCTTGAATTTTTCACTATTCCAATATATGAGTAACTCATTCTAGTGATTTTGACTTATCCACTTCGGAATTACATTTTTCACATGAAAGTACTTTTTTTCTTTGTTCAAGGTATTGCTTAATCTTATACTTCCTTTATGTTCAAAAACCCACCTTACTGCCAAATTATCCGCTTCATTCTAATAATACATCTTTCGCAAGTATGAAATAGAAGTAACATATTGCTTACAATGTAAGATGGCTAGCAAACCAAAGTATAACAAGGACAACTATTCTCCCAATCATAAATATAACTAACCTCTAGACATATTTGCAAGATACATGGACATTTACATGAACAAGAAATATTTGACAGTAAATTTACAAACCTTAAACTCATCAAACCAATGGTCTCTAGCATACTCTGGGACTTTTCCCCATGTAGGCCCTGCATTGTCAAATGATCTCTTATAAATAGCTACTAATTGTCTTAATGCACTGAAAGGATTAAAATTATCACAGAAACAAACATTATTTATGTTTTACATGAATATGATTGTGAAATATAAAAAGAAAAACTTACTTTTCTCCATCCACTTGTAAAAAAATCTGACGATCACTAGTTTGCTATTGTGATGAGAGACTAGGTTGTGAACCCCTGACATCCCCTTGTGATGAAGGTGGTCTTGATGAATCCCCATGATGCATGCATCTAGAACCTCCTCCTTGTAGCATTTTCCTATAATAGTAAAACTAACGGAAAAAAAAGAAGAAAGAAATGAAGGTGTTTATATGTGTGTTTTAGTGATAAAGTAAGCTAAACAGTTGAATGTAAGTTTAATTACTAAATGGAATACCAAAAATATCACAAAATGTAGTCCAAATGGTACATAATAAAGTTGACTAAGAATTTTATGGAATACAATAGACAAAAATTTCATTCATTCATCTGCAATGTCCTTATCGTTTTCAAAATTTTTATCTTTTTTAGTGTCTTTAGTTTGAGACTCCAAATCTAACTCATCAGTGTCTTTCTCAACCATTTCATTATCTACAACTACATGTTCTTCTCCTCCATCTCTAACACTAGGACAATGAAGTTCGTTATTCATTAGTGGTTCAACTAGCATAGACATTTCATCCTCTTGGTAAGCCAAATCAGATGAAGTAATAATGTTTCTTGTCTTTATTTGACAAATAGCTTTCCTATCAGCTTTATCCCTTCTCTTAATATGGCATTCAACAAAATACACCTATTAGGATTGAGAGGCTAAGATGAATGGTTCATACTTCATAAATTTCCTTTTAAAATTTATATCTACTAGACCATATTGATTATGTACTCTCCAATCTCGATTAACAATGGGATCAAACTAATCCCACTTAAACAACATAATCCTTTTTGTTTAAGTCTTGGGTTAGGATACTCTAATTCTACAATATCATTCAATGAGCCATAGTAGTCACTCTCAAGCTATGCATAATTTGTCCCCTTAATGCAAACACCACTATTCATTGTTGATTTGTTTAAGCCATATGCTTCTGTGTGGAACCTATGGCTATTACATTATATTGTGGCCATCTGTGAACTTCCTTAGAGGGACTAAAAGCTAAATCTCTTATTCGACTGTCATTTATTTCATTGTGACAGTCATGTACCTAAAAAACTAATATAAAAGTCAATTGATTGTCAAGTATATAATTCATATGACAACCACTAAAATTTAAAAGTCATAAAAGACATTACATATGATTTTAACCATAATGCAAATTCATTGTTTATTCAACACTTTATGTCTTTTGCTGTCAAATGAGGAAATCTTGTTCTTAACTCATCATCGAAAATACTATAAAATACAAACCATAGCTAGCAAGTTATCCCCACGTATTATTTCAAATGAAAGACACATTGAACTTACTCCAAAAATGGTTCAATCTCTTTACAATTCAAAAGAACGTATGTAATGGTAGCATTTAACTCCTTATCTGTTAAGTACCATACTCGTTCCACCCTAGATGGATGACCAAGATAGGTGAAGATAGATAAACAACCATCAAGAGCATCTACCTCACCTCTATCATCATGACAACCCACTTTGGTTAAATTAGTTTGAATATGAGGCTCAAAATAATAGGAGCAGAAAGAAGAGGTTTCTTTAATGAGATATCTTTCATAAATAGAGCCTTCCACACAAGCTTTATTAGTAACTTTCTTCTTCAAATGGTGTAAAAACCTATAAATATTAATGTTATACATTAATATGGAAAATATCATATTCAAAACAATAAGTAAATATTTAAATTATTGTAGTTCAAATGGGTACATCCACTGATATTGCACTAAACCACCAACTCTTGCTTCATAAGGCAAGTGGATTGTCAAGTGCTCCATTGAGTCAAAGAAACTAGGAGGGAATATTTTCTCTAACTTACATATTGTCACCACTATGCTCTTTTCTAATTTTCTTATATTTTAAACTTGCAACATTATTGAGCATAAGCCTTTAAAGAATAGACTTAATTCTGTTATGGCATTCCAAACCAATTTTGGTAACAAGTCTTTAAATGCAATCAACATTAGTCGTTCCATCTAAACATGACAATCATGACTCTTCATTTGAGAAATTTGCAATCTTGCATGTCTACACATTTAGCCAAATTTGAAGCATATCCATCTAGCAATCTCAAATTTTTAACCCATTCACATACTAACTTTCTTTCATCCTTTAATAATGTGTAAACTGATTTTGGCATAAAAACCTTCCCATTTAGCTCCCTCAATTCAAGATCTAGATGACTACATATGATTTTCAAATCTTTTCTAGCTTTCAAGTTATCTTTTGTTTTGCCCTTCATATCCATAATAGTATTGAAAATGTTATCAAGCACATTTTTCTCAATATGCATCACATCAAGATTATGTCTAATGAGATTTGTACTTCAATAAGGCAATTCCCAAAATATAAAGCATTTTGTCCATTTATGTTGCTCACCAAACCCAATAATCTTATCATTCTCTAGATTTCTTATCATTGATGGTAAATTACAAACCTATGCTCGTACTTCATCATCGAACAACCTTACTGGAGGTGTTGACTTCTTAATCATTCCCTTTCAAAAAGACTTCTTATCTCTTCGAAATGGATGGTCCAAGGGTAGAAAATGGTGATGACAATGGAAAAAAAGTTAGTTTTCTGCTTTCTTTTAAGTAAAAGGCCTTACTGTGTTCCATACATATATGGCATGATACAACACCATGTGTGCTCCATCTTGATAGCATTCCATATGCTGGAAAGTCATTAATAGTCCACATTAATGCAACTCGCATATGAAAATTATGTTTCCTGAATGAATCATAGGTTTCTACCCCTATCTCCCACAATACTTTCAATTCATTTATAAAAAGCTATAAATACAAGTCTATTTTCTTACCAGGGCTTCTTGGACTAAGTATAACAAGAATTAAGAACATATAAGGGGTTGTCATACATATTCCATGGGGAAGGTTGTATGGTGTTATAATCACTGGACAACAAGAATATGGTTAGCTCTTTTATCAGTATGGACTAAACCCATCAGATGAAAGAGCTAATCAAACATTTTGTGGTTCAGTAGCAAATGAAGGATGACATTCATCAAAGTGTTTCCATGCCTACTTGTCACATGGATTGCTCATTGTCTCATATCCCTGATGACTTCTCATGTGCCAAGTCATGTGCTCTACTATTTTTGTGGACATTAACCATCTTTGTAGCCTTGGTGTGAGAGGAAAGTATCGTAATAATTTATAAAGAATGTCCTTTTGCTTTGCATCACCCTTTTTTCTAGGTTTATACCTAGAGTGACCATATACCGAACATGCCTTTAAATCTTGGTTTTCTCTTTAGTACAAAATACATTCATTCATGCATGCATCGATCTTTTTATACCCTAGACCAAGCTTCCCAACCATTTGTTTTGTCTTATAAAAATCATTAGGTAACTTGGTGTTATTGAGTAATAACTCTTTCACTAATTGTAATTACGATTAAAGCATGCCTCACTCATATTGAACTTAGATTTAATATTCAACAACCTAGACATCACTGATAGTGGAGTATGTAACTTACAACCGTCATATAGTGGCTCTTCTGTAACTTTAAGCAATTTATAAAACTTCTTGGCAACACCATTTGGAGGTTCTTGTTCATCTCCAATAGAATTAGTGGTTTCAAATTCAAAATTGATACTAAGCCCCATCGCTTCTAAAACCATAGTGCGACATGGATTTAAAAGTGTACTTTAAACATTAAGTTCATTTCCTAGGCTAGTATAAGATTATGGAAAACCATAACGTAAGTATGACTCTCCATGTAATGTCTAGTCATGATAGTTAGAGATAAAACCATACTTATACAAGTGTATCTTTACATCCTCTATATCAAGAAACCCTTGATTATCGCACCTTGAACATGAACATCGTATCTTCCCATTAGATACAACATTATGTTATAGTAGTGCAAAAGATATAAATTCATCGATATCTTTAATAAACTCATTAATCAATCCTTTTTGACTTAACACTATTCTATTGTACATCCAAAGAAGATCACTTTTACATGAACTCATGCCACCTAGCTACATCCAAAATATTGACCCCCATAAATTGAAAAAATAATTCAAGAGTTGACACACACACACACACACACACACATATATATATATATATATGCACCATTTCTCATCTCTCAAATATCATGTGCAGTTATAAAAGCCACATAAAGTTGTATCAGAATCAACATCATTTGACGTTGACATGCGTGTGCCTATATTTATATATAATGGTGTTAACTAGATAGATAGATAGATATATATATATTGGGGTTAAGTGGTAGCAATCCTTTTCAATAACTGTGCTCCCTCTAATTAAAGTTAGCATATATTGCAATTTGCATATGCATGCATTAAGTAACTTCAAGAGAAATTGTACATATCTATTCTTTTTGCCTTTTGATTTATAATAAATTACTTCAAAAAATAAAATACAGGTTATCCCGGTTTACTTCTATTTCGACTTTTAAAGAAATTTATGAATTTCTCGGGTTTGTTGTTCTTAATTTCTCAATCGATAACCCAAATTATCCTATGTGTGGTCCCCGTCCATGAATGGACAAGATGTGATTCCCAGTATCATCCCCTCCAGTGCATTAATATCAACTGAGGACCGCATTCTTAACACCCAAAAAAAAAAAAAATCATCAATGGACCACCTTTACTTTATAGTGACCACCCCACTAAATCCATATATTTGGACAGGGAATAAATAGACACAACGGCCTTCCTCATAAAAGCTAAACTGCATCATCAATACACGTGAACTGAACATATGAGTATAGTAATTTTTTTCCTCCAATATGCTATATCATCATCAGTACACGTGAACTGAATATATTGGTGGTAAATTGCAACAATGTTATATTACGATCATATCACTTTAAAGGTGATGGGTAATGCAATATGCTATAACAATCTTATATACTTTTTATTAAACACAAACATTTTAACTAAATGAGGAGTTCAACTCAATCAAATATAAAAATACAGAATAACATAGCAGATTTGGATCAAGATTAAAAAAGCAACAGCATTCTTTACCTTTCATTGAGACCAAAATAGGAAAAGTTGAAAACAACTATTAATATCACATAATACTGTAGCATTAAAACATGCACTTTACTGATCTTGCTTGTAGTTTTTTAACTTGGAAAATTTGCTAGCACCCTAAATGATCAAGCACAACAAATTGTTATCTATGTACTAGCCTACATGAGATTCAATACCACTTCAATAAAAACCATGGAAAATTCTTGCATCAGTCTTTTTCATTATTAAACGAACTTTATAGGTATGATTATTGATAACAATAGACATATATAGGCCTAGCAAAATTTGCAAGTGTTGGAAAATTTTGTTCGGTGAATAAGAACTTGTCTCCTAGCATTGTAAAAAGACAAACCACTTTGATTTAAGATGTTTAAAGAAATGGAAGTGTTAGTGCCTAATGTATCATGAAGTGGGCCTTCCTACTTAATAAAAAAGAAGGACGACAAAAGTTGGACTGTTAGGAATGAGATTGATGGTGCATGGGATGAGAAGAAATCAATGGAGAATCTTTTGAATTAGAATTTTTTTATTTGTAAATGATTTTTGTCCAAAAGTGTTTGCTTTTAAAAATTTTGTTATTTTCATTGTTTGAAATTGTAAATGCATGAAAATGTATAGATTTGCAAAGTTAATATGTTTGAAGTCATGAGTGGGGCAGCTGGTGTATCTAGTATAATTTACTTTGATATCAAGGAGTTTCTTAAAAATTTAGATTTTAATTCAGACAGTTTGTGCTCAGAATTATTTCTGTATTAACAGAAAAATTCATGTGAGGCCACAAATAGTGAATGATATTACTACTCCTAATTGCCAACGAAGAAGAACATGTGCCAAAAAAAAACTCTACTTCCAGTGATCTCACAGTAAAATATAGTACAGAGCATGTGTAAAAAAAATTGTTGACATCTAAAACTGTTGAGAAGATTGATCTGCAGTTGGAAACATGTGCACGAGTCCAAAATAAAGCAACCCCATCCTTTTTTATTCTTTATTCCTATGTTGTCCTCATGCTCTTTTTTTAATCTATTATATTTTTTACTTATCAGCTTTTTCATGGCCCCACCTGCATTTTTTTTTTCCTTCCACCTTTTCAGAGGAATGTTAACCATAAAGGAATAATTCATGATAAGGCTTAGTGGCTTACTATTATGAAAATTGGACCGGCTCGCACAAGAAACTCAACCTTGGACTTCACAGTTCTGTTCGCTCACGGCCGCCTTGTTGCATCTGCTCTTCGGTCATCTTTCCCTATCATCCTTTTTCAAAAGGCTTGGTTGAAGTTCCCATCAACATTCATCAGTAACAGGTAATAAATACTAATTTATTTTGACTGAACATATACATAATGCACAACATCTTCTGACTGAACATGCAAGAATAATATAAAAAATCTCAAAATCCACAAAGCAGAGCATCTTCTGACTGAACATATACATAATGATAACCAAAACTATTCAAAATTAAAGAACAGTAAACGCTAAAAACTATATTTTATATTCGACTTGCTTATGTTCGCCCTTTATTATCTCTCGCACATCTTCTTGTGGGGCATTTGATTTCTTTTTTCGGTTTGTCGTTGTTATTAAGTGAACTTATGAAATTTTATTGGGGTTCACTGTTCAAAGGGAAACCTCCTCAATTTTTTTTAATCCCTGTAAGTATCCAATAGTAAAAGCTATGGGAAAAGCAAGTTAATTGATTTATGAGGTTGAGTCAAAAAGAATCTTTGAGGGAAACAAGCATGGAATATCACAACACTATTAGAAGGAAAGTACCTTTAATGGTGACCCTACTGTCAATCTCATTGTTCCTTTTCATCTCATCTTAAAATCATTGTTTGCGACAAACAAAATATAATATTTTCTTCTAACTAAACATATACATAATGATACAAAGCAAAATCTTCTTAATAAACCAAACTAATCGAAAATAGAGGACACTAACCCTCTGTATTGCAGTAATGAAGGTTGAGTGATGAAATTTTGGAGCAGACAACGGCCACAAATTCAACTTTGAAGCTTTAGTGGAAGTAGAAATGGTTGGATGCAACGTTTAGGGTTCGTGGGTCAGATGAAGCAAAAGACCAGGCATCACAAAATTTAGGTTTGAAGGAGGAGTAAAGTGAATTAGGTGCAATGTCATGTCATACCTGACAACCTGGCGGACAATGAATAAAAGAAACAGAAAAAATAAATTGATTCCCTAACGAATCTTGAAAACCAATTTACTTGATTCATTACCAAAATTTTTAAAGGAAAACCATGGAAAACCTTTTCTTTAGAAAAAGAAATGGAAATGTGGTTTACGAAAATATATATGAGTTCAGGAGTTTGTTTGTGCGTAGGAAAAATATTAAACACCCCACAACACTTGTCCATAGAAATGGTTACTCTCAACTAGGCAAGTGAAATCAATGGCTGTAATTTTATTTTGATTACCCTCATCAAAAAAAATGCAAATAATAAAAGAAACTGAAAACAAAAAATTTGGTTATTTGCAAAGGGCGAACTTGATCTAGGATTAAAGCATAGGGTCTACATATCTTCTAATAGGGATCAAAGTCCACGTAGTTCAAATAAAAAAGCGCGTTAGTTGGCTGGTATTTTTATTTTTTTGAAAAGAATAAAAGTTAAAGATCATATAGATATTCATAAACAAAACAAATTTGAAATTTGGTTTGTATGTTTTAATTTATAAAATAAATTTAATCACATTATCTTATTATTTCTTTGTTCTTTTATTTTTTATCCTTTTGTTGTTTTTTAGTAAAATTTACTAGTGTTATTTAAGAAGGGATATGATGTTGATTGTAAATAAGATTTATTCAAGATGCAAGAAATTGATTTTAGGTAAAACCTAAAGAGACATAGATATCACTCGGCCCTATTGGTCAACACCCTAGATGCTTGGGGAGATGTTGTGCCTCAATGAAAGACTCTAAAAAAGAAAAATTTAGAATACAAAACTCAATTAACCGATATTGGATAAAACCTAAGTAGATGCAAGGCCTCATACGACCCCATCAGTTGACATCTTATATGCCTAAGGAGACGTAAGGCCTCACACGATGACTCCAGAAAATGAAAGAAAGAAACAATAATCATACATTTCTATGATGGTATGTGCATGTGTTCAATAAAGCAACTATGTTATCTTACAAGTACAATGATATATAACAAGGATACGTGCAAAAACTCATTGTTATACCTCTATTCCATCCCCTTTGAGCATTCTTGAATTATCTTTATTCAATCATGCTCATGACTCATATGTGAATGAGTGAACTCCCAAAGATAATACATTAAAAAGAATAAGAAAGGGAGAGTAATCAAACCTTAGCCTCAAGACTTTAACTACAACTAGTAGTCTCTCCTCGATCCTTTCTCCCTCTCTGTCTTTCTCTCTCGACTTCACTCAAGTGTTCTCCTTCTCCTCTCTCTTTCACTCAAATCTTCACTTCCTTCTCCTCTTTTTCTTTTCCCTTGCGTTTTGCCTTTCCCCATATCTGTCTATAGAGAGCTTTGGTGCCTAGATCTACTCAGTTTCTTCAGTTAAGATCTTTTGAAAAATCCATATCAAATCTTATCTAATCTATATCAAATCTTTGGTCGAACCGAAAAAATTTTGATTTTGTAATGTTTTATTTTTAATTTTATTTTTTATTATTATTTCTTATTTAATTATATATTGTTTTTAGGTTTTATTTTAATTTTAATTTTAATTTTTTTATTTTATTATATTTTAAATTTTTTATTTCAAATTTGTGGGATTTTTAATTTTTTAATTTTTAATTTTTAATTTTCAATTTTTGGTTTTTTAATTTATTAGAATGAGATAAGTGATTTGATTTTGTTCATTTGTTTGAATTCGAAAAATGACTAAGTTTGTTTTGATTTTTGATTGATTGATTCGTTAGGATCATTGATTTCATTGGTATATGGAAGATTTGAGTGTTTTGATCTTCATGTATTTTTAGTTTTATTATTTTAAAGATTTTGATTTTGAAATTTTGTTAATATATGAAAGGGAGTTGTTTTGATTCAATTTTGATAAATGTGACCATTTTTATTTTCTATTATCTTTTATTTTATTTTATTTTATGAGGTGTTTACACTCATCAAATTGAGTTGGGATTTCATATCCTAGGTAATTTTTACACCTTTCTCCCCTGGAATCATTGGTCAATTATGAGTTTTAGCTTCAAGATTGAAAAACCCCAATTTTGAAGTGTATGTGTATATTCGTAGGGAGATGAAATTTGAAGTTTTTGGACTTCTCTAACATCATTAAGTATTTATGAAGTGAAGTAAGGCTATTAGAAGTTATTGTTTTAAACTTTAAGTTGATTTAATATTTATCTTGATTTTTCCTAAATTTTTCATAAAGAAAAAAGATGAAAATTTGAATGGGAAGTCTCTTAGGACTTGATTAAGTAGCTAGGAACATAGTTGTCAAACTCACGAGTTTATTATTTGAGTCTATGAGTTTACAATTATACCAAAGAAAAAAAAGTTAACTAGGAGTAAACTTAGACTTAGTGCAAACATGAGTAGACTCGCAAGTTGACTTACCAATAGTGAGTTTATGATATTATTTATTGAAAAATGTGTCAACAAACTTGTAATCAATAACATAAGGATTCAAACCCAAGACTAAATGTGATATAAACAAACTTCTTTTTCAAGAAGTCATTATAATTTGCTTTATCACTAGTTTAAATATACATAAAAAAAATATAATTATATTGAATATATATTTATTAAAATAAAAATAACATAAATTTTGTTTAGTTGGTTATATTGAATGATTTTTTATGCATTACTATATTAAAATGTTTATGCTGAGTACCACTGATTATGAAATATGACTAACTTTTGTTTGACATAGTATAATTTGAATTACATCTTAATACTTTTTTATTGTATATAGTATTTTAACTATATAATTATGTATTTTAATAGCTATTTATCAATCAAGATAAACTTTTACAAGTTTACATTACAAGTCCATGTTACGAGTTTACGTCTTCATCACGAGTTTACCTAAACTTACGAGGTTGACAACCCTGGCTATGAATAATAATAGTAGCTTAATGAAGGATTTTGGAATTTGGTTGGATGATCTTTAAGGCCAAATTGGTATTAATGGTAAATTATTGAAATTTCCATATGTGCATAACAAAGTATATTTGATAAGATTCAAGGCCTTAAGCATTATTGAATATCAAGAATAAATTTGGACCAAGAGCATAATTTCTAAAGATACTGAAAAGTATGAAGCAAGTGAATAGCTAAATGAAATAGATAGAATGAGTTAGATTATTCATGGATGTTAAAGGCCGAGAGCATTTTACTTGATGTTTATAGGTGCTTGGGACTAATTGTCACCAAGAGGATTGTAAAAAAAGTTAGGAAGAAGTTAGTATATCCCTCTTCAGGCGAGTAGATATTACTAATTATACCTATTTTATATATTTTAAGTATTTCCTGTGATTTAATCTATATTTATATGCTCTACCACCTTAGAAATAGACTTCCTAAAAAGTTATTTGTATAAACTGTTGAGAAATAGTTTAATATTTGAATGATTTCTAGTTAGATTTAAATGATAGATTGGTATATGATTCCTATAGAATTTTTGAATGATGTTAGTTATTATAAATCTTCTTAACTATAAGATTACTATTTGTCTATTCGAAAATAAATTGTGTTGTTATTTGTTATTAAAGAAAATATTTTCATGGAAATACGTTTAACGCATAACCCTACAACTAACGGTAATAGGTGTTAGCCATGGTGCACCATGTATTGTATTACTGTATAGAGGCCTTGTGTCATAGAAGTTGTACTATACAGTCATTGCTAGTAGACACTAGTACTTAATTACTAATTTACTGTTGGTTCTGTGGGACGTCTTCCACTTCTGTACTTTTGAATTTATGGATTTATATTGCTTTTAGTGTATTATGTTTGAGCAAGGAAAGATTTCATTAGCATAAAAATTATGACTTCTCTACTGAAATTCAAGACTTATGGTTTTATTTGAAACAATCAAAAGTTTGTGAAAAACTCTACTATTTGTCTATTCCCTTCTCAATATAGTTTATGGTATTGACTCATTGAGTGTTTATCACTTAACCTTTTTTCTTTACATTTTTCCTGATAGCATTGCTGAGATCGGACCTTCCTCTACAATGTAGCTCTAGATAAATTTCTTTTAGGTGAGCCCTGCATTGTTTACAAGGGCATGGATATTCTTTTGTTGTAACTCTTGTACATGTTGAAATCTAGTAGCTCTATATGCCACAGGCAGGGTTTAGTGTGTTTTGTATATGTATTGAACTATTTAAGTAAGAACTTTTGTGAGAGCAGAGCTCTCTATACTTTTAATATGGATGTCTGTTTATGGAAATTTTAGTAATTCCATAATTCAAGGGAGACTACCAAAATTTCCACATAAAATTTGTGTAATGAATTTGCTATTTATCTCCAATCTATATAAATTGTATATATTAATCAACGTATATGACTATGTATATCCCTTACGGGAATCTATGATTAACTTAATCATGTTGTATGCCTTTCTACTAGTTCACGAAGGTGGGGTATATTTCACATCTCTTTGGTTAGGTATGTGAAAAATTAGAATCAAAGCTAGGTTACGTCAAACCCTATGACTTTTGGAATGAGTGTTCCCTAACGGTACCACAGTTATCATTATGAACCCAGGTATAATCATAATTGTGGTCTCGTGAGGGGCCTTATTGGATGTCAAATGTCATTCCTTCTATGTCCATCTTGTTTCCTATAAGCATGTTTACATATGTTATAATGTTAAATTAATCTTCTTGTTTATATAGAGAATTGATGGTAACAAGATCTCGTGCTAGTGCTAAAGAGCCTACTGATGAAGCCTTAGTTAGGACAATTGCTCAGCCTATGGATCCTACTTCTCATGATTGTGACAGGGGATGACCACAAGCCAGGAAGGTTACTAAGGGTCATGCTAAAGGCGGGTCTGTCGTTGTACCCCTTCTGATAGACACTTGTGAGGAAAATGAAGTGCCCCCAACTCTTACCAATGAACAGTTAATAGCCACCCTACAACGCATACAAAAAGCTATAGAAAATCTTACACAATTGATGGTTGGACATGTGGCGGGAAATATCCCCCCACAATAATGGTCCCATTAGCAGAACTAACTAGAGCAAGAGAGGCCTAAGATAGTGATTAAAGAGGTAACAATGAAAGAATCTTAACTTAGCTTGTTAAGTTTAACCCTTCCACTTTCATAGGTGTTGATAGCTCAGAGGATCCATGCCAATTTTTGAAAGAGATTGAAAGGATAAGTTTTACATTAGATTGTCCAAGTAGAAAGTTTGTGGCATTAACATCATTCAAATTTAAAGATATAGCTCAATCCAACTTTGAGTCATTTAGGAAAGGTAGGTCAATTGAGTTGCCTCCTTTAGAGTGGAAGGAGTTCATGGAGATTTTCATGGACTAATTTTTATCTCTAAGTGTCAAGGATGCCTAAGCTAGAGAAATTGAAAGTTTAAGATAGGTTCTAGGTATGTCAATAGATGAATATGCAATTTGATTCTTGTAGCTTTCAAAGTATGCAACAAATTTAATTCCCACCGAGAAAGATAAAATTAAGAGGTTCGTAATTGGACTTTTGAGACCACTATTCAAGGTGATGGCAACTCATATCAACCAATTCTATGCTTTTTCAAAAGCTCATAACTGTGCTAGAATGATAGAAATGAGAGATCAAGAAGATAATATTTCACAAAAAAAAAGAGAAAAAGAAGAAATGAAGGCAAATATTTAAGTGGCTACTCTTTGAGAGGTTCATCTAGAAGACCCAGACCATTCGATTACCTTAGACCCTTTTGATTCGTTACTAGTTCATAGACACCTTCAACTATGAGTATAGATTGTCAAAGAAGGACTCACAGAGATTATAAGGCCGCTACTCAGACTGCCAAGGCCCCATTTTCACTTTGTGGGAGATCACACACATGAGTGTGTTATAAAGAGACTGGAGCTTGTTATCGTTATGATCAGGTTGCACATTTAGTGTGGGATTGCCCTCAATTACCTCAGAGTTCAAGTCAAAGGTTAGTCCGACCTATGGGGTCTACACTTGGGAGAATAGACCTAGGGGAAACGTTCTTATTTCTAACGGTAGAGGTGGTGGTGGTAGATCATCTTTAGGTAGAGGTTAGACATCTTCAAGAACTGGCCAAGCTTGGGTATTTGCTTTCAAATGATCAAAAGTTTATAAAAAACTCTACCATTTGTTTGTTCCCTTCTCGCTACAGTTATTAGTATTTACTCACTGAGTGTTTGTTACTCACCCTTATACCTCTTCATTTTTTTCATATAGCTATGTTGAACCTGGACCTTCCTTTACTATGCAGCGTCTAGACAAATTTCTTTTTGGTGAGCCCAGCATTGTCCATGAGGACAAGGATATTCTTTTGCTATAAATATTGTATATGTTGAAATCTAGTAGCTTCATATGCCACAAGCAGTTTTTAGTGTGTTTTCCATATATACTAGACTGTTTGACTGAGAACTTTTGTGAGAGTGGAGCTCTCTATGCTTTTGATGTACATGTCTATCAGTGGAAATTTTGGAAAGTTCATATTTAGGAGAGACTCTGCCGAAATTTCTACATAAAAGTCAAGTAATGAATTATCTACTTATCTCCAATCCATATAAATTTTATATATAAACCAACTTATATGATTATGTATATCCATTATAGGAATCTATGATTAACTTGATCATGTAGTAAGCCTTTTTGTTGATTCACGAAGGTGGGGTATACTTTACCTTTCGTGCCAGTCACATTTCTCTAGTTAGGGGTGTGATAGACCACTCCTTGCACACCCCGCCTTAAATTGTTCCCTAAACACCACAATGACGGAGAGTGGGTTGAGGTGTAAAGATACGAATATTATGGTATGCGAGATAGCATGGTTGTCTCTTTCTTCTATCATGATTTGGTCGACGTTTGTGAATCAAGAAATGACGGAGAATGAAGCTCTATATTGTTGCGTGTAAAGAATAACATTCTCATCATTGGTATGCAATCCCGTGCTACCCCTGTTTTGAAGAAAATGTAGCTGTCTTGAATTTATATAAACAGAAAAAAATAGTGATATTGACCTCATGTGATAGCAGAAAATCTTAAATATGTTGCGGTGCTTTTATTTTTTTATTGAGACTTTAAAAATACGTATATGTGGGGTTTATGTATAAATACTAGATTATATTTAAGATTTCTTTTTCTATGAAAGGAAATATGATGTGTGTGTATATATGTGCACACACATAGATAACACATTAATTTTAGTTTTGGCCCTGGGACTCCAACTTTTGTCACTTGTGATAAGTTTCATTTTTTCTACTTCTAAACTATGAAGCTAAGGAAAAAAAAAATTCACAAGTGGTTTTTGTTGTCAGAAAAGAATTAAAAGGGTAGGTAAAAAGGAAAGAGATAATTATATTAAATAGTAATTTTAACTAAGAATATTTTTGTCTTAAAAGATTAATTTTTTGTTTCCATTTATACTTAATAATCAAAATCTTCTACTTAAATTTTTTTCGTTAATGTAAAAAAAAAAAAAAAAAAGTAATTACGATCCCTATTAATGCAATTTTAATCTTAAGACAAAATTTGCTTGAACTCATTAGGAAAAGAATCATATCAGAAAAAAGCCAAGAATGGAGCTTTTATCATACATCGATCCTTATAATTGTCTGTGGACATCCAGTATTCACTTTGTTCTTTCTAATTCGGCATTTTTCAGCGTAGAATGCATGTGTGTGTTTTATAGCTACTCTTGCTCATTCCCCTTTTCAAATCCTTTGAGATAAGTTTCACCTTTTTTGGCATGAGAATGAGTGAATTACCTAAATTTATGTACCAAAAGATTCCTTTGGGATGGAGAGAGATATTCTTTTCAGAGGAATTGAGATTGTATTCGTACAATATTATAATATAAAATATTCATGAAACGTAGTATTATTTCTTTTTTAAATAACTCATATTTTATATCATTCATTTCATTAATAGCTTTTTATAAATTGCAAAATGATTTTAAGTGTGTCTATATATAATGAAATTAAATGAATTATATAAAATAGGACTTATTTTGAAAAAAAAAAAAAAAGGCTCTCTTTTATGAAAATGTTATATTATGGTAAATTAATACATTATATGAGCTCTTATATATATTTATATATATATTAGTAATTATAATTTTTAATAAAAAATTAAGTATTATACCTTATGATAATTTCTTATCAAGATATCACGCTACATTAATATATGGTTTTATGTATAACCCACCTTTAATTAAAAATAAACTAATCTCACTATTAAATTGATATTTTACACTTTTAAAATTAAGATAGTTTTATTTTTTTAATATCTTAAATCTTCCGTTCATTCTTTTCATAATACTTAATTAAGTTTTTCTTGAAATGGTTCATTTTTAATTAAAAAAATATAAATTCAGGCTTTTGAACTACCTAAACTTAGAAAGAAAAATGCAAGGGAAAAAGGTATAAAATAACATCCATCGGCAGAAGTAAGAGAATGAGGTAATTGCTTTCTTTGGAGATGGAAACTACATCAATATGTTAGAGACTTCCTGAGAATAAAAAGTGACACTTAATGCAAAACATACATTATACGCACAATAAACAAATGTACAATCATGCATGGTGCTAAGAACTTCCTTTGAAACATTATGGAAAACCGAGATATAGCAAGAATTTTACCACTGCAAATTAAAAGTTTATTGATTAACAATTCAGCACAAGTCAAGGGTACAAGCTCAATAACAAAGTAGCTCGTGTATTTATACCAATATATATCTACAGGGTAAGGAAAAATTGAAATGACCTATTCTTTATGTCAAATTTGAAACTCGTTGCCAATTTTTCTCGACAAACTAAACACATAAAAGTATTTCTCAGACCTAAAATCAGAGCCAAATATCTTACCAATCATCCCCAGTAATTTCTCAAAGCTTACCTCTTGTTCAGCTCAACACCAGAAACAAGAAGAAAGGAATAAGAACAAAAATCTAACTCCTTGACTTCGCAAGGTTCAAGAAGAACAAAGAATGAGCCATAATCAAAACAGAAGCCACTTTAATGTCAAACAGAAGCAACATGAACACAAACAATGCTCATAGAAATATTCAACTGTTTATGCAAGTCGACATCCTGTAACGAAATCCACTTTAAAGTCAAACAGAAGTCACAATGATATTGAGATTCTTGATAAAGCATCCTCACAAAATTGCAACAGCATAACAATAAGTCTCACTCAAACAAGCAAAACATGACACAAATTACCAAGGGCAAAGGCAAACATACATCAGACAAAAGGCCGCAAGCCGATTCAGCATACAATTAATAATTGAGTCTCTAAGTATTTTGACAAGGCAAAAGGAGTCATAAACCCAACAATACAGCAAAATAATTACTGGATAATGAATCTTGCATTGCTATTACTGCTAATCACTTGACTTTAAGCATGGTCTTGCATTTTCAAGTTGCAATCTTAGTTCAAACATTGATATTATAGACCCCACTCCTAGGTATTTGTTATCCATGTGAACACCCCAATTTGACCAGCCAACTTTTGAAAATAGCAATAATTAAGAGGATCTTAAACAACTTAAATTGCTAAAACAAATAAAATAATAATAATAATAAAACAGGTAAAAATAAATAAGTAAAAAAAACTTTTAAAATTAAAAAAGAAAAAAACAGAAAATGGAAGTCTAGAGTAATAAAGTGTAAAATAAAAGGGCAAGGAATTGGGTTCAAAATAAATGAGAAGATACAAACAAGTTTAAAAAATAAAGAAAAAAAGAAATGAAATTGGGCTTTCTTTTTTGATAAAAGAGAAGGGGAAGCAATTCATTTGGGAATTGGGCCCAAAAGAAAAGTGAAGAGGTATGAATAGGTTTAAATTAAAGAAATTGAAAGAGGAAACAAATGGAAGAATTTTCTTTCCTAAATACCAAGACACAATGCAAAGGAAAGTCTAGTCCTCTTGTTGAAAATAGGCAAAAATAAATCAATGACTGAAAAAAGAAAAAAGGAAACAAAAGGGAGAATTCCTTTTTTTTGAATAGCAAGACACAATGAAAGAGGAAACCGTAGTCCTCTAGCTAAAAATAAGCAAAAATGAATCAATGATTGAAAAAGAAACAAAAAACAAAGGGAGAATTTCCTTTCTTGAAAATCAAGACACAATGGAAAATGGGAACTCTTAAATAGGGAAATTGGAAAGGGTTAATGAGTAATTTGAAAATTCTTAAGAAAGACCTAGTTTTCATACTATAAAAAGAGAGAAGGGGACTCTCACACTAGGGGAAGAGAGATCTTCTTGGCTCTTGAGAGAATTTAGACGCTAAATTAGTGAGGACAGAGGAGGTGTAAAAGGGAGCATAAAAAAAGAGAAAGCTTGAACAGAAAGAAGGAGGCAATGGGATGAATATCATAAGAGTGAGGTATTTATGGAGGGCCTTTTTTTATTTCTATTCCCTTTTAGTCATTCACACACCACAATACCTCTCTTAGATACACACATACCTTAGTGACAAGTGAAGAACGAAGGTAAAAGGGGTGCCAAAGGTTAAAGAGAATGGTAATCCTCTTTCACACTCTTCATCTCTCCTTTATTTTATATCTTTGGTACATACCTAGGTGAGTTTCCATTTGATTTTGATTAGGATCAAGCACTAAATTTTATGTTGAACGTGGTGTGTTCCTTTGCTAAGAAGTACGATAGCCTTTACAAAAGTTATTGCACTTTGTGTAATCTTGGTGTTGTAAACGATCCATGGTGAATATTTAATTGGATGCCAACACACACAAGCATAAATGTATGCCTTTATCATTATTGATGGTGCCATGTGAAGTCAAATGTCTCGACAGTCATCTTATGCAAATAATTTTACTTCTTATATTATTGGTGCCATGTAAGGTCCAACGCCTCCGTGGGCATTATTAGTTTACTGCCATGTGAGGCCAACCTCTCCATAGGCACATTTTTATGAAAAATAATAATAATAATTTTTCTTTTCTTCGCGATATTGCCATGTGAGGCCCAACGCCTCCATAAGCACAATTTATACCTTTTATTTCCAACATTAATGTTGCCATGTGAAAACAACATCTTCATGAGCACTTAATGATCCACCAACAGAGCCATGTGAGATCCAATGACTATGTAGACATATCCCAATACTGGACACGCACGTTTAAAATAAGCTTGAGGGTTCTAATGATACATTATATGCATTTAACAAATAAAGTTTGATTTCTTCAAAATTATTTCCAAATAAAGTATTGTTGATTGTTTCAAGAGTTTCATTAAAAATCACCTTTCCCATTATTAATTTTAATGTAAATACAAACCAAACATGTTTCCAAAAATTTCAAAAGAAAACATATAGATAAAATAAAGAGAGCAGGAGAGTGAGTTGGTTTTCATAAATTAAAACACACCTGCCAAACTTTAAAATTTTTTGTTTACAAAAATCAGTTTAATTTAAGCTTTTCAAAAAATAAAATAAAAAATCACCAACAAACTGACACACTTTTTTCTAGACAAACTATGTGAACTTTGATCCCTATCATAGGGTATGTAGACCCTAGACTCTCACCCTATGTCATGTCTGCCCATTGTAAATATCCATCTTTTTTATTTCATTTTATTTTGTTTTCTATGGGTAATTTCAAATAAATTTAGCCAATTTTGAAATAAAATAAAAGACATGTCTTTACTTTGTTTGATCAATTTAAGGTAACTGTTCTCACAAATAGGTGTTGTAGGGTGCCTAACACCTTCCCCATACTCAAATAGATTCCCGAATTCATCTTTGGTTACACAAACTAACCTTTTATTTTTATTCGATTTTTCAAAATTTTCCATTTAAAAATTTTAGTGGTGACTCTAATGAAATTTTCAAATTTAGTTTTAGGAATCAATTTACACCTCTTTTGCACTTTTTCATTGGGATATTAGTTATGACAGTTTGAAAATAGCAATAATTTTGAAACTAATTTTGGAATCAATTTACTGGCATTGCTATAGATAAGTAAAAAAAAGGTGTAAATTAGTTCTCAAAACTAATTTCGAAAATCAAATTACTAGAGTTGCAAGCAAAATTTTTGAATGAAAAATTTGGAAACCAAGTAAAAACAAAAGGGCGGTCTTGCAAAACCATAAATGTATTCAGGAGTTAGTTTGAGTGTGGGAAATGTATTAGACACCCCACAGTACTCATTTGTGAGAACAATTACCCTAAGTTGGTCAAACAAATTAAATGACACAACTTTTAATTTATTTTAAAATTGCCCAAATTTATTTGAAATCATCTATTTTAAACACGCTTAGGAATAACACAGAAAATAATAAAATGAAAGAAAAAATATGGATATTTACAATGGGCGACTTGAGCTATGGTGTCAGCCTAGGCCTTCTGTACCCTACGATAGGGATCAAAGTCCACGTAGTTTATCTAAAAATGTGTGTCAGTGGGTTAATATGTTTTTATTTTATGAAAAGAACATAAGTAGTTAAGATAAACAAATTTTTGTAAGCAAAATCATTCGGGATCTGGGTTGGTGTGTTTTAATTTACAAAATCAGTATAATCTCACCTTTTTGTTATCTCCATTTTATCCTTTTTTTAATTTTTGGGAAACAAGATTTATTTATGCTTTAATTTCTAAGAAAAACAAACATATATTTTCTAACTATTGATTATTTGAAATAGGGGAAATTTAAAAAGGGATGAAAAAACCTTCAAAATAATATTATGTTTGAAATTCTTCGAGTAATTAAAATCAAGCTTTTTTTTCTCTTTTGAAAAGGCGCATGTAATCAAATATGGGTCGTTGGAACCTAAATTTATTTGAAACATACACGTCCAGTGTTGGGTAATGCCTATGGAGTCGTAGGATCTCACATTGCCCCGCTGGTGAATTCCTTAGGTGCTCATAAAGACGTTAGTCTTACACAGCGACACTAATGTTGGAAATATAATTTTTCATAAAATGCATCTATAGAGGCATTGGGCCTCTCAAAGCAATAACAAAACAAAGAGTAAAATTATTCACATAAGATGCAGATGGAGGCATTGAACCTTGCATGACAAACAACTCAAATATGTCTATGAAGGCATTGGACCTCACATAACGAATAATGATATAAAGACATTCATTGGTGCTTGTGTGTGTTGGTATCTAATTGAATATTTATACCATATATTTTACAACACTTACAATAATACAAATGAAATTGTCTTTTCCCATTCATTGGAAATAAACCTTACAAAGCCTCCTGCTTCCACTTGTGTTCCATCCTTGCTTGCATGTAGAGGTGTCAAAATGGGTCAGTCTGGCCTACCCGTGCTAACCCACTCAAGCTGGTAGGTTAAACGAGTCAGCCCATTTAACCTACAATAAGGTGGTGGGTTGAAAATCTTAACCCATCCCACCTAGTGGGCTAAGGGGACTGGCCCGTTTAACCTACCAAAAAATTGAAAAAAAATTCAAATGTGACTTTGTTTGAGTATAAGTCTTGTTTAATCAATCAATTTCTATATTAGTATATATATAAAAAAAAATAACTAAAATAAAAAGCAAGTTTCAATGGATTAAAACAAGTAAAGTAATCTAATAATTCAATGATTTATTAATAATAAAAATATGATTATAAGCAGAATATTCAAATATAGAAAATTACAAAATAATATAGACAAGTAAACAACACTAAATAATATAAAATTAAGATTAATTTTATTTTCTAAATAAGAAAGTGCAGTGGGTTTGGGCGCTAGTCTGAGTGAGTAAAAAAAAAAAAGAGTAACCCATTTAACCCAAGAGCTGGCTCATTTAACTCGTAGGTTAAATGGGTTAAGTTGATAGAAGTATACTAAACAAATTCTTAAGGAAACCCTTCAACCTAAACCACCTCTTAAGTGGGTTAAACGAGCTTGACCCAGTGGGTCAAACCTGTTTTGACGCCTCTACTTGCATACTTTCATTTTTTTAATTAGGAGATCATTTTGCCATCATTTTCAATAAGCCTTTAACACTTTTCATGGCTTAGATTCTCACCACCATAAGATGCAATTAACCAAGAACCATAACATTAACCTTTCATTTAATCTCAAAACATATTCAAGGGAAATTTAAGATCTATAACCTTAGGACAACGAACTAAAAGAAGCATATAGTCACTGGACAACTTAATGATAGCAAAGTTTTCTAGCTAAATCTTGGTCAACATAATAAGAGCAATATACAACAAATTTTTGCAAACTTTGGACAACAAACAAGGAGCAACATGTAAGAAGTTTTTCAACCAAGTTTGCATATCAAAATAAGAGCAGCAAATTTGATAGCAAAATGTATATAGCAAAGAGGACTAATTATGCAATAAATTTAGTCTAAATTGGATAGCAAAGAGACCTTAACATGCAGCAAATTTCAACACAAATATTGGACAGCAAAGAGGCTTAAATATGTAGTAAATTTCAGCATAAATTTTGGACAGCAAAATGGCTTAAACTTGTAGCAACTTTCAGTGCAAATATTGGATAGTAAAAATACTTAAACTTGCAACAACTTTCAGTACAAATATTGGACAACAAACAGGGTTAAACATGGAATAGAATTTTGATATCATTTAGTGAACATAACAGGTTAGATTTTAGGCAAAAGAGAGCATCAAAATGCAACACACTTTTGGCAAAAAAAAAATAATAACACCAAAGTGCAGCATGTTTTAGATAGGGAAAAAGCATTAGAACATGACACATTTTAGGCAAAAATGAAGCACGATTGGAGACATTTTTGGATAGAAAAGAAGTACTACAATGGAGGCCACTTAAGAAGGGGTAAACCATAAAGTTTTCAGTGCAACTATCAAGCAAAAAATAAAGAGAGAAGGCTAGATTAATTACCTCAATTCCTAGCTTCTAGTAGCTTTAACCTCCTCCTCTTCTTCCCCCTTTTTCAATGTCTTTATCCCCTCAGACTCTAACGTTTTCAGCCTCTTTAAAACCCCTCCTCCTCAATCTTTTTATATATATATAAAAAAAACTTGGGTTTCTTTAAAAAGATTTCAAATTACCTATTAACCTTTTCCAATTTTCCTTTTTTGATAGTTTCCATTTTTTTTTATTGTGTCATGGTTTTCAAGAAGGGAAACTTTTCTCTTTTTTTTCAATCATTGATTAATTCTTGTTTACTTCCAACCAAAGAAACTAGGGTTTCCTTTTCCATTGTGTCTTGGTTTTCAAGAAAGGAAATTTTCCTTTTTTATTTATATTTTCTTATTTTTGTTTGATTTTTCATATGCAATCTTAGCTCTCTATGTGTCTTTCTTATTTTAAATTTCAATTTCTTTATTTCTCTAAGCCCATTCATATATTTTCATTTTTTTTCTTTGGACCCAATTCTCAAGTGAATTGCTTGCACCTTTCTTTTCTTCAAAAACTAAATTTTTTATTTTCTGAACTCTTTTGCATCTTCTCATTTTCTTTTGGGCCCAATCCCCATTTTTTTTTTGTTTTTCTTCCAATTTCTTTTTGAATATTCAATCAACCATTTATTTTAACACTTATTTATTTTTAATTTTTTTAACTATTTTTTCGAATTAAGTTGCTTAAGATTCCTTAATTATTGCTATTTTTAAAAGTGTAATAAAGTGTAAAATAAAAGGGTAAGCGATTAGGTCTAAAAGAAATGAGAAGATACAAATAAGTTTAGAGAAATAAAGAAAAATAGAAATGAAATTGGGCTTCTATTTTAAAAAAAAAAAAAAAAGCGGAAGCAATTCATTTAGGAATTAAGCCCAAAAGAAAAGTGAAGAGGTATGAAAAAGTTTAAATTAAATAAATTGAAAAAGGAAACAAATGGAATAATTTCCTTTCTTGAATACCAAGACACAATGAAAAGGAAAGCCTAGTCCTCTTGTTGAAAATAAGCAGAAATAAATCAATGATTGAAAAAGAAAAAAGGAAACAAAAGGGAGAATTTCATTCAACAGGACACAATGAAAAAGAAAACCCTAGTCCTCTAGCTGAAAATAGGCAAAAATAAATCAATGATTGAAAAAGAAAAAAAAACAAAGGGGAGAATTTCCTTTCTTGAAAATCAAGACACAATGAAAAAAGGAAACTCTTAAATGGGAAAATTGGAAAGGGTTACTGAGTAATTTGAAAATTCTTAAGAAAACCCTAGTTTTCTTATTATAAAAAGAGAGAAGTGGACTCTCACGAGGGGAAGAGAGATCTTCTTGGCTTTTGAGAGAATTTAGACACTAAATTAATAGGGAGACAAGAGGTGTGAAAGGAAGCATTAAAGAAGAGAATGCTTGAACAAAAAGAAGGAGGTATTGATGGAGGACCTTTTGTGATTTCTATTCTCTCTTAGTCATTCAAACGCCACCATACCTCTCTTAGATACACACATACATTAGAGACAAGTGAAGAAGGAAGCTAAAAGGGGTGCTAAAGGCTAAGGAGAAAGGTAATCCTCATTCACACTTTTCATCTTTCCTTTATTTTCTATCTTTGGGGCATACCTAGGGTGAGTTTCCATTTGATTTTGATTAAAATCAAGCACTGAAATTTGTGTTGAATGTGGTGTGTTCCTTTGCTAAGAAGCATGATAGACTTAATGAAACTTATTGCAATTTGTGTAATCTTGGTTTGTAAATGATCCATGATAAATATTTAATTGGACACCAACACACACAAGCCTAAAAGTATGTCTTTATTATTATTGATTGTGATATGTGTGGTCCAACGCCTCCATAGGCCTGATTTACACTTTTTATTTCCAACATTAGTGTTTCCATGTGTGATCAACGTCTTCATGAGCACTTATGATTGCCCCAGTGGAGCCATGTGAGATAAAAAGACTCTGTATGCATATACAAACACCGGACGCATACATTTAAAATAAGCTTGAGGGTTCCAATGGCCTGTTATATGCATTTGCCAAATAAAGTTTGATTTCTTCAAAATTATTCCTAAATAAAGTATTGTTGATTGATTCAAGAGTTTCATTAAAAATCAACTTTCCCATTATTAAATTTAATTTAAATACAAACCAAACATGTTTCCAAAAATTTCAAAAGAAAACATATAGATAAAATAAAGAGAGCAAGAGGGTGAGATTATATGGTTTTTGTAAATTAAAACACACCAACTTGAACTTTAAATCATTTTGTTTATGCAAATCGGTTTCATTTCAGTTATTTTGTTCTTTTTGAAAAAAGTAAAATAAAAATCACCAACAAATTGATGCTCTTTTCTTAAACAAACTATGTAGACTTTGATCCCTATCGTAGGGTACGTAGGCCCTAGGCTCTCAGCCTATGTCAAGTCCACCCATAGTAAACATCCATCTTTTGATTTCATTTTATTTTATTTTCTCTGTTATTCCCAAACATGTTTAAAATGGGTGATTTCAAATAAATATGGGCAATTTTAAAATAAATTAAAGTTTGTATCTCTTACTTCGCTTGACTAATTTAGGGTAAATGTTCTCACGAATGGGTGTTGTAGGGTGCCTAACAACTTTTCCACACTCAAATAGACTCTAGAACCTATCTCTAGTTACATAGACCACCCTTTTGTTTTATTTGGTTTTCCAAAATTTTCCAATTTTCCTTTTAAAAATTTTATAATGACTCTAATGAATTAGTTTTTAAAATTAATTTGGGAATCAATTTACACTTCTTTTTTATTTATCAATATGTTAATTATGACAATCTATTAAGAAAAATTACCTGAAAGATTTGAAAAGAGCTTGATGTTGTAATAATAATAATAATAATAATAATAATAATAATAATAATAATAATAATAATGATAATAATAAAGAATAGAGCAGAACACGCATTATCAACACAATTTAGATATACGTTGCATTCATCTTTTGCATAAGTTAAAATAGTTTTAACATAATTAAAAAAAAAGTTGGAAGAGAGATAAGAAAATGGAAGATGTGTGACTTACAAGAGAGTAAATATTGCACAAACTATTTACCAAATTGGAAGACTAAAAAATTGAGTTGTCATTACACAATTCAATTATATATCACACCCATCTAAATCAATATTTGTTCATCTTAACATTTTAATCGTCTACCTTTTCATAGTATATAAAATATATATGTACTATCTCTATTATAGGATTTTAAATTTAAAAAAGATTTTATTCAATCATAAACCATTTAGGAACAAATAGTTAAGGTACTTTATTCACTTGACTCCATTTAATATGTAAACACTACAAGAAAACACAATTTTAGGGATAAAAATTAGAGACAGAATAAAATCTGTCTTTAATCTTTGACAAATTCATGTCAAAATCCATCCCAAATATTTTATTTATTTTTTAATTTTAAAGATTATCATGGACAACATTTTGACACGGATAATTCCATGTCAAAATATCTCAACCAAATTCTATTTTAGTTCCTTACCAAAACTTTTTTTTTTTTTAAATAATTGTTGAGACAGAATTTAGGGACGGATTTTTTCCTCTCAAAAAATTTGTTCTATCCTTGTCAAACACATTGACCCTGCGCCTCATGGTTCCATGCAAACACATTGACCCAAACGCATCGTTTTCCTTAGCATTTCACAACGTAGAGTGAGGATGGGTTCAATACTCTGTTGCCTCTAATGTGTTAAAAGGAATGACCGCCTTGTCGTTAGTGAGCGTGGCGGGTCAAGCTTGCTATATAACCCATATCACACACACCCACATGAGGCACATTTTGGGCCTCATCACCATTCCCTGCCATATCATACAGAGCTCACGGGGCCACTCGTCATCTCCGAATATCAGCAACAACATTTGGATGGTAAGCCCATTGTGGAGATCACCCCCACAGAGGGTCACTTGTCATAGTTAAGTTCCCCCAATATTGTAGTTCCCATCTTGCTCAACCGTCACGATATACTAGATGCCAAATGATTACCCTTCAAGGAGTTTTTGCAAGTATGAAGATCAAAACTTGAGCAAAACCATGTTGAAAAGGAAAAGAGTTTAGTGCAATTTACTACGATTCACCAACTTCTTCAGACAATAAGACTACTAGCCACGGTACCAAGAGTAGACTTGAGGGATACGATGCAATACTTTGTAACTCTCTGAAAGATCCTATTGCTCTTGAAGGAGTTGCAGTAACCTTAGCAGAACTAGGGGAGTATGCACTGGCTACCTCTTTACTTGATGACATGACTACGGAAAAACCAAGTGATGCTGATGTTTTTAACTTGCTTAGAGAAGTTAAGTTTGAACTGAAAGATTACCAAGCTAGTGCTACTGCATATAAAAGTTCAGCAACAGTGTCTAAAGAATCGGAGAAGCTGGACCCAGTTCAATTTTTACAAGTCCAGATTCTCAGCTTCTGGGCCCACAGAAAAGAGACTAAAAGGAGGAAACTTAGAAAGTGTGAAGAGGCCAAAGAAAGAGGCAGTGTTGAGTGCACAGAGGTAAAGACTTCGAATACTAATATTACTTTTTAAAAGAAAAAAAATAACAAGAGAAAAGAAAATAAAAAGAATTTTTTTTAATATTCATTTTGTCTATTTCTCACCATGTGAGATTATTAGTCTCCTCAAACATTTAGGAGTTAATTAGTAGGCCCACATGAGAATTCTAATCTCCTTATGCACCAAAAAATTAACTAATAGAAGTCGCGTGAAATCATTAATCTCCTCAAGCATACTAATTAGTAGAGGCCACATGAGATCCTAAATCTCCTTAAGTCTTGAAAGTTAATATCTATTTTTTAAATACAAAAATGGAATAATTTCAAGGTAAAAAAAAAGGGGTTTATCTTGCTTGTTATTTGTAATTAAAATTCCTAAAAATAATAATTATAATACTTTCACTATAATCATTTTTAAAAAAAATTAAAATAAAATTCAAAAAATCCAAAAAAAATTGAAAAGAAAAAATGAAAGAAGCAAGGAAGTGGTACTAAGTTGATTTCATAAATTAAAATACACCAACTAAACTTAAGCTCATTTTGTTTATGAAAAACAAATTAATCTCACCTATCTTGTTCTATTGATATAAAAATAAAAGTCACCAACTAACAAACACACATTTCTGGTCAAACTATTTGAGCTTTGATCCCTATTACAGGGTACATAGGCCCTAGGTTTTCAACCTAGGTCAAATCCGCCCTTTTGTAAATATATATTTGTTTGCTTTTATTATTATTGTGATTTTTGTCTTCTCTGTTTAACGAGCATGTCTGTCAATAAAAGGGTAATTAAAATAAATTTAAGGTCATATTCTATTTCATTTGACTAGTTTAAGGTAACCGTCCTCATGGACGGGTGTTATAGGATGCTTAACACCTTTCCCATACTCAAATTGACTCTCAAACTCATCTCTGTTTTCACATACCACTTTATCTTGTCTTTTGTTTTTAATTAGTTTCCCCAAGTTTTCCATAAAAATTTTGGAGGCAACTCCGGTAAAGTGATTTTTATGATTCATTTTAGGAATCAATTTTGATTTTTTTTTATTCTTTCCACAAACAGGTCAATCACGACAAAAAGCAAACAAGATTATCAAACCTACACAATTGGCTTCTAGCCTACATCCACTCCTTTAACAAGAATCCTAGTGTACTTCCTTTGATATGCATTATTCCAAGCTCAATCACATCAATAAAAGCAATAGTTAACATTAACTTGGGAAAATTAAGCATAATATTATAAAATAAAATATAATTTTTGAAATCCTATTCTGACAAAATTTTATGCCAAGATACTTAATCTGTTTATTTTAATTGGATTTGATTCGCCCTTTTTTACGATGAATTAGTCTAGATTTCCATGCAATAACTATTTTATTTTATTTAAGAAAAACCTAAATTGATTTGCCTTTAAAGCCAACGAACCAATTCTTGATCATTTTTTTTAAAATGATAAGAATTGACTCACCTTGTATGTGGGCTAATCAACCCTCAAAAGATATGCTAATTAGCCTTCATTGTGGGGGAATTAGCACTGCTTCCTCTCTTATAGGAGGTAGTGAACAGTCAAGGTTAAATTTTAACCCTGACCTAAGTATCTATTGGACATTATAGATGGGAGTAGATGACATGGCAAATTTTAAATTGAACCAAGAGATTACAATGAAATTTGATTGGTTAGGTTCGATAAGATGAAATGCATGAAATTATCATTTCACCCTTCAAATTTTGATTAGATTGCAATAGTCCCAACTTTAACTTCGGCATTTTTTCCACTTAACTTCTCTCCCATTCCTTCTTATCTGGGGGCAAAGAGTATAGGTTGAATTATAATTTAACCCTACTTTTCTCTTTACCACTCTATTCAAGTGATTTCATTTAGCTTGGAGAAAATAACATGGTAGCCTTATTTTGCTTTCCTACGATGTGCTAAAATGGAGGTTGATATTTTGGTTTAGAACAAATTACATTATGGCCCCATTGAACTTAAGTTGTTATGTGTCTGTGTTAGGGAAAATTATTTTTGGCCCTAATCTACCCTCCTTTTTCGTCTACAGCTTGGGTTTATGAAAGAGAAAAATAGATATTTAAACCCCACTAAAGCTAAATTTTTTTTTTATTGCTTTTCTCTTATATAATTTTGCATTGGTTGTCATGTTTATGTAAGCAAAATTTGTTTTTTCTTATATAATTATTTTTCAATATGAGGAATGCAAATAATTTAGCACCTATATGGCTCACCAAGTGCTTAATAGATTATACCAGGGTATTGTTTGATATCCCTAAATATCTGGCAAGTATTCATTCCCCTTATTATTTTTCACATTACTAAACATGATGGGCCAAATCCCACTCAAAGGTGTGAAAATAAATAAGAAGAACAAATGCTCACCAGATATTTACGGTATCAAACAATGTTATGGTATAATCTGTCAAACACTTGATGAGCCATACAAGTACCAAAGTATCTTCATTCATCACATTGAAAAACAATTATTTCCAATGATTAAATGCTTTATGTATAAATAAAAAGAACTTTGTAAACAAACCTCATCGTTGCCCATCTCATCCAAAATTACCCTATATTGGCGTAAGGCATACTCACTTGGTCTAGTTGGTCATCCAACATTCGTCCACCTAAAACCCAACAAGGATAGTCAAGGAAATTATTCTATGTTAGGGTCTAGAGCTAATGATCTCATAAGAGCTAGTTGTGGGAAGTAATCCCATGCCCATAAGTTGAAATGTGCCAAGCATTCACCTATATTTTCTTACCATAGTTTATGGCATTGCACATTTCTCTATACAGATATACTAAGATATTATACCCCCTAACTACACTAGCTAACAGCTTCCATCTCTATTAGGTGTGGAAGGTACATGAGATAAACCCTATACTTAAACCTGTCAAGCATTAAGTAACCCCCCATGAGCCAAAGGATATATGTGGGTGAATTGCAATACTACCACATTATCTGCATCCTCCAGAAGGGAATACTTAGTCTTTAGGCATTTATCTTACCAGACGATGGTCAAACCCCTAGGAGCAATTTACATATAATTGCACAATCAAAGTCAATGTGACCAGAAATCATAGCAACCTCACATGACAACCTTAATTACACTGCTATGTCATTAAGGGTGATAGTACATTTTCCACGCGTGGCATGGAAGGTATGAAATACTTGTCCCTGGCTTCTCAATTATCATGCCAACTATAGATGATGAGATCACGTTGGAATAGGGGTAAGCATGACTCAACGCGAGTCATGCTCACACCTGTTCTCAAGATTGGGGTCAATCATAGAAAATCTGATCCCTAGCCATTACTTTGGCCTAACCCGACTTGGTGTTATTATACCAAGAATACAGATCTACAGATCTCTTTATACCAGTAGTCCTATAATTCTAGGTTTCCAGCCCATATACAAGTTATAATTAATTACAAAAATATTAGAATGAATTATGGAATAAGTTTTTGACCAAAACTAAATTGGTTATAGAAGGAAATCTGCCCTCTTTCATGCAGAAGTCTTTTTTAGTGCTTCAAATGCATAGACCTTCTCCCTTTAGTTTAGTTCAGCACAACCTTTTTTTGTTTCTTAGTAAAGGTTTATTTATTCCATAACTCATACTAATATTAAAGTAATTAATAATATGTCAGTGATCAATTCATAGGACCACAACTAGTTGACTAGAACTTCTAAAAATAATCCCCCTTATTTCCTATAATGAACTTAGAATTTCATACCTTAATCTCCTACTATTCTTTATTTGATGTTGGAGATAGAAAATCTATTGAGAAAAATTGACAATAAAGATCTTCAAAATATATGAACAATGTTTTTTATTTGATAGGAAATATTTGGAAATAAAGATAGTACAAAGAGACTTGAACACTTAAGAATTCACAGAGGATTCAAATGCTCGATGCCTTCTTCTTGCAATTACATGGGATTTTATAGGTCAGGCATTCCCAACCTTTTACTGTTTAGAGATTCCTCCTTATCTTCATGTTGTTCTTTCTTTTATCTTGGTTGCTTCATTATTGTCCTTCTTCTTGTCTTTTTATTGTCAGTTGTCCTTTGGTCTTATCTTCATCTTTTCAGTAGAGTTATTGTAGTCCTTGCTTGATAGCTTTAGTTGTACTTGCTTGTCGACTTCTACCTTTTTTTATTCTTTTCCTTTTCCTTTTTTTTTCATTCTCCCAAAATATCTAAGGAGGTCCATGGTTCATCATAATCTTTTTCTACCTTTTCTCTTTCTTTATAGTATTTACAGTTATGGCTGCTATATTCCAATAATTGTTGACATATTCTTCTTTTTGTAGTTTCAGCATTGTCCATATTATTTGATTTTATCTTGTCTTACCATATTGTGAATTGGTTACTTTGGCAGCTATTTTTCCCTACTAAGTAAATACATGTAGTTGGACCCGTACAATAAGTCTATTGGGCTTTGTCATAAGTAATTGTTTTATTCATCTAAGAGAAAATGATATTCATCTCTTGGGCTCTTACTCTTGAAATAGTATGCTAGAAGTATTCTTCTGGAATACTTTCTTTTTTGCTTTGTTCAACTTTAAAGGGTTTTATAATGGTTCCAAATTGGATGACGTTAATTGGGGGATAGAACTTTTCTAAGGTTATTTTTGTTACTGTAGAATGACAATGGGTATAGACCCTATATTGGGTTACTATTTCGAAGTAATTTTTACCAGCTTCTTGGATGGCTTTGGGTAATTGGCTTATTTCTTGCACATTGGAGGAAGGATATATGGATTGGATAAATCCATAACTAAATAGTGTTTTTACTAGGTCAAGATTTTTTTTTTTTTGATATATAATGGTTTTATTTAGAGCAAAATGTGTTTTATATATATATATATATATATATATATAATAGTGCTTGTAGGTATTTGGTGTTGGTTTAATTTGCAAATGACAAGTTTGAAATATTGGAATTGTTCCATAATTTTGGAACTATTGTTTAAGGCTATTGGATGAGAAGATGTAAAGGCTTGGGATTTACTTGGTATAGTAGGTGAGATGGATTGTTGGCTTTTTTAGGATTGGGATTTATTGGACTCTATCTTTTTTTTATCTTCTTCTTAGGCCTTCATTATTTCTAAAAATGGAGCTATTGTGGTTATTGGAGTTTGAGGAATTCGAGTTGGACTTTGAGATAGGCTTGCATGAGATAGGCGGCTTTGAGGTAAGATTTGTCTTTCTATTTGTGAAAACTTTTTTTCCAAGTTATTTACATGGGTAATCAAACTACCGACTAATTGACTTAGACTACTTATGGAATTTGAGGTATTATTGATTTAGCTATTCGTCTGGGCCTGTAATAGCCCCATATTCATATCCATGATATTGATCTTCATGATTATTTGTTCTATACTCATATCTGTTCTAGCTATCTCCCTTGTAGGGCTATTTGTCTCTCTTGTAGGGCTATTTGTCTTTTCTTTATTTGGCTCCATCCCTGCTCAAATAATCAGCAATCAAATTATTTTTTCTTTTAATATATTCAACTTCATAATCATAATGGGCTAAATGTGCTTGCCAACTTATTAAAATTTTTTCCATTTAATGCTCCTAAAATACCATTTGGTGTGCTATCAATTATTCAATTATCAGTCGTCAATAATTCTATTGGTGTATCTATTCCTGCTCTAAAATAAGCTTTTTTTAATCATTGTACTCCTAGTATATAAATTTCAGTTATTTCATCTTTTATGGATAATTTTTCTATTTCTTGATCTATAAGTGTCTTGTTTATCAGTGGTATTTTTAAAATTCCTTTTGTTTGTGTTACTTCTATAGGGTGCTTTTTTTGTAATACTAATATGCATATTTTTTGCTTTTTCCTTAAATTTTATCATTTTTCCTAATCTTGTCATAATTCCTTGTTGTCTTAGGTCTTGTGATGCTTAATCTAATTATTTGTTTCTTATCCTATCATATTGTTTTTGACTAAATTGCATTCTTCTTTCTACTATCCCTTCTTCTATATTTCTATATTCCTCATACCGTTCATATTCTTGATCATTTTCTTGTTCTTGTATTTGATTATTACTAGACTCTCCTTACATCATATTAATCTCATTTTCTTCTTCTATATAATCATATTCCATATTTATCGAACTATTTTCTAAATTACTTTCTATTTCTGTAGTCATTTTATATATTTCCAAGTTAGAATTGTCTATTTCATTTTCTGAAATTTCATTATAATCTATTGGTTCTAGACCATAGTCTTTAGTTATTTCCATTATATTCATAGCCCTTTTATTTTTTGTTTATTATATTCTATTGAAATATGCCTTATTTGTCTACAATTATAACATTGACATTTTCTAGGGTTTTTCTTATAATTTATTTTTTTTCCTTTCTTAAAATATTTTTGTGGTTTATAGTTACTCTTAACTTTGTATTTTTTGGATATTTCCTAAATTTATATTTTTTATATGGCTTTAAATACTTCTTTTTCTTACATTTTTCCTTTTCTAGTTTACATCCCCATCTATGAGGTGTTTCAAATTCACTACATTTTAGCACTAATTTATTGGTTTTATATTTAATATTTCTCCATACTTCTTTACACTTATTAGATAAATATTCTCTTAAGAAATCTTCTCGTCTTCCCATAGTGTCTATAAATGGTATTAATTCTTGTCATTCATTAAATGCTTTCATATAATCATCTAATATTGTTTCTGAGATGAATCTTGGTAGTTTTCTATAGAATAATTCCATATAAAATTTCTATTGTTCATAATTTTGTAATCTTGCTTTATAGTAATTTTTTTGTATTCATATATATATTGGTTTAAATCATTAGGGTCTAGTCTAATGTACAAATTTCTATTTGATGTAATTTTATTATTGCCCTATTTATTTTTGTAGTTTTGTTTGTTCCTACACTTTGTCCTATAAATTCATTTCTTAATAGTTGTTCATATTGTCTTAATAATATCGCATAAAAGTCTTTTCTATTAATATGACTTGTTACTACTCTTACATTTGCCCTAAATTCTTTTGATTTACTTTTCCACCAATCTTTTACTATTCCTGTAAAACTAGCTTCCATTATTATATTTACAGCATTTGTTTCTATATTTCTATTTAATAATGCTATTAATTGAGCTTTTGTCCATTCTTCTATTCTTTTTTCATTATCTAAATTACAATCTAAATTTAACCATATTCCTGAATTTAATATTTGTCTTGTTTCATATTGTTCTAATGGTGTTGGTGTAAAGTTATTATTTCTTGTTGGGGTGTATGTAGTTTCATATAAATAGGCTAAGTCACGGGACCTTAATGGTTCTCGTTGTCGTAGTTCATCTTGTTCTATTTCATGTTCTCTTCTTAGTCTACTACTTCCTGTGTTATTTGTATTATAATCTGGACTATGTAAATTTGGAGGGTTCTAGGGTTCTTGTTGGCTTTCGAAGTTTCTTATGGTTAAATCACTTTGCATATTAATTTCATTAGGACATTATAACCTATTGTCATATTTTCTAATTTCTTCTAAATTTTCTTCTTCACCCATTCTTCTTTCTATTTCATCTTGCTTTAATTCTTCTAATATATTCATCATATTCATTTGTTTTACTACTAGGCTTTTTTCTTTCTTAGCTTCAGGTTTTATGAAATTTAGAAAATTTGGTAAATCTGATCCTATATGGCATGCGAATTTCATTATTTCATAATCTTTCTTAGTTATTTCCTCTGATAGTTCTTCTTCTATTTTTTCCGTTGTTTATTTTCCTAATTTTATTATTTCGTCAAAGATTGTCCATAAGTTATTATGATTTCTTGTTGTTTTTGTAGTTTTTCTGTTATTATTCTTGTTTCATGTATACTCTCATTAATTTGTTGTTCTATTTTTTCTTCAAATATTTCTTCTTTAATAGCCTTCATTATATTTATTTCATATTCTTGCTTTATTTCAACTAATTTTTCTTTTCCTTTTATTCCTAATGCTTGTTTTATTTGTATCATGTGTTCATTAATGGTTTTTAATTCTGTTTTAATGTCCATTAATTCTACCTTCATCTCATATACTTTTTGTTCTACTTGTTTTGCTATTTCACTTAATCTTTTTATCCTATTACTTAAATTTTCTTTATCTAATATTTTTCTTACCTCTTTAGGGGTTCTGTGTCTTGTTCCATCTAAATCATATATTTCTAATTCCTCCTTTATATTTGGTTATATAAAACAACCCAATTTTTTCATTAAAAACATATTTGTCTAATTTAATTGGTTAAATGTACTATCTCCTTCTCCATTTAATAAGAATGGGGTATCTATTAGTGGTTCATTCTTTATAGGCATATATATGAACTTTTTGGTAATTTACTTTGGTTTACACAATATATTCTTGGTTATACTCTTCTTATTGCATCCATTATGAAATATTTAACTAAATAAACATAAATTAAAATTAACGTTAAAAGGATAAGAACTTCAAATAGGGAGAATAGGAAATTAAGGTTCATAATTTTCTTCCATTCAAATCAAACCATGCTCTGATATCATAAAAGGACAACCCAGCAAATCTCATACTTGGTGTTGTTATGCCAAGAATACAGGTCTTTATAGATCTCTTTGGACTAGTACTCCTGCAATTCTAGGTTTCTAGCCTATATACAGGTTATTATTAATTACAAAAATATTATAATGAATTATGGAATAAGTTTTTGACTAAACCTAAATCGGTTATAGAAGGAACTCTGCCCTATTTCATACAAAGATATTCTCTAATGATTCAGATGCACTAACCTTCTCCCTTCAATTTAGTTTAACACAACCTTCCTTCATTTCCTACTTGAGGTTTATTTTATTCCATAACTCATACTATTATTAAGGAAATTAATAACATGCTGATAATTAAAGTATAAAATCATAACTAGCTGACTGGAACTTCAAAAAACAATCCCCTTAATATCCTATAATTAGTTTAGAATTTCATACCTTGATGATATTCTTTTATTCTTGATATATTGTTGAAATTGGTGAAGATACTTTATGAAAACTCAAATAATGAACTCAGAGGTATATGAACAAATATTTTATTGATTCTTTCTTATCTTCTTGTTGTCCTCGCTATTGTCATAGCTTCTTCATTATTGTCCTTGAGACGCCTTCTTATCTCTTTATTGTCCGTTCCTTGCTACATTATTGTCCTTTTAATGTGTTATCTTATCTTTAGCTACTGCTTTAGTCTTGTTGTGGTCATGTGGTTCTTGCTTGTCGGCTTCTTTTTTTCTTTTTATCTCCTCTTTCTTATATGTCGGCTTCTCTTTCTTTCTTTCTTCTCATTTTTTAATTTTTTCATTCTCCTAGAACATCTAGGGAGGTCCATGGTTCATCATAATCTTTTCCTGATTTTTCTCTTTCTTTACAATATTTACAATCATGGCAGTTATATTCAGATAATTGTTGTCATATTCTTCCTTTTGTGGTTTCAGAGTCGTCCATAATATTTGATTTTATTCTGTCATACCATACTTCAAACTATTTACTTTGGCAGCTATTTTTTCTTATTGAATAAATACATGTAGTTTGACCTATAAAATAAGTCCACTAGGCTTTGTCACAAGTAATGGTTTTATTCATCTCGGAGAAAATAATATTTGTCTCGTGGGCTCTTAGTGGTTCAAAATTTGATGAGGTTAATTAGGGGATAAAATTTTTTTGAGGTTATTTCGGCTATTGTGGAATAACAATGGATATAGACTCAATATTGGGTTACTATTCAGAAATAATGTTTTGCGACTTCTTGGATTGCTTTGGGTAATTAGCTTATTTCTTGCATATTTGAGGAAGGTAAAATGGATTGAATGAGGGCATAATTGTATAGTGTTTTACGAGGCCCAAATTTGTTCCTAGGTATATAATGGCCTTATGTAGAGCAAAATGTGAAATATATTTAACGGTGGTTATAGGTATTTGGTGTTTGTTTAATTTGATAATGAGAAGTTTGAAATATTGGAATTTTTCTAGAAGTCTAGAACTATGGGTCAAAGGTGTAGGAGGAATAGATGTAAAAGCTTGAGATTTACTTAGTGTAGTGGGTGTGATGACTAGTTGGCTCTTTGAGGACTAGGCTTTATTGGAGTCTATCTTTTTTCTAGATTTCTTCTTGGGCTTTATTATTTCTAAAACGAAGTTATTGTGGTTTTTGGAGTCACACACACACACACACACACACACACATATATATATATATATATAATTTTTCTTTTGATTTCCAAAAAAAACTAATGATACTTTAAAAGAAATAACTACTTTTCATTTGTTTTGAATGTAAATAACTATTATTAAGTAGGATATCCCATTTAGTAAATATAAACCAATTTTTTTCTTTTTCTTTTAAATTCTAAATTTAAATTTGTAAAAATATTTAAAAATTAGAAGAAAAAACCTAGATGACTCGACCTGACTTAATTATGTACCAAATCTAACCAGGCTAGTTCTCTAGACCGAGCCATATTATTTGGAGGCCAAGGGTTTAGGTTAAACCTAGCCTGGCCCGAGGTTTCTTCACCCTTACATCATAATTAAGCTTTAGATGGTCATGTGAAAGTGATGGTAATACACATGAATATGGTCCCTTATTTCTTGAAATTTTCCATTATACTCCATTGACAATGTGACATGCCCTCAACCTCCAATTGCATAAATTCTTGTACTGAATATATTAGTACTCTTCATATATTAAGGAAAAGTAATGCTCCATAATTGTGTAGTGCGCCTGCACTGAGTACAATTTAATTGTGTGTTGTAGAGCTAACTTATCAACGTACCACATCCCCACATAGAGCTCATTATTGTTAAAATTCATCCCATCTAGTGCCTCAAGAAAATATAAACCACTCCCTGCATCAATGTTAACTTGTGCGAATATGATCGTTGTAAGATCAATATACTTCAAAATTGGCTCAACTGGAATGCCCTCTGTAGGATCAACATATTTCGAAATTGGCTCGACTTGAATGGTGGCAATAAAAGCATACAATTCTAAACAACTCAACTAAGAATGAAACAGTGAGTTTGTTTCTCATATCGTATCTAAGTCATAATCATCTTTTTGGTTGCATACATGATACCTAGTAGGGTTTAGTGACACTGGATATATATAAACTAACTCAACCACAACCTGCAGCCTAGATGTAGCTTTTCACCCACCAACTCCTTCAACCTCTCCAAAGTGACATTAGCATCAACTTTCATAGTTCACACCCTTTCACATGTAAATGTTGTTCCTTCATCAATCTCATAAATTTCTCCATTCAAAAAAATGCATACAACCTCTGTTCTATTGTTCATTTTTACCCTACTATAGGACTTTAATGTGAGTACTGTCATAAGTATATTTATATCATTCAAAAGCATCAATCCCATTAATAATTGGTTCTCTAGTAAGGAAAACCAATTTTTTAAAAATTTCTTGATAATTTCTAATAATCTTGTTATAATAAAGAATTAACAAAATTGAATTAAAATAAAATATTTAAATATATTTATTCAACTTAGTTTATATATTAATTACATCTATTAATAATACAATATATTTCATATTATTTATTTTGATTATTATCAATTTTGTTATAGTATTATATTATCTTCATATCATTTATTGTTTCTAAAATTTTATATCATTTTATATTTCAAATTATTAGAAATAATATTATTTATTAATTTATTAATAAGTATTTAAATATTTTGTATACCTAATTATAAAATTTAAATTTTTCATCCATAAATTGTTAAGTCATTTTACTACCAAAAAAAATGCATATTTTCTTGTTTTAATATTTTAAACGTATTTTTCGAATTTGAAATATTTATTTTATCAATATTTCTTTTCTTTTAATTTTATATCAAACATGAAAGCCAATAAATTATTATATAACAACTTAAACAACATAATCAAATTTACAACAACTATATAACAAGAAACAAATGTGCATACATAAAACATGACAACCAATACATAATTATATAAGAGAAAAAGGATGAAAAAATTATTTAAAATATAGAAGTGTTTATATTTATGTACCAACAAGCTTATTTTAGGTTTTATAGAGTTTAAATATAATTTTTTCTTTCACAAACCCAAGTTGTAGATGAAAGAGGAGAGTGGGTTGGGGCCAAAAATAATTTTTCATACACACAGCAAAATTCAATGGGATCCAAAATAATTTGCTCTAAACCAAAATATGAACCTCAAGTGAAGCTCGGCGTTCGAGAAAGCAAAGTGGGACCACCATGCAATTTTCACCAAGCTAAACTAAACCACCGAAATGGAGGAGAGACAAGTGGGATCAAAATATAATTTGGCCCACACTTATTTGCCACCAGATAAGAGGAAACAAGAGAGAAATCGAGTGAAAAAAATGGTGAAGATAAAATTGGGACCACTGCAATCTTATAACAAATTCTGAAGAGTATAATAGTAAATTCATGCATTTCATCATATCCAACCCAACCAATAAGATTTCACCATAATCTCTTGCTTCCAATCAAAATTTCTCGTGTCATTCACTCCCACTGCAAAACTTCGATGGATTCTTTGGTTAGAGTCAACTGACACCGACTAACTCTTAATTCACTCACAATGAAGGCGAATTAGGCACGCCTTCTAAGGACTGATTTGTCCGCATATAAAATAAATCATCCCTCGTAGTTTAAAAATAAATAAATAAATCTTGAACTGATTTACTAATTTTGAAGACAAATCAGTTCAAGTTTTTTTAGAAAAGATAAAATTTTTATTACATAAAAATTCAGGTTAATTCGCCTTCAAAGAATTAAAATATATATATATTATTTTATAATATTATGCTCCCTAGGCAGTGATTCCTAGCAAAAGCCATGACATGTGACAAAAGACAATTTAAATGCAAAGGGGTACCTGTCGAAGATCCTTGGATTAATAATACGACTCGGCCAATCCCCCTTTTACCCCTATCTCTAGAAAACAAAGATCAGCTATGAATTCTACCTGAGATATTGATCCTTCAAAACTGATGACAGTTTAACTCAAGTCCCAACTTGGAGACAAAGCATATAATAATTTACAAAAGCAACTTTTAACCATCCTTGGGGTCAGCATCAAAACTGAAGAAGGGATATTTATCAGAGTCATAGACAGATAAAATAATGTACAAACTGTTTCAAATGGGAGGATTAATGAAGACTTCTCCGCCCGTATTCTTGGATATTTTCTGTCAGTTTTTTTTTTTTTTCTTTTTATGGGTAGAAAAATAAACCATATATGAGGCCTTTCAGAAAAAACAATTTACATGTATATTTACATATTGTTTTAATATATGTCATACATTAAATAACAAAATAATATTGATTTTTATTTAATCGTTATAAAAATAAATTAAGAAAAATTATAGGTTTAGTCCTTATAGTTAAAATTTATAATTGAGTTCTTATAATTTATAAATTTTTAAATTTAGTTCCTACTGTGAAAATTTTATTAGTATTTTGTTAGAATTTTTTAACATAACTAATTATATACTGCTTGATATTTTAAATATGTATGATGTATATTAAGAAAATAGATAAATAAATAAATAAATAAATATAAATATATATATATATATATATATATATATATAGTGAACAAATTGTTGGCAAAACTATAATGACAGATTGACAGATCTGTCAGAAAGTACATTAAAAATTATTTAAACTATAAAAATCTAATTATATATTTTAAAATTATAATGACTAAATTAAAAACTAAATAAAATTATAAGGACAAAGAATATAATTTTTCAATAAATTACTTTAATAATTTTATGAGCCTTTTGAAATAATAAAAACAATAAATTTATAGGACAATATCTTATTAAACCTTATTTTATCCTTTTTGTTATTAAATTAAAATATGAAAGAATAAAAATCACCGTTCGCTCTCAATATATTATATTCTTTTTATTTTCATTGACTCACTTATTCACTTCAATTGATATCTATTTTTAAAAAATTTTAAGATATTGTTTCTCTTTAGTTTGTTTCAATGTTGTTCAACTTACTATTTGTATATACATTGCTTCTATTTTTCGTAGTCTCTTTTCACTTATAAATTTAGTAAATTGCTTTACTTGTTATTATTATTTTTGTTGCTATCAAATTATATATATGTTATATATATACACACACGTAGACACAATTAAAACTAGTTTACAATTCAGAAAAAAAAAACTTGCTAATGAAATAAATGACACAAAATACAACTTATTTTTTTAGTAATAAAAAAAATATGCTCCATTTCATGAATATTTTATATTATGATATTGTAAAAATAATCACTACGCATTATTAATTCATTTGACTTTAATACAATATATAATATATGACCATGATTTATATTTAAAATTTTTTGCTTCAAAATTAAATTTTGCCACCAATTCAATTCATTACATGTAAAAATAACTTTTTTTACTTCTAGAGTTTATTAGGCAAAATTAATTTTACAAAAATTAAAATTAAACACCAAATCAAATGAAAATGTAATAAAACAAACCTTGTTCAAATGTGTAGATAACTTTTTAAATACTTCTAACGTCAAATTAAACCCATTATATTTTGGTATTATTCACTCAATGTCATGTCTGGAAGGAGCATATCTCAATGGATTAAAGGGAGTATGCAAGATTATAAACTCACTTTTCACAATATATATTATAAACAAAAAAAGATGAGTCAGAAATAAGAAAGTGAATAGTGGATGACATATAGAATTGTCACACTCCAAAATTAGAGTGACCGGCACAGATGATGAGCACAACTCCTCATAGAATTGTCACACTCCAAAACTAGAGTGACCGGCACAGATGACGAGAACAATCCCACTTTTGCAAGCCCAAAACATTCAACATTATCCTTATCTATCAAAATTAAAACATGAAAGATTCACATTCTAAATTTTCCTAATTAACAACCATACATAACAAGGATATTTACCAACTTAGCCTTTGTAGAAATTTTGATAGAGTCTCCATTGTAAATGGGACCTTTCAAAAATTTTATAAATACCTGTCAGCCCAAACCAATCAAATAAAGAGAACTCAGTTCTCACTATAACAAAAATAACCAATACGATCAAATAAATTATAGGGTGTGGAACCAGCTTATGGTCAATTGGATTGATATATAATTATATATATACAATTCCACTTTTCTACAACTAAAACAAATGAGGATTTGGATCCGCTGCGGGACAGCAGTTGTCCCATAGAGGATCCACATGCAACAAATGAATACCCAAAAAGAATGAGAGATTTCAACCTCGTGGATTGACAGGATTCACCACTAATCACCAAACTCAACCCTCATATCCCAAGATTTGCTCTGGCTAACTATCTAAAATAAGGAAAAGGAACAGGTAACATCTTAAAAAAACATGATAGAGTATTTATATGGTAAAGATTTAGAATGCTAAATAAACACTTTCTCAATGAACGTGGTGAAATAAATTTATCTACATCAAGACTTTAAAATGATATCTATGAACATTCAACACTATGTGATATAACACTATCAAGTGTACGAGCACTTGCTAAATCACATTTAAAACCATACTTTTGATATGAAAACAGTTGACTTGGAAACCATATGCAAAGAGGGGAAAACTATATAGGATATAAATAGCAATCATAGACTTCCTACCCATAGATTTCAATATCATTCGAGGGTACAGAACCCTCAAAAAAAGATTTCCATCAATCGAGACACACAGCTTTAAAGTAAACTAACTCATAATGGTCGTGAGTCATAAGCTCACACTACATCATTAGTCATACACTATTCCATATTAAAGCCGAATTAATTGTCTGTATGGGTGTTGTTTCGTATCGATAAGGCAATTAGTACGTAGTACTATATCCCATTTAAGCTATATAATTCTCTCTTTCATGGTAATACAATTTCATGCACGATTTACAATCCATTAAAGATAATAATCTGCATCTTTGTAAAACATTTCCATAAAAAATAAGAATTGTATGTGGAGAAATACTAACATAAACCTTTAAAGCATTATACAAATAAATATATATCTCAAGCAAGTTAAACATATAACACCTTTGGAAGTGCTACTGCTCATTTGGTATGCGAAGTGCTCTAGTTGTTCCTACGTCATCTCTTTAACTTAAGTGAGTACTCTCAAATTAAGTCCCTATAAATAAAATGCATGGTACTCTTTAACTTGTACAGTAATCATTAAGGCAGTATAACTAATTCATTATTTTTTTCTATGAGCTTAGACAAAGGTCCTAGATTTAGTACTCAATAAAGGAATGACATAAAGATCCTATTAGATATCCTACACACTTGGCTTAAACACAAAAATTAACCTTCCTTCCACTAATCTACGAACTCATAACAAGATTCACCAAGAGAATACCATTACAATAAATTAGAAAGGAGACCTGAATCTTTAAGTGCAAGCTTTATGGCTTCTCCAACTTACTTAACAACAATAAGTATTGCATACATATCTATATAACTACTTACATGCCCAAAAGAAGGGCCATCCATAGTTTATTGTCTATAATCCATGTATAGCACTTATCACTTTTCAATCTTTACTCTTCATGAGCATACACCCATAAATATAAATACATATATATATGGATTAAATTTCAAACACATAATACATTTCCTATTATAAATTAATTATCCTAAGTCCCACCATGACCTAAAAAATTTTACTCTAAAAGAACCAATTCCCTCCTTCACCAAAGTCAATTGTAAGCCAAAACCAAGTGGAAGTTTGAATTTACCCCTTTCAAAACCCTTGGCACACTGTTAAACAAAATTTATGAAATTGACAACTGAAATTCAACATTCAATGCGTGTTTTAGAGGGAAAAGGAAGAAATTCTAATGGAGACAAAAAGACACATGAAAATTTGGAGAGATTCTCAACAATTTTCTCCAAAGGCTTCCTTAATATGTGGTTACCACGAAAAGAGCAAATAGGAAGGGGTTTCACACTAGAAATGACAACCTCCGGCCAAGACCTCACGAGCGATGGCCGGGCGAACTTCAAACAGCAACGCCGTTGGCAGAAGACAAAAGAAAGAAGGGTATCCTTAAGCTTTGAGCAACTCTCGCCGAAGAAGAACATCGGATGGGAAAGAAATAGAAGCATGGACAAAAACATAATTTTTTATTGGCGACGAAAAAAATTGTAAGAGAGGGAGCTGGATTTAAATCCCTGACCATTAAAGTTGCTAGACCTAAGCACTGAACCAAGCTCATATTTAGATCTTATATGCACTTAACTTATATTCACACTCTTGCTATTTCTTATTTTATTTTATTTTAGTTAGGCACAAAATAATATTCATTCTTAAGAGCCTTGGCAATTATTTATATCACATATACCTAAAATCCATGTGTTTCAAACATAATGCACAGACTATGAAGAAAGATTATCAAGACTCCATTCTTAACATTTTTTTTAATGAAGTTCTTTTTCTAAAGAGGTCGAGCAATTTCTTTTTAATATTAAAATTGCATTAATACAGTTTGCTCGATAGTAACAAAAACGTAGAAAATTAAAATTCTTTTCAGAAATAGAAATGAAAACAAAAAAAATACATATCTTTTAAGACAAAAATGTTTCCATTTAAGATTATTAATTATTATAATTATCTTTGTCTTTTTTACCTAACCTTTTATTTTCTTCTGGCAACAAAATCCACTTTTGTTCTTTTCTTTTCTTTTCTTAGCCTTATATTTCAAAAGTAGAAAGAAAGAAACAAAGCAGAGTGCAGTTTTAAGAAGTGATAGAAACATGAGAGGCCCTACAGAAATTGATGAGTGCATAGGACGGGCGACTCATTTTCCAACCAGTTTTCTTTCCTTTTCTATTCATCTTCTTCCCTTCTCCATTATTACTATAAAAAAGCTACTTTTTCTTACAGTGGTGTTTGGTGTCTGTGCAGGTGTAGTTGAAGCTAGCCATCCAAATATGGAGATGTAAGCCATAAATTATATAACAGTTTGTTTGATGAACTCAGTTCCAGCGGATGCCTTTTATCATGATTCTTCTATAACTACGTAGCAATATATTATTGTTTGTACGCTAACTCCAATTTACGAATAAGATCAAAATAATACCTTTAATTTCAGTGACCCCCTATCGCACATCCAACTTACAAATATAGCCAAAATCTCCCAATCGAGAAGAAATAAGGAAAAGCAATATATAAAAGATACAAAAGACCCTTGGAAGACTTTGAAAGGTTAGTTGAAAATTTTGCATTGTCATCCCTTACTTATTAATAACTCCCATCCAAACATGCTTTCCAGTAATTTATATCAAATTCTGTTATCAGATTATTGATTACTTAGAAAATAAAACATCTTTTACATGTCATAATTCTATTAAATAACGTGATAGTAAGTACTACGATCATATCATAGGATCTATTTGGATAGAAAGTAATCAAAGACAGAAGAAGGAAAGAGAAAATTTATTCTTCCCCTCATTCGAGAGACTCTTGAGGATGGAAAGATACGAAAGGATTTTCAGAGTCTTCCAGAGCCCTACCTCCTTGTAATTTACAATTTCTCCAACTTTAGAAGATTTTGGAGAACAAAAAATTCCAAAGAAAGCAAAGTGAAATTATCATTCAGTCATCTGTTTGCCCCCCCCCCCCCCCCCCTTCTCTTTTTTTCTTCGATTTCTTTTGAATTTCGTCATTTTCCTTCTCTTTCAACTCCCCAACACACCCTTTAGGCCTTCTTCTAAAATTTACAAGAAATAATATTGAATGTATTTCAATCCAAACAGGCAAAGTATGCTTATGTAAAAGGCAGCAGATGAAGTTTCGAACGACTAAATAATTGATATAACCCCCGAAATATAACTAACAAGCAAAATTAGCTGGAGAGAGGATATTACATATAGAGTTGGGCATGCAAATATTAAACGTTCAATACCTGCACCTTTTTTATTATTTTTGATACATGATGAAGCAAAGGTTTGATCATAAGACCACTTGTTAAACTACCCACCCCCTAACAACTAATCCATTAACTAGTGACTTTGCGTTCAATACCTGCACAAATAAATTGCTAGAAAAGCATATGCTGAACTATTTTGACAGATAAAGCTGAGTACCAGAAACACAATCTATCTCAAAGGTCTAAATGGATCTCTCTCTAAAATAATCACTTGTCCCCCAACTAATGTACTAACGCTCTATCTGTATAGTTACATGGCTGATATTATAAACCCGTCTAATATAATCTATAACCTTGTCCAGCACCATATCTGCATTTGCTTCAGGTCTGATTTTAACATGGCAAGCCAGCAAAATCTTCCCCACTGTAATTGCCCATATATGCAGCTCATGAACAGCCACCACTTCATCCATGTCTAACAGCCCCCTTTCGAGCTTAGTTGCATCAATCTCACGTGGTGTGCTCTCCATCAGAACTTCAAGTATGCTTCGTAGCATATTGATAGTTGTCCCCAAAACAATTACGGAAAAGATAAGGGTGCAAATTAGATCAACTATTTGCCACTCATGGTTGTACCATATGATTGCTCCCCCAATCATTACCCCAATGCTCTGGATTGAGTCCCCAAGTACATGGAGATACGCCCCCTGAACATTTATGTTCCATCGCCTCTTCTTTTCCAGTTTGTCTTTTGATCCACCAAGAAATGGTTCAGCTGCTTCGTCATGAGCATGATGGTGCTTATCATCTTCACAAGAATGATGATGATGATGCTCATCTTTTGGATTTGTTTCATGATGATGATCATCATGGTCATGATCATGGTGGGTAGACACTTTAAACCCATGGCCATGGCTATGGCTGTGGCCATGGCCTAAACCATGATCATGATCATCATGTCCATGGCCGTGATCATGACCCAATAACACAGCCATGATAATATTAACCACCAGACCAAATGCAGCAACCAAAAACATTAAGAAGCCATCCACCTCACGAGAACCATCAATGATTCTTACAATGGCTTCGTACACCAGAATCCCTGCAAGCAGCCATATTAGTTGGATGGAAACCAAAGCACCAAGAATCTCTATTCGAAAAAATCCATATGACTGACGGGGATTGGCTTCCCATCCAGCAGCCCATAAAGAGAACAAAGAGATGGCAAAGGCTGCAACATCTGAAAGCAAATGTGCTGCATCAGTCAATATAGCCAGACTATTGGCTTTAATGCCACCAGCTACTTCGACGCTCATGAAAATTAAACAGAGCACCACAGCAACCAAAAGCTTTCGCATCGATATCGATCGTTCTTTGGAATCCTTAGAGATTGACCCAGCATCTGCAAACCCACATGGTGCTTCTCCACAAATTTTACTTCCTCCAGGATTTCTTGGTCCATCAGGAAAATCGCCACTGATTTCAATAATTTGTGTGTGCTGAGATCTTTCTGTGTCCATCTGAAAAACAACACCATTGAAAATGCAACTTTCCTCTAGTTGGTAAAATAAAAGAAAAAAGAGGCAACATGAGCATGCACTATTTCAATAATTAAATACGGAACATGATACTTGATCAATGCATCTTCTGATAGTTTTTGAGGAGTAAATGCATGGTTGACAAGATAAAGAAAAGCAACATTTGTTTCAGATGTTAAAGAAAAACAGACCCTGTTACACATCATCACAGATATGTCAACTCCTTGAGATTAGGAATATGAAGAGAAAAACCAAGAATTACTGTTCTTTGCATCATACAGATATCAGCTTTTGGGCTCAACCCTAAGACACGAACAACAAAATCAAAATTGAGAGAGAATAAATCACCAAGTTTGGTGAACAATCAGAGAAAAGCACAACAATAAGCCCTTCAAAACCTGAGGGGAACCAATGCACATGTTTGAATATAATGTCTCAAAAAGAAATTCCTAGTTGAGAAAGAGGCAAGATAGCAGATTTATGATATATCAACCCATTGGATCCGAATACAAGGGCAGGTATATTTATACTGCTATATGAAATTATCAACCTAATTGATCAACTCGCATATAAATTAGTCATGCTAAAGATAATTCTGAGACACACAAAGGATAAATATTGTCTTTGAAGTCCTTTTCCAAGAATACTATCACGTAAGGGGGAAAAAGCCATATATCTTAAGTTTAATTGTCCGTAACCCCCAATGGAAATGCAAAACTCTACCATTTTTAACCAAGAGAAAAAAAGAGAAGAAGAAAGGAAGCAAAATATCAAGCATGACTATTTTGGGTTCAGGCAAATATTGACTGATATTAGTATTTGCGGAGCTTCAACAGATTTATATATACCATGCACTATAAAGAAAGAAAGATGTTCAAATTAACAGAAAAATTAAAAAAGCACAACCATATGGGAAGGAAATGCTTGGTGGGTGAGTTCCAGAGGTTAATTCCACCTTTAAATTCATAATTTTGCCAGGAAGTTGTAACTACCATGTCAAAAAATTGGGAGCAAAGTAGCCATAAACGACAAGCAACGAAACAAACCCGTCAAGGATATACTTCAATCTGACCGTATAACATAAACCCATGACCACCAAATAAAGAACTGATAGACCAACAAAACGAAATTGTTGCTAAGATAATATAACAAATATTCATATATTATAGGAAAATAGGAACAAAAACCTAACACTTTGAATTCTCAGGGATCAGGAAGAACAAAGAAAGTGGTAAACAAGTACAACGTACTCTTTCTGCCAGTCCCAGTGTTCAATATAGATCCCTTCTAAAAGATGCTCCTACATGAACACAATAATCGCCACAGAAACAGATAAAGAGCAACAATACGAGTATTCAATTGATTAGGTAACTCGACGTCCAGCAGTGTGAATGTCGAACAGAATTCACAGTGATCTTGAGATTCTTAACAAAGTATACTCACAAAATTGCAACAGCATAACAACAAGACTGACTTAAGCAAGCAGAACAAAAATGACAAGAAAAAATAATTTATCAGACAAAGGGCCACAATCCAATTCAGCATGCAAATAATAATAGATGCTCTAAGTATTCTGACAAGACAAAAGGGAACATAAACCGCACAAGTCAACGAAACAAAAGCTGGGTAATCAATCTTACGTTGCTAGTACTGCTAATCACCTGACTTTGACCTTGGGCTTGCGTATTCAAGTAACAATCTTGGGTTCAAGCATCGGTATTAATCACCCCACTGTCATGACAGAGATGGAAAAAATATCATAACGTATTGGGAAGGATACTCCGGAAAGAGGGAGAAAGAGAAGAAACAAGAAGAACGCGCATCAACTCGACAATTCAAGTATATACCACGCTTATCTTTCGCATAAAATGAAAATATCTAATTAAAGAAATAAAAAAGGAAAGAAGGTGGAAAGTGTGTGACTCACATGTGATAAAGTAATTAACAACTATTCAGCAAATGAAGGACTCCACCGCTGGATTCTTGGCTCTATTATGTTGGGTTCTTTCTCTCTCAACAATATCTTCTTGGAAATCTCTGGTATATTTTGGAGGCTCGAGACTGGACCATAAGGGAATGGCTGGGTGTCAAGATCACGAACCCAAAGCGAGCCTTCGGTGAAGTTACCTATATAACCCGCAAAGAGGTCCATGATTGAGCCGAGAGCCTCTATGTGGTATGGTTTGGGGTCGAGACTTGCCCATACAGGAACGTTTGGGTGCCAAGATTGCGAATCCGAAGTGGGCCTTGGTGAAGTTACCTATATAACCCCCGCAAGGATCATAGCAGAATTATAAGCGTGCAGTTAAAAATAATAAAAAAAAAAAAAAATGAAGAGTTAATGATTCAAAGAAACAAAGATGCGTCTATTATTTCTTTTTTTTTTTTCTTTTTACAACTACAGTGCAATTCATGCCCAAATAGAGAATTCAGATCTAACTGAGTGAGCCTGTTTTGGCTAAATTTGTAGGAGGGCTAGAAGCTATTATCAAGATAAAACTGCTCTATGATAGTCTATTATTATTACTATAATAATTTCGAATCATTTTCATATATTCTCCTATGTACATATCTTTCAAAAAGTAATTTGATAATACGAAGTAGATTTGTTAAACTCTTTATATAGTCATAAAAATATTTATCAAATGATTTTAAAATAAATTTTTCACAACACTAATCATAAAATATAATGAGTAAATTACATGTACAACCATCGAGTTTTCTTGAAGTTACATAGATTTCTTTTATTTTTAGAACAAAAAGTAATGCTAAAATTTAATCAAATATTAAATGTTTTATTAAAATATATAAATTCAGTATAATTTTAATAAAAACTCAAGAGTTATATGTAATTTGATCAAATTTTATTCAACAAATAATTTTAAAATAATAAAAAAATATAAAATTATGCCAAAGAACCCACCTACCAGACGCACAAATGTGGGCGAAAGGCGCATAGTATGAAAAAAAATACTAGTCTATAATAATATATTTACTTGATAAATAAAATAATGTATTAATTTAAAATAAAATTTTTTACGCACTCAAAATTTTAAATATACTAATACATTCAATTATAACATAAAAATATAATTATAATATTATTATTTTTTATTAATATTATCACAAATATATTATTATATTATAATTAAATGTATTGGTATATTTAAATTGTAAGTAAATTAAATATAATATTTTAATTTAATTATATTATAATAAAAATAATATTAATATAATTTATTTATTATAATTAAATTAAATTAACATATTATTTTATTTATCACCTAAATAAATTATTACTGTCTAATATTTTTGTCCGCAAATATTGCATCCTAATAATGCCTTACTTTCGAGAAAGGAGCATGTGGATATCATGGTATGGGACGTCCATTTTGTTGTCATCTTGCGGCCTAATTAATGAAAGTATCGATGAGGGGTCCCCAATATTAAAGCACCCATTCATTGCTTATTATTCTTTCTGGGTTTGGTGAGACTGACTCAGCATCTTTCACTTTCTTCTTGTTCCGGATAAGCTTCGTTTGCAAAATCATATATTTTTGGAATTTTAATTAAATGTTTAAATTATGAATTTAATTCTTGTATCATTATATTTATTTGACTTTAATTTATTAAAAAAATAGTTTTCGTGGCAAGCATACACGTAGTTTTCAGTACCTTCGACATTTATTGGCACCGGCGAAATAACTTTTGTTTGAGAGTGGAGACATGTTCTCTCAAGTTTTTCAGTTTTATATATTTGATATAAAGTTGTAATTTCTTGTCGTTACTCATTTAATATCTTTGAATTTATTGAAATGTTGAAACTAAACTAATATCTTATATGACTAAGTTAGTTCAATTTTAAAAAATTATCTCTAAAAGTACTATAAATTGTTTATTTATTGAATAATCATTATGTTATAATATGATAATATATTTTTTTACCATATTTTTATTAGTTATTGTTCGAGTATTTGGTCGAATAATATATAATATAAATACTCATTTAAAGGAAACAAATTTATTTAAAATATATATAATATAATTTTTAAATAAAAAATAAAATTTTTTTGCCTCTACTAACTCTAGTCTTGCTGCTATTTGTAAGATAGTGTCCAAAATTAAAAATTTTAAATTTAATATATTTTTTAAAAATGAAAACAAAGTGTGATATTTTTTAATGAGTATGAAACTATTTTAAATATTAAAATAAATAAATATGTTAAAATGCTATCTAAAATGATAATGTTAATCTTGGGTAGTTTGGCGTCACATGATGTATTGCTTGTAATCGCATCTTGTGTTTGGCAATTTGCAATGTTGTCCCCAATAAATTCTTTTTTATAAGAAAAAGGTCAAAAGGCAAATTATGACGACTTTAGTTTTTTTTTTTTTTTTTTTGACAAAACAAAATATTTTGATAGCTTTTGTCACATGCAGCTAAAATAAATAAATAAATAATGCATCAAGTTAATTGACAAATCGAAACAGGTTTTGAGAAGGACACAAGCGCTGCTCGTCTTTAGTAGGAAACTAGGAATCATGGTTTCCTGAATTCGTCTAAATTTCATTTCTTCACTTTTATACAAGTTTTAATTTTATATTTGAATTTAAAAAATAATTTTATCATTTTTTATTTTTTTGAGAAATTCAAAACTCAGCCCAAGTATGTGAGCGTTCGGTTGCTTGTTTAGAAAATCTTTTGTAGGTGTTTTCAAAGTCCATGTCGACTAAGTTTAAATATGTGTAAATATATATAAATAGAATCTTCAAACTATTTGAATATCGTAGATGTTAAGAAATTTTATCCTTTAGTTTTGGTAAATAAAAAGCCAAAATTTACCTTTTATTATATTTTCATCCAAATATGACAACAAATTAAAATAAAGTATTGACTTAAACGTTAAATTTGAGTGAATTAACAATACGGATAAATTAACATTGCCAAGGTTAACATATTATTAAATTTAATTCTATATTTTATTTAAATTGTGAGACAAATGAATAAAATTGAATTTTTTTTTTAACTTGGAAGGGCGTAATGTAATTTTTAAATTATCAAAAAAATGAAAATTTTTATAAAATTAGGGGGGGAATATATATATATATATATATATATATATATATATATATATAAGCCTCCTAGTACCATTTTTTTATTATCCTAATTTTAAAAGGATTTATATTTTAAAGCTTATTGTGACTAAAAATGTTAGAATATCGCAATTTGACCAAGTGAAGACTCTTTGGGATTTGAAATTTCAGTATTGAATTAAATTTTTAATTACTATATAAGTATACATTTTTGAGACATAATTTAAAGGTTGAGAAAACTCTTGAAAGGTCAAACCTTTCATAACACTAATACTATTTTTCACCGTCATACTTATGCAATCGTATACTTTTATGGTAATGAACAATCCTTATAAGTCCTATTCATATATTGTCACGAAATTAAATTTAGTTTTTTTGTTATGTAATCTAATTTAAAATTATAAATTATTATTATTCATTAAAGTATGAATCAAATTCATTTTTATTTTTTTATTATTAGAGAATTACTATAGATTTCGCACTGAATATTTTTGAAAACTTTTTTAAAAAGTGTAGAATGTAAGAAATGTCCGGAAGAATCTTTAACAAACTTTTCTAAAAGGCGTGGAATATAAGAAAAGGCAAGTTGCCTGCTATTTTTTTGTCAGATTTTTTTTATCAGTTTTTTCAATGACTAACTTATGTATAGAATAATTAATTACCTCAAACTTCCAATCTAACTGATCCTTGCTTTCAGGGATTATAACTGTTGAAGGTTAGTATAAAATTATGCATGAATTTTTTATTTTTATTATACTTAAATATCTCATAAAAAATTTCAGGTATTTGAAAAATTAAATTTCCATATACCAAAACTACATATTAATTTTCTTTTTTCTTTTTGGTTATTTAATTTTTCTTTGTTTTTGGTATTTGTTTTCTACTTTGATACTAGCTAAAAAAGATAGCTAGGTTATATTCTCTATATGTAAACATAACCTATTAAAAGAAAATCCGTTCAATTACTGATTAACATATTTTGTATATGTTATTTGTGCACATTTTTTTTTTTGTGATTTTATGTGAATATGTAGATATCAACTTGATGAAAATTACTCACTTTTGAAATGTCTCCAAATAAATGGATTTTAATATGATTCTATAAGGAAGAAAATAGGAATTGAGTTTGATACCCGTTGGGGTACAAATCCAAAAATGAGAAATATATTGACCTAGAAATAGAGATTATATTACCTTAGTAATAATTATCCCTAATTCACTAAAAATAATTGATATAAATGACATTAATCTACGAAGATTTAAGATCAAAATCATACTCTATACTTAACAATCTTACCAACAAAAAAAAGCATCTTTATGATAAATTTCAATACAAAATAAATCAATATAAAAAATTGTACTCTTGAAATTACTGGGAAAGATGATTTGGTATTGAACAAATTACAAAAAAAAAAAAAGTTGATATCAAAATAGAACATGGGGATGGATTGTGTATGGGGGCAGGTTTTAACAAATTGGTGTCCAGTTGCCTGTAAGGTTGTGCAGCCCAAATGTTTTGGATCCACAATTTGAGAATGGCAAGTAATAATAATTTTTCTTCACAATTTAACAGTGACTAGAGATAATTTGGGTACACTCTTGTGCTCAAATAATTAGGCATAAGAAATAATATAAAATTACCATTTTATATATTAATTTTGCTATACTTATATGAACTCACTCTTACTGAACTGGGAAAAAAAAAAAAGTTTCTTTCACGCACATGCAAAGACGTTAGGAAGAAATTTTCTCAATCTTTTTTTTTTTTTACTATTATAATTAAATATATAGCTCTGTCTAAAATTTGATGTGGGAACATATCCAATGAAAATGCTACTTTCAATATTTGTTTTATACGAGAACATATCTTGTTAGAAGAATAGTTTATTGTGAGAGTTAAGATGGGTCACTAATTACTATCAGATCAAATATAATAGTTGAGATTATAATAATAATAGTTATATATTAATTTTTATTTTTGTATTAATTTTAATCCCAAAATAGTCAATAAACCTTCTCACTAGTCATCATTGGATCAAACATACCAGTAAGATTAAAATAAATTTTTCATAAAAATAATACGTTATTAATGCAATAAGAAAATCACATGATAATACCTGTAAATATGTAATAATTGATTTTTTAATTTATATTAATCAGACTAATAATCTTTGTTCTTCTTAATATAAAAATATGAATAAAATAATAACAAAAAATGTAATGACGATTTTGGGTGGTATAATTTTATATTACATAAACACTATTGCTCCTGATCTCATCAAAAGTTTGGCAAGAAAACTGTGCTATTAGACGACATGAAACGTGAGCACTATACATTTATTCTTTTGTAATAAGGCCAAAACAAAAATCATGACACTTTTGTATTTTTTATTTTTTTTTGGTTTAAACAAAATGTGACGGCCTTCATCACATGCAAGAGGGAAAAAAGATAAAGTTTCTAAATAAGTTTCGAAAAGGAAACGGGTTTAATTGTTGGAATGTGGCATTATAATGAGATAAACAATTATTATGGCCAGATAATAAAATGAATAGTTATATTTATCATTAGTTTAAATAATTACATATGAATGTTGGACTTTTATGATAGACTTAGTGTGGCTCACATGATCACATGAAGAGACTAGTCTATATGAAATTTGTAAGATCTAAAGAGTCTTAAGATCTATAATTAAAAAGAATTAGAGATTGTTACTTAGCCAAAACTCCCTATTCATATTAAATTTTTAGGATGAACATTAACCATAGCTACTATATTTTTTTTCTTGGTATTTTTTATGGTTATGTATGCCAATAGACTCTCATTTAATAACATAGAATAATTGGATTCATGAATAAAGATCATTTTTCGATGTATTGAGTCATTAACGCTTACTCTTAGTCCCTCTGATTACTTATCCTCTAAAGTTGTTTGACTTCCATTAATTTGTAAACATAATAACTTGAATGAAAATAGAGTACGTTAAAGTGATCAATTATTTTATATTTGATATACATAGTGATCAAGTTCTATTTCATGACTAAAGGTGTGCATCTTAATTAATGTTGGAAAATTATTAGTAGTTATTGTCAATGAAATTTTATAGTGTGGTTTGAGTCATGTTAAAATAACATTATTTTTAAGAAATATTTTATTATATGCAACTTTTTTTTTAAGATTAAATGGATTATTTTTAAAAAATTCAAGAACAAAAGCTAACAAGAAAAAAAAAAAAAAAAAAAAAAAAAAAGAAGCTTTGTGTTGTACCTCGTAACCCAACGAATGATAGTATACATAGTAGTGGGACAGCTTGCCAAAGGAATTATCCGGGTATTAAACTCTAATATTAGTGGCGGTAAGCAATGGTGAGAAACGGTTTACAATCATGGTTCGTTAATTTAATTAAAAACAACATTATAAAATGGAGACATTGACTTAAAAATCAAGAGTTGAATTTTGACCATTTGTAGGTAAACAAAAAATATTTTGGGAAGAATCTATTATTGGATAGGGTAACAAAAATGATTTCCACAAAAAGCTAAGCCACATAATTTTATCACATGTAAGAGAGAGAAATCTTTTATTTGAATTACGTTGTTTAAGACCGTTAACCCAAGCTTGTGTGTACAAGGTAGCCTCTCATTCTTAATAGATATACTCGGCATCACTTTCCTAAGCATTGCAGGGCTTCTTTTCAAATATACATACTTTTTAACAATCATCCACTTATTTTAAAAGTCATATAAGAATGAAATATGAATCTCTATCCCGAAAGGAAAATCTCTCGGTTATTTACATGAAGTTAATTATTTTGAATATGGTATCTTTTAAATTATAAACTTGACCTAAACATATAAAATTTATTTTAAAGAGTTATGGTGAAGTTAATAACTTGTGTTAACTATAAATTATTGATTGCAAGTTAAAGACTCTATAAGACAAATTATATCTCTACAATTTTTATTGTTATTACGATTTTACACTAATCGGCCATATGTACGATTAATAATTTATGAATACTCTAGAGATTTCAACACAATCTCATATGAGTACACTCATATAAGTGATTTTATCAAGTGTGTCTATAAAAAATATACTATTCATAAGGATTATGAAAATCTACACTCTTTTTTATGTTTAATACATTATAGTAGTTTCTCACACATTAAAAAAGGGCAATAATTAATAGTGCGCTAGTAGAATTAACATATAATATTATTTTTTATATAAACTTTTTTTATGGGATATCCAATTACAAAGAATGAATTAAATATTTTGAAAGACACACATTTCAACATCTAAACGGTACAATCACGAATATTCAAGGTTATGGAATAGGGTTTTATGCATAATTGATCTATTATATTAATCATATCTTAGGTAGGAATCAAGGATTCCTTAATTTTATGGGAAATTTAATTTCTCCTACATTTAATAGGACTTATTTTTGAAAGCTTATTCTCGCCAAATGTTTTTATAAAACTTTTTCATTCCATTATTTAAAAGAATTAGACCGACTTTTTTGTATGAAGCAAAATATGGTAATAAGAAGAAAATTTGGATGAATCTAGAGGAAGCCCGTTAAGAAAGAGAATTTGGGCCAAACTCTGTCCTCAAATAGATTACAACGGGCTGGGGTGATCGATATCCGTCGTATTTATCAAGCGTGCATAATATTTTTAAAAACATTTAAATACATATTAATATATATCATTCCATATTTATAGTATAATTACTTGATAGTAGGATATATTGACACGCTATAATAAATTCTTACCGATGTATATTATATAACTATGTGCATATTATATGTGCTGAATTTTTTTTAATGAAAAAATTAATCTTTTAGTTCTTATAAATAATTTTATTAATTTTAATTTGGTCCATATAATTTCATTTTTTTCACATCCAACCCTATTCTTTCTTACTGTTCAATCCTTGCTATTTGCTTTCTTTGTAATTAGACCTAATTATCGGGCCATATTTGTAAAAATCAAGTTTATATTTTAAGTTTTTATTTATATTTTTTAAGTTGGGCTAATTAGACTTTTTAAAATCATGATGAAATCAATTTATTACTTAAAACTTGAAATGAATAATATAGATAATTATTATTATTACATGTAAAATTATATATTAAAGTTATAAATATAAATGAGTTATTATTTTGATGTAAATCTTTTAAATAAGATTTAATATTTTTTATTTTTTTACTTAAATGTTATGTTATACTAAGTTTTTTTTTAAATAATAAATTTTTTCTATTTAAAAAGATTTATTCTGGCTTTTTAGATTTAGCAAGGTTTTAAAAAAAACCCTAAACCTAAATCATTTTATAAATTAAACTTTTTTATTCAATTTATTTTTTTAGTGTAAGCTTTTTAAGTTGATGGACTTTTTAAAATTATGGTCAAACTTAGTAGTAGGTCTATTTTCTTATGTGTATCTTGGCTAACGAGAGTTGACGTGGAGGGGTTGAGGTAGAAAGTAACTTGCCACGTAGATGCCACATTAGTGAGTGCAGCAATCTAGATCCCTTTATATTATGATAGAAATATGATGTCATGTTTAATCATAATAGACTATTAAATAAAAATTTAATGATACAAATTTATATATAAAAAATATAATTGCAAATAGTTATATTAATTTAATATAAATCTAAATTATTAAATCTTAATATAATAATTTATTATAATTAAATATGATCTTATGTTTCCACTACAATATAAGGGTATTACAGCATATATATTATACAATTTTTAGCTACAAAAATTTCTCTTTAATTGTTTATGTTGTTATATATATATATATATATATATGTATTTGTGGAGCAGGGATGTACAACCCTGAATCCACTTTCCACAATAGTTGTCTCCATTATGTTAACATCATTTTTATACAATAGAATGAAGAGCTTGAGTTTCTTATTGAAATTAATACATTGTAAGCATCTAAAAATTTATACTAAATTTATAGCATCATATGATAGTTCATATTATATTAAACGTTATCAAATTTGGCAATTTTCAATTATTAAAATTATTAACATTCTAAAATCTAATATAACGACTACAAATTACTTAAAAGGTTAGTCCAACCTTGCTGGCAAAATTATAGCACCAGCTATAAATACCCACTAGAGCAGCAGGAGATCCAAAGGCTGAAAAGAGAGTCTCAGCTTACCAGTTACCTCCCATCAGTGCCTTCAGAGAACATAGCCAGCGTGCACGAAGTATGGATCACCATTGCACATCGGCGACAGCTTTCTATGAACTTGATCTCTGTCCTTTTTGTAAACTGGGTATAAGGGAAGAGATTATAAACACATTCAACGCCATGCGTTTGAATTTTTGTAGCAAGATCAGAGGATTAATTTATTTAACGGTCGGGATTGGGAAGAGCTTTACACCGTAATGTTTGTGAAAACAATACAGAGGATTTTAATCCTAAGGTTTTGTACCGCACGCCGTCACCAAATTTGTAAGGTTGTGCTGTGTGGTGGAGTCTGGATCTAAAGTTAATGGGGCAAAAATTTTTCTTAATTTGTACATTTTATTTTAAAAACTATATTTTTAATATTATATTTATATTATAAATAAAGTTCTTTTCTTTGAAGTTTTGAATTCAACTAAGTGAGATTAACCTATTTATCATTATCTTATTGTTTTTTAATTTAAAAGTAAATTTAAATGCAAATGAATATTTGTACCAACTATAACTCTACCAAATACTTATATAATGAGTAATAAAGATACATTATAAAAATCATTATTTAATAACATCATGATAATTCAATGAATAACTTAAAAGAACAATTTATCTAATAATATTGTAAGAATTTTACATTATCACAATTTTTTTAAATTTTAGTTAAAATGATATATTGACATATTTAAACTTAATTATGTTGTATTTAACTGTTGTAAAATTACTTATTACAAAAGTATATCAAATGTATACATAAATTAAATATAAATTTATACACAATACACATGTCAATCTAATGGGTTCAAATTAAAATATTAAATAATAAAATATAATATGATCTAATTATATAAGATATGAGCATAATTTTAAATCTTTAAGGGTTCAAAAATATTAAATAAGAAAAAAAAATATATAACTTTACACTCAATATATGAAACCAAGAAGTTTGAGCAGCGCATGTGTGCAGCCCAAACAAACAAAGGTCAGTCCCATATGCACCCGAATGGTTTGGAGAGAAAATGAGGATAGCGAGTAATCAGTATTTTTTTTTGGCTATTTTACATTAATATTGCATATATCCTAATTAGTAAATTATTTTATCTTACTCTCTGCTATTTCTCAAAAGTAGTTCCATGGCATTTGATTCTAGTTCGAATGTTTTCTCATCAGCTAGAGACCTAGCACGAACGAAACACTCAAGTGATATATATTATTTAAATATACTAGCATCAATATTATCGATCAACAAATAATATTATCTAGATACATTCATTTTTTTCAATTACAATATTAAAAAATGAGTTCCAATATAAAAAAATTATAGAAAAACTAAATTATACATACTCAATTTTCCAAAAGTTAGTATTATAATGTAGATAAGATATTAAATGATAATAAAATAAAAAGTACAACTAATAGACAAAACTCACTATATGTGTGTGTGTGTATATATGTATATAAATTATTCTTCGAACAAAAAAGATAAACAATATATGTAGTATAGTAGAGAAAATTATTGTAATAAAGTGTATATGTGCAATAATTTTGTATGGAATAAAGAAAAAGTATGTAAAAAAATGAACTATGAAACAATGAATCAAAAGTTAATAAATTATATATCATGGTGAAAAATAAAATGAAGGTGCCCCTAAACAGTCAAAATATTTGGAAAAGTTGCACGACTTGGACAATAAAAATGAACTGAACTGAGAAAGATGAAGTGAAGATGCAAAGTATGAATAATTATATTAAGTGCACTATATATTTAAAGTTGTTTATATTTCTGTGATTAAGCGAAGACTAAAAAATAAATATTAGAGGCAAAGTAAATGAAAAACATAAAAGTATGATTGAACTAAAGTTAAATGAAAACTTAAAAAAATTCTAAATGAACAAAGAGCAAGTATAAATACATATGGTAAAAGATAAAAGGAAGTTAAATTTTACTTTATTTAAAAATGACGATTTAATATATTCTAAGTAACCTAGTCCAAACCCCCCCCCCCCACCTATTCCCTCATAGATTTGAGGTCTATGTAACACATTTTTAAGGGATAGCATAAATTAACATACAAGCGATTCCCCTTAATTTTATCCAGTTGAGTTTAGTTCTTTCTAAGATTGATTCATAAGCTTTGTTACTATTTGATTGAGCTGTTAAAGTGGATCAATTCAAATACATTTTTAAGGAACAGCATAAATTAACATACAAGCGATTCCCTTTAACTTTACCCACTTAAGTTTGGTTCTTTATAAGATTGATTCATAAGCTTTGTTATTATTTAATTGAGCTGTCAAAGTGGGCTAACTTGACCTACCCGAGTTAGTGGGTTAAATAGACTAATCCGTTTAACTCACCATAAGGTGGTGGATTGAAAATCTCAACCTACTTCACTTAATAGATTAAATAGGTAAAAAAAAATAAAAATAAAATAAAAAATTATAAAAATTTAAATGTGGCTTTCATTAAACACATATCTTGTTTAATCAATTAATTTTTATATCAGTATAAATAAACCAAAAAACTAATTAAATAAAAAGCAAGTTTCAATGAATTAAAACATGTAGAATAATCTAATAATTCAATAATTCATTAATAAAGGATATGATTATGAGTAGATACTCAAATTTGGCAAATTACAAAATAATAAAGACAATACAACACATACATTAGGGTTAATTTTTTTAAATAAAAAAGTATAATGGGTTGAGACACTGGACTGAGTGAGTGGAAAGTTTTTTTTTTAAAAAAGAGCAACCTGTTTAACCAGCGAATTAACTCGTTTAACTTGCAGATTAAATGAGTCAAGTTAATAAAAGTATACTAAACGAGTTCTCGAATAAATCCTGAATCCAATCCACTCTTGAGCGGGTTACACGACACAATCCGAACATATTTTGACGCTTATACTGTTTGAGAATTTGAGCTCTTCCTCATTCCACTAATCAATCACATCATCCATTAATTTTCACACGAACCAGATACTTACACACCCCCTTCACTCTCAGAATCTCACTCCTATGGTCTCTAACCTCATAGATGCCATGCCCATAGCGTCTACATTATTATAAGTTACTTTTATTATCTCATATATATATATATATATATATATATGTGTGTGTGTGTGTGTGGACCTACTGCAACACTTGCCTCAGTTCTTGATAGATTTAGTACATTATTTCATTAGCTTGGAGACAGGTACCAATTGGTTAAATTGCAGAGTGATCACTACAATTTTACTTTCATATTATTATACTTTTTTTGGGACAATGAGATAATAATTCTCATTAACTTGCAATATGCAAATTAGTATATATATAATCCTTGTAATTCAAATAATCAGCTGTCAGAATCATAATACAAAAGCTTAGAATAAAAGAAAATTTAACTATACATCAACGAAAAACAAATATAGTTAATTTAGCTAATTAAGTATGCTTAATAATTCCTTCTAATTGTGACTTTTGAGACTTTCACCGACTCATGGGTAATAAAGAAACTTGGCAAGTTCATGGCCAACCTTCCTTTAGTTTCGTAATATAAGACGATAGACAAGTTCCATTTTTTTTACCTTTATTTCTTCTTTCCTTGCCATGCAAGTTCCTCAATTGTCTTTTTTATACATAAATAGGACCCTAAATTAATGAGCGACATACTTTATTCTTCCCCTTTGGCTTTATAAAAGCGCTTCAAAGATGAAAAAGGCAATCATTGTTTTACATATGACCATCATTGCTTCATCATGTGGCCAAAAATCATTGCTTCATAATGAAGTGCCATGCCTCCGAACTTTGATTTTAATCTGCTATGGCTCAATGCATAAGCTAACCCAAGAACAGCAAACGAACTCAGCTGACAAAAAGTGTTGAAAATTTTAGACAAAAATATTATTGTGGTCCTCCTAATATGTTGTCTCCATATATATGCTTCAAAGGTGTTTTTTTTTTTTGTTTTGAAATTTTCTTTGTACTCTATTTTCAACTATAGTCAAAGGGTCCATAATACGATTTAGTAATCATTAGTATCCTTGGATGGGTGAAATTAGACAAAATCAATCCCTTAGATATTAGATAAAAATTCATTATAATATACCCAGATCAAAAAGAAAAGCAGAAGTAGTATTAAGAACAGATACAATTAATCAATACGGAACATCTATATTCATTATAACTGTCAAGAAAAATTACAATACATGCCAATCCGAAGAACAAAGTTTATACTTCATACAACTTTTATCAATAATTGTGCAGGGTTTAAAGGGCAAAAAAAAAGAAATATATAAAAACGAAAAAAATGAAGAATAAGAGGAAGAAATTAATCAATGAGGGAATTCACATATATAGCACTCCAATTATTGCACTCCAACACAATCTTGTTCAAATATTCACATCGCAAACCGGAGGTCCGAGCAGAGGAACTTGACCCGATAAGCCTTTCTTCAACCCCATCATGACATCGCACTTCACATATATCCCATAATGCGACGTTCTTACAGCTCCCGTCTTCCACCTCAGCCTCCCCTGCATGATCAACTTCACGCCCACCACACCATACGCTTCGTCCATCACCAGCCCATTCGACACCTCGGGAGACACCGGCACAGGCGACCCTCCGATCACAGGCGACAGCGACACCGAGCTGTGCTCCTCCATGTAGAGCGGCGGCAGCGCCACCTGCGGCGTGATGGGTTGGTTCCGGTAGGACACGAAGGCCGAGAGGCTGTCGAAGTAAATGGCGACGCGCCTGTTCGGGTTCTGTATGAGGATCGTGAACTGCATGGAGGCAGACATGAGCGCCGGGGCGGTGGAGTTGAAGCCGTAGACAGAGGCGCCAACCACCGTGACGTGGGGCTTGGTAGGGCGGTATACGAGCCAGAGGACGAGAATCAGGAGGCCGGCAAGGAGGAGGACGGTGGTGATGCAGGTGCAGAGGGCCCGCCGGTTGGGCTCGTCGGAGGGGTAGCTTGGGCGGATGGGCTTATTCATGGGCGGCTGCATGACTGGGGTTTGAGGGGGTTGGTGTTGGGGTGGGGGTGGGGGTGGGGTTTGAGGGGGTTGGTGTTGGGGTGGGGGTGGGGGTGGGTCTTCTCGAGGCAAGTCCTGGTCTGCCATTGATATAGGTGTAAAGGAAGTCTGGTTAAAGTTAAAGGGGTTGTGTTGTGTGTGAATATGGCTTTTTGAAAGAGACAGAGTGGGTGGAAGTGAGTGAGTGAATAATAGAAAAAGAGGAGGAAAGGGAAGTCCAGATTGCTGGCCGACAGACGAGAGAATGTTAATAAAGCAGAAACTGGAATCGGGTCACTTGGAATTGAAGTTGAAGCTTGTTACCATTCGGGTTATATTATTGAAGGGTAAAACCCCATTTTGATCCTCCACTGTGCTCTTTATTTTTATTGTGGTCTTCTACTGTTTCGAAAATTTAAATTGATCCTCCATTTATCTAGACATTCACGGTTTTGGTCCCTCTACCCTATTGTCCCAAAAATACGGATATAATCCATTAAACGATGACGTGACTCATTAATTGTCTGGTGCAAAATGGTTCATCAATTTACCGTACACTGATATTTAACAAAATAAAATTTAAAAAAAAAATTTTTTGGGAAAAATCATAGGACAAATTTGGTGTGCGGCCGATAATCCAAACTCCGACGTGGACAAAGCTAAAGTCCTGCCATCTTATTTGTCATGCATCAACTTAATTGCCACCTCATCTCAACACATACCCTAAAAGATCTGCCCACTATTTTGATGGCAAAAGAAAAAAAACACACCCATTCCTCTTTCATCAATTCGTACAACCTCTTCATCGTCGTTCTCAATTACCTCCTGATCCTCCTCGCCTGAGAAACCCCCTCCTCTCGTTCACCGGCCAGCTGAAACCGGCAAAGCGGGCATGAATTGTGGTGCTCCAGCCAAGACGTAATGCAAGCGGAGTGGTACAAATGCTTACAAGGAAGCTGCTTAGCCTCAGCGCCAAACCCAATTGGGTCCTTGCAAACCGCACCCAAAACCCCTCCTTGGTCAAGCTGCGATAGCAAGGAAGAGGTAACTACAATAGTGGGTATAGAATCAGAGCAAGGTTTGGCTTTATCAGTAGTGGGGAGAGCAAAGATAGTGGGTCATTGAAAACGTCATCGGAGGGCATGAGATGGTGCTGGATTAGGTGATGGAGGTAAGGGGAGTTGAAGAGGGAAAGGGAAGAGGGGAACGGGTAGGAGTCGAATTGAGGGAAGAGAGGGGAGTCCATGAGCTAGAGGAAGTGGGTGTGGCAATGGGGACGGAGTAGAGTCGGCGACGAAGTCGAAGAGGAAGACAGAGCAACTTGGATACCGAGTTTTCTTACTTTAACTGAAAATAGCAAAATAATTTACAGGAATATTTCCATATCGGTTTCAAATTTTCCATACGAAACAAATCTGGTTAATTGTAAGCAAAACATTCTGTTCTTTAAAAGGGTCCTTTAATAGCTAGATCGGAGCGAAGAATTCTTTCGAGAGTCTCCGAAATTCTCTACTCACTTTTTGTTCAGGAACCAGCAGACTTAAAAATTTACAGGACTTTCTTTGCTTTTCCAAGAATTATCATCTTTGAGAAACATAAACTGTGGTAATTATCGAGAATGTGCCTTCATGAATTAGCAAGTAACGAGGGAGACATTGAGTATTTTCTTTATAAAAATTTACAACACTCATGTCGCATTCGTGGCACCAGTACGTCTTCATTTCTACTTCCGCCGTATTCGGCACGGCGGCAGTGGCGAGGGAGGAGAACATTTCTCTCCCTCCTCAGTTCTTCCCTTCCCACCCTTCTCCTTCCTGCCTTCCACTCTCTCTGTGTCTCACACACAATGCGTGACGTTCGGAGCCGGTAAGATGTAGTCTGTGATGGTAAAGGAGAGAGACGAGGAAGGTGAACGGGGCCCACCACTCAACCTTCAATGGTTTGTCTATGGCTTTCGTTTCGTCGCTTTGGCCGGCTGGGTGATGAGGTGATAAGTTGACATGTGGTGGCTGAGATGTCTTCAGCTTTGTCCACGTTATCAGATAACGAGTCATATCAGCATTTAACGACATAAGTACAAATTGATTTTTTATTTTTTTATTTATATATTTTGTAATAATTTAATTTTTATAAATAATAATAATAAATTAATTTTTTAAAAATTTTATTTTATATAAAATTAATCTTTTATCAATACAAATAAAAAAATTAATTTTGTTATAAATTTAAACTTTTGAAAGACTTATTTTATATAAATTTTAATTTATTAAAATTAATTTATAAAAAATTAAATTATCACAAAATTTAAAAATAAAACACTAATTATATATTTTACTCTTAAACGAGCTATATCGCAACTTTTAGACAATAAGATAATCAAGGGATTGAAATGGTAGGTGCCTAAATGAGTGGGAACTAATTTAAATTTTTTAGAAAAACGAGAAATTAAAATAAAAATAAAGTGCTGAGTGGAGATCAAAATAAAGTTTTACCCTATTATTTAATAAGTCTGGGCTCGCGCGCTTGTTCTTTTACTTTGACGGTAAGACTAACACTTTTTTTAAAAAAAAATTATGTGAGGTTGCATATTTATTTGTAAACTTCATTTAATTTTGGATCGATTCTTTTAGTCTTACTTCAAATTTTATTTTGGACATTTAACTTTATTTAGTTACATTTGATTTTTTAATTTATTTTAAATATTTTACTTCTGTCTCTTAATTTTTTAAATATTTTTATTTTAATTCTGTAATTTTTGAAAGTAAAATTTTGAATAAAATTAAAATAACAAAAGAGTTACATAAAATTTTTTAATTAAACAACCTGATACTGTTAAAGGAAAGAAACATTCCGATGGTTAATATAAAATGTAGGAATAAATTGCAACAATAAAATTAACAGGATGAAATCAAAATATATAGTTAAGAGATTAAAATAAAATTAAGGTGGAAAGTAAAACTTGACGTAAGCTAAAAAGAAAAAAGTATAATTTGAAGTAAAATGAATAAAAATATATATTTTACCCTATTTTAATTTTTGAAGAAGCAACAAGGAAAAATATGTCTTTTACTTTTTGGACCAAATTATTTGATTGTTTTGAGTGTATGTGTGTGTGTGTGTCAAGTGTAAGTTAATTAATTTTATATAAATAAAATTGTTCAAATTAACGATATATTAGTTTCTACATTAATATTTGGTTCATGATGAAATAGAAAACAGCATTAAAACCATGTCAAAGAATAAAGTATTGAAGTTTAAATTAAAAAAAAAAAAAAAAACCATATACGACTAAACTAGTAGTGCACCTAACTCTGGAACAAATTTTTTTTCTAATTATTCATAAAATTTTACTTAATAATTATATGTATTCTTGTCCTTGACATATTCATAAAAAAATTTTTAAAATATTATACATAACATACTTTAAAATGGAATTATTTAGTTTAAATACTATCATATATTAATTAGTTCTGATTCTACTTCTGGAATTATTTTCCCCCAAAATTTCACAAAGTTCTATACGGTTATGATTAAATGGATCCGTAAAGAAAAGAAAAAAAGAATATTATTGAAATGTAATTATTTAGTTTAAATTGTATCATTTATAATACTTATGAATATTATCACTGCTTATGTCTCACTTGTTCCCAACGGTCAAACCCTCAAATTAAAAATCACTTTCATAATGCCATGTTCACTTTGTTAAGAAACAATTTCCTTTGGAAAAAATAATAAATGAGTCATGTATTTTTATATTTTATGATAATTGAATCTCTCATAAATAGTATGAGATTAATTTGTCATGATCAATTTATGAATGATCGTAAAATATAAAAGTAGATGATCGATTTTGTACTTTTTTTTTAAATTTTTTTTTCGTTTTTAGAGCTTTAATATCTAAGGGAGGCGTCATTGCTTTTCTTCTTAATTTTTTTTCTGTAAGGAATGGAGAAAGAAAACAAATGGGAGCATAAGAGAGGATTTTTGAGGCATACACATGAAATAATTTATAAAAAAAAAAAACACAAGACATTATAAAGTATTACACCCAAATGCTACATTTTAATAACTTAGAGTCATTCATTTCAATTCAGCCATGAATTTTTTTTTTTTAAAGAGCAATATCTAAGCATAAATAAGAACCAATGATTCCGATTTAGCCAATTTTATTTTTTTAAAATTATAGATCAGTCTTGTAAATATTTTTTCTTAGATTCAGAAATGATCATTCTGAGTCACTTGCAAAAAATTTCAATGAGAATTCCTTCATCGTTGTGCAATTTCATTTGTTTTTAATAGAATTTTTAAAATAATTTGACATTAAAGAAGAAGTAAAATTATATAAAAAAATTATGTTGTATAGTGCAAAAGGAAAAAAAATGTTTTAAGTGTAAAAAATAAAATGCATGTTGGAAAAATATGAGAATTAAAAAAGAAGTAATAAATATATTATGTAAGTTATGGAAATAATACTTAGGAGTGTACCAGTTAAAAAAAAAAAATCTAAACTACATGTCATGAGTAGAAGGTTTTAAGCAGATAATAATAGGAATAAGATACGGAGGCTTATTCATCAAAATCATAGCTACTGATTCTGCAATGAGCCCTTCTCCTTGCACGTTGCGGTTGTCATAGCTCTAATTGTGTAGTCTCTTCTTCTTATTGCTCTTCTTCTTGTACATCTTGTTGTGTAGTTGGTAGTGTATTTAAATTGAAAATCAAGGATTGAATTAGATGAATTAATTGTTGTGATGTGAAGAACCATTGTTAAGATGAATTACCAAATTCGAATAAGGCATGATCATACTCAACAATAAAGGTTGAGTAAATATCATAGGGCACTTGCTATGGGGTGAACAAGAATGGTGACGACGTAATAGGTGTATAACTCAATGCCATTGGATATGGAACATAATACGATGGTTCGACATCGTCAAAATTACCATATTAACAAGTTGTGGTAATTGTGGAAGGATTAACAATGTTGAAGTCTTAATGTGGTGTATCTGGGGTAGAAGAAAAGGGAGATGTACCTACAACAACTATGGATGTCTGTAACTTTAGTTTGGCTATATCTTAGGCCTTCCTCAACAATAGGTAGAGTCTGAAATGACATGTATCTGTGTGCCCGCTTATTGGGCCTATCTTCTGGTATGTGGGGTCATTCAAGAAAGTCTAGAGCTGATAGAGTTGGCTGGTCAACCATTGAGAAGCATTGTTCCCCAAGAGCTTTCAAAATATCTTGGCAATCGTGGCCAATAATTCCATGAAATTGAGGTTACTCCATAGATGGAGGATTGTGCAAGCTTAGCTTATAAAGGTCCATCACAATGTCAGCCTGCAAACAAAGGTACAAAATTAAAATTTGAAGTTCAGTGAATGTTGGAAAAAGGTGTCAGTGGGTGCGGTAGATATAGGCGTATGTACCAAAGAATTGCACCATCTATCCCACATGTCTATGAGTTGTGCATGCTCTTGTTGCTAGTTTTTCATGTTTTTTTCCTTCAACTACAATGGATGCAAGGAGCCCAAGTTAATTGAACTATTAAGGATGAATTGTTGCTGGCCAAATTGTTGAAAGACACAATTTGATTGATGTCATTCAACATGTGGAAGCAAATTAGGGGCACCCAAGCCATTTATATATTGTGGATGCTAAGTAATACTCTAGAATTAATTCTTGAATATTGTTTGGTTGATAAGGTTGTTGTATAATCTGTCATTTTTAGCAAACAAGTTTATCCATAGTAAATTACAAGGGAAGAAAAACAAAAAAGAAGGCACCAAGTACACAGAAGTATGATAACAAACCTCATTATCCCCTATCTGGTCTAAAAACTCGATATTACTATAATGCGCGTTCTCTAAACCGAGGAGGACGACCAACATTCCTCCACCTATGAATTAGAAAAATATAGATTATGCATTATGTGTGGTAAATAGAGGGGGAGGTTTGATGTACTTATGCACACCTAAAGCCCAATGGTGGAATCAAGGGATAGACATCAATGCGGGCATCCAAGACAGGTGGTCTTTATGGGGCAAGCATTGGAAAGTAATTATATGCCCAAAGATGCAATAACATCAAGCACCCACCTATGCCACATTCTTAAAGATTTGTAGAGTTACACAGCTCCCGGTACAGGTGTACTAAAACTGATGATCCCTAACTTAGCTGACCAGCCTCTTCGAAGTTTACAAGCAAAGATAGGTACCTTAAGTAAACCCGATAGGCAAACCTATTTGGGAAAAGAATGCCCCCTATGAGTCTAAGTATGTATGCACGGGCAAAGCACTAAACTTGCTCATCGTTTGCATCATCGGGTAGCTCATTAAAATATTATGCCAACCAGATCATGCTTAGTCGCTACCCATTAAACTGGTTAGCTGGTGGTTTCATGCTAAGTAACAACTCACATAAATTTGGCCACATATAGCTTGTTGGTCCCGTAACTGGCATTCCCTCACAAGGTAACTCGAGCTGCATGCCAACATCCTCCAGGGTCATAGTGCACTTCTCACGTGTAGTGCGGAATGTGTGAGTCTCTAGCCACCATCGCTCTACAAGGGTCGATACCAATGCTTGATCATACCCAAATTGATCGAGTCAAGTGATAGGATTGATGAAGATAGTTTACTATAGTCACAGGCGTATCCTGTAGTCAATCAATGTGTAAAACACATCGAGTATATAGAAGTCGATCTCCCTACACAATTAAGTACACATTAGGAACAATTACACATGAGTTGTTAGTTAACAAATTATAAAAGAATATCATACATGTCCAAGCCAAATAGCCTGTGAGATATGTCATGTCTGTTGGTACAACAACGATTGGTCTTCTGGCCTGAGATTGACAACTTTTTGTTGCTCGACCATTACTTAAATGTGGATGCACATTGTCAATAAAAATGGACATAAATTGAAACATTGTGTGAAATGCACAAAGGGACAGAAAGAAAAGTACAAGTATATAATATACGGTATGGCCTAAAAAATGTTATTATTTTGTTCAACATATGGAACACAAATGTAAAATGCAATGGGTTGACTCCATAGATTATGAGTTGGCACGACTATTTGGACAAATGGCACAATTGTATCCAGTTTGCATGCACAACCCGCATCTATTCAGTTCTCTTGGTGTTCCCGTCGTGATGTTGCACGCCATATATTTTGCACATCAAAATTGTCTTTTAATGTACTTGTGCGGTACTATGTTAGGTTGAGCGATGCTGGGTACTCATATATCAATTGGGACATGAACTAATTTTGGGAAAGTTATAGCTTTTACCCAACCGCGTGTTTTAAGTCGATTAAGTTGATGTTCATATCCATCATAAGCATATTCACATCAATGCATTCAAACGTCATGTCATGGTTACTTTCGTAAATTCTTCCATTTGCATATACATATACAAGTTTATTCATGTTGTCCATTTCTTACCCTACAATCACATTTTCTAATAAACAAATAAATTGTAATCAAGCCAAATTAAATAATCAAATACTAAATTTCAATTTTATTCCATCATAATATTCAATTCGATTATATATAACATTTCAACAATATTATAATTTAAACAATTTGTTTGCAGAGATAGTTTCAACATTATAAAATGCCTAAATTACAATAATATTATAATTTAAACAATTTGCAAAGACAATTTTAATATTATAAAATACCTAAATTACAACAATATTATAATTTAAACAATTTGCCAAAATAAATTTAACATAATAAAATACCTAAATTACAACAATACTATAATTTAAACAATTTGTAAAGACAACTTTAACATTATCAAAATACCCAAGTTACAACAATATTATAATTTAAATATTTTTTAAAAGCAATTTCAACATTATAAAATGCCTAAATTATAACAACATTATAATTTAAAGAATACCAAAAAACAATTTCAATATTATAAAATGTCTCAATTACAACAATATTATAATTTAAACAATTTGCAAAGACAATTTTAACATTATAAAATATCTAAAGTACAACAATATTATAATTTAAATAATTTGCCAAAATAAACTCAACATAATAAAATACCTAAATTACAACAATATTATAATTCAAACAATTTGTAAGGACAATTTCAACATTATAAAATATTTAAATTACAACAATATTATAAGTTAAACAATTGGACAAAATAAACTCAACACCAATACTTATATGGTCCTACTTATACCATATATCTTCAAATGCTAATTTGTACGTGTCGGGTATATATATTATGAGTTTGAAAATGTTAAAAAGAGTTTAGCATATTTTATTGATTTCTTAACCCTAACAATTGAAGTAATTTATTATCGTTGTCAAAGATTCTTCACATTTATTTGATATTCTAATCTTTAAATCTTAAATCTTAAATTCTAAACTAAACTCATGTGCCATGTAATGGCTTTAAGTTTAAATTCTTTGTATTACTGCATTAGTCGTAATTGGAGAGTCCGAGAAATTCAACATTAGAAACTTTCCATGCTTCTATCATTAAAAGCTTTTAAATTCTCTCTCCAACTACACCTGTCAATTTCTTTCTTGAAGATCATATTTACTGCACAAGAAAGTTCCTCGTTAGGGTAATATGTGAAATAATGACACTAAAATTATATATTATCAGCACCTATGAATCTCACCACTTAATGCGTCCCCTGTTAAAATCTCTCCTTCCGCCATGTAGCATCATTCCTCAGACTATTGGTATTTGGAGCCGATAACCAAACCTTCACGCAGTGCCACCAATCAATGAAGATAATTCTACTGCAGTACGGTCAATTTACTTTTATCTAAAATATTTTAGATACTGGGGTACAACTATAAATATCACAGTAAGTTCTACTGAACGTTTATCACCTATTGATACATCAACATCGACTTTAACCAAGAATCTCTCTCTCTCTCTCTCTCTCTCTCACTGTTGATCTCATAAATAGGAATGGGCGAAAATCTCACCCAATATACGAAATAAATTGATGAATGGAAAACAGAGCAGAGCATATGTGAACAAACCATGCATGTTGAAAGAGTTATCACTTATGTTCAGCAGTTTGTAAGCAAAGATCTCTTGCCCGCAAAACCAGATAAGCACTTGATGAGAAATCAAAGTAGCCATATATTAGTAGTATTCATCTAAGGGAAACATATACAACTAGGTAAAGTCAGAAGATTGAAGAAATCCCAGAATCCCACTCACTAATTACAATTTTAAAATGCTAAATGACTGTCAAAATAACAACCCAAAAGAACAAAAACTAAGAATGGTAAAACCACTACCCTTTTGCCTTGTATGTTATCATCCTACCCTCTTGCCTAACGCTGCAAGAAGAAGAAAAAAATTAAAAAGAAAAGATTCCACCTAACACACTAGACCCTACAGCTATTCCTTGTCGATGGAAATCAGTGTTGAATTCTCTGAACTGCAATAAATAAGATACAGGACTAATTTCAGGAACCACCATCAGCATCTGCAACTGGATGATCACTATAATGTACTTGCCGTACAAACTGCCCTTTAACTCGGGGACGCTGCTCTGCTAATCTTTTCCGGCTTTGATATCGGACCTGTAGAAGAAATATGAGCATTAAGGATCTAAAAATGCTTTAGACAATAAGTTGGAGTCAGTTTGTCTAAGCGAGTTAGAAGAATGCTATCAAATTCAGGATCTAGAGATCAGTGGTGGAACATGCTATTGGTGTCGCCAAACTAGTATGAAATTTAGAATTGCCGATAGCATTAATAATCACTAATTGAAAATATAGTAGCAACAGCAGCACTCGTAGCAATACCTTTTTCTCATAGCACCTCTCTTTCCGCTTCATTCGGTACTTTGTTAGAGCAGCTTCTCTTAGGCTGGGACAGTGAGAATCTGTCCCTCTAAACCCATCATAATTATGACAAGCACTGTCGCCATAATTTCCAGGGTTGCTCTCAACTACCACAGCGGAAGTAGCATTTCCATCAAATTTGCCTGTGTTTTTGTATGCACTAGTATTATTACTATTATTATTATGATTTGCAGTGTCATTACATAAACTAGTACTGCTCTGATCAACAGCAGAAGAGTCTTGCCTTGCAGGGTCCAAATTGCCTTTTTCATATACAGTTTGTTCATCAGAAGTATAGGTGGCATCATCAGAACGGTGATAACGTCCCTCTGACTTGCGACTTTCAGGATTGGACTGGAAAGAATTACTTGTGAGAAATGGAGAACTCTCATTCGGGCAGATAGGTTTTGGACTCCAAGGGGATTGAACACCAGACTGTGTATAGAACATAGATTGCAAAACATTTCCATATCCAGTAGACTTATTACCAGAAGTAACCCCAGTAGCAGGAAACTGTCCTTGTTGACCCTTTAGAGACTGTAGTTCAACTTGTCCATGCTGACTAATTGCCAGAGTTTTAATGTTCTCCGGTCTATGATTTGTGCCATCAACAGTATTTCCAGATAATTTACTGGATTCATGAGCATTCCAATCGGTGTTACTTACTTTAGCAGAAGTGATTGATGGTGATGGAAACTTATATCCACTATACCTGCAGATATGAGTTGTGACATAGAATAAAAAATTTCAGATTTAATCACATAGAATTACTTCATGAACATTAGAATAATTCTTATTTCTCCTCTCCCAAAGAACATCAGTCCCTTTTATGGGAATCAATGACAGCCAAAATGCAAGGAAAAGACAATTGTGTAAGCTTATAAATAACAAAAGACGCCAGTAAATCATATTTTAGTCAATATCTGTAATTTCACAATTTAGTAAACAAGAGTGAATCGTCACTAAATTATGAGATCTCAGGCTCTCATAGGTATATTTTAGTCAATATCTGTAATTTTACAATTTAGTCAGCTTTTACCAACAGTAGCTCTACAGGTACAAGTAGAACAGTGTAAACAAGAGTGAAAAAGAAATTAATAAAAGCACAGGTAAAAAGAAAAAATGAAAAATTCGACATAAACTTCATTTTTACTAATTGAAATTTCTTTCTTTGACAGCACAAGGAAAACACCATGTGACATCTGTATCCAGTATTTGAAATCATTTAATAAATCAAAAAACCACAAGCAGATAGTGAACTCACCAAGAAAACGCAGAAGCTTTTGAATGGTTCAATGCTGGCTTTTCATCAGTAACTTGTTTACATGAGCTGCCAGGAAAATCTCTTCGTAAAGAAAGTTCCAATTGTGGATCAAAATCAACCTTCTTTGTACCACCACCACTCAGACTACAGCTTTCATCATACTTCTCCGGTAAATTCTTGAAAGCGGCAATCAAGTCAATAGCTCCTCTAGAAGTTTCTACCAGCTTATTTTTGCATTCATGAATCTCTGTATTCATATCAGGATTACCTTTGCTTAGCTCTGCTCGTAGAACTTCAACTTGATTCTTTTTTTCAGCACAATCATTTCGTTGCTCCTGCCCTAGATCTGTCAACTTAAAACTCTTGTCACACCTAGCAGCCGGTGATAACAATGCCATTGACTTCTCTGCAATAAATATGTTGTAAGAGGCCAAAATTGTCAAGACTCGAGAATAAGAGAAAAAGTCTAAATCAAAGGTGGATTAATAATAAATTGAATTTTCATACCTCCAGTCTCATTGTTATGTTTAACTGATTCATTTTCCAATTTGGTTGAGTCTTCATACTGCACTGTTTCATTGTTGCTCAAATTTGAAGAACTCTTCAGATGGGATGCCTGCATATTTTGCATGTATGCACTCTCAGCTTCCAAAAATGGTGATGTACAAGTGCTCTGCAGAAGAGTTGGCAAAACATGTAGTCTCTATCAAGGTAGTCAAAGGTCAAAGGCCCTCTACAGGTACCAGACCTCTAAAATGCCCAAGACGAGGCGTTAAAAAAGCACACACCCAAGTGAAGCAAGACACTATAATGGAAAAAGTGCTAAAAATATGCCATATAAACAAAAATAAATAAATGAATGTAAACTTGTGAAACATAAAATTCATAATAAAATCAAGTCATTGATAGAGACCCAGGCCCACTGAATATCCAATACAGTATTATTTATGAGCAAGCATTGGTGGAATTCCCCTCTGAAGGAGATCAGAGGAAGGAATAAACCAGAATACAGTGAATAACAAAGAGGAAATAAAGAACAGAGGTAGCCCACTGGCATTTGACACGCTAGTGTCTCTCCTAAGCCAGTCCAATTCCTTCTTCTCTTCTCTTCTCTAATTGACTCCCCATGACGTATATTCTCCCCCCATGCACTCATCACTCCCCTCATCCCAATAAACGTGTCAGAGATAGTTATTATGAATATCCCCGCCACCTTCTTCCATAGCACTGGCCCACTTCCCTTTTCTCCTCACATAGAACTTACTATTCTGGGCCATTCCTACAGGCCCATCAGTCATGACACATAATAATAGTCAAATGCACTAATAAAGTCACTAATATTACTATTCAAGCATAATAATCATATAACCATAGCTCATAATAATTTTAAATGCACTAATAAAGTCATTAATCCACATGTCAAAGTAAAAAGTTAAGTTTTTAACTATGTATTACTAATACCCACGGCAACCAAGCCAGTAATAATAGGTAAAGTGCACTCAAGGGTTGGTTTTATAGTTTCTATTTTATCCTAGCTGTTCTATAGCATTTAGACTGGGCTTCTAAGCTGCTTGTGCCCACTCAACCATCCAAATAGAAGCAAGGTTCCTAAGATGCTTGCCTTGACAGCTACAAAAAGCGCAAAAGACACTGCAAGGCATGCACTTGGCTGAAGCCAATGCCTCTCATGGTGTGAGAGACACACTGTCTGTTTAGAGCCACACCTCAGCACCTTAGCTGCTAATAAGGCACAAAGGCAAGTGCTTTTAACATCACTGGTCATTATATGAATTTTTATGAAGCCAATATAATCTTGACAGGTAGTCCTCCTCAACCTATAAGTGGCTTCGCATATATACTATAAGAAGTCCTAGGTGTCTATACTTTACATGTTACTCAAGCCAAGCATAGAGTGGGAAGAAGTCAGGAACAATTTTAGAAATTAGAACCACATTAATTAACATTTTCCTACCCATTTCACACAAAACAAACAGTAACCTGAAAAGTTGAAATATCGATGATAATTTTACAAGGCTATATTAGCAAAAACTTAAGTCTAGTTTTGGGGGTGGAACATTACTTGGGCCTCACTCCCTTTCCCACTGCATCCATTGTTTTTCTGTGTGGAAGCCACAGAACCATCACAATGATTGCTTGCAGCATTGTTTTCAGAAGTAGTCTTGAGGTTTATCTGTGGAAATGTCAACTTTTGAGGTTGCCTGGTAATCTGTATGAATAACATACAATTGAACAAAGAGGAAGAAGAGATATAAATATATGTCAAATTTGTAAGCCAATGCAAAAGAAATAAGAAAAAAATATTGAAATAATATTACTAGAAGGTTGAAGAAAGTGACATGCCTCATGTCTTCTCCATACATGCTGCCAGAGGTTCCTTAACTCATTCCTCCGAACAGGTTTTATAAGAAAATCAGCTGCACCTTTCAAAATGCATTTCAATGCTGTGCTAACCGAATCATGAGAAGACATCACTGCATAACCATAAGAATAAACATGTTTCCATTAGCCTAATCAAACTACTAACAAGATAGTTTATTAAGACGTCATACCATTCAACTCAACATACTTATGACAGGAATGTTCTTGCATATATTATGCTCCATGATTGAAGTAAGAAGTCCAAATCCAGATATAGTTGGCAACTCCACTTCTGTTAATATGAGATCTATGTCAGAAGCTTTCCTCTTCAATGTCTCCCATGCCTTTAGTCCATCAGGAACTGCAGCAACTGCAAGAGAAAAATTTACCATATAGATTACGTCCAAAAGTGTTGTATATTGAGATTTTAAAGGAAAATTTTCATTTTCCACATGTCTGCCTGAAGGAAATATTTTTAACAATGCCCTCCAATCTTTCAAACATCTTTTTAAAGAATTCCTCATGAAACAACAATTGTCTAATAACCACAAATAAGAAAGATGCTACGCAAGAATCAGTGCCACTAAAACTGAATGGAGATAAATTATTTGAATAAAATTCTAGCGATATTTTCCAAGAAAATAAACAAAATTGCCACATACAGCGCGTAACATCACAAAGGTTTTCTAAGAACTAAAGTTAAAAGCATAAAAATTATTATATACTAACATTATAACTCAGACTCCCAAAATATATACCATAAATAGGGCACAATTATCACAGGCAGCCAGAAAAATGCTGAAGTCAAAGCCTTTGTTATGTTCTAACTTCTAAGTTCTAACAGAATCTGTAGTACTTCAATAGTTAGACCAACTCAATTGATGATGAAATCCAACACACGTTCACATTGAATCAAAGTATTAGCATGAATTTGAATGCTCGAGTCAACCATGCAAAGATTAAAGATAAAGAAGACAAGCCAGACCTTAGAAAATCAAGAGAATAAGCATAGCTATTTTATTCATGTACTAACAGTTAGGCTAGGCAATGCAGGGCTGGTTTTGTGAGCAATGAAGCTATGAAAAGCTTTATATTGCTTTTCAAGCATACTTTCTCCAAGATGACATACATATCAGGCCCTATTTTATTACATTTTCTTGCTATATATATATTATAAATGAACCCTATCTAATTATAGCTAATCCATTGGAAATAAGGGGGCATAACAGCAACAAAATAAGATTTCATAATCAAGTAGCTGGAATTATTACCCAAAAATATATCATAGCCTTGTTTAGGACTATCAAGTTCTACAATAGCATCAATTAATACCAGTCCTGTAAATCTAAATATAGCAATATTATCACCTAGTGCCTCTATTACAATGTAATTCTAAAGTCTAAACAGCTGAATGCTCATTTAATACGGCGTCAATGAACAAATACCCCTTAATAGATTTGGTAAACATGCTTTGGCTACACTATCAAAAAGACGACTTGTTTTGAATAATCTAAGTTTTCATATTTCACTATATAACTAGGGCAGAAGGAAACTATAATCATTCATCCCTGCTAAAGCATTATCTTCATAACAAAGGTTTTGGAAAATGAATTTCACCTTTTCAAAGGAAAATGAATTTCACCTTTTCAAAAAATTACAATGCCATAAACATAGAGAAATGGACGCCAGAAACAACGAAATTCTCGGACAGAATCAATAGTGAAACGGATCAAATACCACATTAGCACAAAGAAGCCGTCATTAAATAGAAACCCAAAAAAAAAAAAAGAATTAAAAAACCAGAGAGAGAGAGTACCCCTGTAACTGCATTTACGAAGGAGGGCAGCGATTATATGACGAGTAGAATCATCCGCTTCCACAAGCAACACTCTGAGCACCACCCGGGGTAAAAACTTCTCCCACCGAACCATCTTCTTGGTCTGTTCCTCCTCTGTTTCCAAACCCACCTCCATTTCCTCTTCATTCATCGCCACCAACACTTCACCCATTCTCAAAGAGCATACTACGACCCACGTACAACCAGAAAAAGCAGACACGCATGAAACAGAACTCAAAATTTCAGAACGGTGCAGAGAAAATCAAGAAGCAGCTGGAGAAGCATAATGAAGCGAACAAAGAGAGATCAGAAAAAGAAGCATAGCAATGAAGACGATGAATAAGAAGCAAAATCAACCTGACCCTTAAGCAACAAAAATATCTGAAAAGTCCGCAAAATTTGAGTGGAAGACGAAAGAGAGAGAGAATTTGAATACCTTGAAAAACCAGCTTTCGTTCACAACCGCGAAAATCGCAAAAAATATCTTCCATGCAAATCTCATTCTTTCTCTTTCTCTCTCTGGGTGTGTCAATGTTTGAATTTGAGCTCGATCAAAATGGTGGGCCCATCGGGAATATCCTTGGGAGAAGGTGACGTGGTGGAATCTGGGCCATATTATTTTCACGATGGGGACAAGATATTTTTCCAAGATGATTGCCACGTCGGCATTCATGCCACCACACTTTTGAATTTGTGGTGAGGAATGTGACACGTGGAACGTTGAGGAGAACCTTTCAGATTTTGTGGCTCTTGGCTCAGACTTTCGTTGGTGACTCGTACGAATGAATCTAAATAAATACTTAATTAAAACCCAACTGCTCTTCCACCCTCTTCTTTTAATAATTATCTACAGAAGTTCATTAACTTTAAATAATTAAATTAATTGTTCAAATAAATAATATAATTATTGTCTAAAGGCTATACTATCACTCAACAAAACAGATTATAATAAAATTCTTTCATTTCATAATATTATATATTTCCACTGTCATTTTCAATTCGAGACTACATGAATAATAATGTTAAGGCGAAAGTAGTTCTTGATAAGAGTGTATAAGATTTACTCCAATCCGAGTAATTTAGTTTAACCCAATAATATCAAATTGGTTCGCTAAAAATTCTTCATAAATTATGTCAAAAGATCAGGTCATTTATATAAAATAATGTTTTCGGTCAAGATGTACATTCAATATGACTTGATCCTAATTCTTTTAAACCTAATTAAGTTACAAATTAACAATAGGTTTGATTTAGGGTTTAAATAATTTAAAAGTTTATTTACACATATTAAAAATATTTTTATTTAATTTAGCATTTAATTTTTTAAAAGTTAATTTAATCTTTGAAATATTTATTTACATAAACATAAAAAAATTATTATTAATAAAAATTGATTTTTAAACAAAAATTTTTAAATATAAATCATGTTAATATAAAATCAGATTTAACTAAAATTATTTTTAAAAATTAAATTGACACAAAATCATATTAATTTAACACTAATTCAAACATACACAAAGTCTTATTAACTTGAACCTAAATACTGAGCGTACTAAATTAAATTAGGCCTCTCATCCTGCAAAAGTATTGCCCATATATTTTTACACCCGTACTTGTACATCACATTGATGAACATTTGAATGTTTGCTATAAGAATTGGTTTTGAAGAGAACTTTTCTTTATTTAAATGATATTCCTTTTAAATGTATAAATTAAGTGCTACAATACTTGTGAGTATAATCCCTCACACCTCCACCACTTCTTTAAATAGAAATATCCAAATTGTGCTGCAGTTTATGCCTATCAACATTGAAATATCCAAATGGATCATTTACATTCTTATTTGGACGGCAACAAATAATTATAGTAATCTAAACCAAGGAATGATTTTTATCAATTTCATAATTCAAAATTATTAATTTAATAATGAATATCAATATTTGAATTTATACAATTATTTTAATACCAACCATCAAATCCACTATAATAATAAAGAGTTCAATTTTTTTTAAAAAAAGAGAACTTTACTTGTCAGATTCGAGTTGTGTCGGGCTGTCATCTAAAAATGGTAGGTTTCATTCTTATTCATGTTCTGTAATTTGTTGTTGTTCATGAATTGTGGTTCACTTTTGTCTTAGAAGAATATATATACATATATATATATATATAATTCGGAGGAAATTCGTGTGGTTGCTAAGTTGTTTAAGCCGCTCCCCTGTCTCAAGGTTCATGCCATGTTTTCCTTTTCTCAATCTTTTTTTTTTTTTTTTTTAATTTTCGTACAATACGCTAGCATTTTTTTTTTTTTGAATAATACATGAGCATTTAATTAGTTTATGTGTTTTTTAATTACCAAAACAATTGGGCCCTGAAACTCACTAATATTATGTCCCTGGGATTGGTGAACCTATGATGCTCTAAAGTCCAAACCCATTCGCCACCGTTTCTGGCTTCATCTCTTGCTGTGTTCCGAAACCGTGAAGCAGAAGAAGAGATGCACAGACCAAATCTTCGCCCCTTCAAAACCATAACAACCGTCGCTTCCGTTCGTGTCTTGCTTCTAAGAAAACAGCAATCGATCTTCTTCTTCTCATCACTGCCCCATCAGTTGCAGAGCCCAACTCAACACCAAAGGCATCATAATGCTAAAGATTCGTCCGGTACTGATAATTCAAATTCCACAATTGGGTCTCCAGTCAGAGTCCAAAAGCTCATAGCTTCCCAATCGGACCCCCTTCTCGCGAAAGAAATCTTCGACTACGCCTCTCGCCAACCCAATTTTCGTCACTCTTATTCCACCTACCTCACTCTCATTCTCAAACTGGGTCGCTCCAGATACTTCTCTCTCATTGATGATCTCCTTCGTCGCCTGAAATCGGAGTCGCAGCCCGTTACTCCTACCCTCTTTTCATACTTGATCAAAGTCTATGGTGAAGCTGATAAACCCGATAAAGCCCTCAAAACCTTTTATACTATGATGCAATTCGACTGTAAGCCTTTACCCAAACACCTTAACGGCATTCTTGAAATTCTCGTTGCTCACCGGAATTATGTGAGACCCACGTTTGATCTCTTCAAAGATGCTCATAGGTATGGAGTTTTGCCTAATACAAAATCATACAATATTTTGATGCGCGCGTTTTGTTTAAATGGGGATACAAGTATCGCCTACTCACTGTTCAACAAAATGTTCAAGAGAGATGTCGTTCCGGATATAGAGTCTTATAGAATTTTGATGCAGGCATTGTGTAGGAAGAGTCAAGTAAATGGGGCTGTTGATTTGTTGGAGGATATGTTGAACAAAGGTTTTGTGCCAGATACTCTAACTTATACTACTTTGCTGAATAGTTTGTGTAGGAAGAACAAACTCAGAGAAGCATACAAGCTTCTCTGTAGGATGAAAGTTAAGGGATGCAATCCTGACATTGTTCATTATAATACTGTTATATTAGGGTTCAGTAGGGAAGGGCGTGCTCATGATGCTTGTAAGGTTATTGATGACATGCAGTCAAATGGGTGCTTACCTAATTTGGTGTCTTATCGTACTTTAGTATGTGGTTTATGTGATGAGGGAATGTTTGATGAGGCAAACAAATACATGGAGGAGATGTTGTCAAAAGGTTTTTCTCCCCATTTCTCTGTTGTTCATGCCTTGGTTAAGGGTTACTGCAATGTTGGGAAGATTGATGAAGCTTGTGGAGTTCTCAGTAAATCACTAAAGCATGGGGAAGTGCCTCATATGGATAGCTGGGCGATCGTTATACCTAGAATCTGTGAAGTGGAGGAAAATGTAATGAAGATGAGGGAACTTTTGGAAGAAGTTCTTAAGATTGAAATAAAAGGTGATACTAGAATAGTGGAGGCTGGCATTGGTTTGGAAAATTACTTGATTAGGAAGATACGAACCAGGTCAAGGGTACCCTAAATATCTTTGGCTACATGATCGACAAGTTTGTTTTTGACTTATGTTATTCAAGTTGGATCTGCCTGTTTAGTCCCAGATGAGAATCCCCATTCATTGCTGGGATGAGTACTCTTATTGCTTCTCGTGTATTTATTGTACATATAGGACCTTATATAGATATTGTATTTGGGATTCTGACTGGTTAGTGTATACAATCTAATCTTACACTTTATGTGGTAGGTACACATGACTCCTTTGACTGTATGTTTGAATAGGACCCTTGTTTATCTAGGAAATAAAACATGGTTTTCCATGACATTGCTGCAGCTAAACCATAATTTTGCAGCTTGTCTGGAATGCCGAAGAGTATTTCTTTTTTTTTTTTTTTTTTTTTTTTTTTTTTTTTTGTATATCTTAAGAGGGCTGGGAAATTCAGGATTTGTTCTGTGCCTTGAAAGTCAGACACAAGTATTTTATCAAATGAGCGCTTTGTCTTTTGCGAAGCTGAGAAGCCGTTCGACTTGAAAGCCTCAAACTACATTTGCAATCGTCTTCTGGCTAAATTCTTGGTTTCAAGCATTCATGCTTAACAAAGTTAATTGCCATTGTAATTTTAGATCCTTTTTGAGTAAACTTCAGTCAATTAAGGTTCAAGTGTGTAGAAGTGTAAGAAAAGAGGACAGAAAGTTGCTTATTTTAACCCTCGCATTGTTCGCCTTTCTTTAAGTTGGATTGGTCTTGGACGTGGCAATAGATAATGCCGCGCTTGTGAACAATGGAAACGTAGTTGTGCTAGATTCCAAGAGCTAACTTTCCTGCATTCATAGCTTGGATGCTAAACAGCATAGGAAATCTGTATCACGATTGGATGCTATCATGACTTGTGTGTTTGAATATCATTACGTTTATCATAATGGCTCTTGTAATCATTTTAACTTAAATTACATATAGTGACAGTATAAGAGATTAGAACTTAGACGGACTGGTGCTTCACCAAAGTCACATAATACGTGGCTAGAGAAAGCAGCAAGGAAATTAACTCTAATAATGGTCTTGAAGGCAAATTGTTCTTTGGGCGCTCAACTTAGAACGATATTCTTATGAAGTTATAAAAAAAAAATTTGTATGATAGAAGTAATATCCGAAACATACTTATTGTTAGTCTACGAGATGAAACTATACACTTCTTAGAAGCAGAGTATTCTTATCTCCATATCATGTCTAATAGCAGTTAACACTCAGACTAAATGAAGTTAAGAACCACATTCTTGAATATATACTAGAATTGCTCTACGAACTTTTGTGAAGAGAAATGCTACCGTAATTTTAACCAATCATTATCACTGTTAGAACTTCGAAGCTGTGGGTACATAGTACAGACTACTTGAACCTGATTTAAATGGCAAGCTTACAAGCATAGGCTGTAAAATGAAAAAGACAGAATAATGTTCTCAGGTTTATATTCATAGCTCGCAGTAGTTACAGCTCTGATAGAAGTATACAAGTTGGCGTAAAATTCAAAATTTACCGGCTGAAAACAACTCAGATATTGCTGATTACAAGTTAAAATACAACAAAAACAACATTAGGAATCCAAATTTAAATGGCACTGCCGAAGGAATAAGTCATCTCTTCTTCCGTATGACAATTTCATATTGAGGAAGGTCCTCAGATTTATCTCAGCTATACATACTAGAAATCCTTCTCCCTTCCGAAAACAACCAGGCAATGATGTTAAAACTCGGGAACTGTGTTATGTAATCTAGCTTGTGTTAATTCTATTTCACTTTGTTCTAACACCACATGCTTTTTCAAAAACTATAGATCTACAACTAGATAGCTCTATTATAATCCAATAATGACATATTATATCAAAGTAAAATAGGTCTTGACTTAAGAAAGCACAGACATAAAACATGACAAAATACGAACATTGCAACACGAAAAAAGATGAAGTGTCTAGATTCAAGTTAAAGCATTGTGTTGTATCTAATATGAATGTCGGACATTACTGCTCCCCTTTTTTAAGTTCCATGCTTTTCAGATCTTGACAGGTAAAACAGAACCTGGCTATACTTACACTTAAAACTTCAATCAAGGCCTAGTCCTCTCTATGCCTTCTCTCACTACTAGTATGCGGCCACGTAGTTCCTGCAAGAAGAATCAGACTAAGTAATGGAAACTAACAAGTAACAACTGAAATAACAAGCACAGAAATGGAAAAGCGGTGGAAGCAAAGTTTACTGTTCCATTAAGTGACATTGCTGCATCCCGTTCTGACTTTGCAAGGAAAGAGAGAAACGCATAGATACGGCTGCTCCCTTCTTTGTGATCGTGCAATATTCTAACACTAACCACAGTCCCAAATCTGCTAAAATGATTCCATAACTCTTCGGGTTTAACAGCCCTAGCAAGATTGCCAACATACAACTTATGAGAAGTTTCAAAGAATACAACTCTCTGGGGTGACGAGTTCATTGTCTCAGCATTTCTCCTTCCAGGATTCATCTCAACTGAAAATCTAACCCGCATTTCACGCCCGGCAATGTCCTTCAGTAAATTAAGCAAGAAGGAACAAAAAAAAAAAAAGGAAATGCTCAGATCAAATAAACAGAGCACAACGAATCAGGCACAAGAAAGGGGCCAGTTTCACACTAACTGATCCATCCAATGCAGCAACTGCATTTTTTGCTGAGTTTAAAGATCCCATTGTGACATAACCACATCCTCTACTTTCACCAGTCTCATCATTCCGACTAACCTGCAGCAGAACATTTGAATCAAAAACACAAGGCCCGATGATGATTCCATGCTTGCAAGTCTCAAAGTTCCCGTTGCAAATCGGGATTTTGTGCTTATTTGCTTCTTTGGTAGTTTTGAAAAAGATGGAGTGAAGTGTTTATTAATGGAACAGGTGGCATGTTTTCTAGTTTCCTACCTTAAAAGTCTGATGAGAAATTGGACGATATTTAATTCCCCATTGTTTAGAAGTGACAATGTCCTTACAAGGGAAAAAGGAGTAAATGAAAAATAAATAAACTAAATCTGTCTCAAAACCCCTAAGTTTGAGGAATTCAGAAATTAAGATGTTCTGTGGGATAGAATAGATTAACCAACCAGACACTGGTTTGGTATTTTTTTCACCGAACATTTCCATCCCAACGAAGCCCTACAGCACACTCAGACATTATTCTGAATTTCTAATTAAATTATCATGATAAAAAACTGTAAACTCCAAGACAATTTTTCCAGAGTGGACTAGTTTAACAGTAATGAAGAGCTTGTGCTTAGATGATAAAGTAATAAAATTCCACGACGACCCAATATAATTCTGAATATGAAAATTAAACAAATTTAAGCAATTTAACCAAGAGATGAAAAAGAGCAGGGAATAAAGAAATATTAAGGCTCGAACATATGCAGAAAGCACCTCCGCAGATAGAACAGTTCCATAAGGCTTGAACATATCATGAAGTAGGGTTGAGTCACAGCTCCTTGGGAGGTTACACACATATACTTCACACGGTCTTCCCACTTTCTTGGGCTCATTCTCGCCGGAAACGTCATCGTTTTCCGCGCCCACATATTTTTGTCCGTTAATCTCTTCTGCAAGCACTGCTTCTTCACTCACCACCGTCAAAGAAGTGCAAACCCTAGCTTTCCTGCTTTGCACCTTCAATAAAGAAGAACAAGACGAAGGCTCCGAAGTGATAGGCTGCGGATAGAAGATAGCGCCGAGGGATAACAGATGAACCGAAGAAGGTAAAGACGCCGAACATGAAACGAACCGTTTCGCTGAAGGTGCGAATTGGGGTTTGCCTCTGAGTGCTGCGAAAGAAGATGGAGTGAAGCAGGGAGCCTTAGCTGCCATTTCCTCCGATTCTCGAAGCCTAGTTCTAAAACCCAGAGTTGCCACATAAAAATTGGATCCGTCAAGTTATTATTATTATTAGTATTATTTTTATTGTGTTCTAGTTGTTACTTCCTTACTTTAATTATTTAATTTTTGAATTTTATGGATACACAAAAATTATTTTAATTTATAACAATGAGTAAAATTTTTTTAAATTGTATAGTATATTTTAACACTAAGAATAATAAATATAATATAATAGTTAAGTATTATGATTTGACTAATGGAAAAAAACATACAACGCAAACTTCATATAAGATAATGAAGGTCAATGCTCACGCATGGAGAAAAATGTTCTGACATATATTATTAAATTAGACGTTAAGTTTTGGATATAATAGAATAAAAAGGTAAAGATATTTCAATAATTAAAGAATTAAATAAAACAAAATAATTTATAGAAAATTAAATAAATTTTTTTTATCTATTTCTATGTGATTAAATTAAACTTTTTCAAAAGAAAACAAAAGGATTTAAGTACTATGCCTGTCAACTTAGTCATTTATTTCTTTTAATTCATAATAGTTTATTTTTCAGTACATTTCATTGGACGGCTCTTAAAAATTAAATTTAATAATATATTGTGATATAAATAAAATATAATAATTTAAAGAATATTCATAAATTAGTTATATGATATAGGTGAGAGAAATAACGAGAATAAGTTTTGTGAGAAAATATTATCATAAATTATTTAACTATATATATATATATTATTTTTATTTTAAATTATATCAAGTTATATTTATAATTTTTTATTAAAAAATTTAAGATATAGTTAATTAATTAATTTATTATTTTTTCCATTAATTTCAACAAATATCCAAAATTTAAAAAAAATTTTATTTAAGAGACGACTAATTAATTTTTAATTAATTATTTTATTATTGTTCTTATTTACTATAAAAAATTTACACATACATGTGTGAAAGATGTAAAAAAATATCACATGAAGAGCTGAATGTTTGATTAACGAATCCTCTCATTGATTAACAAAACTTTTATGTTAAAAAGAACTTACTTTATTTATATAATTGGTTTGGTTGCAAAAATGATTTAAAGGTACTAAGAATAAAATAGAAATGAGAATGAAAATGATGATAGAAATGAAAATAAATAATATGTCTTATCACTTCATTTAGTATAACAAGGAATGAAATAGAAAGATTTTGAAATATAATGTTTGGTTAAGATAAAATTGTGATAGAATGAAATGAAATAAGAATAAAAATGACTAAGTTACCCTTTAATTAATTGACCTTATATTTTCTCCCAATTCTTATGAAAGGGCTGGACTATATTGCAACCTATGTCCTAATCATTTATTTTGTATTAAATTATCTTTCTTTTGCATATCATAGCACCAATTACCAAAGACTTTCAAAGGATGACAATTTTCTTCTCATATTAATAACTTTGAAACGTTGTTTGCTATATTTTAGTGTTTAGATCATATAATTTAAAATAAAACAAAAATGTTGTGTCAAGTTTTAAAGCCACACGTAGGACTCAATATTTTTAATAAACTCTATTTAGACACTTGTAGAAAACTTTGACACTACAACACAAATTGAAATACTTAGAACCAACATCATCAAGAATCTACAAAACAATAGTTTCCTCCACCTCATTTTCACAAGTGGGTTTGCGTACCTAATGCTAATAAGAGTGCATGCACACTTATTTATATATACTTAGCTCTAAAATCAAAGATGCCCAAAGAAAAAAAGACCTCTAAACCTAGTTTAAGCACAAATCTATCAAGAGTGATTCTATAATTTCAGTTGAAGGTTGTTTGTAGTGTTTTGAGTATATATACTTATTAGCAATTCAAGTAAATATTTTTTATACTCAATATCTAGGTTTTTCTTAAATTATCTTTTATATGTTGTAATATTGTTTTTAAAACTTTATAACAAATACCTCCCGAGTATTTCATTTGCTATAACACTCCTTGTTTTTAACAAAAGCGCTTATGTCATGTGAAAGGATCAGAACTACTGGGACAACATAAATTTCTTATTCTTTGCATGATTAATTTTGGACGTACAACAATACCCACACAATTCTCACCTACTTCAACTGCTTTATTATGATGCAAACAGCAAACAGTCAGATACATAATAAAGGGCACAAGGGCATAATGGTTCGACTTTGTCCAGTACGTGCCTTTTCCTTCGGGTCTTCATGGAATGATCGTTACTATATATCAAGGAATGGTCCCCCTTCCACCTAATATTAAGAGTTTATTTAGTCGTTAGGATTGATATAACATGAATAAAAATGAAAGAAGAAATAATAATAAAAATATTAAAATATTATTTAATTAAGAATGAATGAAAATGAGTATATATATTTTTATTTTGTTTAGTTAATAAATTATATATAAAAATTAATTAGGTAATATGTATATTTTATTATATTATTCCTGACCATAAAACTAAAAAAAAAAGACATCTCTTTAAATTATTAATTAATAATATAATTATATATTAATATATAATTAATTAATAATATAATAATATATATTTAATAAATTTATAATAATTAATAATTAAATAATAATAAATACTAATATATTAAATAAATAATAATAATAAATTATGATTTTGATGTATTACAAAGATATTTTTGTTCAAAAATTATTATAAATGGGGACACTTTTGTTAAAATATTTTATTATTAGGAGACTAATTTTATTTTATAACTTTAGTTAGGGAGAGAATTATTCTTTATATGAGAGAGAGCATGTTCCTTAGAGAATGAGAATGAGGACCCAATCTATTAACCAAACATGGAAATTGGAGTATCTCTCATTCTTATTTTCATTTCTTCGCCTTCATTCTAGCAACCAAACGAGCTCTAATATTCTTTCACCAAGTTGCTTCAACAAACATAATTTTAGGGTATGTTTTGTTGTTAGAATTAATATAATGGGAATGAGAATAAGAGTGAGAGTGGAAATGAGAATATTAAAATGTTAATTGGTTGGAAAAGAATGAGAATAAACATGTCTTTCTTTACTTTATTTGGTTAATAGATTACACATGAGAATTAATTAAGTAATATGTATATTTTAGTATATTATTTCTTATAATAAAACAAAAAAAGATAGACATATATTCGAATTATTATTTAATAATATAATTATATATTAATATATATTTAATTAATAATATAATAATTAATATTTTAAAAATAAATAATAATAAATTAATAAATTAAAAATAATAATTTAATAATAAATAATAATAAAATAAAATTTTAATGTACCACATAGATATTTTTGTACAAAAATTATTATAAGTAGAGACATTTTTATCAAATATATTTTTATTCTTTTATATATTTTTATTCTTAAGAAACAAATCTCATCCTATAATTTTAGTTAGGAAAATAACTCTGATGAGAGAGTAAGTTTCTTATGGAATGAGTATTAGACTCTAATCTATCAACTAAATATTAAAATATCTTTCATTCCTATTCTTATTTTCTTGTTTTGAAAACAATAAATTATTTTAAAATACTAAAACAATTAAAACAAGTAAATATGTTGATGGACTAATACAACTTCAGCCAAAAATACCAAAATCTATTAAAAAAATCTATGCTCGTCTTGGCCTGCCGATTACTTCCCTTCTATCGCACTGTCCAGATCTGTGAGTTGTTGAACTCGTTCTCCTTCTCAAGAGAGCCAAGAGAGAATGGGCTCTACTCCCAACGGATCAATCGCATCCGTTGATCAAGACACCATTTCTACAACTCTATCGTCCTCCGTAGCCTTCGGCGCGCCGGAGGCACTGGACTATGTACGTTCCCTCACCGACGTTGGAGCCATGACTCGGCTCCTCCATGAGTGCATAGCTTATCAGCGAGCCCTTGACGATGGGCTAGACAACCTTTTGTCTCAGCGCACCGACCTCGACAAACAGCTCCTTCAACTCCAGCGGTCCTCCGAGGTTCTTGACATCGTCAAGTCAGATTCAGATCACATGCTGTCCAACGTTAGCTCCACTTGCGATCTCGCGGATGATGTCAGCCGTAAGGTCCGGGAGCTTGACCTGGCGCAGTCGCGGGTGCGTTCCACGCTCCTCCGCATCGATGCGATCGTTGAGAGAGGGAATTGTTTGGAGGGTGTTAATAAGGCGCTTGAAATAGAGGACTACGAATCCGCAGCGAAGTACGTTCAAACATTCCTCAAGATTGATGCAGAGTACAAGGAATCTGAGTCGGATCAGAGGGAGCGATTGATGGCTTCCAAGAAGCAGCTCGAAGGGATAGTGAGGAAGAAGCTTTCGACTGCTGTGGATCAGCGTGACCACCCTTCAATTCTACGGTTTATCCGGCTTTACACGCCTCTGGCTCTTGAGGAGGAGGGCCTGCAAGTTTATGTTGGATATCTGAAGAAGGTTATTGCGATGAGATCTAGGCTGGAGTTTGAGCAATTGGTGGAATTAGCGGAGCAAAGAGATGTGGGTAATAATGGTAATATTAATCAAAACCAAGTCAATTTTGTTGGGTGTTTGACGAATTTGTTAAAGGACATTGTGTTGGCAGTTGAAGAGAATGATGAGATCTTGAGGGGTCTGTGTGGTGAGGATGGTATTGTATATGCAATATGTGAGCTTCAAGAGGAGTGTGACTCTCGAGGTTCTGTGATCTTGAAGAAGTATATGGAATATAGGAAGTTGGCCAAGTTATCGTCAGAAATAAATGCCCAGAACAAGAATTTGCTTGCTGTTGGAGGAGATCCCGAGGGACCAGACCCACGCGAGATTGAATTGTACTTAGAAGAAATTCTGTCACTCATGCAATTGGGTGAGGACTACACGGAATTCATGATTACAAAGATCAAAGGTCTTACTTCTGTAGATCCAGAGTTGGTCCCCCGAGCAACTAAAGCATTCAGGAGTGGTAGTTTCTGCAAAGTCATTCAAGATATAACTGGATTTTACGTTATTTTAGAGGGATTTTTCATGGTAGAGAATGTGAGAAAAGCTATAAGGATAGATGAACATGTGCCTGACAGCCTTGCGACTTCAATGGTGGACGATGCGTTCTATGTCTTGCAAAGCTGCTTACGTAGAGCAATATCAACTTCAAATATTAGTTCTGTTGTGGCAGTTTTAAGTGGTGCTAGTAGTTTATTGTCTAATGAATATCATGAAGCCTTACAGCATAAAATAAGAGAGCCAAACATTGGGGCCAAGTTGTTCTTGGGCGGTGTTGGTGTGCAGAAGACTGGGACAGAAATTGCAACGGCTTTAAATAATATTGATGTTAGCAGTGAGTATGTTTTGAAACTTGAACATGAGATTGAAGAGCAATGTAATGAGGTAAGTGGTATATTTCTTGTACCCTGCTCTTATATTCCACCAAAAAAATTCAATATGGTAGTAAATATGGTAGGCACATCATCTGCCTTATGCATGCCATGTTCAAGTAGAAGGTGAGAAAAGTTGCTGGAGATTAATCATAGGAAAAGTTGATGGAACAAATAGGTAGTTATCAGCATGTATGTTTAGTTTCTGCGTTTATAAACAGTACAGACTATAGTTCTGAGAATGAATGAGCTGGCTTGGAGATATCAGCATGCGCTATGTGCCCATGGCCAAAAGTAGTGTTTTGGTGTTGTGCTTATACTTTAAAAATTAGATAGATACAACTAAAAAACAATGACGCAGAACAGAAAACAACCTCAAGATCCGCATATTAGTAACTTCAATTACTGGATGATGCTATTATCTGACAGAATGCTAATGCTCAAATTTAATACACAACATGTAAATGATTGATTAAACAGATTCTGTGCAAGGATATTATAGAAATGATATTTTTAAGTTTTCACTTTAGGCCATATATACTTCCCAGTTTAATGCCTTACATTTCCTATGGAGAGACTAATATTTTAGGTTAGTTCGCTTTTTTTCAGGGGTTCATCATTGTAGAACGCATCTTTAGGTGTTTATGATGGAAGACCTTTGGTTGACAGTAATTTGAACTCCCAGAGGACAGAAAGTCATGAGTATTCATTGTATTGTGAATTGAGATGTTAGCAACTTCAACTAGTGAAATGCCTTATATTTCCTATGTTACCTAGTTCAACATTCTTTTTAGGTTAGATTCAATGGCTTTTTTTGTTTGATACTTTTTACAGTAAAACATGGATCTGTTGCGGGACAGCAGATCAATCCATGCTCCTCTCTCTCTTTTTTTTTTTTTTTTCTTTAAATGGCCTTCTACATGTGGAGGATCCATGAGCGTAATAATTCTACAATTTTAGGTGGTTGTTTGTCATGGTAGATAGATGATAATTTTTTAACCTCATTAAGTTTTTTTTCTGTATCTTGAATTTGCTCATTTTGAATGTTAATTTTGAAGACCATTCTATGAAGATTGGTTGAATATCTTCATATGAGATCGCCGTTACCCTTTTTGTATCTAACCTTGGTCTTTAGGACAAAGGGCTGAAGTTTTAATTTGTTTTCCTACGTGTGATGGCAAATCTTGTAAATCAATCTTAGTTTGTTGTTGTCAGAAAATTAGATTCATGAGGTCCAAATGAAGATCATTGCTCTGATGTTATATTTCTCTTTAGAAAATTTTCCAGATCATATTTAATAGGATTTATACTTTTATAGTATATTATTTAAATAAAATGCTAGAAATTGAAATTGCTAATTTAGTTCTTTACTACTTTAGTGATAGATAATAATATTGTAGCACGACCAGTAACCTAGTCAATTTGCAACTTTGTATTAAAAGCTAAAGTAATCCAATTGAGCTTCTAAGTTTCAAATTAAGCTAAGAAATTACCTCAGGAAGTTGAGCATTGAAGACTGGAGGTGTTGGTATCACAGTTTGGAAGGTCACACCTAAAATCCCCAATTTTCAACTCACCCATGTCCACAAATTTTGGAGGGGAGGGAAGCGGCAGAGGGAGAGAGAAGAAGCACTGTGTAAAGTCTGATTCAAGCTAAGGACAATTTAGGAAAAGGAGTGAAAAGTGGGAAAAGAGGAAGAAGGTAGGGAGAAATTAGGAAAATGAGAAATAAAGGAAAAGAGAAAAAGAACATGTGTAATTTCAGTTGGTTCAAGTTAATATATCAAATAATAAAAATTATTGATGGATTTCGTAAGTTCAATGGATTCAAATTCATGATATATGAGGGCATAATATCAAAACTCAATACTATTTATATGCAAATTTTTAAAAATTGAGTTATTTGTTTGTTGTTTAGGGTTTCTAGGTAATGCTTAGGGTTTAGGGCATAACATATACCCTTAAACTTATGTAGCTCCACCAACGATGGCATCATACAGATGCCTGATTTCTAGGTAATGCTTGTTCAAAATGTTTGGTAAACAGGGTCAGAACTGCAGAACTAAGATAAGAAACTTGGAGGGGCCCAAAATAAAATAAGAGAAATGAAGGATTGTTCAGAGAAACAATCTTGAGGGGCCCAAAATTACAATTTACAAAAATTAAAAAAAAAAATTGTTGAGTTAACGTTTACCCCGGTAGGGGCCTGAGGGAGTAATTTTTAATTTTTTTTTTTTTTCTCTAGTGGGGATGGGGGTGTAAGGGGTGGAGGGGGGTTAGGTTTTACTGTACCAAAGGTGTAGTTTTCAGTATACCCTGGACTAAAGCAAAAATTCTGTTCTCTGGACTGGTCTTCACTTGAGAAAGAAAGCCAGGTTTGTTTAGTTTCGGTGGTTATGAAAAGTCTAGTTCTGATCTTTTTATTTATCATTAAATATGATGATTTTGGAAGTAATTATATACAAATCATTTTTTGATGCCTAGAGATTAGGATTCTTACTGGGAAATTCTTGTAAGGCATGGCAATTATAATAAACGGAATGAAGAATTTCTACTCCAATTACTAAATTCCCCCTATTATCGGGGATGATTGCTGGATTAAAGTACTCACCCTTTGGTTGGATACTATACTGTGGTCCATTTTATGGGCAAAGGTGGCTTATTACATCCTGCTCCTACCCTCAAAAGGGCTGGACTGTTACAGCTGAACTCTAGGCAGGCCTAATAAAATTCACTGAAGATGGAAACTCATTTAGTTTGACAGAGACCCAAGGCCCTTACTTTAGATGTTTTGAGCCTGACATTCAGGGGAGCACGGTTATAAATGTAATTGGGGATCTTGGTACTTCTAAAGGGAATCTTGGTTGAAAATTTAAGCAGCTTGCAAGTATTTCTTATTCAGGCTGTGTTTTTTTTTTTTTTTTTGGTTTAAACAGACATCATATGAGAAAATATATCTCAATCATGGTGATTACTGCAGAGAGAACTTTGATTTATCTAATTACAGATTCTCTTTCAGGTTTCTTCTCTATGTCCATAAGATGTTCATGTATGGACTGATATGGAAGAGACTGATTAATAATGTGAAAATTTTGTCCTGCACCAGAACTTTCCTGTGTCATTAAAATATGAATTGTACCGATCAGACTGTCTGATTAGATTATCTTAATAATAGCAATTTTAAGTCAGTTATTTATGTCAGTCTGCTAAATATGATTTTAAATTTTCTGAACTAACTAACTGCCTTACCATATGTAGGTTTTTCCAGCACCAGCTGATCGAGAAAAGGTAAAATCTTGTTTGTCTGAGTTGGGAGATATGAGCAATGCTTTCAAGCAATCTTTGAATGCTGGCATGGAACAACTTGTGGCAACTGTTACACCACGTATACGCCCTTTATTAGACACCGTAGGAACAATCAGCTATGAGTTGTCTGAGGCTGAGTATGCAGATAATGAGGTGAATGATCCATGGGTTCAGAGACTTCTCCATGCTGTGGAGACAAACGTGGCATGGCTGCAGCCACTGATGACTGCTAACAACTATGATACTTTTGTTCATTTGGTCATTGATTTTATTGTGAAGAGATTGGAAGTGATCATGATGCAGAAAAGATTTAGTCAGCTTGGTGGCCTCCAGCTTGACAGAGATGCTAGAGCATTAGTGAGCCATTTCTCCAGCATGACGCAGAGGACAGTTAGAGACAAGTTTGCACGTCTTACTCAAATGGCAACTATTCTAAACTTAGAAAAGGTGTCTGAAATTCTAGATTTCTGGGGTGAGAACTCAGGTCCTATGACCTGGAGACTAACTCCAGCAGAGGTTAGGCGTGTTTTGGGTCTTAGAGTTGATTTTAAACCGGAAGCAATAGCTGCTCTTAAGTTGTAATACCCATCTATAAAGCCCTTTCATATTCTTTTGTTCTTTTTCATCTGATTGGTATTTACATCTTCGCTTTTATTTTGTTTGGGCAGCTAACATTCTTTCAGTTTTTTATGCTGTTTGCATTAAGTTGGCTGCTATTTTAAAAGCAGAAGACTAAGTGTAAACAGATTTGCCCTGCAAGGTGGTCCTAAGTTATGCAAGGGCATTTTGTAAGAATTTGGACATTGCTCTTCGTTTCTACCGTCCAATTCTAGAATAGGTATTTCTCTTGTAAATCTCTTTGGAGAGTTTCAGTTCAAGTTTCAAAAACTTTAAAAGGTGATGCTTGTTGATGTTTGTTCGTGACCTGGAAGTTTGCAAGGACGAGGCGGAAGGAGATAGAATGGAAGAATCACTTTTGCCTTATCTGGATGATTAATGAGGATGGTAATCAAGAAATAGCTGTCGCTTAAAACTTCAATTATCTATATCAATTTAATTTAGAGGATAAAAATGATTAATAAAAAAATTTTATAAGGAAATAGTGTGTTCCCTTCATTTACTTTACAATTTAGAGAGATAAAAAGGGAGACATTAAGGGAGAAGAGGCTCTTAAAGGGTTCTACCATTTTTTTCTTCCTTTCAGATTTTATTTTTAAAATGTTCTTTCACTTATACCCTTCCTTCTATCCCTCTAAATACTCGTCATACAATCATCGCCTAACATATAACTTGTCCTTCTTTGATTTATCTATATTTTTGTATTTGGACAGTACTACCAGCACAAATACTAATTGCATAAACATTAAACAACTATGAATTAAAGGTTCTTAATAATTCCAACCTAAGGGATAAATCCTGCTTATATTAGAAAATGGTAATACAATTTCAGAGTGTGATTATAATGAATATCTAGTGAAGAACATGCATCCAAACTTGAATAAACTAAACGTGAGCAGTGCCTTCAGTGAATTTTGGATCCTCACATCTATACCTTCCATCTGGTCCAATTCCAAAACCCTTTGGGTCAGCAAACACATTCTCCAAAAGCTGGCTGCGAGGTGGAAGAGGGCTCTCATCAGCAAACTCAACAGAGTCCTCAATCACCTCATCAATCTTTTTCTCTATGGCCTTCAACTCCTGCTCACTCGCTAATTTGTTCTCAATCAAGTATTTCTTCAGTGCAGAGATCGGATCCCTACCAGCATAGTGTGCCTTCTCAGCTGCCAGAGCAGAAACAGATGATGACAGTTAATAAACATGAAGTTGGCAGATGCAAAGACGATAACAGAGTGTGATGTCCCTTTTGGGAAATTTAGGTAAATCCAGTTTATTAATTATAGGTAGCCTAATCAGAAGTGGGTATGATTGAAAAAATGAAATGTATGTCTAACATGCTTTTATGTTAATCAGACATGACTCTGTTTTGTACTTGCAGTAAAAATGCTGCAATAAGTGACTTTATACAAAAAATAGAAATTTAAATGAACATAGGGGATCAAAATATATCATAGGATAGCCTCAAACAACTTTTTTAGTCCACAAAAAATCAGAGGATAAGATCTGAAGCTAGAAGAAATTCATTGTTTTGCCTAGAGACTCTTCAGTAATTGGTTACAATCTAAAATGTTTATCCAGTAGATATGATCATTTCCAATACCCTATAACAAAATGGTACCTCTTACTTCTTCCATTAGCAGGTGTAGAGTACATTACTGCAAGTTCAACCCCTCAATATTCAAGATTCATATTTGCTAATCAATAGATTAAAAGTCAGTTGACAGACTAAGAACTACTATGTTAACGGAGTAGGCAGCCATTGGATATGAGTGATAAATCCAAATCAATTGCCTTAACATCTATATTTTGTCTATATCCAACACTTGGAAGATGCTGCTCTTAAAATTGGATAAATTCGAAGAAGCTGGGATTAACACTAGGTAGAGTACAGGAAAAAAACAATGATATGAGGATTCTGCACAATGCTATGCAGCTAAATATAACATTAGGATAACAGCAGCATAATTTGCTTATACAATATCCAGAGTGAAATAAGATATTTAAGATAAGAAAAATAATCTAAATGCTCACCAGGGTCACGAAGCTCATCAGGATCAGCCAATGAATGTCCTCTAAATCTATAGGTCTCACATTCCACTAGAGTTGGTCCCTCGCCTCTTCTAGCTCTTTCAATCGCCTCCTTTGCCACCTCCCTGACCTTCAAAACATCCATTCCATCTACATGAACCCCTGGCATTCCAAATGCTGGCCCTTTCTTCCATATCTCAGGATCTGAAGTTGCCCTGAGATGTGACATCCCAATAGCCCACAAATTGTTTTCCACGACAAACACAATTGGTAATTTCCACAATGCTGCCATGTTTAGGCATTCAAAGAATTGCCCATTATTACAAGTCCCATCTCCAAAAAAAGCCAAGGTGACATTATCAGCATCTGCCTCTTTCAATACCTCCCTTCTATACTTACTGGAAAATGCTGCTCCAGTGGCTACTGGAATCCCTTCACCAATGAATGCAAACCCACCAAGCAGATTGTGTTCTTTTGAGAACATATGCATTGAACCACCTTGACCTCGGCAGCATCCAGTAGCCTTTCCAAAGAGCTCACTCATTACAGCACGAGCTGGGACTCCCTTGCTCAGTGCATGAACATGGTCCCGGTAGGTGCTTACCACATAATCTTCTTTCTTCAGAAGTTTGATGAATCCGGTTGACACAGCTTCTTGCCCATTATACAAGTGGACAAAACCAAACATTTTGCCTCTATAATACATCTGGGCACACATGTCTTCAAAGGCCCTGCCTAATACCATGTCTTCGTATAGCTCCAGGCCTTCCTCTTTTGTAATAAGCTGGCATACATAAATCCAAACAAAATTCCATTTTTAAACACTAGGTTCCAAAAATTAATTTTAAATTCAAACCATTTTTCATAATCTGAAATTAGTTGACAGATTATACAAGAGCTGTAGGAAAAGGAGGAAAAGAAGTCTCTTTGAAGTCACTTTGTTATTCTTTTGACTTGACTTGACTTTCAACAACCAATTACAAAGGGTATATACATATATATATATGCACATTAAATGACCCGTTAACATCTAGTTACACAAATCACAAATTAATACACTATAAATGAACTTGAACATTCTAGGTACATGATCAAGCATTGAACTTAAACCTATTAACAAATGCCAAATTACTAAATCCTTCTAAAGTTCTTCTTTTGTAGAATCTACATATTAATTTAGAAGACAATAAACAAATTTCTTTTTCATTTTTTCTTAAAAAAAAAAGAAGAGATTTACGCTAAAATCACGCGGCTTGATTTGTTTTGGCTGTAACATAAGAAACTAATTGAGGTTCAGTTAAGCTAGATAAAGCGGAAAGCTTAGTCTTTTGAGCAACCCATTATACAGAATCCATGCTATACAATTCCCAATAGGTATTCGCGGAAGCAGAAATTGATATCAAATTAAGGGTATAAACTCTAAAGGGTTACCAGATTGGCGCTTGATTTGGGCTTCTTTTCCTTGACAACATCGGAAACAGCAACAACAGCGGCTCGACGATGGACATTGTGCTGAGAAATCTTACTGAGAGCATTGAAGCGAAGCTTGTGCGTGGATCCAAGGAAAGAGGAGCTAGTCCTGAAGGGATCAAAAGACATAGGATTAAGCTTATCATTGGATCTGGAAGTGGCGGAATTGAGAGAAAGGGGTTGCACGAGCTTAGTTGCAGAAAAAGACATTTTGTGAGAAAGAGAAGGGAAGGGAAGGGAAGAGAGAAATATGGAATGGATTGTGTGGCTCTTGGGGTCTTGAGGAGTGAAGGAAAGCAGAAGAGGTAATGGGTGCTATAGCAGCATATGTAAGAGGGGAAGAAGAGGCGGAGGAAACGAGGGAAAGAGATGTGGAAATAACCGTCTTGAGCGTTGGGATGGGGACTATGACTGGGAGGCTAGCTAAGTGGAAATGATTTCATAGACAAAACGAAAGAGCTGGACACCAAAACCCAACCAATTTTTTCACATGGTAATATTATAAAGCGAAACATGATAAATACAATTTAATTAATGAAAAAGTTGTAAAAATTCTCTAGGTCATTTATTGAATAATTTTTTATTTTTAAAATTAAAAAGTCTTTAAACTTTTTTATTCTAAAAAATAGATCTTCTTTATCTGTTTTTTTTGTTAAATAGGCCAATAGTACCTCACATGTTATAAATAATAATAATCTTTAATTTGAAATAGTAATCAACTGATTAAAACAAAAAGAAAGAAATTAGAACAAAAAACAAAAAGAACAGTCTTCATTCAACCCCAATTCTCCGTCCTAGTGACACGGCGCCTCCCTCAATCACTAGAACATTACTAGAACGGATTCTCTCATGTTTATACAGAACATGAAATACATATTTAAATAATATGTATTATAAAATAAAAATTTGACAGTTTAAATTTTATATTAATTTATACCTGAGATATATGATTAGGTTTCTTGTCACCATAAAATATTTATTTAATGGTAAAAAATAAAAACATAACCCTCAAGTAATGGAATATCCAGACTCATCACTCATCCCCCTCTCCCCCTCTCTCATCTATTATCATGGTCCCAACAAAATTTTGGTGTGGCATTGTATTATCTAACGAGACAATTTTTTCCAAATTTTTAAAATAAATTTTGGAATCACGTGGAATGGTTTTTGCACAACTCTCATTATTTTATTAAAAAAATAGTATAATATAATATATTGAAGCAATAATTTTGATGGTTCAAGATTACGTGCATTAATTATTTGTATTATAACGTCAGAATAAAAAATTTATGAGATTGAAATTTTATTTTATAAACATGCTCATATTAGGGATAAATAAATACTCATTATATTAATCATTAAAAATATTAATTTGGCATTAGCGCATTAAGGAAAAAATAGTCTAAAAATTTAATTTTAGTATAAATAATGCTGTAAAATTTCTGATGTTATAATTTATACTTTTTTTTTTTGGTATAATCATGTAAAATAATATTGTTATTACAAAATTTTAACATTTTATAGTTCAACTAAAAATATTCCCTACTGTTTGCTTTTAATTGTTCTCTATTTCCACTGTTACGGCGCCAATATGAAAGTTGGGTACATCTGCGGAGGGTGAGGTCTAGGCGATGAGAAAATTATATTCATAAATAACCTTTTAAATAAATATTTTATTAGTCATATAAGTACTTGGATCTTCTTACTGATGCAAATTGATAACTACATATTATTGCGTAAGTTTCTGTTAAATTATTATTCTCACCAATACTATTATAACATAGTTAATGTAACTGCAATTGTTTTTCATAATCACATGCAAACCATTAAACAAATATGGTGACTAATCTAATCGATTCAATTTTCTAAAAGTTAAAATTAGGTTTTTATCTATATTTTTTGAGTTGGATTAATTAAGCATTTTAAAGTTATATTAAGTCAATTTATTACTTAAAATTTAAATAAATAATATAATTAATTGTTATTATTATTTATAAGATTATATATAAAAAAATTTATAAATACAAATAAGTTATTCAATTGGTACAAATCTTTTAAATAAAATATATTAAGTTTTATTTATTTTTATTACACTAAGGTTTTTTTAAATAATAAGTTTTTTTATTCAAAAAACATTTATTTAAATTTTTATGGCCAGACCAAATTTCAAAAAACGCTCAAATCCAACTTGTTTTATAAATAAAGTTTTTCTAATTAAATTTTTTATTTAGAAATTATTTTTTTGAAGTAAACTTATGTGATTGGATTTTTATAATAAACACATTTACTAGTAAGTGGTAAGCGGTGTTCATCAATGGGGTTTGTTCGGATTTCCAAGGCAGAAAGTTGGTCACCATGAAAATATGAACTCGTGAAGTGATGACATGCCGACATGGCACTTTGGATCACTTGGATAAACTCCAAGTCTTTTTCTGCTTTTAGGCAATTCGATCGGCATATCTGTTTGGTTCTGAATTTATTCTTATCAACAGATGGGGTCCATATATAGCTTAAAGTGTCAAAGTTCACTTGTTTCTCTGCAGTTTTTGAATTGAATAATACATTTTTGTGGATTGCATTAATTAAGTATTTGATTATTCTTTTCAAAATACGATATTTACAATGTTGGGTAATTTCTAATAACAACTCTAAGCCAATATGTATGTGGCATAAGTAGAGGTATTGAATTGAACAATACATGATTGTATAAATTGATTAAACTTGTACAAATATTATTCCTCTTTTCCCTCAACGGTTCTTTTTTATTCTCACTTTCTTCCTGCGTCATGCTTTTGTCACGGCCATATACCTCTTCCTGTAATCATGTCTTACGGGAAGATCATAGCTTTTCATTATGAATTTTTTATGTTGGGGAAAAATTCTGTAAGTAGTTACCACCAAATTGTTGATAGGAAGGGGACTGCACATGCCTGAGGCAATTGCTTCTACAAGTGTATCTTGGAACTTGATGTTTTCTTGATGGCTTAAGAAAGTGAGTAAGAGGGAAATTAATAAGATTTCGAGGATGGATTCTCAACAGATGAATGTACAGTGCATTAAAAAAAATAATAATAATAAGTGAAATCTATGTATATTTTCACTCTTTTTATATCATTATCTCTTCGTAAATGTGAACCGCATTCATTTATAAAGAATCTTTAATGCAAAAATTTTCAGGAGTAGCTCAAGTAGGTAGATTTAAGAGTATTTAATATGGGTAACTTCAGTTGAGTACATATATCAAGTCGAGTTAAGTCTTTTCTTAACTCAAAACTTGGTCGGGTTTTAACATTGGGCTAATTTCTTAGGCTGAACCTCAAATTTAATTAGAGGTAATTCATTTTGTAATGAAAATTAGTCAAAGTTAATTCATGTTAGATCAAGTCTACTTTAATAAAAAAGACATTATAAATTTGAACTTGAAATTTTAAAAAGAAAAAGAATAGTCCACATTTAACAAATTAAGTATTTTATATTAATAAAAGTGGTCCATATCCAACAGAAACACAAAAATAGTAGCTATCTTGAACAAAAATAGCCTATCTGGAACCCAAAGGCAAAAATAGGAAATTAAAATAAAAGTTTATTTAGGTTGGGTCGAATTAAGCATATATTATGGCCAAGGTTTCAGGTTGGAATTGAGTTTTATATCAATCGCTCAATTTTTTTTAGAACAAATTTATGCAAAATCTAACTCAATCTCACATGACTGAATTAATCAAGAAAGAATGGGTCTTGCACGCCCTAATAAATGTTGTACTCTTAATTTCTAACTTACTGAATTTTACAAGTAGATTTCCATCACCTACGTTTTAGTTTTAAAAATTAACGAAAAATTAATATTTTAAATTTAATCTAACATTTAAAAAATATTTCATTGCATTTTAAATTTAATCTAACATTTAAAAAAAAAATTTCATTGCATCTTAAACTCTGTCTGTAAGTTACATTTATAGTTAAAGTTCAATCTATAAGGCAAAACATAAACTCTCATTTTACGTTATGATAGATTTTAGGCCCTATTTGATTGTTGGAAATGATGTCCACGAGCATGAGAATGAGTTTTGAGATAATGCAATTTTAAGCCTATATAATGTATTTGGTATGATTTGAAAAAAGAATAAAAATGAGAATGAAGATAAAGTAAATTACCAAAATATCTAAAAAAATTAAATTATTAAGTATTATTTGTAAGTTTTGTAAAAATAGTTTTCTATTTTTTTTTTTTTTAATCTTTTCTTCCTTCCCCGTCAAACCAAATCTGGTGAATGAGCCAGCAGAGCTCAAACACCAGCTAGAAATGGCAAAGTTCAAACACTGGCGAAGCTCAGACAACCACATTCATTGTGTTGTTCCATTCAGAAATGGCAATGCTCAATGATTCACGCCAGAAATGGAATCAACCACACTAAAATGGTCGCCGAAAACACAAACACGCCTCAAAAGGATAAAATCATAAACAGAACAATAGAAATAAAATTAACATAGGTGTAGAATCTTCATTGCTGGGAATACAAAACTGGGATTGACAAAAACTTAAACAGAAGAATAACCTTCATTAGAATAGATCGTTGGAAATACAAAGGAGGGTGCAATGATTTGCTCGAAGGAGAGAGAGTGTTTGAAACGAGGAGAGAGAAATAATGTGTAGGGAAAATAGACACCGAATAGAAGTAAAATTGTAGTAAATAATTTGAGATGACATAAAAAATTTAACGTGAAAAAATCTCAATAGGATAAAAAACTATAGACATGGAAGAAAAGACTTTATTATGATAAAAATATGAGTTATACTTTCTTTTTATATAGTAAAGATAATATAATAATTTTATATCTCTTGTTAATAGGAGAATACTAATCTCATAACTCTCTCCTTATATAAGATTGCTCATTTCTTAGTTATGAGAAATGAGATTTTGAAACTCTTTATTTATAGAAAAGAATGAAAGGCTTTAATGCAATTTTCAAAGAACTAAATTGCAATTACAAAAAATTTTCTTTTTCTTTTCAATGGTTAGCCACCAACCAAGAAGAAAATGTTGGCACTTACTTTACCTGTAATAACACAAAAATAAATAAATTTTAAGAGTAATATTAAAAAAATAAAATAAAATTTTATAGACTAAAATAAAATCAGAAAATATTAATTAGGGTACAAATTATAATTTTAACTATTTTTAGGGACTAAAATGAAAAAATATTTTTTGATATAAAAAATATAAAACTTAACTATTGTATATTAACTTGCATAGTAAATGTCGGCAAAAACAAGAGGTTGTTGTGCAAATTTTGGTTGAAACGCATGGCTACTATTTGCACAGTGCCAAATAGTACTTGCATAATAACTTAAAAAGTTTTATAAATAGTATAAATATTTCTTAATTTTCCCATTCAAATTGGAAAGAGAGGTCGAATGAGCATTCATATTTGTGTGAGAGGTAGCTTTGCGGTGACGTCTTTAATTCAGGTTATGTTATAAGAATATGGGATCTCTACTATTGATCTCTATTGATGAGTGTATAATTAGTAAAGTAGTAGTTTTCATTTTACCAAATGCCTTTATTTTTTTGTCTAACTTTCAATTTCTTTATTTTTATGTGGATTATATATATGTGTATATATATATATATATATATATATATATATATGTTTGTATGTATTCTAAACTAGTCTTTATTTTCTTGCACATAATGGTAGTGAAATCACATTTAATAAATTGAGTAGAATTAAGACATTAAAATTAAAATTAATAGTACTTTTATGGAGCTTTTTGGATTTTGTAAAAGTAAAATTATGGTAGGCTGTGCCGCTTAAATGACTAATTTAAATTCTATAAGTTCTTTGACAAAGCAATTCCATTCTATAACTTTTAAGATTTATGGCAGGATTATACCGCCTAAATAGTCACTGAAAAGTAGGGTTGCTATATTTTCCCTACCAGGAACATTTTGGAATATGAACTATGCTAAAAGCTCCTGAATCAATTTAGACTTAGGAAAGTGGAAACTAAATATGCAGTGAATTTTAAGATATAAAGGGGATTTCAAACTATCAAGAGTGTTATTATTATTATTATTACTATTATTATTATTATTATTATAAATATTATATATAAGATTTATGATTTCTGTATCTAACAACTGAGGTATAGATACAAATGATCAGTAGGTTCTCAAGTGATCTGAATGCAGGTTCTATTTTAATCCTTTATATTATTGTCACTTCATTTTTAATCACTCTGTATTTTATTTTATATTCATGATTATTTTTATTTAAATTACTTTATGGTAGTAAATATATTTAAATAAAATTATTTATTTTTATATCCTATTTATACTATTCAATGAATTATTTAGATGTATCTAGTGAAAGGATACGAAATGAGATATTGAGATGTATCCAGAAAAGGAATACGAGAATGAATTATTGAGACGTATCTAGTGAAAGGATACAGATATGAGATATTGAGATGTATCTGGTAAAGGGATACAAGTATGAATTATTGAGATGTTTCAAGTGAAGGGATGCAGATATGTGATATTGAGATGTGTCTGGTAAAGAGATACAAGTAATTATTGAGATGTGTCTAGTGAAGGGATACATATATGTGATATTGAGATGTGTCCGGTAAAGGGATACAAGTAATTATTGAGACGTATCCAGTGAATAGATACAGATATGAGATATTAAGATGTATCTGGTAAAGGGATACAAGTATGAATTATTAAGACATATCTAGTAAAGGGATACATATATAAGATATTGAGATGTATTCAGTAAAGGGATACGTGTATGAATTATTGAGACATATCCTAAATATGGATATAAGATATTGAAATGTACCTAGTAAAAAGGATACAGAATAAATAATTGAAACGTAATTAGTAAAGGAATATGAGTATGATGACTTTAGTTCTTTCTTTGATACCCGCTTCATATAAAATTTAAGATTTAGAAATAATATTTTATTTATCAAAACTTGTTGTTATTAAAAAAAAAATTCTAAGGTTTTTATTGTTTTCCCTTTTCGCTTGCTTTGATATTTGTTCACTCACTAAATCAGTGATATACTTACACCTCTTTCTTTAATATTTTTCATATCAGTATGTGCTAGTGAAGTTGCTTTTGGAATTTTCTTATTGTTCAGGCTTTTTAGTATGTTATTCTAGGTTAATAATAGTGTACGTCTAACTTCAAAGAAATGACTACTAAATGTCTATTTTTTTTTTTTTTTGGATTTTGTGAAGTATTGTAAGCCTTGTGTGGGCTATTTCCTTATTATACCAACTATATATATTATGAGACATCATTAAGTTTATCAGTTTAATATCATTGTGAAATTGTTATATTATATTTCAAAATGTGTCTGATGTGAATTATCGATATTTTTAGAAAACGTAAAAAAAAAAAGTTATTTTAAGCTGGTTGGGCTATGTTAATTTAGCATATGCGGTGATCAAAACTAATGATTTTGGGTTGTAACACCTACCATTGACAATCTTCCACTTAAAAATTTGATTGAAAATCAATTAACTTTCACACCATTATTCTTTCCTTGCCATTTCATATTGCTCACGTCTCTGCTAGGCTAACAGAAGATCTACACCATATGAACTTATAACTGTTAGATTATCTTCTGTAATACCCACTATATTTTTATCCCCACCTTAAATATTTTTACCCCTAATCATCCCTAATATTCTTATTAATAATATTTTATCACAATAATTACATCCATTATCCCCACATAATTATTTTAAACACCTAATTATACCCACTATCCCCACTTTAATTAATTAATACCCTAATTATTCTCCACTAATACTAATCTATTCTCTAATCATCACCTCACTAACAATATTTTATTACACAAAATACATCTTAAAACCATAAAAAACACTTAAATTATATCTTAAAACTCTATCAAAGCCACAATTCACTCGCGCAACACGTTTGTTTCATCCTTCACGTTGCCTGTCGGTTTCAACCACTGTCATTGTTGTTGAAGGACTGCTAGTGGTTAATTGGCACACCACGAGCCTCGCCGGTCTCACAGCATGCCCCACCAGCTACCAATCGCCAGAAAACGATGCAATTTTCTGGCGAGTAGTTGAACACACAATTTGAGCTCCAATTCGTAAAATTGGTGCGTTTTTGCTTCGATTAGCTTAGGGCTTTAGTTTATGCATCATTTTCAGCCCTTTCTCCCTCATTTACATTGGTCAATTTGGTCCAATTTGCTTTAAAATCGAAGAACCCTAATTTCAACACTGTTCATTTGAAAAAGAGGCCAATTTAAGCTCAATTCGGGTTGTTTGCTTCAAATTGAGTTAGGATTACACTTTAGAGGTAAATTTCACACCTTTCTCCCTTCAAATCACTAATCAATTGTGAATTTTGGCTTCTGGACTGAAAAACCCAAATTTAGGGGTCTAGGGACAATTTGGGAAATAGTGGAATTTGAGTTTTTAGGGCTTCTTAAATTTTTTTATGCACCTAGGAAGTCATTTAGAATTTTTGAAAATTTTATTTTGAATTTTATAATGAATTTATGATTTTTCGTAATTTTCCTAGATGTTTCATGATGAAAAAGGATGGAAATTAGAAGGAGGAAAATTTGGCTTGATTAGATAGCAATAAATATTATTTGAGATTAAATGAAAAATTTGAAATTTATTATATGACCCCTAAGTGAAATTTATGTGATAGTAGGTGTTAGAAATTTAATAAGTTTAGAATGAAATAATTGAATAAAATAATAATAATAATAATAATAATAATAATAATAATAATAATAATAATAATAATAATAATAATAATTATTATTATTATTATTATGATAATAAGATAAGTATTTTGAAGTATTATTTAAGAAAGTGACTCATAAATTTAATTTCCAAAAAAAAATTTATTAAAGAAAGAAGTGAATTGGATAAAGGCGAATAAGAAATAATTAGGTTTGTGATAGAATCAAATACTTAAATTTATTCATGAGGACTGGAAGATAAGAGTATTTTATTTAATGTTTTAGGTGACTAGAAAATTTTGCAACAAAGAAATTATAATAAAGGATAGAAAGAGGTTGGTATACTCTTCCCAAGTGAGTAGATAATTCTAATTATGCAAAATATTATTCTTAATTTTGAATTTTGAATTATTAGAAATATTGAAATCTAAACTCTGAAGTGGTACGATTTTGAAATTTTCGATATCTGTACATGGATGTTCATTTATTTTTGAAATATTGGGAATGTATCTAAAACAAAACTTTGTAGCTAACGACAGAAGATGTTAGCCATAGTACACTGTAATTGGTAATCTGATAGGGTTGGGTATTATACCCTTACCATCAGACTCAGAGCCTATAACTAAATGAGTATAAGTTCTGATAAGTTATCACTAGCCTTGGGCTAGCTCTATAATATGTAATTATGACTAATTCTGTAGGAGATTCCCAAATGTATTCTAGTAATTATTATTCTATGTTTGATATTACTGAAGTATGCATGTATGATATCTAGTTTTAAATTTTGAAAAATGTACCATTGTAAGTCTGTACCATTTTTTGCAATATTAGAATTACCTGCTCACTGAGTTTCCACTCACCTTATTATTTAACATTTTTTAGATTCCAACGTCTAACTAGAACATCGAACTTCAGAATTTTAATCTAGGTGATTAATTTCTTGGTGAGCCTAACTAACTATTAGAGCTATGGTTTTCTCTCATTTTTATGATTTAGTTCAGTCGCTCTTTTATGTGCAAGCTAAATATTTGATGTATTATTGTGGTATATCTATTAACTCTGCTGTGGAAATTTTGGGAGGTCTATAACTTAGGAAATAACCTACCCAATTTTCTATACTGAGAGTAAATTGATTCAGTTAATGTTTGTAAGAGATTTTGAGATTTAATGGTTATTTAATGTGGGTTTATTTAAGTTTTCTATTTTGAGGTTTCTAATGGGTCCTCATGCCGGTCACATCTTATCAGCTCAGGTTATGACATCTTTAGTATAGATGTTCTACATATCCACACTTCCTTTTTCCACCTTTTCTCAGACAAAATGATATTGAACTCGTATGTGTTTAGTTTTAGAATGGAATGCTAGATTCTTTGCCAAGTGGAAAGTGCTTTGATTATCACACAATAGTGTAGTCTTCCCAAGATTGTGCCCAAGCTCTTCCAACAATATTAGTAACTAGATTGCTTCTTTGTTAGCTTGTGTAGCTGTAGCTGTAATATATTTGGCCTCTATCTTTGAAGTGGCCACAATAAGTTGTAATTTTGACTAACCACTCCTACTACTTATACAATATCTAGTCTTGAGCAAATCATAGCAAACATTAGGCTACCTACTGTTGATATGTATGGTACTTGAGACATTTCCTTCCTCTATTCTTCATTGCTAGGACTCATGTTTGAGGATAACTTGAAACTAATAGGAACTAGGGTAGAGATTGACTTACAATTTTGCATATTGAAACGTCGCAAGATCTTCTTTAAATAATTCTTTTAAGAAAGCCAAATGTTCTTGTTATTTCTATCTCAGTGAATTTGCATCCTTAGAATCTTGTTTGCTGGACCCAAGTCTTCATATCAAATTCCATAGTCAATTGTGCATTCAATTCATTGATACAATCTTTGTTGGGGCCTGTTACTAGCATGTCGTCTACATACAACAACAAAATAATGAAATCATTTCCACTAAACCTCTTGACATATGTACAAGAGTCTGCATTAAGTTTGTTGTATCTAAGGCTCATGATGAAGGAATCAAATCTTTTATACCAATATCTTGGTGCCTGTTTGAGACCATATCGATATTTGTTAAACCTATAAACTAAGTTCTCTTTTCCTTTTTCTTTAAACCCTTCTAGCTAGAGCATATAAATTCCTTCTTTAAGATCCTCATGAAGAAATGTAGTTTTTACAATAAACTATTCTAGATGTATGTCAAGTGTATCATACATTGCTAAGACCACTTGAACTATTGTGAGTTGAACAACCAAAGAAAATATCTCATTGTAACTAATGTCTTCTTTATGAGAAAATTCTTTTACCACTAGTCTAGCATGATATCATTCAACTTGATCATCACTAGTTTTCTTGATCTTGTATACCTATTTGTTCTTGATGGCCTTTCATCCTTTTGGTAGTGGAACAATATCCTATGTCTTGTTCTTATAAAGGGCTTCAATTTCTTCTTGCATTGCTGCTAACCACAAAGAAGCTTCAGAGCTTTCTATAACCTCTCAAAAAGTCAAAAGCTCTCTATCTTTTGTGAGTAGATAGTATGCAACATTTCCTTCCATAATGTAATCTGAGTGCCAAACCGGTTCTTTTCTCTCTTTAGTTGACAGTCAAACTTATGGAGTTATAATATTAGATTGTTCTTGTTCATTGTACTCTGGTGCTGCTTTCAAAGAATCTAGTACTTTTGTTTTATTTTCTTCTCCTTCAATCTATACTGTAATGGCCTCAACTATTTCTTTTGAAGTGTTATCACCTTCATGTATATGTTGTTTCTTTTTAAGAAAGAAGACATCCCTGCTAACTATAACCTTATGGTTAGTGGGATTCCATAGGCCATACCCCTTTACTCCATCAGCATATCGCAAGAATAAACATATTCTAGATTTTAGATCTAACTTTGTAATTTCTTGGGCATTGTACATCATGTATATTGAATTTCCCAAAATATGGAGGTTTGTATAATTAGCTAGCTTCCCAATCCATATTTCCATTAGGGTCTTCATACCAATTATGATTGATGGTTACCGATTGATTACGTAGCAAGTTGTCTTGATTGCTTTTACCCAAAATGAATTGGCTAATCCAATAGTTCTTAACATTGCTCTTGTCTTTTCCAACAAAGTGTTGTTCATCCTCTCTGTCACTCCATTTTACTATAGAGTGTATGCCACTGTGAATTGCTTTTTGATACCTTCTTGTTGATAGGAAGTATTAAATTCATCACTGATGTATTCTCCTTCATTGTCAGATCTCAGGCATTTAATCCTTTCCTCATATTCACATTCCACACATGCTTTGAAGGTTTTAAAAACTTCAAACACATATCCCTTTCTCTTGATTGGATACACCCAACATTTCTTGCAGTATTAATTAATCAATGACACAAAATACTTTGTTCCTTTTAGGGATAAGACCGGTGCTTGCCAAACATCTGAGTGCACTAAGTCTAAGATAGCTTTAGTTATCTCTTTAGAGCTATTGAACTTTAACCTATGATGCTTACTTGTAAACAATGCTCACTAAAGGTATAGAAACATTTTTCAATATGAGAAGATTTTGTTTTACAAGAACCTTCAATTCATGTTTTGACATGTGGCTAAGTTTATGGTACCATGATATCATTGATTCCTTAGCTACTGGATTAGTTGATGCAATTGAGACTTTTCTTTTTTACTATGTTTGTCCTTTAAGCATATATTGGTTAGCTGTTATCTTTTTTGCTTTCATAACTACAAGCGTGCCTTTAATGACTTTTAGAATGTCACCCTATATCTGGTTTTCGTACCCATTGCTATCAAATTGTCCGAAAGACAATAGATTTTTCTTGAGAACCTTCAAATGCCAGAATTCTTGGATGGTGCGAGTTGTACCATCATACATCTTTAGTTTGATAGTGCCTATTCCAGTAATCTTTAAGAAACTCATCTCCCATAAACACATATCCTCTAAAAATGGGTTTATATTAGGGAAACCATTCTTTCCGTAAGGTCATGTGCCATGTTGTAACTAAATTTACAAGCCAGATATCACTAAACCTTTTTTTGCCATTAGCAACAGTTGCTTCCTCACTGTATAAGACTTCTTTGTCATTTATGGTACTTGCAATGCATCCCTAAGCATTTAACGACTTAGTATATTTGCCTTTGGCCTCTATGTCAAATTCCAACACTCATTTTTGTAGTGTCCCTTTTTGTTATACTTGAAACATCTGATATTCTTCTTACTCTTTAATTTTGATCTACCTCAATTTTGGCTCCTACTTGAGCCACGTTTCATTGATCTTCCCTTCATCATTGCCAATGCTTCCGCTTGTTGTGAACAAATCAACCTGTCATCCTTGTTTTTGCATCAATTTTCTTCTCATAGAATAGTTTGTGCAATGTCATAAAAAACTAAGTAGTCCACAAGAATATTATTGGTTTAGTAAATGAAGAGTTGGATATAGGAATTGGGTAGGTTTTAAAGCAGAATTTCAGCATGTTCAGATGCCTCTATTTTGTGACCCAACGATATGAGTTAAGAAAATAAAGTATTCAGATGTTGATGTGCTCCATTATCGAAGTAGTTTCGGACATCCACAAAGTGTATAATTTTCTTTTAAAGAAAATTTTGTTACATAGTGACTTGACCTAGTACAATTTGGTCAAATGATCCCAATTTTTTTTTCTCATTTTATTCTCCTCAATGCTGGACAATATCTCATCTGCAAGTTCTAAATGAAGATTTGCAACTACATTCCTGTCCATCTCGTTCCATTTATTTTCATTTGTGAATTTTACCAACTTTCACTAATATCCATAAGACAATTTTCTTTTTTCAAGATGGCATTTATCTTCAACTTCCACAGTAAGAAATTACTGCCATTGAACTTTTTAATCACAAATTTTGCCACCATTGCTTCAATTATAGTCTATTTATGATTAAAAATTGCTCCAACCATAGTTGTCAAAATAGTGAGTCAACTCGTTAAACTTGCCGATTTTATGTTTTTAGGTGAGGAAATCGATTTAACTTGGTCGTAGACTTGGTCAAACTCATATAAAATTGGGCAAACTCTGGTAGACTTACTAAGTTTGACCGAAGTCAACTAAATTAATTTTTTTTAAGTCTTGGACCCAAATATGAATAATCTAACATTCCAATCAAATTTTTTTTTTTTTAAATTAGCTAACTTTAAGCTCAACTCAATTATTTCAACCATTAAACATAAAAAAACCTATATTACAAATATAATCACATTATTATGACTCTAATACATTCTACTTGCAATTAATAGCAAATAGCATATTATATTGTGATTAAATGGTTAACTTTACTTTCAAATTTTTTTCCCATTGCATAGCTTAAAATACATTATTATATATATATATATATATATATGTATTTAATATTTACTTTAACTTGCTTACATTATTATTACTATTATTTTAAATTTTAATTACTTTGAATTTCTATATTAGTAAGTATTATAATGACAAAACTTGCCTTTAATTTTCTTTTAATAGATTTAATTTCAACACATTTTTAAAAACTTTTAAACTCAATCTCTACCTAATTAATTATAATTAAAAGTTATATGATCCAAGTATATTTTTCTAATTATTTTTTTTTTATCATTTCCTAGTTCTATAATTTAGGTTATTACAATAGTATTTGTATATATGTATGAATTTTTAATTGTATTTTTAAAATTTAGTTATGTTTAATACATATTTATTAATAAAAATAAATTCTTATAATTTTACGTTATGAATTTTTATTACGAGTCTACACTTCCTTTTATGATTCCACCTAAACTCACGAGTTTGACAACATTGGCTCCAACTTTTTTTTTTATGAATAGTATTTGTACATATGAACATTAACTATATGTATGAATAGTCACCATATACTTGAATAATCTCAGTACCGTATAATGGATGAAAATAATCTTACTTATATTCTCATGGGGAGGATCCATTATATCAGTGGTAAACACAAAAGTATACGATAAGTAGATAATAATACACTCAAATAGGTTCTGATACCAATTATAGAGAAAATAAGCACCAGATAGAAGCAAAATTATAACAGATAATTTGAGATGACACACAAAATTTAACATAGAAAAATTCCAATGGGGTAAAAAAACTATAGACAAGAAAAAAATAATTTCACTATGAGAAAAATAAGAGTTACACCTTTCTATATAGCAAAAATAATATAATATTTTTATATCACTTGATAATAGAAGAATGCTAATTTCACAACTCTCTATATATCTCTCAACTCTCTCTCTCTATATATAGGATTGTTCTTTTCTTAGTTTTGAGAAATGAGGTTTTAAAGTTTTTTATTTAGAGGGATGGATGAAGGACTTTAATGTAATTTTTAAAGAATTAAATTACAATTACAAATTTTTTTTTTCTTCTCAATAGTTGGCTACCAACTAAGAAGAAAATGTTGACAATTACTTCACCCACCATTGACATAAAGAAGAGATGAAGGAGAGAGAGATGATGAAGAGATAGAATGAGGAGAGAGAGGCAAAAGAGATACAGATGGCAGAGAAAGGGACGAAGGTGATATAGGCAACGAAGAGAGATGTTAGAGACAGACGTTAGAGAAAAATGATGGAGGGGTGTGGTTAAGTCGAAGGGCAAAGTGACTTAAGAGAAAAGGGAGAGTGGTTGGACATTTTGGTCATTTACTATCTATTCCTAAGAATGAGGAGGATTAGAATATGAAGGAATAAAGATCGTAGCATAAGGAAGAATGGGCTTAGGTAGAGAATGGGGGGACCTTTTTTCAAACACCCGAACATGCTTAATCATGTGAATGGGAGTTTCATTCCCATTCCATTAAGTAACAAACATGCCCTTAGTTGAAACCAAAAGTAGTACAAAACAAGAGCCAACAAAGCCTACCCTAGTTCTTAAAATTTTTTCAATTTAGATCTTTTTATGGTGGTTCTTTTTCCTATTGAATTCAACTGTCATTATTAATTACTGTTAAAAAATATAATAGTTTACATTTAAAGTTAAGTTACTGAAATTAATAACTTTTAAAAATTAAAATCAATAATTTTTAAATTTTTAAACTCTCTTGTTTTATGTTATAATATAATTTTGTTGAAATCAAAGAGAGTACAAAACAAGTTGCGACAAAAGCTACCCAACACCTGTTATTTTAAGATATTATAGTTCCTGAAGTTTTCTCAAAATGGATCTTTTATCGAGGTTCTTTTTCCCATCGAATTCTACCGTTATTATTAATTATTGCAATACTAATAATAATAATTTAAAGTCTAGTTATTAAAATTAATAATTTTTTAACGTTAAGACTGATACTTTTTAAAAATTTAATTTAATGATTATAAACAAATTTAAAACTTAGTCCTATAGTGCAAACTTTTATCTGAGCAAAACTTTAGAAAAACCCCACAAGTGGGATCACATGCGAATTTGTCATATCCCGAAGTTCTCAAAGGCTACGCATATTTACAGGATTTTTCATATTTGTTTAAACTTTGTAATAGAAAAAATATTATTTTATTCTTTTATTTTTAAAATTATTTTACTTTAATTCTTTAAGAACTGGAAGTCTCAAAATAATTTTTTATTTTTAATTTATTTTTATTATGTAACAAATTAAAAGTTTTAAAGTTCTCCACGTATTGTTGTTTTAACTTTTTACAATTTAAAAATTTTAAAATGATCTTTCACTTTTTAAGATTTAATTTAAAGTAGTATATTTTTAAATAAGATTAAATTTAAAAATAAAAGACTATTTTGTATCAAATCTTTAAAATTAAATGATTATTTTAAAATTTTTAATTCATTAAGGATTAAAATAAAATAAAATTAAAAATTAAAAATATCAGAATAATATTTTTTTCTCTAAAGAACATTAAAATTAAAATGTAAATATAATTATTTTAAGTTGACATTCCTGTGTTGCAATCTTTTTCTTACTTGTTTATGCCACAAATTTTGCTCGTACACTATGGGCTTATTTCGAATGGGATCTTGTCCACATGAGACTCCAGCACTCTCTGAACGTCCATCAACGTCCCCTTCATTTAACAATTTGTTTCGCAATAATTTCCATTTTTTTAATGTATTATTTTATGAAAATTGAATAACTAAAAGGTAATTCTTCATTCCAAAGTAGTAGCGGAGGGACATGAAGCATGCTTCGTTTCCTTCTAGCGTCTCAATCGTTATTTCTTTTTCTTGTTTTACTTCCCAAATTTGAAATGTTCAAGTTCATTTATGGTACCTGCGGCTTCAAGCAAGAAAAGTATACGATTAAGCATGGCGCACTATTTAGATAACTTGATATTTTATTCTTTTATTCGGTCGAAAAATATAAAACATAAATGTGTTTGCTAATCTAACCTGTGGTGATTGTGCTTTAAAAGAAGGGGTCATTGAAAAAGAATAACGACATCAAATAACTTATTTTTCCATGTGAAAATATTTCTGTTGGTCTTAAATTTTAAAGGCACAAATTTAATTTTTCAATTTTTTTTATTATTTATTCATTGATTTATAAAATATGTATTTTTGTTCTAGTTTTATATTATTTTTTATTGACGGCGTATTAACTAGATTTTTAGAAGTGACATCGTATATTTTTTTTATATTTATAAATTTAAATAGCGAACTGATGTATCTTTCGAAGAAAAATTCTCTTTTTCAATATCTATGAAAATTATTATACCAACAAAAACATGAATAAAAGACGTACCTAGGGCTAGAAATAAGAACCATGGCCCGGTGAGGATATTCCATTTATTCGCAGGTTGCAGCTTCTCTGGGCCCCATAAGAAGTCTCTGAAACATTGTAAGCCTCTAACTCACATTGCGGTGTATAGGTGACGCCGTACCCAACAAACATCCTACGATTGCCACGTGGAACTCAAGGGGGAAATATTACTTTGCGAGCAATACCACACTACAAAAGCTGCACCCCCCCAAAAAAAAAATCTCTCCTACTTAATGCTTCGAGTTCAACCCTCAGGTTTTGTGCTTCCAGTTGCAGCTGAATCCTACTGAGATAGTGAGCCGAGGTCTCTTTCTCATTGCTACTTGAGTTTACTGTTGTAATTCTTTCTGTTCATCTTTTAATGCGAGTCATGCTTATCCCATTTAACATTTAAAAGCACAGCTTCTTTTGCTTTCGTTTTTTCACATGCACTTCGAGACTTTTACCTTGAATAGTTAGATTTAGAGTTTCAAATGCATATAAGGGTGGAAAAAGTACAATGTCTTTCTGTTCTGCATGTCTAGCAGCTAGCTTCACCTACTTTTTTTCGGTGATTATTCATAGATAACTTGTCAATTTGGTTTTCATAGGATTCTTCTTCTCCGGAATTGAACTAACCAGAGATGGCAGTGGTGACTGCTTCAAGCAATTTAGTATCCATAAGTTCTCATGGACCGTCTGTTTCGTCTGATTCTAACGTGACTCCAGTTGGACTAAGGTTTCTAAAGCAGACAAATACTCATAATGGACTAAGAATTTTGAACCCAGTGGATGAGCTGCTTGACAGAATCCTACTAAAAGCTTGTGCAAGGCAAGCTAGGACAAAGGCTCTTCAAAGCAAGGATGCGAGGCCTTCAGGTGACATAATCTGTGGCATGACTTTGGTCTTTGTGGCAACTGAGGTTGGTCCATGGAGCAAAACTGGTGGGCTTGGAGATGTTCTTGGAGGTCTCCCACCAGCATTGGCAGTAAGCTTGATGTTATATATGCGCTATATTCATTTACTAGTGATATGCTGGTTGGGAAATTTGGGGGTTCAGTGAGGACCAGATTCTCTCTAATTCATCCTTCTGTAGGCTAATGGGCATCGAGTTATGACCATATCTCCCCGTTATGACCAGTACAAAGATGCATGGGATACAGAAGTTATAGTTGAGGTATAATCTGGCTTTCATCTTCCAGGAGGAGTTTTTCAGTTTTCACCCTGTTGTGTTCTTTGATGTTTAAATATAATATGAATTGTTTGCTACAGGTAAAAGTAAGAGACAAAGTGGAAAAAGTTCGCTTCTTCCATTGCTACAAAAGAGGAGTTGATCGTGTCTTTGTTGATCATCCTATGTTCCTTGAGAAGGTTCGAATATTTCGTAACTTTTATCCCTAAACTCAAGAATGCAAATTCAAAAACTTATTAATGACTAAACTTGAAGGTGTGGGGAAAAAGTGGAACCAAACTGTATGGTCCAAGTGCAGGAGAGGATTATGTTGACAACCAACTCCGGTTCAGCTTGTTCTGCCAGGTTCTGTATCCTTATTATTCTGGTTGCAGGAGTTCTCTTCACAGAAATAAGAGTTTTTAGTTGTAATACTGTGTAAATTGAGTTCAATAGGAATTAGGAAGCTTTAATTCGCCTCTTATATAAAGGGGGAATTGCCTTTAGCAGTAGATATGATAATGATTATAACTTTCTCAATTCTATGTTACAATTTAAAATATCTTACAACAAATGCATGAAGGATCTCTGTGCTAACTTCTCCTTGTACCAGACTGGTTAGTAATCGGGAGTTCTCAGCACAGCAAGGCTTCCTGCAATTTCAGTTATAGAATAGATTTAACGTGAATAATAACTCTTCCATTCTGTTGTGTCTGTATATACACCAGGAATTCATATCTCTATTCAGTAGTCCTACTTTTCACTGAACTTATTTCTTTTCATCTTTTAGGCAGCTTTGGAAGCACCAAGGGTTCTGAATCTGAACAGCAGTGCTTATTTCTCTGGACCATATGGTGAGGTCTAAAGACACAAATTAAGTTCAAAACTGACACTAAATCTTTCAAACATGCTATTCATGCTTGTTATTATAATTTCCTATGTGCAGGTGAAGATGTCATTTTCATTGCCAATGATTGGCACACTGCCCTTCTTCCCTGCTACTTAAAATCTATGTATCAGCCATTTGGAATCTATAAGAATGCCCGTGTAGGTCTATGAACTATTACAGTATATTCACCTAGTCTATCATTCCCATTGAGATCAGAATCTCTTCAAATATCCATTCACGCTTGTCATTGCCAGGTTGCTTTCTGTATCCACAACATAGCTTACCAAGGCAGATTTGCATTCGGCGACTTTTCACTTCTCAATCTCCCTGATCAATTCAGAAGCTCATTTGACTTCATTGATGGGTATGCTTTTCTTCACTTGTAAATAGTGACCTCTGACCAGCCAGATGATTTGCATGTTTGAACTATTTTATGTCGTTCCATTCCTGCAGGCATGCTAAACCAGTAATAGGAAGGAAAATAAATTGGATGAAAGCTGGAATTATAGAATCAAACCTGGTGTTAACAGTTAGTCCATATTACGCTGAAGAACTTATTTCTGGCGCTGATAAAGGAGTGGAGTTGGACAACATCGTTCGCAGAACTAAAATTATTGGAATTGTCAATGGCATGGATGTCCAGGAGTGGAATCCATCCACTGACAAATACATAGATGTCAAATACAATGCTTCAACAGTAAGAGTCACCTAAAAGAGTGAAATCACCCCTAACATGTGTTATGAGAAAAATATCCCTCCTGACAAATTCTTTTGAAATTTTCCCTGCTTAGGTATTGACAGCAAAGCCTCTTCTTAAAGAAGCTCTCCAAGCAGAAGTTGGATTGCCGGTAGACAGAAATGTTCCTCTTATTGGTTTCATTGGTAGGCTTGAAGAGCAGAAAGGCTCTGATATTCTTGTAGAAGCCATTCCCAAATTTATTGAAGAGGATGTTCAGATAGTGGCCCTTGTAAGTATCATAGTCGTAATGGAAAACTTAACTTCTTGAACCCTTTTTCAAATATCAAAAGCAGCTGGAAATCACATTTTAAGCTGTGTTATGTATGCCATTGTCATAGGGAACAGGTAAGAAACAAATGGAAAAGCAACTTCAGCAGCTGGAGACATTATACCCTGACAAGGCCAGAGGAGTAGCAAAATTCAATGTTCCCTTAGCCCATATGATAATAGCTGGTGCTGATTATATATTAGTTCCTAGCAGATTTGAACCTTGTGGGCTCATACAGTTGCAAGCCATGCGCTATGGAACTGTACATTTCCTACTTCTCATATTCCTCTATTGCTTTGGATATTTACTTCTATCCCATGTCCTCTAATCACTAAAAAAATTTTCTTCCATTTCTGCCCTGCACTTTTTTAGGTACCTATAGTTGCCTCAACTGGTGGATTAGTGGACACAGTCAAAGAAGGTTTCACAGGATTCCAGATGGGTGCCTTCAATGTTGAAGTAATATCTTCCTGCAGATGAATATTTTTAGTGTGACCATAATAGCATAGTTACCAAGTACTTACCATTTTCGTTTTGGATTTTTCCTCCAGTGTGAAGCCGTTGATCCGGAAGATGTCATTGCTCTGGCTAACAACGTTAAAAGGGCCCTTAGAGTTTATGGAACTCCAGCTCTTGCAGAAATGATCAAGAATTGCATGGCTCAAGATCTTTCATGGAAGGTGAGTATAGGAAGAAACCATGTAGCATCCCACAAGCTATGACAAAGATTCAATTTTCAACCTCTGAGAAACTACAAAATATATGCTAAATTGTTACCATTAGCTTTGAGTAACCTAATAAACATAGATTTTATCAGAAACACAACACCGTAAGTTAATCATGTTTGATATGAGTATATATTACGTGTCAGACATGAAAAGAATTTTTCTTTTTAAGTGTATGTGCTTTATATGTGTAACTTTCTTGTGTTTTGGCATCATCAGGGACCTGCTAAGAAGTGGGAGGATATATTGCTTAGCTTGGGAGTTGCTGGAAGTGAACCTGGGATTAATGGTGAAGAAATTGCTCCACAAGCAAAGGAAAACGTAGCAACTCCTTAATAACCACAAAAGGCAAAGGAAGTGGATGGAAATTTGCATAGCAAAGAGGGGACTAGGCAAGTTGAATGGAGATAGTTCACTTCACTGCTGGTACAAAGGCGGTGGTCTATAATTGCGTATTTGGGAGTGTATGGTGTCAAAGATGAGATAGTATAAAGCGTTTTATATGTAGAGGAAACCAGAAATGATGGATAAATAGAGTTAGCATTTCTTTTCTCTTATATATAAGTAACTTGTACTTGACAGAAATGTCATGTATTTAAGTTATGCCATAATTGCTCATCAATTCTTCTGAATATTAAATATTTTTTAAATAAAATACTTTTTCTTCTCTTGAAAGTTGACTTAATTACATGGTCATTTTTCTATTATAAATATTCACATACAACTCTATTTTAAAATAGAGAAAATGCTTTACAACTATATTCATTTTGGTCAAAACATTGTCAATATGTAAATTAAAAATTTTATAGTCATTTAATAATCAATTAACTAGTTTTAAAACACCAAAAAAAAAAATTTAATTTTTAAAATATTTAACCTATTAAAATATTTAAATATATAATCACGATTTTTTTTATTTTTCATTTCTTATAAAATAAATAATATTAAAGAATACTATATTTATTTTAAAATTTTAAATTAAATATAATAATTGTAAGTTTGAAAGATGGTCAAATAAATTTTTCATAGGGTATCTTTTCATATCAAGGAAGGTTCATGTAGAATTTTAGAGTCATAAATGTTTAATTTTAATTTTATTATGGCTAATGCGCTTTTTGGCATCAATTTAATTTGTTGAAGGAAAAGAATAGCACAAAATAAATGGGGAAAATTGAGGTTTGTTTTATTTTATAGTAAATACAAGTGTGTGTGTGTGTGTGTATATCATAAGTTTTTTCGTCTCTAATATCTTATATTTATCAAACACAAAATTCTTAATATTAGGATTAAATAAAAGACAAATTACATATTTTTGGTATCATACAATTGAAAATATTCTCTTCACTCGTTTAGTTTCATAGAAGAGAAGAAAAGAAATACATTTACTATATTAACTTACTTTATTATCCTCCACCTAATTATAAATATCAACCATAAAAGAAAGGATAGATTACAATACTATTTTAGTTAAAATATTATTATATTATAAAATGAAAGTTTTAATATCAATTTTTTCATAGTTTATGCATACCAAACAAAGAAAGAAAAACGATCAGCTTCTTTATATAATTTTCTTTCTTTTTTCCCGAAGACCTTTTTTTCCATAACAAAGCTAAAGCTTTATTCATTACGGTAGGAGAAAGAATAAAAAGCAGTTTAATAGAGGAAAAAACTAAAAAAGGATACAAAATGTTGATGAATTATCATTCACTTTATTTGATATGGTAAAAAAAAGACACATTCTCTATTTAATTTCATCAAGATATATATATATATATATATATATATATATATATATATAGACACAGACACATACACATATAAAAGATGTCAAATTATTTTATTATTATTTTAGATTAAAATATTTCTTTGATTCCTTACTTATTACAAAATTTATATTTTAGTTTTTTACTTATTATAATGTCTAAAATGATCTTTCACTCATTATAAAATATTATATTTGATTTTCTGTTTTAAAAAAATTATTAAATTTAGTCTATTTGATTTAAGGTTTAGACTTGGTAAATGAGTTAAATCTTGAATTTTTTTAAAATGTAAAAAATCAAGTATGACATTTTTTTAATAAGTAAAGACTATTTTAAATATTATAATAAATAAATTATCAAAATAATAATAATATGGTAAATGAGAAACTAAAAAAGTATTTTTTCTCATTTTCTTTTATCTTAATTAAATATATTTACTATAAATATAATAGATGGTTTATATTAATATATATATATATATATATAAGCATACACTTTCTTTATCTTAATTTTTATATTTTTATTCCTTATTTATAATTACTTTTATTTTATTTATTCACAAGTAATTTTATATCATTCCAAAATTAACAAAGAACTTGAACTTTTCAGCCGTACTACTATTTGAAAATTAAATATTATCAGAAAAACGTAGTCAACAAAACTATACATTCATATCGTTTTTTTATTTTTAACTTATTTTAGTGTTGCAGTATGTGTAATTGGATAGGATCCATATTCTCCGCATTTGAAATTTTAAATTTAATATATTTAAAAAAATTTAAATTATTAAATTTTTATTAAATAATTTAAATTTTAATATATATAAAATAATTTTTAACGATTAAACTATTAAATTTTTATCTAATAATTCATATTCTAATAAATTCACTTTCACTTAAAATTTTAAATTTATTAAATCCAAGTCTAATTGAATAGCGGTCTGACACATACGAATTGGGATCTCCTACAGTAGAAAATTGTGAGAAAGAGGGAAAGGCGACTTGGATCGCATACGGTGAGGATTTTCGTAGCACAGGTGCTGTGAGATGAATCCAGTCGTTGACTTGATCCGAGGGATGACCAACTGCCACGTCTCCATTGCATTAATAAAATGGTTCATTCTGTTTTTTTAATCCAAAATTTAAAGACCCCAAATAGCTTCGTCTTGGGGTCTTTGAATGAGAAAAAACTAACAGAAAGGACGGACATAGACGCAGCTCAGAAATCAACACCATGAAAAAAATTTCCCCAATATTAAGTTAATATTTAGATTTTGTGAATAAAATTAATTTTAAGGATAAAATATAATTTTTGTAAAATATTTAGTGAGCAAGAAAAACATATTTTTAACTAAAATATTTTATTCTTTTGGTATGCTGGTTTCAAGAGCTACACCCAATTTTACAGTTCTCGATTCTAAGGGCTAGACTGCATATTTATATATGTAAAGGAAAATTATATTGTTCATCTTCATAATTTCACTCAATTTTTATTTTAGTTCTTATACTTTAAAAGTTTATAGTTAGGTAATCATAGTTTAAATGATTTATAAATTAATTCATCTGATTATATTTTTGTTAATATTTTACTATAACAATGAGTTAGTTTTGATTCATGATCTATTTTTATTGTTATTAGTAGTATAAATCATGCATATTTAAATTATTAAGATAATACATAATTAGTTACGTCAATAAAATTTAATAAGATAAGAAAGTTTTGATAGGAAAAAATTATATTTATAGTCTTTATATTTTTATAATTAGCATAAATCATACATATTTAAAGTATTAAAATAGTAATGAATTAGTTTTGCTTCATTATCTATAGTAGTGAGTTATTAAGATTTATAATGAGGTAATAATAAAAAACAACAAAAAGGAGGTAATAATAGTTTAAATGATTTATAAATCATTTCATGTGATTATATTTTTGTCAATATTTTGCTAAAGTAGTGAGTTAATTTTGCTTCATTATTTATTTTTACTTTATTATTAACAAAAATTATACATACTTAGATTATTAAGATAGTATATAATTAGTTAGATAATAAAATTTAATAAGATACTCACATAATTTTAATATTAGGGACTCAATTTAAATATTGGTAAATTTTAAATATTTAATTATAGGGTAAAAGTTGACTGAAACTATAAAGATAAAAATTATTATTTTTCCTAAATTAGATTTTTATCACTTTTGTTGCTTGGACACCACTTTCCTCATCCTTTTTCTCTCCATTGAAACGCTCTTCGTATCCCCCTCAGCGTCCCTGACATATAATATTAGGGGTAAGGATCCCGCTATATTGTATAGTGTGAACAGTATGATGAATATAAATCCTATAAATTAATATAAACTACACATTAATTTAATTTAATGATCCACACAATAACGATGCAGCGTGGAATCACAATTTACGTGTCTAACTGCCATTCAGTCTCTGACACATACCATAACACTAACAATTTTTTGAAGACAATATTTAGTTTTTAAATAGTGGTACGGTCAAAAAGCCTAGAACTTGCATTTCGTAACTCAAGTGGGACCTACGTTTGACCCGCACCATCAGCAAGTATAATGTGAGCTAACAAAGTCTGGCTTTTTTACTTTAGTGCAGGTCTAGAAATAATTATTATTTTATATGCATAATCATCAAAAGTATTCGTCGAATACTAATTTTTTTGTTATCACAAAGTAATAGTTTGGTCCAAAACGTAACTTTATTAGTTGTGTACTAGTTTCGTTTTTTTAAAATTAATTTGAAATGTGGCTTATGTCAGGCCAAAACTCATGAAATTATTATTTTTAATCTCAATTGAGTTGTGGCTTAGCCTTAAATTTATTTTTAATTTAAATCAATTACTTAAAATTAATTGAAATAATTAAGTAATAATTTTATTTTTCATTACAAAATAATTTTGTTGTCAAATAATTAAAAAATAATTACTTAAAATTTATTAAATTTAAAAGGTAAATATGTATTTTATTTTAAGTGTGAATGATATAAATATATATTGGTAGATTTTGAAGTTAATATATATGAAAACTAATAAATATGAACACAAATATATATGAACTACAAAGCATAAGACTTTAGCTAATTTAAAGTTTAATGAAAAAACAAAAACATCTAATGGAAGTAGTGACTATCAATCTCATTTTGAAGAATTTGACGAACTCGTTGAAGCCTATACTGTTAGTAGGCTAGGAAAATGAATATGGACCAATGCCCCTAACCCAGCTAACTAACCTTACAGGCTTTAGCAATATTGATGTTCCATTTTACGCTCCACTCTCCCTGCAGTGTCCCTTACCAAGTTGTGATCCATTTTCATCTTGACATAGTCGCTTATGGACCAAGGATCCCTCTCGGCATTATTAGCCAATCTATTTGCCTTTAATTCTTAGTATTAGTCTTTTAATGTTGGAGGACCATCGTACTTATAGCTTCACAGCTTTGTCGCTCTGCATTAGCCGATTCTCCTAATTTAGTCACCTCAGTAAGATTTAAATTTTTCACCCACAGCAAATTTTATCACCCTTGAGGAAGAAGATGACGAAGACGAAGATGATGACCAAGGAGAAGAGGAAGAGCTATAGCCCAAACATCATTGTCCACAATGAGTTTGTCAAACTCCTTGATGTAGGACTGGTAGCCATTACTTCCATTAGATTTTTTTTAACCTTTTTCATTGAACTTTCAATTAACTTAAGTCTTATGTTTTATAGTTTATATATGTGTTCATATCTATGAGTTTTTAAATATATTAATTTCATAACCAATCAGCATATATTTATATCATTCACACTTAAAATAAAATACATATTTACTTTTTAAATTTAATGAATTTTAATTAATTATTTGATAACAAAATTATTTTTAACAAAAAAAATAAAATTATTACTTAATTATTTCAATTAATTTTAAGTAATTGATTTAAATTGAAAAAAAAAACAAATTTAAGGTCACAACCCAATTAAGATTTTAAAAAATAATAATTTCGTGAGTTGCGGCCGAATATAGGTCACAACTCAAATTATTTTTTTTTTTAAAAAAGACGAAACTAATTGTGGCTTCCATGACGCCACAACTCACAGGTTGCAACCTGGCCTCCAATGCAACCAATAGAGTTGTGTCTTGGACTAAGTCATTACTTCATGATAACCAAAAAAAAAAAAAAAGAAACATTTCGGTGAATACTTTTGGCCGCTATTGCATATGGGATAATTATTTTTCCAATGATTGCACTACAGTAAAAAAGCTCAACAACGTCACTTAACATAGTATTTATTGTCATAAATGTGGTAGTAATAGTCATGGATCATTTGATGTATTTTTTAATTAATTTTAACTATCAAATTAAGAATATTATTTTATATTAAATTTAATTTTTATAAAAATATCAATTTTAACAATTTTATTTTAATGAAAAATTATATAATTTTTTACAATATTCAATATCATCGACTTTTGTAACCTCTTTGATTGCTGATAAGAAAAAGAAATGGGAATGAGTTTAAAGTTTATTTCTTGCGCATTTGGCTTAGTAATATCATCCCATGAAAATCCTGGCTACCACATTTGAAGGAATGGACAATCTTTCTAATATGTGATGGAATGAGATACATTCCCATGAATGAAGATGAAAATTACCATCCAACCCTCTCTTTCTTCATCTTTTTCTTCCCCTCCTTGAATGACAGATGCTTCTTTCTTTATTTCTTTATAAAATTTAAAAATAATAATGAATACTTTAATAGTAATAATAATTAATTTTGTTGAAATCAATAATTGATTTCTAATAACATAAAAACTATTAATTTTATTAGATAATTACTTTATAATAATAATAATATTTTTTTTAGTAAAAGTAATAATTAATTTTTATAAGGGTATTATAGTCATTTGATTAATCTTCATTTTCATTCCTATTCTTTTTTTTAATATCATACAAATGAACCTTAGAGCCAAGTCTCATTCTCAAACCTGTTCCCACTCTTTTTAGCAACCATACGGACTCTTACTATACAATATATAGTGCAAGGGATTTGGAAACTGAGTTTTCCCCCTTTTCAATTATTTTATTTTTATCTTGTTTATGTAGACCAAATAGAAGAGGAAAATTATAGTTAAAGATTATAAATTTATAATAAAAGATTTTAAATTTTATAATTATTTTAAAAAAATCTAGAGACTAAAATTTTCTTGTTCTAGAAGACCTTATTCAAGAATTCTAAAAATATATAATAAAAAGTTTCGAGGAAAGATATTAGAATTTTAAGCCAAAACTTTTAGGATAAAAGAAATTTTAGTCTTTAAGTACTTTAAAATATTTTAACTTTTAAATTCATTGTAAATATTTTAAAGATATGATCTTAACTACCATTTAAAAGTATGATACAGATAAGTCGTTAGGAGATAAAACCTGAAACTTTCGATATTGATGAATTTTTTTCCTTAACTTTCTCATTTATTATATATATAAATAGTTTCCAGAGTTGTTAAGTTGTTGTATAATTTCTTTTAAATTAATTATGTCATTTTCATATTCACATTGATAATTTTAAAACAAAAAAAGATATTATTCAACAATTAAACATAGAGAAATATACACTTTTTATCCTTCACTTATCACAAAATTACCATTTTCGTCCCTCACTTATTAAAATGCTTAAAATAATTATTCACTTATTGAAAAATGTCACATTTAATCCTCCGCTTTTCAAAAAATATTAAATTTAATCCTTTTACCAAACACTAAACCCTGAATCTAAAGAATTAAATTTAGTATTCTTTTTTAAAAAGTAATGGACCAAACGTGATATTTTTCAATAAGTGAAATACTATTTTGGGTATTTCAATGAACAAGGGACTAAAATGGTAATTTTATAATAAGTGAGGACCAAAATTGTATTTTACTCATTAAACATATCTAAATGTGTACTGATATTCCATTTTTAAATTAAATATCTAATTCAGGGATAAATTAAAATTTTAGAATCAGCTACATATCTAAAACGCAAGAATTCTTTTAAAAAAATGTCCCTGAATTCCTCTTAAGATACAGATCAAGAAATAGAGTTTCATCTCTATTGAAATATTGATATTACTTAATGCCAAATCAAAATTTTAAAATATAAAATAAAAAATATAAGAAAAAAATTACTCAAAATTCGCCATAAGATCAAGAACGTTAAGAAATAGAGTTTTATCTCCATCGAAACACTATCCTAAGCCGTTATCTTTTTATCTCATCTTAATTAGAATTCTTATAGGAATCAAAGACTAGCCCTAAAAAACAGGAACAGTGTCTAATCCCAATTCTACTATGACTACGAAGTTGGCTTATAAATACTAAGGGATGCCCTAAGGATCAAGGCACAAAGACTGTGAGCAAAGAAGCAGGCCACAATGAATCCCACCCAGAACCAAATCTTTGTTCGCAATGTTTGGGCAACAAATTTTCAGTACGAATTATCTATGATTCAGAGGATTCTTCCTCGATACCCTTTTGCCTCCATGGACACCGAGTTTCCTGGTGTGATCTTCACTCCTAACGTGGAGAAGCATTACAACTTAATGCTCTCTCCTTCAGATAATTATCTTCTGCTGAAAGCCAACGTTGACGCTTTGAAGATCATCCAACTTGGTCTCACTCTTTCTGATTCCAATGGCAATCTACCTGACTTGGGAACCCGAACGTTTGGTTATGTCTGGCAGTTCAATTTTCAAGACTTCGATGTTGAACGCGATCCTGGCAACCCAGAGTCCATCACGCTGTTGCAGAAACAAGGCATTGATTTCGTCAAGAACAAGAAAGGGGGTATTCCATCTAGGGTTTTCAGGCAGTTTGTTTTGAATTCTAGATTAGTGTTCAACAGGATTCCTCTTTCATGGGTCACTTTCCACGGTTGCTATGATTTTGGATTCATGATCAAACTCTTGACTGGACGAGAATTGCCACCTCAAATTGAGGATTTCAAGATTCTGATGACTCTGTTCTTTGGACCAAGAGTGTATGACCTGAAGCATATAATCAAGTTTTGCGATTGCTTACATGGTGGCTTAGAAAAAGTGGCCAAAACTCTGAACGTGGATCGTGTGGTTGGCAAGAGTCACCAAGCTGGGTCAGATAGCTTGTTAATTTTTCACACAATCGTCAAGCTTGGGAGCATCTACAGAGAGAAATTGAACCTCAACGAGTTTCAAGGGGTTTTATTTGGTTTACAAGATGATTTCCCATGATCTTGAGTTGTAATGCAATATTAGCCAATGAGCTTTTTTGTTTTTTGTTTTTTTTTTTTTCCAGTTTTTTCGAAAGAAAAGACATATATTGTGTTAGTGATTTTTAACGTGTTTGGTTTAATATTTGAGATGTTTAAGAGTCTATTTGTACAATTAAATAAAAGAATTGTTTTGTCAATATTGTCGTTTTGGTTTGACATTTAATATTTTTTAAAATTAATTTTGTCTTCCAAATTCTATTTTCATATAAGTGAAAAAATAATTAATTAATTTTGCATTGAATGAATTGTATAAATGACAAAAATCAAATTTCAAATGAAAATTTTCACATATAAATCATGGCGATACAAAAATCACATTTGATCAAAATTAATTTTAAAAATTAAGTTGATCCAAAATCATGTTAACGTAACGCTAATCTAAACATACACATTATCTAGAATCAAAAAATACTATTGAAACTATAATATTGATTCTTTTGTGTGTTTTCTTGCAAAGTTTTATTCGTTTGCATACAAATGAATTTTCAAACACGAGATCTGCTAGTTGTGATAATGGCAAGTATTAAACCCCATAAAATAGCAGTAGTTCAATTTCTAGAAATATTGATTTGAAGTACGACATAAATTGGGTTAGCAATTTTAGATATTTTAACAGTTAGGTGGTTATTGGAGCGTTATTTGTCAAGCATCGCCATAGAAAGTACCCCAAATAAGTTATTGATTATTATTTTTTTATTGAGCTCATTGTTATCTATTAGGGCATGCGCCTATAATTTTTTAAAAATTTATAGTTAATAATAAAAAATTAATAAAATCCATATTAAAATAAATTTCATTAATATATAATTCTCAGCCTATTTTAAAACTTGCAAATATATTTTAAATATTTTAACACAGGGTATTACAAAAAAAAGAAAGAATGAACAAATTTAAGCGTTCATTATTTATTTTAGTTAAAAACATGATCTCGATTGATAATTTTATAATATGATTTTCAAATTTTTTTCTTAAAATTGATCTCAAATTTTTCAGCATTGAAGTTGGAAGTAAGTTAAATTTTCATAAAATTGTTCTTATTATAAAAGATAGATAACTTTATAACAAAATTTATTATATGAACAATCTTATCTAGACAAATTTACTTTCATGAAGAAGCATATATAAAATCCAATTCCATCACCTTTACATTCAAGGATTTATATGTAGCACTAAATATGCTTACCGAATATAATAAAAAACAAAAAGTTTATTATTTTGCAATTCGAAATTTTTTTTTCTATATTATGTGTTAATGTAAGATTAAGCCAACAATAATATGCACATTTTTATATAATAATTTATTTTAGTTCATAATATAACTATTAAAATTTTTTATAAGATTGATCTTAAGCTTTTTCAATCTGAGAATTACAATTAAGTTAAAATTTTCATAAAATTAATCTTATTTTAAAAGATAGATAATTTCATAAAGAATTATACTTTATGAACAACTTTATATAAAATAATAAAATTATCTATTCTCTGAAATAAAATCATTTTTCCTACTAAAATAAGCTTTCAAATTTCTTCTTTCTTTTCACTTTAAAATATCTAAAATATATATGTAAATTTCCAAAATACGTTTAATAAATTTTATTTTAATGTGAATTTTTTTCATTTTTCCATATTAATTATAAAAAAAATAGGGGAGGGTGTGGAATTGTGAATGGCTTGGATGTCTAGGTCCATCCAGTGACAAATACATAAATGTCAAATACAATGTTTCAATAGTAAGTCACCTAAAAGATTGAATTCTTCCCCAACATGTGCTATGACAGAACTATATCCTTCTGCATAATTTCTTTTGAAATTGATCCTTGTAAGGATCACATCGAAGAGGATGTTCAGATAGTGGCCCTTGTAAGGATCATATTCTTAGTAATAGAGTTTTTTTTTTCCTTTTTAAGTGTAGGTGCTTTATACGTGCAACTTCATTGAAATTAGCATAGCAAAGTGGGGATTAGGCAAGTTGAATGGAGATATACAGTGCATGTTAGTTAACTAGATTTGAGATGATGGAATGAGAATGAAAAAGCAAAACATTTTTACTCCTATGTTTGGTTTGACTATCTGTACAGGAAAGTAGATTCTTATGGCATCTTTTGAAAAACAAATTGAAACATTAGAGCATGACTACACAAGTCTTAGAGAATAACATCTTTCTCTCAAAAGTAAAACTGCTTGTAATTGTGAACTTTTGCAAAAAGAAAAGAAAGATTTAATGAACACTTTTGCAAAGTTCGTCAAAGCGAGAGATAATCTAAACATTTTGCTAGGAAAACAAAGGTGTGGTTTTGATAATGTAGGTCTTAGGTATAATCCTATTAAAGGACAAAAATATTATAAGCATTTCTTTGTTCCAACAGTTATGACTAGTACTCCTTTCATTATGTGTTTTTACTGTGGTAAAAAGGGACATGGATCATATACTTGGCCTTACAGAAAGATTAAAATTTTGGAAGGATGGAAAGTATGGGTTCCCAAGGGAACAATTGACATTCAAGGATCCAACAACGATTGGGTACTTAAAAATAAACTTAATGGTTTCGCAGGTGTGTATGAAGGCTATCGGAACAAAATGGTACTTAGACAGTGGATGCTTCAAACATATGACTAGAGATAAATCCAAGCTCATTTCCTTTCAACTAAAGAATGGAGGAAATGTCACATTTGGAGGTAGTGGATAAGGAAAAATCATTGGCATTGGAAAAGTTAGTAAGAACTCTTCCACCTCCATTGATAATGTGCTTCTTGTTGAAGGATGAAATCATAATCTTCTTAGCATTAGCCAATTATGTGATAAAACAATAGAGTAATATTTAATTCAAAACATTGTTTGGTTGAGAATATAGATGAAAAAAAAACCATATTGATAGGACATAGAATTAATAATGTATATGGTATTGATTTAGATGATGTTCCTTCTAGCAATTCAAAATGTCTAATAAATGTCAATGAAAATAGTTGGTTATGGCATAGAAGGCCTGCTTATGCTAGCATGAGTCTTTTAGAAAAGCTTACCAAGAAAGACCTTCTTGTTGGATTGCCCTAATTAAAATTTGATAAAACAAACTTTGTGGTGCATGTCATAAAGGAAAACAAATTAAGAGCTTTTTTTAAGCAAAAAGAATTATCTCCTCAACTAAACCACTACAATTACGTCATATGGATCCTTTTGGACCTTCTAGGACTATAAGTCATGGAGGAAATTCTTATATATTGGTAATTGTAGATGGCTTCTCTAGATTCACTTGGACACTTTTCTTATCTCACATAGATCAAGCCTTTATATCTTTTTTGAAACTAGTTAAGTTCATTCAAAATGAATAAGGCATAACCATTGTGAGAATAAGAAGTGATCATGATGGAAAATTTGAAAATAATCTATTTACGGTGTTTTGTGATGATAATGGAACTGAACATAATTTCTTTGCACCAAGAACCCCCAACAAAATGGAGTTATAGAAAGGAAGAACATAACTCTAATGGAAATGGCTAGAACTATGTTAAATGAAAGAAATCTTCCTAAATATTATTAGGATGATGCAGTAAATACTGAATGTTATGTTATGAATAGAGTCATGATAAGGCCTATCTTGAAAAAGACTTTATATGAATTATATAAATGAAGGAAGCCTAATATTTCCCATCTATATGTATTTGGTTGTAAATGCTTTGTACTTAATAATGGAAAAGATAATTTGGCTAAATTTGATACAAAGTCTGATGAAGCAATTTTTTTTTGGAATATTCTAGTACCAACAAAGCCTTTAGAGTATATAATAAAATAACTATGACTGTAGAAGAGTCTATACATGTAAATTTCGATAAGTCTAACCTTCTTGAGCCAATAAAGGTATCTTGTGAAGAAATTATAGTTAAGTTTAATGATCTTACAATACAAGGCAAACAAACAGCTCAAGAAATCAAGAATGAAAGTGAGTCCATCAAGATAGATGAACAATCCTTCTTGTATGAAGAATCAAACTAAGAAGTGGAGGAAGAAGTCACTCATGAGCTACCAAAGGCATGGAACAATAAAAAGGATCATCCATTTGAACAAATAATTGGTGAGATTTCCAAAGGGTAACAACTTGAAACTCACTTAGAAAAATCTGTAGTCATCAAACATTTTTATCTCAAATAGAACCAAATGGAATTGATGAAGCCTTGAAAGATGAATATTGGGTTCTAGATATGTAAATAGATTTAAATCAATTTGAAAGAATTCAAGTATGGAAACTTGTCCCTAGGCCTAATAAGCATCTAGTAATTGGCATTAAATGAGTTTTTAGAAATAAGCTTGATGAATTTAGAGTTGTCACTATAAACAAGGCTAGGCTGGTTGCAAAATGCTATAATCAAAAAGAAGGAATTGATTATCAAGAAACCTTTGCACTAGTAGCTTGATCAGAAGCAATTCGTATGCTACTACCCTTTACATGCATAAATGACTTTAAGTTGTATCAAATGGATGTCAAGAGCGCCTTTCTTAATGGATACAAAATGGAAGAAGTATATGTTGAACAACCTCCAGGTTTTAAGGATCAAAATCTTCCAAATCACGTATTTAAATTAAGAAAAACTTTATATAACCTTAAACAAGCACTTAGAGCATGGTATGAAAGACTAATTTCTCTGGAGGCAAGGTTGATATAACTCTATTCTTTAAAAGGAAAAAACATGATATTCAAGTTGTTCAAATTTATATGGATGATATTATATTTAGTGTAACTAATGAAATTCTCTGCAAAGAATTTGCTGAAATGATGAAAGGAGAATTTGAAATGTTTATGATGGGGGAGCTTTCATTCTTCTTGGGTCTTCAAATCAAGCAACAAGAAAATGGAACCTTTATAAATCAGTCCAAATATGTTAAGGAATTACTTAAGAAATTTGGATTTGTAAATGTCAAAGTAAAAGGCATTCCAATTGGATCAATTGTAAAAATGGATGCCGATAAAAAGGGACAACCTTATGACATCTCAAAATATAGAGGTATGATTGGATCCCTTTTATATCTAACTGCAAGTAGGCCATATATTATATTTAGTTTATGCATTTGTGCCCTATTTCAAACTTGTCCTTAGGAATCTCATTACTTAGCAGTAAAAAGAATTTTTAAATATATTGCTAGCCCAATACAAATGGGTATATGGTATTTAAAAGTATCCACTAATACTTTAGTTGGATATTTAGATGCTGATTTTAACGGTTGTAAAACTGACAGAAAAAGCATTAGTGGAACATGTCAATTCTTTGAAAATTCTCTTGTTTCTTGGTTTAGTAAGAAACAAAATAGTGTAGCATTGTCTACTACTGAAGCTAAATATGTTGTAGCTGGTAATTGTTGTGCTCAAATCTTTTGGATGAAGTAACAACTAGAGGATATTGGTATATGTCAGTCAACTCTCTAAGGCAAAGCCTTGAGAAAACTTTAATTAAACAAATATCACAATTTTTTAGAAAAATAATTCAGGATTTCATATTTAACTTGAAAGAACTAACATCATTTTTAGAAAGAATTGAAGTATATTCTAGGAAAAAGGACCAGAATGAAGGGTAAAGTGCAAAAGATCAAGAAACCAGTGCTCAGATGCCATAGAAACAGTGCTCGGGTGCCAATTCTAGAGAGTCTACTCCCAGGCGCTAAAGAGCCAACACTCAAGCACCATAATCTAGAAAATCAGTGCCCAGGTGCCACAAAAATATCACCTGGGCATGAATTCCATAGAGTTAGTGCCCAGACGCCAAAAAACCAACATCTGGATGCTAGTCATTTCCAAGACATGGCGTTTACTAGAGAGTTGGTGCCTTAATGCCAGATTTGCCTTGCCTGAGCATGCTGCCAAAAACCCTAATTTCCTTTGATGATTAAGAGCTCCATACTTGGCCCATACTGCACTGTAGGGTCTCTGAAGCCTATATAAAGGGTCCTAAAGGCAAGCAACAAACACTAAGCAAAGGTTAGTTTTAGAATGAGGGCCTTTTATTAAAGTTTTTCCCAATCTAAACATCTCCCTCTTCTCCAGCTTCATGCCATCTTTATGCTTTTCTTTGTTATTTAATTATGTATTCATGCCTATGATAGGCTAAGTAGTTGTTCTAAGATTTTGACTGAAACCCTTGCTAGGGATGCTTTTCTGCTGATTGTTATTACAATTTTTCATTAAATGAATGATTGTTTATATTCATCCTACAGTTATTATTTTCTAAGTCTAATCATTTTAGGAAAGAAGATAGAATTTATGTCAACCTGAACAGGTTACCTAAATATATGAACTGATGCATATAATCACTGTTTGCATAAATGCAATTCGCAATTAAGATGAAAGTACTTAATTATCTGTGATAATCACATTTGGATCTTGGATTGATAAGGTTCTTGTCTCAACTAGTTTCCATAGATATATAGGAAACTAGGGGGAAGGAGCTCAACTTATATGTATTTGAAAGAAGCATATAAGAAAGAAAGAATCCCAGTTTAGCAATTCATTCTTCAGTTAGAACAAACTAATAATCATAACAAAAGGCATCCCTGCATGTGGTGAAAGTTCAAAATCCTAGATTGTCAAAATTTTGTATTAACTAACATTCAAATTTGTCTTACATTTACTCAACCAAATTTTGATTACACAACTTGAAACTTCAGTCAGTAAACATTGAACCCTATTATTTGAGGGATCAATACTCATTTCATCATTATATTACTTGCTGACCACGTATGCTTGTGTGTCATATTACACCTCAATTATAATTTGAATCAACAATGTCTTAAAAAGATTCCAATCAAATGTGACAATACCAGTGCAAGTAACCTCACCAAGAATCCCATTATGTTTTCAAAAGAAAGTTATTAGCCTTGAATTAATCAAAACTAAATTTCAACTTCTGATATCTTTACTGAACCTCTTTCTATTAAAAGATTTTGTTTTATAAGAGGTGAACTTGGAATGTTTAATCCTAATGAGTTATAAAAATAAAGATTCAAATTGTTTCGACATTTTCTTGAAGAGAACATTCACTAACTTAAGCATTGGAATGATTTAAATCTATCTTGCAAAATGTTTGTAATGATCTCTTATGATTTCTATTTGCTTGACATGGTTTTTGGATAAATGTATGTGCTCAGATATCCATTTAAGTAGAATACTCTCAAAAAATTAAAAAAGTTGGCCCAAAATCCACCAATTGGTCATATTTTACAATGAACAATCGACTGGTAAGGATATGAGAGTGACTAGTAACTTTGGAAAGTCAGGAGCAGCTAACTGTGGACTCTTTGTAAGGGAGCAGTCGACTACCAAGAGTGGCCAATTGACAAGGTACCCTCTATAGCCTGACAGTCAACTGATGCCCAATGGCCAATTGACCAAGAGGTTTTAGAGAGTAATCCTGCAATTGACTGCTCATAAGTGACCAGTTGACTGGTCAATGCCAAATAGAAATTTCTCATAAAAATTGGGCCGACAATCGATTACTCATGAGTGACTAGTTGACTGCTCAATGATAAAGCAGTTCCTCGTAAGACTAGGGTTTTGTTGGTTTAAATTGGGGATTTCAACTCTCCTTTCCTTACACTCGAAAATCTTTAATCTTTCTTGAAACTTCTTAAAGCTTTCTCATCATCCATGGCTTAAAGACCAACACCCAAGCATGCTAGGACCAAGAACCCTTTTATTAGCTCCTCCTCCGATCCTCCACCTCTCTTCTCTTCTTATGCTTAAGAAATTGTGTTTATTGAGAACTTTCAACAAATGGGTGTTTTTCCTAATAAGTATGTGCATCTCTAGTTACTCCAAGAAGATGTCTTTAGCCTTTTTGATCTTTTTTTCAATGCTGGGTTAGATCATTTGCTGAGTTTAAAGTTGGATTAAAGCCCCAAAGTCATCAGAGCATTATACTCTATAATTCCTAAATAAATAAATAAACTAGAAATTTGGATGGCAATACATCATTAAGAAATTATTTGTTATGATAGATAAGATCTCCTAGTGTCCTAGAAGCAAATATACAATAGAAGGTAAAAGGGTACCTTCAAGTAGGTAGCTTTTAGCTTCTCTCTCACACATCTTACTTTGAAATGTTTTTATTGATGGCTACATACATGTGATGTGTTTTATATGTTTGGCATAAGCATGCTAGTAGGGAGAAACCCGTCAGGTTTGGTATCACAAGGTTCCCTTGTAATTGGCCTTTACATTATGATGTAGCATGAAACCCTGAATTGGTATGGGACAGTGAAGGGTTAAAGTTTCCAAACAGGGCCCGTCAAGTTTGGCTTAAAAGAGGGATATAAGGTTTTCCTGGCATGTTATCATGTTTATAGTTGTTCTTTATATGATTATATGTGATTTATTTATACTTGATATGTAAAGGCTAGAAATAGAATGTTCTTATTGAACTACTGACTACTAGGATTGCAAAATATCATGTTTTTATCTATATCTATTTCTAGGTAACCAGGAACCCAGTCAGGAAGTGGGACCCAAGAATTAGCATATTAAGATGTTTTTATTTACATAAGGACTAGAATTATATTATGAAAGTTCATCTTTGTAAGACCATTATGAGATTTTAATCATTTATGTATAGCGTGATGTATTGCCATAACTAATGATTATATGTATAAGACTAGATGGTTATGTTTGATTAATTTTTCCACTTATTAAATCCCAATTAATGAGTTAAGGGATAGTTAACATTAGAATCAAAATATTTATCATATGTGTAGGTTTTCATATTTACTTACGCTTTTGCCAATCCTACGTATAGTAAGTAAGGGATGTTACATTTTTTGTATCATAGTGGTGGTTTAGGATAGATAACCATCTTAGCTAGATTAGGAATGTTAGTTAATTGTTTTATTACTGTTCCTATATGTCATGAGTGATTAGCAATAGGTTAGAAATGGCAACCAAAAGGACGCAAGCCTAACTTTTACAAGAATTGATTGAAAAGTTATTAGAATAAAGGGAAATGATCAAGCAATTACAGGAGGAGTTAAGGAACAAGAAAGCCCACGAAGGCACTAATAGAACAAACCCAAGAGATAATAAGGTGACAAAAAGGGATGAAATCACAAATTTAAGTCTTGTCTCGAATACCACAGTCTTAGTTGAGTTCAGAAAAGCAAAACCTCCAATTTTCAAAGGAGAGTACATCCCTGATCTAGCGGATAAATGAATACGTCAAATCTAAAAGGTATTTAGAGTCATAAGTTGTACCTATAAATAAATGGTTGCCCTTGTTGAGTATATGTTAGAGGACAAAATTGAATTATGGTGGCAAGGGGCCGAAAGGCAACTAAGATAAGAGAGGGCTCGTGAAATCACTTAGGAGGCATTCCAAATGGTTTTCTATGAAAAATATTTTCTTGACTCTGTAAAAGATGACAAGATGGCAGAATTTATCCATCTAAAATAATGGGATATGACCGTTGATGAGTATGCAGCAAAATTTGTGGAATTGTTAAAATTCTCCTCCTATCTCAAACAACATGTTGATGAACCATAGAGAGCCACTAAATTTGAAAGAGGCCTTTGCCATAGGGACTATCATAGTAGCTAGCCTCCGACATCATGACATATCCCTTCTTGAGGATGATTTGGAGTCTCCTCTGCAAATTAGTTAGAATAATCTGCAACGTATATGGTTCACCAAGGCCAATGGTTTAGGATAGTGCCTAGATCCCCCAAGCCTTAACCAAATGTAGCTACTAACATACCTCCCTCTGGCTTTTCCTAGCTTTCTCTACCTACGTATGAAGTTCCATAAGAAGAAGGGCATTATGCTCCTATGCCTCCATCTCCTCTGGCTCATGCTCTGATTTGGTTACACCTTTGCTCATCTTAAGACAGTGGTAATCCCTAAGCTGATAATTCTCGTTGAGATTTGAGCTATGCATTAGAAGATGGGTTCTTGTAGCCTCCAGATGCAGAACTTTCAGGAGAGTTTGAAAGACATGAATGTATATCTTGAGCACATTGAGGCACATCATGTGCAGTACTTTGACTTCTAGGCTTAGTTTTGATCTTCTTCCTCCCTTTTTAATGTGATAAAGGGAGAGAGAAATAGGAAATTGAGGAAATAAGGAGAATAAAATTTTAGGAGTTGTTTGATGTTTGATTTGAATTGAAATTTTTACTTTATTTCCTGGTTAAACTTTGTGGTTATTTGCTTCAATTGTATTTAAATCAATTGATTTCAATAAGGTAGTTATTTTAGTTAATGTGATTGTTCGATATTGTTATCTAAACATGCCTAGATAAACAAGGAAACTAAAGAAACTAAATGATGTCAAAGTTAAAAACAATGCGATCATATCCAACTTTCACAAAACTAAAGGATTTAGTAAGCATATTGCCTTGAAAAACTTTTTCCTATGAAGAACTAACAAATGTAGGTTTGTCATCATCAAAAAGGAAGAAATTGCTGAGCCCATTTGCTGAAGATTAAGGTCTTGATGATAACAAACACAAGAAGAAAAATTTTTCTATATATTACGTAGGTTTTAGATGTTTTCAATGTATTATCATATCTTGGGAACCATTGTAAGTGATATTGAGTTGATAGGAATCATATAAAATGAATGTAGAATTGATTCCAAGTCCTAAAGGTTGAGAAAAAAACTTATTTGGGGAACTTCAGAAGTCTAGTTGACTGACCAAAAGTTAATAGTCAACTGGCCACCTTGCCAGCCAGTTGCCAAGCCTTGTCCTGTCGAATGGAACTTTTTGTAAGTGAACAGTTGACTAGCCTTTAGCCAGTAATAAACTGGTTACCTTCTGAAAAGTTCCCAGTCTGTTGCTAGCTTGAGTCTTGATCGACTATAAGCTTAATTAATTTTAACTGTCAAATTAAGAATATTATTTTATATTAATTTCAATTTTTGTAAAAATATCAATTTTAACAATTTTATTTTAATGAAAAATTATATAATTTTTACAGTATTCAATATCATCGACTCTTGTAACCTCTTTGATTGTTGGAAGCATAAGGAAAAGAAATGTGAATGAGTTTAAAGTTCATTTCTTGCACAATTGGCTTAGTAATATCATTCCCATGAAAATCCTAGCTACCACATTTGAAGGAATGGACAATCTTTCTAATATGTGATGGAATGAGATACATTCCCATGAATGAAGATGAAAATTACCATCCAACCTTCTTTTTCTTCATCTCTTTCTTCCCCTCCTTGAATGATAGATGCTTCTCTCTTTATTTCTTTATAAAATTTAAAAATAACAATGAATATTTTAATAGTAATAATAATTAATTTTGTTGAAATCAATAATTGATTTCTAATAACTATAAAAACTATTAATTTTATTAGACAATTATTTTATAATAATAATAATATTTTTTAGTAAAAGTAATAATTAATTTTTATAAGAGTATTATAGTCATTTGATTAATCTTCATTTTTATTCCTATTCTTTTTTTTAATATCATACAAATGAACCTTAGAGCCAAGTCTCATTCTCAAACCTATTCCCACTCTTTTCAGCAACCATACGGGCTCTTACTGTACAATATAAAGTGCAAGGGATTTGGAAACTGAGTTTTCCCCCTTTTCAATTATTTTATTTCTATCTTGTTTATGTTGACCAAATAGAAGAGGAAAATTATAGTTAAAGATTATAAATTTATAATAAAAGATTTTAAATTTTATAATTATTTTAAAAAAACTTAGAGACTAAAATTTTTTTGTTCTAGAAGACCTTATTCAAGAATTCTAAAAATATATAATAAAAAGTTTTGAGGAAAGATATTAGAATTTTAAGCCAAAACTTTTAGGATAAAAGAAATTTTAGTCTTTAAGTCCTTTAAAATATTTTAAAATTTAAATTCATTGTAAATATTTTAAAGATATGATCTTAACTACCATTTAAAAGTATGATACAGATAAGTCGTTAGGAGATAAAACCTGAAACTTTCGATATTGATGTATTTTTTTTTTCTTAACTTTCTCATTTATTATATATATAAATAGATTTCAGAGTTGTTAAGTTGTTGTATAATTTCTTTTAAATTAATTATGTCATTTTGTTATTCACATTGATAATTTTAAAACAAAAAAAGATATTATTCAATAATTAAACATAGAGAAAAATACACTTTTGGTCCTTCACTTATCACAAAATTACCATTTTGGTCCCTCACTTATTAAAATGCTTAAAATAATTATTCACTTATTGAAAAATGTCACATTTGATCCTCCGCTTTTCAAAAAATATTAAATTTAATCCTTTTACCAAACACTAAACCCTGAATCTAAGGAATTAAATTTAGTGTTCTTTTTTAAAAAGTAATGAACCAAACGTGATATTTTCCAATAAGTGAAATACTATTTTGGGTATTTCAATGAACAAGGGACTAAAATAGTAATTTTATAATAAGTGAGGACCAAAGTTGTATTTTACTCATTAAACATATTTAAATGTGTACTGATATTCCATTTTTAAATTAAATATCTAATTCAGGGATAAATTAAAATTTTAGAATCAGCTACATATCTAAAACGCAAGAATTCTTTTAAAAAAATGTCCCTGAATTCCTCTTAAGATACAGATCAAGAAATAGAGTTTCATCTCTATTGAAATATTGATATTACTTAATGCCAAATCAAAATTTTAAAATATAAAATATAAAATATAAAACATAAGAAAAAAAAAACTCAAAATTCGCCATAAGATCAAGAACGTTAAGAAATAGAGTTTTATCTCCATCGAAACACTATCCTAAGCCGTTATCTTTTTATCTCATCTTAATTGGAATTCTTATAGGAATCAAAGACTAGCCCTAAAAAACAGGAACAGTGTCTAATCCCAATTCTACTATGACTACGAAGTTGGCTTATAAATACTAAGGGATGCCCTAAGGATCAAGGCACAAAGACTGTGAGCAAAGAAGCAGACCACAATGAATCCCACCCAGAACCAAATCTTTGTTCGCAATGTCTGGGCAACAAATTTGCAGTACGAATTATCTATGATTCAGAGGATTCTTCCTCGATACCCTTTTGCCTCCATGGACACTGAGTTTCCTGGTGTGATCTTCACTCCTAACGTGGAGAAGCATTACAACTTAATGCTCTCTCCTTCAGATAATTATCTTCTGCTGAAAGCCAACGTTGACGCTTTGAAGATCATCCAACTTGGTCTCACTCTTTCTGATTCCAATGGCAATCTACCTGACTTGGGAACCCGAACGTTTGGTTATGTCTGGCAGTTCAATTTTCAAGATTTCGATGTTGAACGCGATCCTGGCAACCCAGAGTCCATCACGCTGTTGCAGAAACAAGGCATTGATTTCGTCAAGAACAAGAAAGGGGGTATTCCATCTAGGGTTTTCAGGCAGTTTGTTTTGAATTCTAGATTAGTGTTCAACAGGATTCCTCTTTCATGGGTCACTTTCCACGGTTGCTATGATTTTGGATTCATGATCAAACTCTTGACTGGACGAGAATTGCCACCTCAAATTGAGGATTTCAAGATTCTGATGACTCTGTTCTTTGGACCAAGAGTGTATGACCTGAAGCATATAATCAAGTTTTGCGATTGCTTACATGGTGGCTTAGAAAAAGTGGCCAAAACTCTGAATGTGGATCGTGTGGTTGGCAAGAGTCACCAAGCTGGGTCAGATAGCTTGTTAATTATTCACACAATCGTCAAGCTTGGGAGCATCTACAGAGAGAAATTGAATCTCGACGAGTTTCAAGGGGTTTTATTTGGTTTACAAGATGATTTCCCATGATCTTGAGTTGTAATGCCATATTAGCCAATGAGCTTTTTTGTTTTTTGTTTTTTTTTTTCAGTTTTTTTGAAAGAAAAGACATATATTGTGTTAGTGATTTTTAATGTTTTTGGTTTAACATTTGAGATGTTTAAGAGTCTATTTGTACACTTAAATAGAAGGATTGTTTTGTTAATATTATCATTTGGTTTGACATTTAATATATTTTAAAATCAATTTTGTCCTCCAAATTTTATTTTCATATAAGTGAAAAAAATAATTAGTTAATTTTGCATTGAATGAATTGTATAAATGACAAAAATCAAATTTCAAATGAAAATTTTCAAATATAAATCATGGCGATACAAAAATCACATTTGATCAAAATTAATTTTAAAAATTAAGTTGATCCAAAATTATGTTAACGTAACGCTAATCCAAACATGCACATTATCTGGAATCAAAAAATACTATTGAAACTATAATATTGATTCTTTTGTGTGTTTTCTTGCAAAGTTTTATTCATTTGCATACAAATGAGTTTTCAAACACGAGATCAGCTAGTTGTGATAATGGCAAGTATTAAACCCCATAAAATAGCAATAGTTCAATTTCTAGAAATATTGATTTGAAGTACGACATAAATTGGGTTAGCAATTTTACATATTTTAACAGTTAGGTGGTTATTGGGGTGTTATTTGTCCAAGCATCGCCATGAAAAGTAACCCAAATAAGTTATTGATTATTATTTTTTATTGAGCTCATTGTTATCTATTAGGGCCTATAATTTTAAAAAAAATTATAGTTAATAATAAAAAATTGATAAAAATCCATATTAAAATAAATTTCATTAATATATAATTCTCAGCCTATTTTAAAACTTGCAAATATAATTTAAATGTTTTAACAAGGGTATTACAAAAAAAAGGAAGAAAGGACATATTTAAGCGTTCATTATTTATTTTAGTTAAAAACATGATCTCGATTGATAATTTTATAATATGATTTTCAACTTTTTTTCTTAAAATTGATCTCAAATTTTTCAGCATGGAAGTTGGAAGTAAGTTAAATTTTCATAAAATTTTTCTTATTATAAAAGATAGATAATTTTATAACAAAATTTATTATATGAACAATCTTATCTAGACAAATTTACTTTCATGATGAATCATATATCAAATCCAATTCCGTCACCTTTACATTCAAGGATTTATATGTAGCACTAAATATGCTTATCGAATATAATAAATAACAAAAAAATTATTATTTTGCAATTCGGAAAATTTTTTTTTTTCTAAATTATGTGTTAACGGAAGATTAAGCCAACAAGAATATGCACATTTTTATATAATAATTTATTTTAGTTCATAATATAACTATTAAAATTTTTTATAAGATTGATCTTAAGCTTTTTGAACCTGAGAATTACAATTAAGTTAAAATTTTCATAAAATTAATCTTATTTTAAAAGATAGATTATTTCATAAAGAATTTTACTTTATGAACAATTTTATATAAAATAATAAAATGATCTATTCTCTGAAATAAAATCATTTTTCCAACTAAAATAAGCTTTCAAATTTCTTCTTTCTTTTCACTTTAAAATATCTAAAATATATATGTAAGTTTCCAAAATACGTTAGAATTTTAAATTAATAAAATTTATTTTAATGTGAATTTTTTTCATTTTTAATTATAAAAAAAATAGGGGAGGGTGTGGAATTGTGAATGGCATGGATGTCCAGGTCCATCCAGTGACAAATAGATAAACGTCAAATACAATGCTTCAACAATAAGTCACCTAGAAGATTGAATTCTTCCCCAACATGTGCTATGATAGAACTATATCCCTCTGCATAATTTCTTTTGAAATTGATCCTTGTAAGGATCACATCGAAGAGGATGTTCAGATAGTGGCTCATGTAAGGATCATATTCTTAGTAATAGAGTTTTTTGTTTTTCTTTCCTTTTTAAGTGTAGGTGCTTTATACGTGTAACTTCATTGAAATTAGCATAGCAAAGTGGGGATTAGGCAAGTTGAATGGAGATATACAGTGCATGTTAGCTAACTAGATTTGAGATGATGGAATGGGAATGACAAAGCAAAACATTTTTACCCCTATGTCTGGTTTGACTATCTGTACAAGAAAGTTGATTCCTATGGGAATCCACTTTATCTCATTTGAAGGATAGTTCATTCCATTCATGAGGCTAGGTAATGTGTCGAGTTTATAGGGAATGAATTATTTAGGACCAAACTGCCCCCACTTACAAACAAAAGTTGCTAAAATTACTCCCAAAGTCTGAAAATCACCCATGCCACATCTGAAGGACAAAGGCCCATTAATGCTCGTTGAAGTTCTGCATAAAGCTGAGCTGGGAGGCGTGCATCTATCTTCTTCATAAGCATTTCTTTATTTTTGTAAGTTTTGGACCATGCGTTTGCTTGTTTGGGTTTGGAACCATGCCTTTGTTTGTAAGTACCATATCAAAACTATTCAAATAAATATGCAATGGTAGTTTCCTATTAGTTTCTTTCAGTGTGAACTTGTTTCAATAATGGAAGTTGTGGAATGAACTATTGAGATGCGTTCAAATTGATCTCTTGTGTGTGCAAGATCAAGCCAAGGATAGGTTGACCATGCTTGATGTTGTTTCTTTTCTATCGAATGAAATTATTTTACTTGTTGAACTAAAATAGTCAGTAATTTTCATGGAATGACCACATGTTTTTATTTTTTAAATGAGGGCATTTTGGTCATTTTGTTTTATTCCTTCTCCTTTTCCAGTATTTATCTATCAATCAAACATTGCAAAGGTAATATTCCTATTTTCCTTTCTATGACTAACCATACGTAGTAATGACCCTTTCCATTACACTCCATTTCCGTTACCACTTCTATTCTCATTTGTCATAACCGACCTTTCGGCGGAGTAAAATAAAAAGTGTTTAAATTGATTCCTAAAAACGAATCTTGAAAATCAATTTATTTAGAATCGCCACCAAAATTTTTAACGGAAAACTTTGGAAAACCAATTTAAGATAAAAAGGAAAAAAAAGGCAAAATGGTCTGTGAAAATAGATATAGGTTCGGGAGTGTGTTTGAGTGTGGGGAAGGTGTTAGGCACCCCACAACACCTATCCATAAAGATAGTTACCTTAAACTAGTCAACTGAAATAAAATACGACTTTTAATTTATCTCGATTACCCTTTTATTGACATGCATGCCCGTCAAATAGAGAAGACAAAAACAACGATAGTGGAATCAAACAGACAGATATTTACAAAGGGCGGACTTGACCTAAGATGAGAGCTTAAGACTTACATACCCCGCGATAGGGATCAAAGTCTACGTAGTTCGACCAAAAAGGCATGTTTATTGGTTGGTGATTTATAAATTTTGTGATGAGAATAGGAATGTTTAAATTAAATAGATTTTCATAAACGAGACGGAATTGAGATTTAGTTTATGTATTTTAATTCTTATTCACAACAACTTGATTAATCTAGCCCTCCCGAACTTTTCATGTTTTTAATTTTGTTTGATTTTGGAATCTTAATCTTTATTTTAAAATTTAAACGAAATGATTATAAAGAATGAATTTATTCATTTTGTGAAAAAAAGAGAAAATTAATTAAGATATTTATTTTTGCATTATTATCATTATTGTTATTATTATTTCAAAATGAGTATATACTAATTTCAAGGATTTAAGGAGATTCAAATCTCACACGACCCTAAGCATTCAAGGAGAATAATATTTTCACACGATAATTTCGTAAATGATGGGAAATATTTAATTATTATTATTTTTAAAATAAATGTGTACTAATTTTAGGGATATAAGGAGATTCAAATCTCACATGACCTTAAGTATTCAAGGAGAATAATATTTTCACATGATAATTTCGTAAATGACGGGAAATATTTAATTAAAGTAAATATTTAATTATTATTATTTTTAAAATAAATGTGTACTAATTTTAGGGATCTAAGGAGATTCAAATCTCACACAACCCTAAGCATTCAAGGAGAATAATATTTTCACACGATAATTTCATAAATGACAGGAAATATTTAATTAAAGTAAATATTTAATTATTATTATGTTTAAAATAAATGTGCACTAATTTTAGGGATCTAAGGATATTCAAATCTCACACGACCCTAAGCATTCGAGGAGAATAATATTCTCACACGATAATTTTGTAAATGACGGGAAATATTTAATTAAAGTAAATATTTAGTTATTATTATTATTATTTTTAAACAAATGTGTATTAATTTTAGGGATCTAAGGAGATTAAAATCTCATATGATTCCATACACCCGATGAGAACAATATTCTCACACAGTGATTTCGTAAATAATGGAAAGTATTGAATTAAAGTATTTTTATTTTTATTTTTATTTTTGTCATTATTTTTAAAACAAACATGTACTAACTTTAGGGATCTAAGGAGATTAAAATCTCACATGATCCCAAGCACTCGATGAGACAAATATTCTCATACGATGATTTTCTTGAAATTTTACTCATGGGACCAAGATTAGTCTTATATTCATATAAAAACAAGTGAAATAATAATGATGATAATTAAAAAAAAAACAAGTAATAAAACAAAACAATACAAAAATAACAAATATGACAATAATGAGAACAAAACAACTTCCTACTGGTTCATTTTTCCCTACCTTATATATATTTACCTATGCATGCACCCATATATTAATGTATATATATATATATATATATATGTATATACATATACCTGTAGATATCCCAAGAAGAAAAGCAACCTCTTCTCAGTTCACTCTTTCCTTTGTACCTTATATATATATATATATATATATATATCGATGCACTCTTTCTTGTTCTTTTTTTTCTTGCCCTTATACACACCGAAATACACACAGATGCAGGCACATATATATATATCACTCTTGCTCTCTGTTGGACCCTTGCTTTTATACGTGTATATATATATATATACATATGCATATGTTTTTATATCAGTAACATCAGCTTGCAACCAGTGAATCCAACACGATGAAGGAATCAATTTGCAAATGTTATGCAGCAAGTTTTAATGTTGTTGGACACCCCTTACTGAGACCATTGCTCATCTTCTCTCAAGCACAACCTAACAGTAGAAAAAGAAAGATAACAGTCAAGCTTCTGCATGCATTCATGGCAGACTAGATAATGAAACTAGGGATAGAAAAACCAGAAAATGGAACAGAGAACTAAGGGAACCTAGCAGACACCTTCAGCAATTTTTTTTTTTTCTATATTTGCCTCTGTTTTAATGCGTTTGAACAGATGAGTTAGTTCCAGCCATGTTACCTGGTGAGCTGACGAAGAGAAAGCTCGGTTTGTAGCTTCATGGTCTTCAGTTCAGATTCCTTTCTCCACTGTCATTCCTCTGTTCTCGTCCTCTCGACTCTCTGTTCTCTATAGCTTCTCGGTCTCCCTTCCCCAGCGCTCTTCTTCTTCTCTCTTGGTTTCTGTTTTTACCTCTAGCAGCTCCACTCTTCTCTCTCGATTTCTCCTCAGTTTCTCTTCCTCACAGCAGTTTAGTTCTCGGTTTCTCTTCCTCACCACCGTTCTCAGACTTTCCTCCTCACAGCAACTCTCCTCCCTCAGTTTTCGGTCTACCTCGTTCTCCTTTCCAGCAACTCTCCTCCCTCAGTTCTCAATCTACCTCGTTCTCCTTTCCAGCAACTATTATTAGCTTGGCCTCCATCATCATTACCTGCTGCCCGTCACCTCTTCAGCTGAGTTATGAACTGCAACAATAGTTACATGCAACTTGCTAATTTGTAGAGCCAACTTGCCGAAGCCACCGCCAAAAAAATCAGATTAGAGTAAGTAGGGTTATATTATATATTTTGGTAATTTTTTATTTAATTTATTTTTGTTTATTTAACCCCTTTTTATTATTATTATTATTATATGTAATTTATTTCTTTTTGTCATCATCACCATTAATATTTATTTTTGGATATGTCCTATTTTTGTATCTGTTATGATTTTTTATTTGTTATTATTATTATTAATTAATTCTTATTTTCCCATTTTGGTGTTTTCTTTTTCTTAAATTCCCACATTATTCATTTTGAATTTTAAATTGCTTTTACTTTAAAATGTCATTTGAGCCTCTGTCCTTTTTATTTTCCTCATTTGCTTAATTTATAATTAGCAAATCCATTAAGTAAATGATTAATTTTAGATAGAGATGGGGTGTTCATAGCATTCCTTCAAATTTATTTTTAACAATTAAAGAGGCCCATAGTTTACTCCTTATCCAAAGAGTGGTGGTGTATAATTGTATATTTGGGAGTGTATGGTGTTAGCGAAGATAGTATAAAGTTTTATATGTAGAAAAAGCAAAAAAATGCCAGATAAATTGAGACTAGATCATCTCCAGTAGCATCAGCTATTGGAGATTATCTAGTGGACCAGTAGACCACTTTGACCATTGGATCAAACGCCATGCTCCAAAGTGGTTCAATTTGTTTTTTTTTAGTAAAAACTAATTTTTTTTTAATAAAAATGATAGGTTTATTAATATTTTAAATTATTTTTATACAAAATGATATTTTGTTCAAGAATAAAAAATAAATTTTAAGATGTGAGGAATAGATTGCAAATTATTATAAATTTTTTATATTTAAAAAAAAATATGATAGATTTATTAATATTTTAGATTTTTTTATACATAATGATATTTTATTAAAAAAATCAGAAACTAAATTATATTGTGAGATATGTAAAATAAATTGCAAGATACTAGAAACCATTCTATTTTTTTAATAAAAAATCATTTTATAGGAAAAATTTAAAATTTTAATATATTTTAACAAATCAGAAACTAAATTATATTATGTGATGTGTAAAATAAATTGTAAGATACTAGAAACCATTCTTTTTTAAATAAAATATTATTTATATAAGAAATTAAAATTTTAATATATCTTATTTTCAAAAATTATTTTTTTATATTTTAAAAAATATTTTAATCTTTTAAATCTGGAGCCAATTTGATCTGGATCTAATTGCTCTGTATCTAAATGGAGAATTTCCTGTACCGTTATGATCCAGCCACAAATAAATTAGAGTTCACATTTATTTTCTCTTATATATAAGTAACTTTTACATGATAAAAGTGTGATGCGCTTTAGCTATGCCATAATTGTTCCATAATTATTCTGAACATTTAACAATTTTAGAATAAAATAATTTTTCTCTTGTTAAAAGTTAACTCAGGTAGATTATCAATTTTCTACTATAAAAATTTACAGGAACTCTATTAATAATTAATAATAAATAATCTACTTCCAAAAAATCAATAATAAATAATCATTTAGTAATTAATAAAATAAATTTTTAAAAAATAACAAATTTACAATTCTTAAAAATTTTAACCAATTAAAAAGTGATAATAAATAATATTTAGTTTAATTTAACAATAATATGTGCATTGAATATATATATACTCACAAGTTTTTTGTCTTTTATTTTTTATACAACAAAGAATTTCAAAGAGTAAAATATTTTTTACCTCATATTTTTCAACTAAAAAATAATATTTGCAAGTTCGAAAGCATTGTCAGATAAGATTTTTTGTAAGGTGTCATGGTTCATATATAATTTTATAATGACTAAAACAATATTTTGATCTTCACTTGTCACTCAATTTGGTTCTTTATTAACTTTCAGGCTCAATTTGGTATTTTACTTTTGATCTTGTACTAATTTTTAGTATTAATTTAGTCCTTCTCTAATATAAAATTAGTATATGTACTTCAAATTTAATTCAGAACAATAAATTAAATATGTTAATTTTTATATTAGTACGATACCGAATTGAGACAAAATTAGTTAGAGAAGAAAATAATGTTTCACTCATCTTGTAGTAGAGCCATGTATGTTTTTAGCTTTAATTTTATTATAGCAATGCGCTTTGTAGGCATCAATGTAAATTGTTGAAGGAAACGAGCAGCACAAAATAAATGGAAAAAGAAATTGAAGTTTGTTTTGTTTTATATTGATTACAAGTAAAATATATATATTTCATAAATTTTGTCTTTATATATTATATTTGATATAAAACACGGGTTTCTTAATATTAAATTAAAAAAAAAAAAAGACAAATCACACTTTGTTTGGTATCATACAATAAAAGAGAAGAAATAATTTCCTTCCCTCATTTAGTTTCATAGTAGAAAATAACATTTAGTTTCATAGTAGAAAAGAAAAGAGAAGAAATATATTTACTACACTATTTTATTTCAGGAAAAAAAAATTACCATTTGGTCCCTAAAATTTGTCCATATTTAAAAATGCTCCTTATAATATAATTTTTTTTAAATGACTTATTATAATTTCAAACCGTTTGAGAAACACTCCCTACATTTATTATATATAAGTAAAGTATAAACTTTAACATAAAAGTTCCGTTGACTGATAAGAAAGCTCTGTTAATTAAATTCTCAACTACTTTTGTAATGACTTTTCGTCTTTCTTATACATATATCAAGAATTCTTTGAAGTACGTAAATTCTTCGTAGTCAACAAAAAAAAATAATGAAGTAATTAATTTACATAAATTTTTTGTAGCCAACGAGAAAAATAATGAAGTAATTAATTAGTAAATTAATTAATTGTCTCTTATGTCACTAACAAAGCAAGGTTTCAAAATCATGACTCTAAATTTAGAAATTTATTGCAAATTATAGAAGGTAAAGAACAAATTTAGTGTTAAGAAATAAAGTCACAAATCAATTTGAAGAAATCCCTCACCAATTATGTTCAGTTTGTCCTCTTATGGCACCTTAGGTCACATAATTAGGAAAATTCAAAATTGGGGCCAAGATGATGAAATTGAGCATAAAGAATGGAGGGAAAACAATAAATTACTCACCAAATAGAAGAACAACTCAATTTGGAGGAATCTTTCTTCAATTGCGTCCAATTGGCTTTTTTTGGCATCCCATCATTGTTGAGATGAATGAAGGGACATTTGCCAAAATGCTACGCAATTCTAGCATGAACCACATTGAAATTTGCTAGAATAATGATAGGAGAGGTCAAAAAAGGGTGAAGATGATGAAGAAACGTTGAAGTCAGAGCAAGAAAATGAGAGAGATTCTTGGAGCTTGTTGTTGTGTGTGTACGCGTGAGGAAGGAGAAAGAATGGGAAATAAGACTAAGGGCAATTACATAATTTTCTTGGGTGAGACATGTAGGAAAATTTTAAAAAATTAAGATATTTCCTTTTCTGTATTTAAGGGTGTACAATGACCAAGGTCAGGCCAAGTTTTTAGGCTGCTCGGGATAAGGCCCGATGTTGAGCTTGGCCACATTTTTGTGACCTAGGACTTAGTTTGACTTGGTTAGTGATCAGCTTGGGCCAAATCTTTAACTTTTATTTTCAAAATTACAAAATAATAAAAAATATTTTGGTTAAAAAATTATAAATAAATATTTAAAATGAAATATAATAGAATGGAAAATATTTAAAATTTAGAATAAAAATAATTAAAAGTTTTAAAGAATTGATATTTTAAAATTTTATTTTATATAAAATTTGTTTCAAATAAAATAAAAAAGTAATATCAGGTTAGGCTAGACTGGGTCTTATGTCTCTTTAGAACTTAGCCCAATCAAATATGCAAATTTTTTTAAGTTGGTCCAGCCAAACTAGCCTTGTGTTCTTCACTATCTATAATTACGTACACACACATTCTCTCTCCCATATGTGAAACAAAAGCACCACAATAATTCAGTTTATTTTATATACTTTTGGAAAATTTAAATAACTTTTAAAAATATACATTTTATTTATATTTAAAAATATAATAAATTAAATAATACATTATCAAATAAATTTATTTTATTTTCGTTTTATCATCTTCTCAACATAACAAAAACAATTAAAATTAAATCATTAATAACATTATTTTAATAAACTTGACCTGTCAAATAAATATACTGAATAAACACATGTTCTTCAATAAAATGAGTTTAATATATATATATATGTGTGTGTGTGTGTGTATATATATATATATATATATATTTCTCAATTATTTTTAAAATTAAAATACATAACTCTCTCTAAAATCCAAATGTATATTATGTCCTTTCACTATTTATTGAGTAATTCAATAACAAATAATAAAAGAAAGATTACAAGAAATAATTTAAAAACAAATATTATTCAAAAAATAAATTAATGCAAGGAAACGCGTTTTAATTTTATCGGTTATAAAATAAAAGTTTCAAAACCCAATCGATTATATTCGCCTTCCTTGCTTTAATTTGTTGACAAGCACTGCACTACAATATAGATGAATCACTGAAGTACTTTTACACCAGGTGGCAGAAAATTAACAACCAAATTAGCTTAATTTCCATTAATTCAATGTCCTTTTTTTAGTAAAGTTATAATGTTAATGACATGCCTTTAATTGTTAGAGAAAGTTATGGATTTATGGTATATATTTATTTTTGACCAGTCAAGTTCATTAAAATAATGTTAATAATAATAATCATTAAATTTTTATAATTATTGTGTATCATATAAGTTATTGTATCTTTAGTATGAAGGTATTGTATTTCTAAAAATATTTAAAATTTCTAAAAATATATAAAAGTAAATTGCATTGTTTTGGTTTTCTTTCACATACGGGAGTAAATGGGGGCCTTTTTATTCTATCACTACAGTACTAGCATTATTTGTTCCATATCCGTACTACAACAAAACTCTGCATTAGCTGGGGTTGCGCGGGCTGTGGTTAATGCATATTGTAGGTGCGGTTTGGTCCAACCACGGCTAAAGCTTTAGTGATTCATCCGTGGTTGTATGTAGTCGCTACTAAATCAATGGTTTTCAATTTTAAAAAACAGCAACGGTTTTAACTGCTGCCATTTATAGAATTTTTTGTTTAAATTAAATTGTTTTTTGTTAAATTTTTTTATATCCCTGTTTATTTCCTATATGAAAATGTATTTTCAACCAGTAAATCAAACTAATAACAATTCAAAATAACATTCATACTATCATAAACATTATTTTTAAACAAAAGAGCCTCATATAATCAAAACCCAAGTTTAATCTGCCATAATCAAAACAATGTGTTTAAACAAAAGACTCTAGCATAATGATGTCCTACTCTAGGTACAACAACCATAATATCATTTATAACTTGGTTTTGAATATTTTTTAACATAATAAAACTAATGAGCTTTATGATAAAAAAAGGTTTGGAGAATAATTTGCTACACTTAATTGATACCCACTTGATCAATTAGGTACCTAAAGTGTAATTTAAAAATTAGCAGTAAACATGTTGAAAATATATTACAAGATATAATTAGTTATGTAACATATGAAAAGCAATTATAATACAAGGATTAAGGACATTACCGGTAATGTTTGAAATGCAACAATATCAGGAGGCAATTGACCTTGAAAAGTTCTACATAAAGAAACTCATCATTGTCTCAAACTTTCTATTTTGATCTTCAAATCTTTTAGTTTAATCTTCAAAGTTTCTATCTTGTTCCTCTACTTTTTAATGTTGGTCATCTAACTTTCTATTATGATATTCTATGATCGATCTCATTTTAAGGACTTGATTTTGTAAATCTGTATTAGAAGGACAAGATGAGTTCATTACACTATAAGAATAGGAAGGACATCCAAACACCTGGGATGGTGACAGGCCAAAACCCATTTCGCAAACACGACTCCCATGCTCTTGTCTTGCTAATGTAAAGGCTAAGGAGTCTTTCATTGATATTTCTTAGGATTCAGACATTGAACTAGATTTGTGTGCAGCAGTCATTTCCTGCATTAACTAGATAAACTTACATTTACACTTATACAACAAAATAGAATATAACCATTTCCACTTCCAAAACAAATTAGAGAAAACTTACACTAATGTTTGAAATCCATTCAGATGGAAGTGTAATACCTGCATGAATTTGTCCCTTAGGAAGAGTGTTCAAAGAAGAAGGATCTTGATTAGGATAGTCACCTTCAATCTATAATGATGCTTTAAAAGCACTACAAGTGGCACCACAAGAATGTTTTGAACTATTCTGATTGCTTAAGAATGGTTTTATCTACAAGAGCCCTGTTATGAGTAAAAATGAACATCAATTAAAACATAGACATAGGAAACAAATACATAAGACAAATAATAACACAAATAAGCATAACTAAACACCTTGCCAATGGTATATTTTCTTCTTTTAGAAATCAAAATCTAAGTGTTGTGGTTCATATGACTCACAATCATAATATATTTCCTTATCACAATCTCCCATTTCGTATAAGTCATACGTCTTAAGGTGTATGGGCACACTCCAATTCTTATGTCTCTCATCTTCCATGTAACAGACCATTTGACCCTCTGAAGCTTTAATGTATGATTCATCATCTTCATAATCACTAGTGTGTATCAGCTGAGTAAAATTTACATATGTGAAAGTTAATTCATGAACCACAATCCCTTTAGGATTAGTTGTGTTCGCCCATTTACATTTGAATATGGTAACTGCAAAATGAACATGATAGTTTAACTTGATGATGTCAACTAACTTTCCATAATACAACACACCTCCAAACCACATATGTGCATCACTACTACTTACATAACTTCTTGTTCCAAGTATACTTAAGACTCCACTATTTTGTATTTTATACCCTTACTCTCATTCTAAGGTACAAAATTTGAATCCATTAACATTGCATATACTATAACGTCTTGCCTAATTAATCGGTCTTAGTGCCAAAAACTTTTAAGCCATCTAAATAGGATCCGTTAATGTCGTTTCCTATTTGAAATAAACAAGATTGACAATTTCATTGTATCCTAACATACAAAGGTGACAAATAAGGAGAATGCAAAGGTACATACACAATGAGAGAAACATTTGTTAAGCCTATTTGCTAATGATCAAGTTTTTGATGATAACAAACATAAGAAGAAAATTTTTTCTATATACTACTTAGGTTTTATATGTTTTCAATGTATTAGTCACCTCGGTAAGATTTAAATTTTTCACCCCCTACAAATTTTATTGCCCCTGAGGAAGAAGATGACGAAGTCGAGGATGATGACCAAGGAGAAGAGGAGGAGCTATAGCCTAAGCATCATTGTCCACAACGAGTTTGTCAAGTTACTTGATGTGGGACTGGTAGCCACTACTTCCATTAGATTTTTTTTTACCTTTTTCATTGAACTTTCAATTAACTTAAGTCTAATGCTTTATAGTTTATATATGTGTTCGTGTCTATGAGTTTTCAAATATATTAATTTCATAATCAATCAACATATATTTATATCATTCACACTTAAAATAAAACACATATTTACTTTTTAAATTTAATGAATTTTAATTAATTATTTTTTAATTATTTGATAACATAATTATTTTTAACAAAAAATAAAATTATTACTTAATTATTTCAATTAATTTTAAGTAATTAATTTAAATTAAAAAAATAAATTTAAGGCCACAACTCAATTAAAATTAAAAAAAAAATAATTTCGTGAGTTGCGGCTGGACATAGGCCACAACTCAAATTAATTTTTTTTTTTTTTAGAAAAAATGAAACTAATTGTGGCTTCCATGACGCCACAACTCACTGGTTGCAACCTTGCCTCCAATGCAACCAATAGAGTTGTGTCTTGGACTAAGTCACTACTTCATGATAATCAAAAAAAAAAAAAAAATAGAAACATTTCGGTGAATACTTTTGGCGGCTATGCATATGGGATAATTATTTTCCCTATGATTGCACTATAGTAAAAAAGCCCAACAACGTCAATTAACATAGTATTTATTGTCATAAATGTGGTAGTAATAATCATGGATCATTTGATGTATTTTTTAATTAATTTTAACTATCAAATTGAGAACATTATATTATATTAATTTTAATTTTTATAAAAATATCAATTTTAACAATTTTATTTTAATGAAAAATTATATAATTTTTTACAATATTCAATATCATCAACTTTTGTAACCTCTTTGATTGCTGGAATCCAGCACAAGGAAAAGAAATGGTAATGAGTTTAAAGTTCATTTCTTGCACAATTGGCTTAGTAATGTCATTCCCATGGAAATCCTGGCTACCACATTTGAAGGATTGGACAATCTTTCTAATATGTGATGGAATGAGATACATTACCATGAATGAAGATGAAAATTACCATCCAACCCTCTCTTTCTTCATCTCTTTCTTCCCCTCCTTGAATGACAGATGCTTCTCTCTTTATTTCTTTATAAAATTTAAAAATAATAATGAATATTTTAATAGTAATAATAATTGATTTTGTTGAAATCAATAATTGATTTCTAATAACAATAAAAACTATTAATTTTATTAGATAATTACTTTATAATAATAATAATAATAATAATATTTTTTAGTAAAAGTAATGGTTAATTTTTACAAGGGTATTATAGTCATGTAATTAATCTTCATTTCATTCCTATTCTTTTTTTTTAATATCATACAAATGAACCTTAAAGCCAAGTCTCATTCTCAAACCTATTCTCACTCTTTCAAGCAACCATACGGGTTCTTACTGTACAATATATAGTGCAAGGGATTTGGAAACTGAGATTTCCCCCTTTTCAATTCTTTTATGTCTATCTTGTTTATGTAGACCAAATAGAAGAGGAAAATTATAGTTAAAGATTATAAATTTATAATAAAAGATTTTAAATTTTATAATTATTTTAAAAAAATTTAGAGACTAAAATTTTCTTGTTCTAGAAGACCTTATTCAAGAATTCTAAAAATATATAATAAAAAGTTTCGAGGAAAGATATTAGAATTTTAAGCCAAAACGTTTAGGATAAAAGAAATTTTAGTCTTTAAGTACTTTAAAATATTTTAAATTTTAAATTCATTGTAAATATTTTAAAGATATGATCTTAACTACCATTTAAAAGTATGATACAGATAAGTCGTTAGGAGATAAAACCTGAAACTTTCGATATTGATGAATTTTTTTTTTTTAACTTTCTCATTTAGTATATATATAAATAGTTTCCAGAGTTGTTAAGTTGTTGTATAATTTCTTTTAAATTAATTATGTCATTTTGATATTCACATTGATAATTTTAAAACAAAAAAAGATATTATTCAATAATTAAACATAGAGAAAAATACACTTTTGGTCCTTCACTTATCACAAAATTACCATTTTGGTCCCTCACTTATTAAAATGCTTAAAATAATTATTCACTTATTGAAAAATGTCACATTTAGTCCTCCGCTTTTCAAAAAATATTAAATTTAATTCTTTTACCAAACACTAAACCCTGAGTCTAAGGAATTAAATTTAGTATTCTTTTTAAAAAAGTGATGGACCAAACGTGATATTTTCCAATAAGTGAAATACTATTTTGGGTATTTCAATGAACAAGGGACTAAAATAATAATTTTATAATAAGTAAGGACTAAAATTGTATTTTACTCATTAAACATATTTAAATGTGTACTGATATTCCATTTTTAAATTAAATATCTAATTCAGGGATAAATTAAAATTTTAGAATCAGCTACATATCTAAAACACAAGAATTCTTTTAAAAAAATGTCCCAGAATTCCTCTTAAGATACAGATCAAGAAATAGAGTTTCATCTCTATTGAAATATTCATATCACTTAATGCCAAATCAAAATTTTAAAATAAAAAATAAAAAATATAAAAAAAAAATACTCAAAATTCGCCATAAGATCAAGAACGTTAAGAAATAGAGTTTTATCTCCATCGAAACACTATCCTAAGCCGTTATCTTTTTATCTCATCTTAATTGGAATTCTTATGGGAATCAAAGACTAGCCCTAAAAAACAGGAACAGTGTCTAATCCCAATTCTACTATGACTACGAAGTTGGCTTATAAATACTAAGGGATGCCCTAAGGATCAAGGCACAAAGACTGTGAGCAAAGAAGCAGACCACAATGAATCCCACCCAGAACCAAATCTTTGTTCGCAATGTTTGGGCAACAAATTTTCAGTACGAATTATCTATGATTCACAGGATTCTTCCTCGATACCCTTTTGCCTCCATGGACACCGAGTTTCCTGGTGTGATCTTCACTCCTAACGTGGAGAAGCATTACAACTTAATGCTCTCTCCTTCAGATAATTATCTTCTGCTGAAAGCCAACGTTGACGCTTTGAAGATCATCCAACTTGGTCTCACTCTTTCTGATTCCAATGGCAATCTACCTGACTTGGGAACCCGAACGTTTGGTTATGTCTGGCAGTTCAATTTTCAAGATTTCGATGTTGAACGCGATCCTGGCAACCCAGAGTCCATCACGCTGTTGCAGAAACAAGGCATTGATTTCGTCAAGAACAAGAAAGGGGGTATTCCATCTAGGGTTTTCAGGCAGTTTGTTTTGAATTCTAGATTAGTGTTCAACAGGATTCCTCTTTCATGGGTCACTTTCCACGGTTGCTATGATTTTGGATTCATGATCAAACCCTTGACTGGACGAGAATTGCCACCTCAAATTGAGGATTTCAAGATTCTGATGACTCTGTTCTTTGGACCAAGAGTGTATGACCTGAAGCATATAATCAAGTTTTGCGATTGCTTACATGGTGGCTTAGAGAAAGTGGCCAAAACTCTGAATGTGGATCGTGTGGTTGGCAAGAGTCACCAAGCTGGGTCAGATAGCTTGTTAATTTTTCACACAATCGTCAAGCTTGGGAGCATCTACAGAGAGAAATTGAACCTCGACGAGTTTCAAGGGGTTTTATTTGGTTTACAAGATGATTTCCCATGATCTTGAGTTGTAATGCCATATTAGCCAATGAGCTTTTTTGTTTTTTGTTTTTTTTTTTTCAGTTTTTTTGAAAGAAAAGACATATATTGTGTTAGTGATTTTTAATGTTTTTGGTTTAACATTTGAAATGTTTAAGAGTCTATTTGTACACTTAAATAGAAGGATTGTTTTGTTAATATTATCGTTTGATTTGATATTTAATATATTTTAAAATCAATTTTGTCCTCCAAATTTTATTTTCATATAAGTGAAAAAAATAATTAGTTAATTTTGTATTGAATGAATTGTATAAATGACAAAAATCAAATTTCAAATGAAAATTTTTAAATATAAATCATGGCGATACAAAAATCACATTTGATCAAAATTAATTTTAAAAATTAAGTTGATCCAAAATTATGTTAACGTAATGCTAATCCAAACATACACATTATCTGGAATCAAAAAATACTATTGAAACTATAATATTGATTCTTTTGTGTGTTTTCTTGCAAAGTTTTATTCATTTGCATACAAATGAATTTTCAAACACGATATCAGCTAGTTGTGATAATGGCAAGTATTAAACCCCATAAAATAGCAATAGTTCAATTTCTAGAAATATTGATTTGAAGTACGACATAAATTGGGTTAGCAATTTTAGATATTTTAACAGTTAGGTGGTTATTGGGGTGTTATTTGTCCAAGCATCGCCATGAAAAGTACCCCAAATAAGTTATTGATTATTATTTTTTATTGAGCTCATTGTTATCTATTAGGGCCTATAATTTTAAAAAAGTTTATAGTTAATAATAAAAAATTGATAAAAATCCATATTAAACTAAATTTCATTAATATATAATTCTCAGCCTATTTTAAAACTTGCAAATATATTTTAAATGTTTTAACAAGGGTATTACAAAAAAAAGGAAGAAAGGACATATTTAAGCGTTCATTATTTATTTTAGTTAAAAACATGATCTCGATTGATAATTTTATAATATGATTTTCAAATTTTTTTCTTAAAATTGATCTCAAATTTTTCAGCATGGAAGTTGGAAGTAAGTTAAATTTTCATAAAATTTTTCTTATTATAAAAGATAGATAATTTTATAACAAAATTTATTATATGAACAATCTTATCTAGACAAATTTACTTTCATGATGAATCATATATCAAATCCAATTCCGTCACCTTTACATTCAAGGATTTATATGTAGCACTAAATATGCTTATCGAATATAATAAATAACAAAAAAATTATTATTTTGCAATTCGGAAATTTTTTTTTTTCTAAATTATGTGTTAACGGAAGATTAAGCCAACAAGAATATGCACATTTTTATATAATAATTTATTTTAGTTCATAATATAACTATTAAAATTTTTTATAAGATTGATCTTAAGCTTTTTCAACCTGAGAATTACAATTAAGTTAAAATTTTCATAAAATTAATCTTATTTTAAAAGATAGATAATTTCATAAAGAATTTTACTTTATGAACAATTTTATATAAAATAATAAAATGATCTATTCTCTGAAATAAAATCATTTTTCCAACTAAAATAAGCTTTCAAATTTCTTCTTTCTTTTCACTTTAAAATATCTAAAATATACATGTAAGTTTCCAAAATACGTTAGAATTTTAAATTAATAAAATTTATTTTAATGTGAATTTTTTTCATTTTTAATTATAAAAAAAATAGGGGTGGGTGTGGAATTGTGAATGGCATGGATGTCCAGGTCCATCCAGTGACAAATAGATAAACGTCAAATACAATGCTTCAACAATAAGTCACCTAAAAGATTGAATTCTTCCCCAACATGTGCTATGATAGAACTATATCCCTCTGCATAATTTCTTTTGAAATTGATCCTTGTAAGGATCACATCGAAGAGGATGTTCAGATAGTGGCTCATGTAAGGATCATATTCTTAGTAATAGAGTTTTTTGTTTTTCTTTCCTTTTTAAGTGTAGGTGCTTTATACGTGTAACTTCATTGAAATTAGCATAGCAAAGTGGGGATTAGGCAAGTTGAATGGAGATATACAGTGCATGTTAGCTAACTAGATTTGAGATGATGGAATGGGAATGACAAAGCAAAACATTTTTACCCCTATGTCTGGTTTGACTATCTGTACAAGAAAGTTGATTCCAATGGGAATCCACTTTATCTCATTTGAGGGATAGTTCATTCCATTCATGAGGCTAGGTAATGTGTCGAGTTTATAGGGAAGGAATTGTTTAGGACCAAACTGCCCCCACTTGCAAACAAAAGTTGCCAAAAATACTCCCAAAGTCTGAAAATTACCCACGCCACATCTGAAGGACAAAGGCCACATTTTTCACCATAATGCTCGTTGAAGTTCTGCATAAAGCTGAGCTGGGAGGCGTGCATCTATCTTCTTCATAAGCAGTTCTTTATTTTTGGAAGTTTTGGACTATGCGTTTGCTTGTTTGGGTTTTGGACCATGCTTTTATTTATCAGTATCATATCAAAACTATTCAAATAAATATGCACTGATAGTTTTCTATTAATTTCTTTCAATGTGAACTTGTTTCAATAATGGAAGTTGTGAGATGAACTATTGAGATGCGTTCAAATTGATTTCTTGTGTGTGCAAGATCAAGCCATGGATAGATTGACCATGCTTGATGTTGTTTCTTTTCTGTCAAATGAAATTATTTTACTTGTTAAACTACAATAGTTAGTATTTTTCATGGAATGACCACATGTTTTTATTTTTTAAATGAGGGCATTTTGGTCATTTTGTTTTATTCCTTCTCCTTTTCTAGTATTTATCTAGCAATCAAACATTGCAAAGGTAATATTCCTATTTTCCTTTCCATGACTAACCATACGTAGTAATGACACTTTCCGTTACACTTCATTCCCATTACCACTTCTATTTTCATTCCTTCAAATTTATTTTTAACAATCAAAGAGGCCCATAGTTTACTCCTTATCCAAAGAGTGGTGGTCTATAATTGTGTATTTGGGAGTATATGGTGTTAGCGAAGATAGTATAGAGTTTTATATGTAGAAAAAGCAAAAAATGCCAGATAAATTGAGACTGGATCGTCTCCAATAGCATCAGCTACTGGAGATTATCTAGTAGGCTAGTAGACCACTTTGACCATTGGATCAAACCCAATGCTCCAAAGTGGTTCATTTTTTTTTTAGTAAAACCTATTTTTTTAATAAAAATGATAGGTTTATTAATATTTCAAATTATTTTTATACAAAATGATATTTTGTTCAAGAATTAAAAATAAATTTTAAGATGTGAGGAATAGATTGAAAATTATTATAAATTGTTTATATTTTAATAAAAATATTTTTTAAAAAATATGATAGATTTATTAATATTTTAGATTTTTTTCTTAAATAATGATATTTTATTAAACAAATTAGAAACTAAATTATATTGTGGGATATGTAAAATAAATTGCAAGATACTAGAAACCATTCTATTTTTTTAATAAAAAATCATTTTATAGAAAAAATTTAAAATTTTAATATATTTTAACAAATCAATAACTTAATTATATTATGTGATGTGTAAAATAAATTATATGATACTAGAAATCATTCTTCTTTAAATAAAATATTATTTATATAAGAAATTAAAATTTTAATATATCTTATTTTCAAAAGATATTTTCTCTATATTTTATAAAAATTTTTAATTTTTTAAATTTGGAGCCATTTGATCTGGATCTAATTGTTCTATATCTAAATGGAGAATTTCCTGTACCATTACGATCCAACCACAGATAAATTAGAGTTTGCATTTATTTTCTCTAATATACAAGTAACTTTTACATGATAAAAGTGTCATGCGCTTTAGCTATGCCATAATTGTTCCATAATTATTCTAAACATTTAACAATTTTAGAATAAAATAATTTTTCTCCTATTAAAAGTTAACTCAGGTAGATTATCAATTTTCTACTATAAAAATTTGCAGGAACTCTATTAATAATTAATAATAAATAATCTACTTCCAAAAAATCAATAATAAATAATCATTTAGTAATTAATAAAATAAATTTAAAAAAATAAAAAATTTACAATTCTTAAAAAATTTAACCAATTAAAAAGTGATAATAAATAATATTTAGTTTAATTTAACAATAATATGTGCATTGAATATATATACTCGCAATTTTTTTTGTCTTTTATGTTTTATACAACAAAGAATTTCAAAGAGTAAAATATTTTTTACCTCATATTTTTCAACTAAAAATAATATTTGCAAGTTTGAAAGCATTGTCAGATAAGATTTTTTGTAAGGTGTCATGGTTCATATATAATTTTATAATGACTAAAACAATATTTTGATCTTCCCTTATCACTCAATTTGGTTCTTTATTAACTTTCAGGCTCAATTTGATATTTTACTTTTGATCTTGTACTAATTTTTAGTATTAATTTAGTCCTTCTCTAATATAAAATTAACATATTTACTTCAAATTTAATTCAGAACAATAAATTAAATATGTTAATTTTTATATTAGTACAGTACCAAATCGAGACAAATTTAGTTAGAGAAGAAAATAATGTTTTACTCATCTTGTAGTAGAGCCATGTATGTTTCTAGCTTTAATTTTATTATAGCAATGCGCTTTGTAGGCATCAATGTAAATTGTTGAAGGAAACGAGCAGCACAAAATAAATGGAAAAAGAAATTGAAGTTTATTTTGTTTTATATTGATTACAAGTAAAATATATATATTTCATAAATTTTGTCTTTATATATTATATTTGATATAAGACACGGGTTTCTTAATATTAAATTAAAAAAAAAAAAGACAAATCACACTTTGTTTGGTATCATACAATAAAAGAGAAGAAATAATTTCCTTCCCTCATTTAGTTTCATAGTAGAAAATAACATTTAGTTTCATAGTAGAAAAGAAAAGAGAAGAAATATATTTACTACACTATTTTATTTCAGAAAAAAAAAAAAATCACCATTGGGTCCCTAAAATTTGTCCATATTTAAAAATTGCTCCTTATAATATAATTTTTTTAAATGACTTTTTATAATTTCAAACCGTTTGAGAAACACTCCCTGCATTTATTATATATAAGTAAAGTAGAAACTTTAACATAAGAGTTCTGTTGACCGATAAGAAAGCTCCGATGATTAAATTCTCTACTACTTTTGTAATGACTTTCGTCTTTCTTATACATATATTAAGAATTCTTTGAAGTACGTAAATTCTTCGTAGTCGTCAAAAAAATAATGAAGTAATTAATTTACATAAATTTTGTGTAGCCAACGAGAAAAATAATGAAGTAATTAATTAGTAAATTAATTAATTGTCTCTTATGTCACTAACACCTTGAAAAGAATGGTTTCAAAATCATGACTCTAAATTCAGAAATTGATTGCAAATTATAGAAGGTAAAGAACAAATTTGGTGTTAAGAAATAAAGTCGCAAATCAATTTGAAGAAATCCCTCACCAATTACGTTCAGTTTCTCCTCTTGTGGCACCTTAGGTCACATAATTAGCAAAATTCAAAATTGGGGCCAAGATGATGAAATTGAGCATAAAGAATGGAGGGAAAACAATAAATTACTCACCAAATAGAAGAACAACTCAATTTGGAGGAATCTTTCTTCAATTGCGTCCAATTGGCTTTTTTTGGCATCCCATCATTGTTGAGATGAATGAAGGGACATTTGCCAGAATGCTATTCTGGCATGAACCACATTAAAATTTACTAGAATAATGATAGGAGAGGTCAAAAAAGGGTGAAGATGATGAAGAAACGTTGAAGTTAGAGCAAGAAGAGGAGAGAGATTCTTGGAGCTTGTTGTTGTGTGTGTACGCGTGAGGAAGGAGAAAGAATGGGAAATAAGACTAAGGGCAATTACATAATTTTCTTGGGTGAGACATGTAGGAAAATTTTAAAAAATTAAGATATTTCCTTTTTTGTAATTAAGGGTGTACAACAGCCAAGGTCAGGCCAGGTTTTTAAGCCACTCGAGACAAGGCCCGATGTTAAGCTTGGTCACATTTTTGTGACCTAGGACCTAGTTTGACCTGATTAGTGATCGGTTTGGGCCAAATCTTTAACTTTTATTTTCAAAATTACAAAATAATAAAAATATTTTGGTTAAAAAATTATAAATAAATATTTAAAATGAAATATAATAGAATGGAAAATATTTAAAATTTAGCATAAAAATAATTAAAAGTTTTAAAGAATTGATATTTTAAAATTTTATTATATATAAAATTTGTTTCAAATAAAATAAAAAATAAATTATTAAAAATAAAAAAATAATATCAGGTTAGGCTAGGCTGGGTCTTATGTCTCTTTGGAACTTAGCCTAATCAAATATGCAAATTTTTTTAAGTTGGCCCAGCCTAACTAGCATTGTGTTCTTCGCTATCTATAATTATGTACACACACATTCTCTCTCCCATATGTGAAACAAAAGCACCACAACAATTCAGTTTATTTTATATACTTTTAGAAAATTTAAATAATTTTAAAAAATATACATTTTATTTATATTTAAAAATATAATAAATTAAATAATACATTATCAAATAAATTTATTTTATTTTCGTTTTATCATCTTCTCAACAAAACAAAAACAATTAAAATTTAATCATTAATAACATTATTTTAATAAACTTGACCTGTCAAATAAATATACTGAATAAACACATGTTCTTCAATAAAATGAGTATAATATATATATATATATATATGTGTGTGTGTGTGTGTATATATTTCTCAATTATTTTTAAAATTAAAATACATAACTCTCTCTACAATCCAAATGTATATTATGTCCTTTCAATTGCATTCCATATTTATTGAGTAATTCAATAACAAATAATAAAAGAAAGATTACAAGAAATAATTTAAAAACAAATATTATTCAAAAAATAAATTAATGCAAGGAAACGCGTTTTAATTTTATCGGTTATAAAATAAAAGTTTCAAAACCCAATCGATTATATTCGCCTTCCTTGCTTTAATTTGTTGACAAGCATTGCACTACAATATAGATGAATCACTGAAGTACTTTTACACCAGGTGGCAGCAAATTAACAACCAAATTAGCTTAATTTCCATTAATTCAATGTCCTTTTTTTTTAGTAAAGTTATAATGTTAATGACATGCCTTTGGTTGTTGGAGAAAGTTATGGATTTATGTTATATATTTATTTTTGACCAGTCAAGTTCATTAAAATAATGTTAATAATAATAATCATTAAATTTTTATAATTATTGTGTATCATATAAGTTATTGTATCTTTAGTATGAAGGTATTGTATTTCTAAAAATATTTAAATTTTCTAAAAATATATAAAAGTACATTGCATTGTTTTGGTTTTCTTTCACATGCGGGAGTAAATGGGGGCTTTTTTATTCTATCACTACAGTACTAGCATTATTTGTTCCATATCCGTACTACAACAAAACTGTGCATTTGGGGGTTGCGCGGGCTGTATTTAATGCATATTGTAGGTGCGGTTTGGTCCAACCACGGCTAAAGCTTTAGTGATTCATCCGTGGTTGTATGTAGTCGCTACTAAATCAATGGTTTTCAATTTTAAAAAACAGCAACGGATTTAACTGCTACCATTTATAGAATTTTTTGTTTAAATTAAATTATTTTTTGTTAAATTTGTTTATATCCCTGTTTATTTCCTATATGACAATGTATTTTCAACCGGTAAATCAAACTAATAACAATTCAAAATAACATTCATACTATCATAAACATTATTTTTAAACAAAAGAGTCTCATATAATCAAAACTCAAGTTTAATATGCCATAATCAAAACAATGTCTTTAAACAAAAGACTCTAGCATAATGATGTCCTACTCTAGGTACAACAACCATAATATCATTTATAACTTGGTTTTGAATATTTTTTAACATAATAAAACTAATGAGCTTTACGATAAAAAAGGTTTGGAGAATAATTTGCTACACTCAATTGATACCCACTTGATCAATTAGGTACCTAAAGTGTAATTTAAAAATTAGCAATAAACATGTTGAAAATATGTTACAAGATATAATTAGTTATGTAACATATGAAAAGCAATTATAATACAAGGATTAAGGACATTACCGGTGTCGTAACCGACCTTTCGGCGGAATGGAACAAAATAGTTTAAAACCGATTCCCAAAAACGGAATTTTGAAAATCAATTTATTTGGAGTCGCCACTAAAATTTTTAATGGAAAACTTTGGAAAACCAATTTAAAACAAAACGAAAAAGGCGAAATGGTCTGCGAATTCAGATATGGGTTCGGGAGTCTATTTGAGTGTGAGGAAGGTGTTAGGCACCCCACAACACCCGCCCATAAGGACAGTTACCTTAAACTAGTCAGTTGAAATAGAATATGGCCTTTAATTAATCTCAATTACCCTTTTATTAACATGGATGCATGTTAGACATAGGAGACAAAAAAGCGAGAATGCATACAAACAGATAGATATTTACAAAGGGCGGACTTGACCTAAGATGAGAGCCTAGGGCCTACATACCCCGCGATAGGGATCAAAGTCCATGTAGTTCGACCAAAAGGCATGTTTTGTGGGTTGGTGGTTTTTGATTTGTGATGAGAATAGGAGGATTTTAATTAAAACAAATCATTGTAAACAAAACGAGATTGGAATTTGGTTTGTATGTTTTAATTTACTACAATCTGATTAACCTCGTTCTCCTGACCTCTTCGCATTTTCTCTTTTAAATTTTTTGTCGGCTTTATTATTATTATTATTTTTTGAGTTTTGGGAGTTTATATTTCGGGAGTTAATGCATAATTTATAATGAAAGGAATATATATATTTTTTTATGAATTTTTGAATTAATGGTTGGTAAATATTGATTATTATTATTATTAATTATTGGTAAATAATTTAATTCAAGTGCTATTATTTATTTGTGTATATGTTTATTTTTGAACAAATATATGCTAATTTTTGGGTTCTATGGAGATTAAAATCCCACACGAGCGTGGGAAGTCGAGGAGAGAAAAGTATTCTCACATGATTCATTTTGTATAAATATTTAATCAAAATTAATATTTAATTATTGTCCATTTATTTATTTTTTGTATTGTTATTAATATTATTATTATTTCTGAATTAATTATAGGGATTTTAGGAGATTAGAACCTCACATAATCCCATGCAATCGAGGAGAACGATATTCTCACACGATAATTTCGTAAATAATGGGAAATGTTTAATTAAAGCAAATCTTTTAATTATTTATTATTTATTATTCTTTTTTTAAAAAAACAAAGGTATGCTAACTTCAGAGATATAAGGAGATTAAAAATCTCACACGATCCCAGGTAATCGGGGAGAACAATATTCTCACACGATAATTTTGCAAATAATGGGAAACAGTTCATTAAAGCAAACATTTTGATTATGATTATTATTATGATTTAATCAAAATTAATATTTTGATTATCATTCATTTATTTTTCACCATTCATCCATTAACATTTCATTAATATTATTGTTGCTTTTCAATTATTCAATTCATTGTAGGGATTTAAGGAGATTAATATCTCACATAATCCCCGGTAATCGAGGAGAATAAAATTCTCACACGATAATTTTATGCATCATGACAATATTTATTAATTATCATTCACTTATCTTTCACCATTCAATCATTAATATTTCATTAGTATTATTATTGCTTTTCAATTATTTAATTCATTGTAAGGATTTAAGGAAATTAATATCTCACATAATCCCCGGTAATCGAGGAGAATAAAATTCTCACATGATAATTTTATGCGTGATAGCAATATTTCTCAATTATCATTCACTTATTTTTTGACCATTCATTCATTAATATTTCATTAATATTATTATTGCTTTTCAATTATTCAACTAATTGTAAGGATTTAAGGAGATTAACATCTCACATAATCCCCGGCAATCGAGGAGAACAAAATTTTCACACGATAATTTCATAAATAATGGAAAGTTATTAAATTAAATTAAATATTTAATTATTATTGTTTTGAAAACAAATGTGCTAATCTTAAAAAGATCTAAGGAGATTAAAATCTCATATGATCTCATGCAATTGAGGAGGACAAAATCCTCACACGATAATTTCATAAATAATGAAAAATTATTAAATTAAATTAAATATTTAGTTATTATTGTTTTGTATTAATATTATTATTTTCAACAAATATGTATTAATCCTTTTTTTTTTTTTGGATCTAAGGGGATCAAAATCACACACGATCCCAAACATCTGAGGAGAACGATATTCTCACTCAATAATTTATTTAAAACTTTACTTATAAAGCCAAGAAAAAAATTATTAATCCCATATGCAAATAACAATACTAATAATAAATAATAACACATTAATTAACTAATAAACCATAAAACAAAGAAGCTGACAGAGACACAAGAAATGCACTGTAGCATGAACGTCCACATGCATGCGTGAGGATTACCTGGCTTCGTCTCGGTGGGCTGCTTTTCCAGTGACTATCCTCCTTCAGCGGTTCTACTCGGCTTTCCTTGGTTCACCGTGGCTCCTCCCCTCGGCGGTCTTTCTCCCTCCTCGGCTCATTACAAATCCTTCTCGGTCTCCCTTAGCTTTCAGCATCTCACTCTCGGTTTACAGGGCTCATTTCCTACCCTTCCGCAGCCTCTTCTTCCTCCTAATTCCCACGAAAGTACCTCAGCTCCCTCTTGCTTTGTGTCTCCCTCCAGCAGCTTTCCTTTCCACCCTTCTCTCTCTGCTTCTCTCTCTCTCTACGGTCTGCAGTAGGCAACTCTGTTGAACTCTATTTTGGGCTGCCAAAACAGAGGATTTTACTCCACATGGATGGCTTTCAGTTGCGCTCCTTCTTGGCTTGCATTCGGTTCAGTTCTTTTCCTCCTCCTCTCGGTTTGATTCTCGTCTGCTTGGTCTGTCGTTGTGGCTTCAGTTCATCGCTGTAGCTCAGATTTTTCTCATTCCCATGAAAATCCTGGCTACCACATTTGAAGGAATGGACAATCTTTCTAATATGTGATGGAATGAGATACATTCCCATGAATGAAGATGAAAATTACCATCCAATCCTCTCTTTCTTCATCTCTTTCTTCCCCTCCTTGAATGACAGATGCTTCTCTCTTTATTTCTTTATAAAATTTAAAAATAATAATGAATATTTTAATAGTAATAATAATTGATTTTGTTGAAATCAATAATTGATTTCTAATAACTAAAAAAACTATTAATTTTATTAGATAATTACTTTATAATAATAATAATATTTTTTAGTAAAAGTAATGATTAATTTTTATAAGGGTATTATAGTCATTTGATTAATCTTCATTTTCATTCCTATTCTTTTTTTTAATATCATACAAATGAACCTTAAAGCCAAGTCTCATTCTCAAACCTATTCCCACTCTTTTTAGCAACCATACGGGTTCTTACTGTACAATATATAGTGCAAGGGATTTGGAAACTGAGATTTCCCCCTTTTCAATTCTTTTATGTCTATCTTGTTTATGTAGACCAAATAGAAGAGGAAAATTATTGTTAAAGATTATAAATTTATAATAAAATATTTTAAATTTTATAATTATTTTAAAAAAATTTAGAGACTTTATTCAAGAATTCTAAAAATATATAATAAAAAGTTTTAGGGAAAGATATTAGAATTTTTAGCCAAAACTTTTAGGATAAAAGAAATTTTAGTCTTTAAGTCCTTTAAAATATTTTAAAATTTAAATTCATTGTAAATATTTAAAAGATATGATCTTAACTACCTTTAAAAGTATGATACAGATAAGCTGTTGGGAGATAAAACCTGAAACTTTCGATATTGATGAATTTTTTTTCTTAACTTTCTCATTTATTATATATATAAATAGTTTTCAGAGTTGTTAAGTTGTTGTATAATTTCTTTTAAATTAATTATGTCATTTTCATATTCACATTGATAATTTTAAAACAAAAAAAGATATTATTCAATAAATAAACATAGAGGAAAATACACTTTTGGTCCTTCACTTATCACAAAATTACCATTTTGGTCCCTCGCTTATTAAAATGCTTAAAATAATTATTCACTTATTGAAAAATGTCACATTTGGACCTCCACTTTTCAAAAAATATTAAATTTAGTCTTTTTACCAAACATTAAACCCTGAATCTAAGGAAGTAAATTTAGTATTCTTTTTAAAAAAGTGAAGGACCAAACGTGATATTTTCCAATAAGTGAAATACTATTTTGAGTATTTCAATAAATAAGGGACTAAAATAGTAATTTTATAATAAGTGAAGACCAAAATTGTATTTTACTCATTAAACATATTTAAATGTGTACAGATATTCCATTTTTAAATTAAATATCTAATTCTGGGATAAATTAAAATTTTAGAATCAGCTACATATCTAAAACGCAAGAATTCTTTTTAAAAAAAATGTCCCTGAATTCCTCTTAAGATACAGATTAAGAAATAGAGTTTCATCTCTATTGAAATATTGATATTACTTAATGCCAAATCAAAATTTTAAAATATAAAATATAAAACATAAGAAAAAAAAATACTGAAAATTCGCCATAAGATCAAGAACGTTAAGAAATAGAGTTTTATCTCCATCGAAACACTATCCTAAGCCGTTATCTTTTTATCTCATCTTAATTGGAATTCTTATGGGAATCAAAGACTAGCCCTAAAAAACAGGAACAGTGTCTAATCCCAATTCTACTATGACTACGAAGTTGGCTTATAAATACTAAGGGATGCCCTAAGGATCAAGGCACAAAGACTGTGAGCAAAGAAGCAGACCACAATGAATCCCACCCAGAACCAAATCTTTGTTCGCAATGTTTGGGCAACAAATTTTCAGTACGAATTATCTATGATTCACAGGATTCTTCCTCGATACCCTTTTGCCTCCATGGACACCGAGTTTCCTGGTGTGATCTTCACTCCTAACGTGGAGAAGCATTACAACTTAATGCTCTCTCCTTCAGATAATTATCTTCTGCTGAAAGCCAACGTTGACGCTTTGAAGATCATCCAACTTGGTCTCACTCTTTCTGATTCCAATGGCAATCTACCTGACTTGGGAACCCGAACGTTTGGTTATGTCTGGCAGTTCAATTTTCAAGACTTCGATGTTGAACGCGATCCTGGCAACCCAGAGTCCATCACGCTGTTGCAGAAACAAGGCATTGATTTCGTCAAGAACAAGAAAGGGGGTATTCCATCTAGGGTTTTCAGGCAGTTTGTTTTGAATTCTAGATTAGTGTTCAACAGGATTCCTCTTTCATGGGTCACTTTCCACGGTTGCTATGATTTTGGATTCATGATCAAACTCTTGACTGGACGAGAATTGCCACCTCAAATTGAGGATTTCAAGATTCTGATGACTCTGTTCTTTGGACCAAGAGTGTATGACCTGAAGCATATAATCAAGTTTTGCGATTGCTTACATGGTGGCTTAGAAAAAGTGGCCAAAACTCTGAATGTGGATCGTGTGGTTGGCAAGAGTCACCAAGCTGGGTCAGATAGCTTGTTAATTTTTCACACAATCGTCAAGCTTGGGAGCATCTACAGAGAGAAATTGAACCTCGACGAGTTTCAAGGGGTTTTATTTGGTTTACAAGATGATTTCCCATGATCTTGAGTTGTAATGCCATATTAGCCAATGAGCTTTTTTGTTTTTTGTTTTTTTTTCAGTTTTTTTGAAAGAAAAGACATATATTGTGTTAGTGATTTTTAATATGTTTGGTTTAACATTTGAGATATTTAAGAGTCTATTTGTACAATTAAATAGAGGGATTGTTTTGTCAATATTGTCGTTTGGTTTAATATTTAATATATTTTAAAATCAATTTTGTCCTCCAAATTTTATTTTCATATAAGTGAAAAAAATAATTAGTTAATTTTGCATTGAATGAATTGTATAAATGACAAAAATCAAATTTTAAATGAAAATTTTCAAATATAAATCATGGCGATACAAAAATCACATTTGATCAAAATTAATTTTAAAAATTAAGTTGATCCAAAATCATGTTAACGTAACACTAATCCAAACATACACATTATCTGGAATCAAAAAATACTATTGAAACTATAATATTGATTCTTTTGTGTGTTTTCTTGCAAAGTTTTATTCGTTTGCATACAAATGAATTTTTAAACACGAGATCAGGTAGTTGTGATAATGGCAAGTATTAAACCCCATAAAATAGCAATAGTTCAATTTCTAGAAATATTGATTTGAAGTACAACATAAATTGGGTTAGCAATTTTAGATATTTTAACAGTTAGGTGGTTATTGGGGTGTTATTTGTCCAAGCATCGCCATGGAAAGTACCCCAAATAAGTTATTGATTATTATTATTTTATTGAGCTCATTGTTATCTATTAGGGCATGCGCCTATAATTTTAAAAAAAATTTATAGTTAATAATAAAAAATTGATAAAATCCATATTAAAATAAATTTCATTAATATATAATTCTCAGCCTATTTTAAAACTTGCAAATATATTTTAAATATTTTAACGCAGGGTATTACAAAAAAAAAGAAAGAAAGAACAAATTTAAGTGTTCATTATTTATTTTAGTTAAAAACATGATCTCGATTGATAATTTTATAATATGATTTTCAAATTTTTTTCTTAAAATTGATCTCAAATTTTTCAGGATGGAAGTTGGAAGTAAGTTAAATTTTCATAAAATTGTTCTTATTATGAAAGATTGATAATTTTATAACAAAATTTATTATGTGAACAATCTTATCTAGACAAATTTACTTTCATGATGAATCATATATAAAATCTAATTCCATCACCTTTACATTCAAGGATTTATATGTAGCACTAAATATGCTTACCGAATATAATAAAAAAAATTAGTATTTTGCAATTCGGAAATTTTGTTTTCTAAATTATGTGTTAATGTAAGATTAAGCCAACAATAATATGCACATTTTTATATAATAATTTATTTTGGTTCATAATATAACTATTAAAATTTTTTTATAGATTGATCTTAAGCTTTTTCAACCTGAGAATGGCAATTAAGTTAAAATTTTCATAAAATTAATCTTATTTTAAAAGATAGGTAATTTCATAAAGAAGTTTACTTTATGAACAATTTTATATAAAATAATAAAATTATCTATTCTCTGAAATAAAATCATTTTTCCTACTAAAATAAGCTTTCAAATTTCTTCTTTCTTTCACTTTAAAATATCTAAAATATATTTGTAAATTTCCAAAATACGTTAGAAATTTAAATTAATAAATTTAATTTTAATGAGAATTTTTTTCATTTCTCATATTAATTATAAAAAAAATAGGGGAGAGTGTGGAACTGTGAATGGCATGGATGTCCAGGTCCATCCAGTGACAAATACATAAATGTCAAGTACAATGCTTCAACAGTAAGTCACCTAAAAGATTAAATTCTTCCCCAACATGTGCTATGACAGAACTATATCCCTCCGCATAATTTCTTTTGAAATTGATCCTTGTAAGGATCACATCGAAGAGGATGTTCAGATAGTGGCCCTTGTAAGGATCATATTCTTAGTAATAGAGTTTTTTTTTTTTTTTTCCTTTTTAAGTGTAGGTGCTTTATACGTGTAACTTCATTGAAATTAGCATAGCAAAGTGGGGATTAGGCAAGTTGAATGGAGATATACAGTGCATGTTAGTTAACTAGATTTGAGATGATGGAATGGGAATGAAAAAGCAAAACATTTTTACTCCTATGTTTGGTTTGATTATCTGTACAGGAAAGTTGATTCTTATGGCATCTTTTGAAAAACAAATTGAGACATTAGAGCATGACTACATAAGTCTCAGAGAATAACATCTTTCTCTCAAAAGTAAAACTGTTTGTAATTGTGAACTTTTGCAAAAAGAAAAGGAAGATTTAATGAACACTTTTGCAAAGTTCGTCAAAGGGAGGGCTAATCTAAACATTTTGCTAGGAAAAAAAATGTGTGTTTTTGATAATGTAGGTCTTAGGCATAATCCTATTAAAGGACAAAAATATTATAAGAATTTCTTTGTTCCAACAGTTATGACTAGTACTCCATTCATTACATGTTTTTACTGTGATAAAAAGAGACATGGATCATATACTTGGCCTTACAGAAAGATTAAAATTTTGGAAGGATGGAAAGTATGGGTTCCCAAGGGAACAATTGACATTCAAGGATCCAACAACGATTGGGTACTTAAAAATAAACTTAATGGTTTCGCAGGTGTGTATGAAGGCTATCGGAACAAAATGGTACTTAGACAGTGGATGCTTCAAACATATGACTAGAGATAAATCCAAGCTCATTTCCTTTCAACCAAAGAATGGAGGAAATGTCACATTTGGAGGTAGTGGATAAGGAAAAATCATTGGCATTGGAAAAGTTAGTAAGAACTCTTCCACCTCCATTGATAATGTGCTTCTTGTTGAAGGATGAAATCATAATCTTCTTATCATTAGCCAATTATATGATAAAACAATAGAGTAATATTTAATTCAAAACATTGTTTGGTTGAGAATATAGATGAAAAAAAACCATATTGATAGGACATAGAATTAATAATGTATATGGTATTGATTTAGATGATGTTCCTTCTAGCAATTCAAAATGTCTGATAAATGTCAATGAAAATAACTGGTTATGGCATAGATGGCCTGCTTATGCTAGCATGAGTCTTTTAGAAAAGCTTACCAAGAAAGACCTTCTTGTTGGATTGCCCTAATTAAAATTTGATAAAACAAACTTTGTGGTGCATGTCATAAAGGAAAACAAATTAAGAGCTCTTTTAAAGTAAAAAGAATTATCTCCTCAACTAAACCACTACAATTACTTCACATGGATCCTTTTGGACCTTCTAGCACTATAAGTCATGGAGGAAATTCTTATATATTGGTAATTGTAGATGGCTTCTCTAGATTCACTTGGACACTTTTCTTATCTCACAGAGATCAAGCCTTTATATCTTTTTTGAAACTAGCTAAGTTCATTCAAAATGAATAAGGCATGACCATTGTGAGAATAAGAAGTGATCATGATAGAGAATTTGAAAATAATCTATTTATGGTGTTTTGTGATAATAATGGAATTGCACATAATTTCTTTGCACTAAGAACCCCCAACAAAATGGAGTTATAGAAAGGAGAACATAACTCTGATGGAAGTGGCTAGAACTATGTTAAATGAAAGAAATCTTCCTAGATATTATTAGGATGATGCAGTAAATACTATATGTTATGTTATGAATAGAGTAATGATAAGGCCTATCTTGAAAAAGACTTCATATGAATTATATAAATGAAGGAAGCCTAATATTTCCCATCTATATGTATTTGATTGTAAATGCTTTGTGCTTAATAATGGAAAAGATGATTTGGGTAAATTTGATACAAAGTCTGATGAAGCAATTTTTTTGGAATATTCTAGTACCAACAAAGCCTTTAGAGTATATAATAAAATAACTATGACTGTAGAAGAGTCTATACATGTAAATTTTGATAAGTCTAACCTTCTTGAGCCAATAAAGGTATCTTGTGAAGAAATTATAGTTAAGTTTAATGATCTTACAATACAAGGCAAACAAACTGCTCAAGAAATCAAGAATGAAAGTGAGTCCATCAAGATAGATGAACAATCCTCCTTGTATGAAGAATCAAACTAAGAAGTGGAGGAAGAAGTCACTCATGAGCTACCAAAGGCATGGAACAATAAAAAGGATCATCCACCTGAACAAATAATTGGTGAGATTTCCAAAGGGTAACAACTTGAAGCTCACTATCTGTAGTCATCAAACATTCTTATCTCAAATAGAACCAAATGGAATTGATGAAGCCTTGAAAGATGAATATTGGGTTCTAGATATGTAAAAAGAGTTAAATCAATTTGAAAGAATTCAAGTATGGAAACTTGTCCCTAGTCCTAATAAGCATATAGTAATTGGCACTAAATGAGTTTTTAGAAATAAGCTTGATGAATCTAGAGTTGTCGCTATAAACAAGGCTATGCTGGTTGCAAAGGGCCATAATCAAAAAGAAGGAATTGATTATCAGGAAACCTTTGCACTAGTAGCTTGATCAGAAGCAATTCGTATGCTACTACCCTTTACATGCATCAATGACTTTAAGTTGTATCAAATGGATGTCAAGAGTGCCTTTCTTAATGGATACATAGTGGAAGAAGTATATGTTAAACAACGTCCAGGTTTTAAGGATCCAAATCTTCCAAATCATGTATTCAAATTAAGAAAAACATTATATGACCTTAAACAAGCACTTAGAGCATGGTATGAAAGACTAATTTCTCTGCAGGCAAGGTTGATATAACTCTATTCTTTAAAAGGAAAAAACATGATATTCAAGTTGTTCAAATTTATATGGATGATATTATATTTAATGCAACTAATAAATTCTGTGCTAAGAATTTGCTAAAATGATGAAAGGAGAATTTGAAATGTCTATGATGGGGGAGCTTTCATTCTTCTTGGGTCTTCAAATCAAGCAACAAGAAAATGGAACCTTTATAAATCAGTCCAATATATTAAAGAATTACTTAAGAAATTTAGATTTGTAAATGTCAAAGTAAAAGGCATTCCAATTGGATCAATTGTAAAAATGGATGCCGATAAAAAGGGACAACCTTATGACATCTCAAAATATAAAGGTATGATTGGATCCCTTTTATATCTAACTGCAAGTAGGCCATATATTATATTTAGTTTATGCATTTGTGCCCTATTTCAAACTTGTCCTTAGGAATCTCATTACTTAGCAGTAAAAAGAATTTGTAAATATATTGCTAGCCCAATACAAATAGGTATATGGTATTTAAAAGTATCCACTAATACTTTAGTTGGATATTCAAATGCTGATTTCAACGGTTGTAAAATTGACAGAAAAAACACCAGTGGAACATGTCAATTCTTTGAAAATTCTCTTGTTTCTTGATTTAGTAAGAAACATAATAGTGTAGCATTGTCTACTATTGAAGCTAAATATGTTGTAGTTGGTAATTGTTGTGTTCAAATCCTTTGGATGAAGTAACAACTAGAGGATATTGGTATATCTCAGTCAACTCTCCAAGGCAAAGCCTTGAGGAAACTTTAATTAAACAAATATCACAATTTTTTAGAAAAATAATCCAGGATTTCATATTTAACTTGAAAGAGCTAACATCAGTTTTGGAAAGAATTGAAGTATATTCCAGGAAAAAGGACCAAAATGAAGGGTAAAGTGCAAAAGATCAAGAAACTAGTGCTCAAATGCCATAGAAACAGTGTCGAGCACCAATTCCAGAGAGTCTACGCCCAGGCGCTAAAGAGCTAGCACTCGAGCACCATAATCCAAAAAATCAATGCCCAGGTGCCACAAAAATATCACCTAGGCATGAATTCCATAGAGTTAGTGCCCAGGCACCAGAAAACCAACATCTGGACGTTAGTCATTTCCAGGACATGGCGTTTACCAGAGAGTTGGTGCCTTGGCGCCAGATTTGCCTCGCCTGAGCACGCTGCCAAAAACCCTAATTTCCCTTGATGATTAAGAGCTCCATACTTGGCCCATACTGCACTATAGGATCTCTGAAGCCTATATAATGGGTTTTGAAGGCCAACAACAAACACTAAGCAAATGTTAGTTTTAGAATGAGGGCCTTTTATTAAAGTTTTTCCCCTTCTGAACATCTCCCTCTTCTCCAGCTTCATGCCATCTTTATACTCTTCTTTGTTATTTAATTCTGTATTCATGCCTATGACAAGCTAAGTAGCTGTTCCAGGATTTTAACTGAAGCCCTTGCTAAGGATGCTTTTCTGCTAATTGTTATTACAGTTTTTCATTGAATGAATGATTGTTTATATTCATCCTAGAGTTATTATTTTCTAAGTCTAATCATCTTAGGAAAGAAGATAGAATTTATGTCAACCTGACCAAGTTACCTAAATATATGAACTGATGCATATAATCACTGTTTACATAAATGTAATTCGCAATTATGATGAAAGTACTTAATTGTCTGTGATAATCACATTTAGATCTTGGATTGATAAGGTTCTTGTCTCAACTAGTTTCCATAGATATATAGGAAACTAGGGGGAAGGAGCTCAACTTGTATGTATTTGAAAAAAGCATATAAGAAAGAAAGAATCCCAGTTTAGTAATTCATTCTTTAGTTAGAACAAACTAATAATCATAACAAAAGGCATCCCCGCATGTGGTGAAAGTTCAAAATCCTAGATTGTCAAAATTCTGTATTAACCAACATTCAAATTTGTCTTACATTTACTCAACCAAATTTTGATTACACAACTTGAAACTTCTGTCTGTAAACATTGAACCCAAGTATCTGAGGGATCGATACTCATTTCATCATTATATTACTTGCTGACCATGTATACTTGTGTGTCATATTACACCTCAATTATAATTTGAATCAACAATGTCTTAAAAAGATTCCAATCAAATGTGACAATACCAGTGCAAGTAACCTCACCAAGAATCCCATTATGTTTTCAAAAGAAAGTTATTAGCCTTGAATTAATCAAAACTAAATTTCAACTTGCTGATATCTTTACTAAACCTCTTTCTATTGAAAGATTTTGTTTTATAAGAGGTGAACTTGGAATGTTTAATCCTAATGAGTTATAAAAATAAAGATTCAAATTGTTTTGACATTTTCTTGAAGAGAACATTCACTAACTTAAGCATCAGAATGGTTTAAATCTATCTTGCAAAATTTTTGTAATGATCTCTTATGATTTCTACTTGCTTGACATGTTGTTTGGATAAATGTATGTGCTTATATATCCATTTAAGTAGAATACTCTCTAAAAATTAAGAAAATTGGCCCAAAATCCACCAATTGGTCATATTTTACAATGAACAATCGACTGGTAAGGATATTAGAGTGACTAGTAACTCTGGAAAGCCAGGAGCAGCTAACTGTGGACTCTCTGTAAGGGAGCAGTCGACTACCAAGAGTGGCTAGTCGACAAGGTACCCTCTATAGCCTGACAGTCAACTGATGCCCAATGGCCAATTGACCAAGAGGTTTTAGAGAGTAATCCTGAAATTGACTGCTCATAAGTGACCAGTTGACTGGTCAATGCTAAATAGAAATTCCTCATAAAAATAGGGTCAAGTGACCAATTGACTGCTCAATGATAGAGCAATTCCTCGTAAGAATAGGGTTTTTTCGGTTCAAATTTGGGATTTCAACTCTCCTTCCCTTACACTTGAAAATCTTTAATCTTTCTTGAAACTTCTTAAAGTTTTCTCATCATCCATGGCTTAAAGACCAACACCCAAGCATGCTAGGACCAAGAACCCTTTTATTAGCTCCTCCTCTGGTCCTCCACCTCTCTTCTCTTCTTGTGCTTAAGAAATTGTGTTTATTGAGAACTTTCAACAAATGGGTGTTTTTCCTAATAAGTATGTGCATCTCCAGTTACTCCAAGAAGATGGCTTTAGCCTTTTTGATCTTTTTTTTCAATGTTGGGTTAGATCATTTGCTGAGTTTAAAGTTGGATTAAAGCCCCAAAGTCATCAGAACATTCTACTCTATAATACCTAATTAAATAAATAAACTAGAAATTTGGATGGCAATACATCATTAAGAAATTATTTGTTATGATAGATATGATCTCCTAGTGTCCTAGAAGCAAATATACAACAGAAGGTAAAAGGGTACCTTTAAGCAGGTAGCTTTTAGCTTCTCCCTCACACATCTTACTTTGAAATGTTTTTATTGATGGCTACATACATGTGATGTGTTTTATATGTTTGGCATAAGCATGCTAGTAGGGAGAAACCCGTCAGGTTTAGTATCACAAGGTTCCCCTGTAATTGGCCTTTACATTATGATGTAGCATGAAACCCTGAATTGGTATGGGACAGTGAAGGGTTAAAGTTTCCAAACAGGGCCCGTCAAGTTTGGCTTAAAGGAGGGATATAAGGTTTTCCCGGCATGTTATCATGTTTATAGTTGTTCTTTATATGATTATACGTGATTTATTTATACTTGATATGTAAAGGCTGGAAATAGAATGTTTTTATTGAATTACTGACTACTAGGATTGCAAAATATCATGTTTTTATGTATTTCTACTTCTAGGTAACCAGGAACCCAGTCAGGAAGTGGGACCCAAGAATTAGCATATTAAGATGTTTTTATTTACATAAGGACTAGAATTATATTATGAAAGTTCATCTTTGTAAGACCATTATGAGATTTTAATCATTTATGTATAGCGTGATGTATTGCCATAACTAATGATTATATGTATAAGACTAGATGGTTATGTTTGATTAATTTTTCCACTTATTAAATCCTAATTAATGAGTTAAGGGATAGTTAACATTAGAATCAAAATATTTATCATATGTGTAGGTTTTCGTATTTACTTACGGTTTCGCCAATCCTACGTATAGTAAGTAAGGGATATTACATTTTTTGTATCATAGCGGGGGTTTGGGATAGATAACCATCTTAGCTAGATTAGGAATGTTAGTTAATTGTTTTATTACTGTTCCTATATGTCATGAGTGATTAGCAACAGGTTAGAAATGGCAACTAAAAGGACGTAAGCCCAACTTTTACAAGAATTGATTGAAAAGTTATTAGAATAAGGGGAAATGATCAAGCAATTACAGGAGGAGTTAAGGAACAAGAAAACCCATGAAGGCACTAGTAGAACAAACCCAAGAGATAATAAGGGGACAAAAAGGGATGAAACCACAAATCTAAGTCTTGTCTCGAATACCAAAGTCTTAGCTGAGTTCAGAAAAGCAAAACCTCCAATTTTCAAAGGAGAGTACAACCCTGATCTAGCGAATAAATGGATACATCAAATCTAAAAGGTATTCAGAGTCATGAGTTGTACCTCTAAATAAAAGGTTGCCCTTGCTGAGTATATGTTAGAGGACAAAATTGAATTATGGTGGTAAAGGGCTGAAAGGCAACTAAGATAAGAGAGGGCTCGTGAAATCACTTAAGAGGCATTCCAAATGGTCTTCTATGAAAAATATTTTCTTGACTCTGTAAAAGATGACAAGATGGCAGAATTTATCCATCTAAAATAATGGAATATGACCGTTGATGAGTATGCAGCAAAATTTGTGGAATTGTCAAAATTCTCCTCTTATCTCAAATAGCATGTTGATGAACCATAAAAAGCCACTAAATTTGAAAGAGGCCTTTGCCATAGGGACTATCATAGCAGTTAGCCTCCGACATCATGACATATCCCTTCTTGAGGATGATTTGGAGTCTCCTCTGTAAATTAGTTAGAATAATCTGCAACGTATATGGTTCACCAAGGCCAATGGTTTATGATAGTGCCTAGATCCCCTAAGACTTAACTAAATGTAGCTACTAACATACCTCCCTCTGGCTTTTCCTAGCTTCCTCTACCTATGTATGAAGTTCCATAAGAAGAAGGATATTATGCTTTTATGCCTCCATCTCCTCTGGCTCATGCTCTGATTTGGTTACACCTTTGCTCATCCTAAGACAGTGGTAATCCCTAAGCCGATCATTCTCGCCGAGATTTGAGCTATGCATTAGAAGATGGGTTCCTGTAGCCTCCAGATGTAGAACTTTCAGGAGAGTTTGAAAGACATGAATGTATATCTTGAGCACAATAAGGCATATCATGTGCAGTACTTTGACTTCTAGGCTTAGCTTTGATCATCTTCCTCCCTTTTTAATATGATAAAGGGGGAGAGAAATAGGAAATTGTGGAAATAAGGAGAATAGAATTTTAAGAGTTGTTTGATGTTTGATTTGAATTGAAATTTTTACTTTATTTCCTGGTTAAACTTTGTGGTTATTTGCTTCAATTGTGTTTAAATCAATTGATTTCAATAAGGTAGTTATTGTAGTTAATGTGATTGTTCGATATTGTTATCTAAACATGCCTGGATAAACAAGGAAACTAAAGAAACTAAATGATGTCAAAGTTAAAAACAATGTGATCATATCCAACTTTCACAAAACTAAAGGATTTAGTAAGCATATTACCTTGAAAAACTTTTTCCTATGAAGAACTAACATGTGTAGGTTTGTCATCATCAAAAAGGAAGAAATTGTTGAGCCCATTTGCTGAAGATTAAGGTCTTGATGATAACAAACACAAGAAGAAGAATTTTTCTATATATTACTTAGGTTCTAGATGTTTTTAATGTATTATCATATCTTAAGAACTTTTGTAAGTGATATTGAGTTGATAGGAATCATATAAAATGAATGTAGAATTGATTCCAAGTCCTAAAGGTTGAGAAAAAAACTTATTTGGGGAACTTCAGAAGTCTAGTCGACTGACCAAAAGCTAATAGTTGACTGGCCACCTTGCCAACCAGTTACCAGGCCTTGTCCTGTCGAATGGAGCTTTTTGTAAGTGAACAGTTGACTAGCCATTAGCCAATAATAGACTGGTTACCTTATGAGAAGTCCCTAGTCTGTTGCTAGCTTGAGTCTTGATCGACTATAAGCATAATTAATTTTAACTGTCAAATTAAGAATATTATTTTATATTAATTCCAATTTTTGTAAAAATATAAATTTTAACAATTTTATTTTAATGAAAAATTATATAATTTTTACAGTATTCAATATCATCGACTCTTGTAACCTCTTTGATAGTTGGAAGCATAAGGAAAAGAAATGTGAATGAGTTTAAAGTTCATTTCTTGCACAATTGGCTTAGTAATATCATTCCCATGAAAATCCTAGCTACCACATTTGAAGGAATGGACAATCTTTCTAATATGTGATGGAATGAGATACATTCCCATGAATGAAGATGAAAATTACCATCCAACCTTCTTTTTCTTCATCTCTTTCTTCCCCTCCTTGAATGATAGATGCTTCTCTCTTTATTTCTTTATAAAATTTAAAAATAATAATGAATATTTTAATAGTAATAATAATTAATTTTGTTGAAATCAATAATTGATTTCTAATAACTATAAAAACTATTAATTTTATTAGACAATTATTTTATAATAATAATAATATTTTTTAGTAAAAGTAATAATTAATTTTTATAAGAGTATTATAGTCATTTGATTAATCTTCATTTTTATTCCTATTCTTTTTTTTAATATCATACAAATGAACCTTAGAGCCAAGTCTCATTCTCAAACCTATTCACACTCTTTTTAGCAACCATCCGGGCTCTTACTGTACAATATAAAGTGCAAGGGATTTGGAAACTGAGTTTTCCCCCTTTTCAATTATTTTATTTCTATCTTGTTTATGTTGACCAAATAGAAGAGGAAAATTATAGTTAAAGATTATAAATTTATAATAAAATATTTTAAATTTTATAATTATTTTTAAAAAATTTAGAGACAAAAATTTTTCTGTTCTAGAAGACCTTATTCAAGAATTCTAAAAATATATAATAAAAAGTTTCGAGGAAAGATATTAGAATTTTAAGCCAAAACTTTTAGGATAAAAGAAATTTTAGTCTTTATGTCCTTTAAAATATTTTAAAATTTAAATTCATTGTAAATATTTTAAAGATATGATCTTAACTACCATTTAAAAATATGATACAGATATGTTGTTAGGAGATAAAACCTGAAACTTTCGATATTGATGATTATTTTTTTTCTTAACTTTCTCATTTATTATATATATAAATAGTTTTCAGAGTTGTTAAGTTGTTGTATAATTTCCTTTAAATTAATTATGTCATTTTCATATTCACGTTGATATTTGTAAAACAAAAAATGATATTATTCAATAATTAAACATAGAGAAAAATACACTTTTGGTCCTTCACTTATCACAAAATTACCATTTTGGTCCCTCACTTATTAAAATGCTTTAAATAATTATTCACTTATTGAAAAATGTCACATTTGGACCTCCATTTTTCAAAAAATATTAAATTTAGTCTTTTTACCAAACATTAAACCCTGAATCTAAGGAAGTAAATTTAGTATTCTTTTTTAAAAAGTGAAGGACCAAACGTGATATTTTCCAATAAGTGAAATACTATTTTGAGTATTTCAATAAATAAGGGACTAAAATAGTAATTTTATAATAAGTGAAGACCAAAATTGTATTTTACTCATTAAACATATTTAAATGTGTACAGATATTCCATTTTTAAATTAAATATCTAATTCTGGGATAAATTAAAATTTTAGAATCAGCTACATATCTAAAACGCAAGAATTCTTTTTAAAAAAAATGTCCCTGAATTCCTCTTAAGATACAGATTAAGAAATAGAGTTTCATCTCTATTGAAATATTGATATTACTTAATGCCAAATCAAAATTTTAAAATATAAAATATAAAACATAAGAAAAAAAAATACTGAAAATTCGCCATAAGATCAAGAACGTTAAGAAATAGAGTTTTATCTCCATCGAAACACTATCCTAAGCCGTTATCTTTTTATCTCATCTTAATTGGAATTCTTATGGGAATCAAAGACTAGCCCTAAAAAACAGGAACAGTGTCTAATCCCAATTCTACTATGACTACGAAGTTGGCTTATAAATACTAAGGGATGCCCTAAGGATCAAGGCACAAAGACTGTGAGCAAAGAAGCAGACCACAATGAATCCCACCCAGAACCAAATCTTTGTTCGCAATGTTTGGGCAACAAATTTTCAGTACGAATTATCTATGATTCACAGGATTCTTCCTCGATACCCTTTTGCCTCCATGGACACCGAGTTTCCTGGTGTGATCTTCACTCCTAACGTGGAGAAGCATTACAACTTAATGCTCTCTCCTTCAGATAATTATCTTCTGCTGAAAGCCAACGTTGACGCTTTGAAGATCATCCAACTTGGTCTCACTCTTTCTGATTCCAATGGCAATCTACCTGACTTGGGAACCCGAACGTTTGGTTATGTCTGGCAGTTCAATTTTCAAGACTTCGATGTTGAACGCGATCCTGGCAACCCAGAGTCCATCACGCTGTTGCAGAAACAAGGCATTGATTTCGTCAAGAACAAGAAAGGGGGTATTCCATCTAGGGTTTTCAGGCAGTTTGTTTTGAATTCTAGATTAGTGTTCAACAGGATTCCTCTTTCATGGGTCACTTTCCACGGTTGCTATGATTTTGGATTCATGATCAAACTCTTGACTGGACGAGAATTGCCACCTCAAATTGAGGATTTCAAGATTCTGATGACTCTGTTCTTTGGACCAAGAGTGTATGACCTGAAGCATATAATCAAGTTTTGCGATTGCTTACATGGTGGCTTAGAAAAAGTGGCCAAAACTCTGAATGTGGATCGTGTGGTTGGCAAGAGTCACCAAGCTGGGTCAGATAGCTTGTTAATTTTTCACACAATCGTCAAGCTTGGGAGCATCTACAGAGAGAAATTGAACCTCGACGAGTTTCAAGGGGTTTTATTTGGTTTACAAGATGATTTCCCATGATCTTGAGTTGTAATGCCATATTAGCCAATGAGCTTTTTTGTTTTTTGTTTTTTTTTTCAGTTTTTTTGAAAAAAAAGACATATATTGTGTTAGTGATTTTTAATATGTTTGGTTTAACATTTGAGATATTTAAGAGTCTATTTGTACAATTAAATAGAGGGATTGTTTTGTCAATATTGTCGTTTGGTTTAATATTTAATATTTTTTAAAATTAATTTTGTCCTCCAAATTCTATTTTCATATAAGTGAAAAAAATAATTAGTTAATTTTGCATTGAATGAATTGTATAAATGACAAAAATCAAATTTCAAATGAAAATTTTCAAATATAAATTATGGTGATATAAAAATCACATTTGATTAAAATTAATTTTAAAAATTAAGTTAATTCAAAATCATGTTAACGTAACACTAATCCAAAGATACACATTATCTGGAATCAAAAAGTACTATTGAAACTATAATATTGATTCTTTTGTGTGTTTTCTTGCAAAGTTTTATTCGTTTGCATACAAATGAATTTTCAAACACGAGATCAGCTAGTTGTGATAATGGCAAGTATTAAACCCCATAAAATAGCAATAGTTCAATTTCTAGAAATATTGATTTGAAGTACGACATAAATTGGGTTAGCAATTTTAGATATTTTAACAGTTAGGTGGTTATTGGGGCGTTATTTGGCCAAGCATCGCCATGAAAAGTACCCGAAATAAGTTATTGATTATTATTTTTTATTGAGCTCATTGTTATCTATTAGGGCATGCGCCTATAATTTTAAAAAAATTTATAGTTAATAATAAAAAATTGATAAAATCCATATTAAAATAAATTTCATTAATATATAATTCTCAGCCTATTTTAAAACTTGCAAATATATTTTAAATATTTTAACAAGGGTATTACAAAAAAAAGAAAGAAAGAACAAATTTAAGCGTTCTTTATTTATTTTAGTTAAAAACATGATCTCGATTGATAATTTTATAATATGATTTTCAAAATATTTTCTTAAAATTGATCTCAAATTTTTCAGGATGGAAGTTGGAAGTAAGTTAAATTTTCATAAAATTGTTCTTATTATAAAAGTTAGATAATTTTATAACAAAATTTATTATATGAACAATCTTATCTAGACAAATTTACTTTCATGAAGAATCATATATAAAATCCAATTCCGTCACCTTTACATTCAAGGATTTATATATAGCACTAAATATGCTTATCGAATATAATAAATAACAAAAAAAATTATTATTTTGCAATTCGGAAATTTTTTTTCCAAATTATGTGTTAACGGAAGATTAAGCCAACAATAATATGCACATTTTTATATAATAATTTATTTTAGTTCATAATATAACTATTAAAATTTTTTATAAGTTTGATCTTAAGCTTTTTCAACCTGAGAATTACAATTAAGTTAAAATTTTCATAAAATTAATCTTATTTTAAAAGATAGATAATTTCATAAAGAATTTTACTTTGTGGACAACTTTATATAAAATAATAAAATGATCTATTCTCTGAAATAAAATCATTTTTCCTACTAAAATAGGCTTTCAAATTTCTTCTTTCTTTTCACTTTAAAATATCTAAAATATATTTGTAAATTTCCAAAAATACGTTAGAAATTTAAATTAATAAATTTTATTTTAATGAGAATTTTTTTCATTTTTCATATTAATTATAAAAAAAATAGGGGAGGGTGTGGAACTGTGAATGGCTTGGATGTCCAGGTCCATCCAGTGACAAATACATAAACGTCAAATACAATGCTTCAACAGTAAGTCACCTAAAAGATTGAATTCTTCCCCAACATGTGCTATGACAGAACTATATCCCTCTGCATAATTTCTTTTGAAATTGATCCTTGTAAGGATCACATCGAAGAGGATGTTCAGATAGTGGCCCTTGTAAGGATCATATTCTTAGTAATAGAGTTTTTTTTTTTTTTTCCTTTTTAAGTGTAGGTACTTTATACGTGTAACTTCATTGAAATTAGCATAGCAAAGTGGGGATTAGGCAAGTTGAATGGAGATATACAGTGCATGTTAGTTAACTAGATTTGAGATGATGGAATGAGAATGAAAAAGCAAAACATTTTTACTCCTATGTTTGGTTTGACTATTTGTACAGGAAAGTTTATTTTTATGGAAATCCACTTTATCTCATTTGAGGGATAGTTCATTCCATTCATGAGGCTAGGTAATGTGTCGAGTTTATAGGGAAGGAATTGTTTAGGACCAAACTGCCCCCACTTGCAAACGAAAGTTGCCAAAAATACTCCTAAAGTCTGAAAATCACCCATGCCACATCTGGAGGACAAAGGCCACATTTTTCACCTTAATGCTCGTTGAAGTTCTGCATAAAGCTGAGCTGGGAGGCGTGCATCTATCTTCTTCATAAGCAGTTCTTTATTTTCGGAAGTTTTGGACTACGCGTTTGCTTGTTTGGGTTTTGGACCATGCTTTTATTTGTCAGTATCATATCAAAACTATTCAAATAAATATGCACTGATAGTTTTCTATTAATTTCTTTCAATGTGAACTTGTTTCAATAATGGAAGTTGTGAGATGAACTACTGAGATGCGTTCAAATTGATCTCTTGTGTGTGCAAGATCAAGCCATGGATAGATTGACCATGCTTGATGTTGTTTCTTTTCTGTCAAATGAAATTATTTTACTTGTTAAACTACAATAGTTAGTATTTTTCATGGAATGACCACATGTTTTTATTTTTTAAATGAGGGCATTTTGGTCATTTTGTTTTATTCCTTCTCCTTTTCTAGTATTTATCTAGCAATCAAACATTGCAAAGGTAATATTCCTATTTTCCTTTCCATGACTAACCATACGTAGTAATGACACTTTCCGTTACACTTCATTCCCATTACCACTTCTATTTTCATTCCTTCAAATTTATTTTTAACAATCAAAGAGGCCCATAGTTTACTCCTTATCCAAAGAGTGGTGGTCTATAATTGTGTATTTGGGAGTATATGGTGTTAGCGAAGATAGTATAGAGTTTTATATGTAGAAAAAGCAAAAAATGCCAGATAAATTGAGACTGGATCGTCTCCAATAGCATCAGCTACTGGAGATTATCTAGTAGGCTAGTAGACCACTTTGACCATTGGATCAAACCCAATGCTCCAAAGTGGTTCATTTTTTTTTTAGTAAAACCTATTTTTTTAATAAAAATGATAGGTTTATTAATATTTCAAATTATTTTTATACAAAATGATATTTTGTTCAAGAATTAAAAATAAATTTTAAGATGTGAGGAATAGATTGAAAATTATTATAAATTGTTTATATTTTAATAAAAATATTTTTTAAAAAATATGATAGATTTATTAATATTTTAGATTTTTTTCTTAAATAATGATATTTTATTAAACAAATTAGAAACTAAATTATATTGTGGGATATGTAAAATAAATTGCAAGATACTAGAAACCATTCTATTTTTTTAATAAAAAATCATTTTATAGAAAAAATTTAAAATTTTAATATATTTTAACAAATCAATAACTTAATTATATTATGTGATGTGTAAAATAAATTATATGATACTAGAAATCATTCTTCTTTAAATAAAATATTATTTATATAAGAAATTAAAATTTTAATATATCTTATTTTCAAAAGATATTTTCTCTATATTTTATAAAAATTTTTAATTTTTTAAATTTGGAGCCATTTGATCTGGATCTAATTGTTCTATATCTAAATGGAGAATTTCCTGTACCATTACGATCCAACCACAGATAAATTAGAGTTTGCATTTATTTTCTCTAATATACAAGTAACTTTTACATGATAAAAGTGTCATGCGCTTTAGCTATGCCATAATTGTTCCATAATTATTCTAAACATTTAACAATTTTAGAATAAAATAATTTTTCTCCTATTAAAAGTTAACTCAGGTAGATTATCAATTTTCTACTATAAAAATTTGCAGGAACTCTATTAATAATTAATAATAAATAATCTACTTCCAAAAAATCAATAATAAATAATCATTTAGTAATTAATAAAATAAATTTAAAAAAATAAAAAATTTACAATTCTTAAAAAATTTAACCAATTAAAAAGTGATAATAAATAATATTTAGTTTAATTTAACAATAATATGTGCATTGAATATATATACTCGCAATTTTTTTTGTCTTTTATGTTTTATACAACAAAGAATTTCAAAGAGTAAAATATTTTTTACCTCATATTTTTCAACTAAAAATAATATTTGCAAGTTTGAAAGCATTGTCAGATAAGATTTTTTGTAAGGTGTCATGGTTCATATATAATTTTATAATGACTAAAACAATATTTTGATCTTCCCTTATCACTCAATTTGGTTCTTTATTAACTTTCAGGCTCAATTTGATATTTTACTTTTGATCTTGTACTAATTTTTAGTATTAATTTAGTCCTTCTCTAATATAAAATTAACATATTTACTTCAAATTTAATTCAGAACAATAAATTAAATATGTTAATTTTTATATTAGTACAGTACCAAATCGAGACAAATTTAGTTAGAGAAGAAAATAATGTTTTACTCATCTTGTAGTAGAGCCATGTATGTTTCTAGCTTTAATTTTATTATAGCAATGCGCTTTGTAGGCATCAATGTAAATTGTTGAAGGAAACGAGCAGCACAAAATAAATGGAAAAAGAAATTGAAGTTTGTTTTGTTTTATATTGATTACAAGTAAAATATATATATTTCATAAATTTTGTCTTTATATATTATATTTGATATAAGACACGGGTTTCTTAATATTAAATTAAAAAAAAAAAGACAAATCACACTTTGTTTGGTATCATACAATAAAAGAGAAGAAATAATTTCCTTCCCTCATTTAGTTTCATAGTAGAAAATAACATTTAGTTTCATAGTAGAAAAGAAAAGAGAAGAAATATATTTACTACACTATTTTATTTCAGAAAAAAAAAAATCACCATTGGGTCCCTAAAATTTGTCCATATTTAAAAATTGCTCCTTATAATATAATTTTTTTAAATGACTTTTTATAATTTCAAACCGTTTGAGAAACACTCCCTGCATTTATTATATATAAGTAAAGTAGAAACTTTAACATAAGAGTTCTATTGACCGATAAGAAAGCTCCGATGATTAAATTCTCTACTACTTTTGTAATGACTTTCGTCTTTCTTATACATATATTAAGAATTCTTTGAAGTACGTAAATTCTTCGTAGTCATCAAAAAAATAATGAAGTAATTAATTTACATAAATTTTGTGTAGCCAACGAGAAAAATAATGATGTAATTAATTAGTAAATTAATTAATTGTCTCTTATGTCACTAACACCTTGAAAAGAATGGTTTCAAAATCATGACTCTAAATTCAGAAATTGATTGCAAATTATAGAAGGTAAAGAACAAATTTGGTGTTAAGAAATAAAGTCGCAAATCAATTTGAAGAAATCCCTCACCAATTACGTTCAGTTTCTCCTCTTGTGGCACCTTAGGTCACATAATTAGCAAAATTCAAAATTGGGGCCAAGATGATGAAATTGAGCATAAAGAATGGAGGGAAAACAATAAATTACTCACCAAATAGAAGAACAACTCAATTTGGAGGAATCTTTCTTCAATTGCGTCCAATTGGCTTTTTTTGGCATCCCATCATTGTTGAGATGAATGAAGGGACATTTGCCAGAATGCTATTCTGGCATGAACCACATTAAAATTTACTAGAATAATGATAGGAGAGGTCAAAAAAGGGTGAAGATGATGAAGAAACGTTGAAGTTAGAGCAAGAAGAGGAGAGAGATTCTTGGAGCTTGTTGTTGTGTGTGTACGCGTGAGGAAGGAGAAAGAATGGGAAATAAGACTAAGGGCAATTACATAATTTTCTTAGGTGAGACATGTAGGAAAATTTTAAAAAATTAAGATATTTCCTTTTTTGTAATTAAGGGTGTACAATAGCCAAGGTCAGGCCAGGTTTTTAAGCCACTCGAGACAAGGCCCGATGTTAAGCTTGGTCACATTTTTGTGACCTAGGACCTAGTTTGACCTGGTTAGTGATCGGCTTGGGCCAAATCTTTAACTTTTATTTTCAAAATTACAAAATAATAAAAATATTTTGGTTAAAAAATTATAAATAAATATTTAAAATGAAATATAATAGAATGGAAAATATTTAAAATTTAGCATAAAAATAATTAAAAGTTTTAAAGAATTGATATTTTAAAATTTTATTATATATAAAATTTGTTTCAAATAAAATAAAAAATAAATTATTAAAAATAAAAAAATAATATCAGGTTAGGCTAGGCTGGGTCTTATGTCTCTTTGGAACTTAGCCTAATCAAATATGCAAATTTTTTTTAAGTTGGCCCAGCCTAACTAGCCTTGTGTTCTTCGCTATCTATAATTACGTACACACACATTCTCTCTCCCATATGTGAAACAAAAGCACCACAACAATTCAGTTTATTTTATATACTTTTAGAAAATTTAAATAATTTTAAAAAATATACATTTTATTTATATTTAAAAATATAATAAATTAAATAATACATTATCAAATAAATTTATTTTATTTTCGTTTTATCATCTTCTCAACAAAACAAAAACAATTAAAATTTAATCATTAATAACATTATTTTAATAAACTTGACCTGTCAAATAAATATACTGAATAAACACATGTTCTTCAAAAAAATGAGTATAATATATATATATATATATATATGTGTGTGTGTGTGTGTGTGTGTATATATATATTTCTCAATTATTTTTAAAATTAAAATACATAACTCTCTCTACAATCCAAATGTATATTATGTCCTTTCAATTGCATTCCATATTTATTGAGTAATTCAATAACAAATAATAAAAGAAAGATTACAAGAAATAATTTAAAAACAAATATTATTCAAAAAATAAATTAATGCAAGGAAACGCGTTTTAATTTTATCGGTTATAAAATAAAAGTTTCAAAACCCAATCGATTATATTCGCCTTCCTTGCTTTAATTTGTTGACAAGCACTGCACTACAATATAGATGAATCACTGAAGTACTTTTACACCAGGTGGCAGAAAATTAACAACCAAATTAGCTTAATTTCCATTAATTCAATGTCCTTTTTTTAGTAAAGTTATAATGTTAATGACATGCCTTTAATTGTTAGAGAAAGTTATGGATTTATGGTATATATTTATTTTTGACCAGTCAAGTTCATTAAAATAATGTTAATAATAATAATCATTAAATTTTTATAATTATTGTGTATCATATAAGTTATTGTATCTTTAGTATGAAGGTATTGTATTTCTAAAAATATTTAAAATTTCTAAAAATATATAAAAGTAAATTGCATTGTTTTGGTTTTCTTTCACAAACGGGAGTAAATGGGGGCCTTTTTATTCTATCACTACAGTACTAGCATTATTTGTTCCATATCCGTACTACAACAAAACTCTGCATTAGCTGGGGTTGCGCGGGCTGTGGTTAATGCATATTGTAGGTGCGGTTTGGTCCAACCACGGCTAAAGCTTTAGTGATTCATCCGTGGTTGTATGTAGTCGCTACTAAATCAATGGTTTTCAATTTTAAAAAACAGCAACGGATTTAACTGCTACCATTTATAGAATTTTTTGTTTAAATTAAATTATTTTTTGTTAAATTTGTTTATATCCCTGTTTATTTCCTATATGACAATGTATTTTCAACCGGTAAATCAAACTAATAACAATTCAAAATAACATTCATACTATCATAAACATTATTTTTAAACAAAAGAGTCTCGTATAATCAAAACCCAAGTTTAATATGCCATAATCAAAACAATGTCTTTAAACAAAAGACTCTAGCATAATGATGTCCTACTCTAGGTACAACAACCATAATATAATTTATTACTGGGTTTTGAATATTTTTTAACATAATAAAACTAATGAGCTTTACGATAAAAAAGGTTTGGAGAATAATTTGCTACACTCAATTGATACCCACTTGATCAATTAGGTACCTAAAGTGTAATTTAAAAAGTAGCAATAAACATGTTGAAAATATATTACAAGATATAATTAGTTATGTAACATATGAAAAGCAATTATAATACAAGGATTAAGGACATTACCGGTGTTGTAACCGACCTTTCGGCGGAATGGAACAAAATAGTTTAAAACCGATTCCCAAAAACGGAATTTTGAAAATCAATTTATTTGGAGTTGCCACTAAAATTTTTAATGGAAAACCAATTTAAAACAAAACGAAAAAGGCGAAATGGTCTGTGAATTCAGAGATGGGTTCAGGAGTCTATTTGAGTGTGGGGAAGGTGTTAGGCACCCCACAACACCCACCCATAAAGACGGTTACCTTAAACTAGTCAGTTGAAATAGAATATGACCTTTAATTAATCTCAATTACCCTTTTATTAACATGGATACATGTTAGACATAGGAGACAAAAAAGCGAGAATGCATACAAACAGATAGATATTTACAAAGGGCGGACTTGATCTAGGATGAGAGCCTAGGGCCTACGTACCCCGCGATAGGGATCAAAGTCCATGTAGTTCGACTAAAAGGCATGTTTTGTGGGTTGGTGGTTTTTGATTTGTGATGAGAATATGAGGATTTTAATTAAAACAGATCATTGTAAACAAAACGGGATTGGAATTTGGTTTGTATGTTTTAATTTACTACAATCTGATTAACCTCGTTCTCTTGACCTCTTCACATTTTCTCTTTTAAATTTTTTGCCGGTTTTATTATTATTATTATTTTTTGAGTTTTGGGAGTTTATATTTCGGGAGTTAATGCATAATTTATAATGAAAGGAATATATATATTTTTTATGAATTTTTGAATTTATGGTTGGTAAATATTGATTATTATTATTATTAATTATTGGTAAATAATTTAATTCAAGTGCTATTATTTATTTGTGTATATGTTTATTTTTGAACGAATATATGCTAATTTTTGGGTTCTATGGAGATTAAAATCCCACACGAGCCTGGGAAGTCGAGGAGAAAAAAGTATTCTCACACGATTCATTTTGTATAAATATTTAATCAAAATTAATATTTAATTATTGTCCATTTATTTTATTTTTTGTATTGTTATTAATATTATTATTATTTCTGAATTAATTATAGGGATTTAAGGAGATTAGAACCTCACATAATCTCATGCAATCGAGGAGAACGATATTCTCACACGATAATTTTGTAAATAATGGGAAATGTTTAGTTAAAGAAAATCTTTTAATTATTTATTATTTATTATTATTTTTTTAAAAAAAACAAAGGTATGCTAACTTTAGAGATCTAAGGAGATTAAAAATTTCACACGATCCCATGTAATCGGGGAGAACAATATTCTTACACGATAATTTTGAAAATAATGGGAAACAGTTCATTAAAGCAAACATTTTGATTATGATTATTATTATGATTTAATCAAAATTAATATTTTGATTATCATTCATTTATTTTTCACCATTCATCCATTAACATTTCATTAATATTATTGTTGCTTTTCAATTATTCAATTCATTGTAGGGATTTAAGGAGATTAATATCTCACATAATCCCCAGTAATCGAGGAGAATAAAATTCTCACACGATAATTTTATGCATCATGACAATATTTATTAATTATCATTCACTTATCTTTCACCATTCAATCATTAATATTTCATTAGTATTATTATTGCTTTTCAATTATTTAATTCATTGTAAGGATTTAAGGATATTAATATCTCACATAATCCCTGGTAATCGAGGAGAATAAAATTCTCACATGATAATTTTATGCGTGATAGCAATATTTCTCAATTATCATTCACTTATTTTTTGACCATTCATTCATTAATATTTCATTAATATTATTATTGCTTTTCAATTATTTAACTAATTGTAAGGATTTAAGGAGATTAACATCTCACATAATCCCCGGCAATCGAGGAGAACAAAATTTTCACACGATAATTTCATAAATAATGGAAAGTTATTAAATTAAATTAAATATTTAATTATTATTGTTTTGAAAACAAATGTGCTAATCTTAAAAAGATCTAAGGAGATTAAAATCTCACATGATCTCATGCAATCGAGGAGGACAAAATCCTCACACGATAATTTCATAAATAATGAAAAATTATTAAATTAAATTAAATATTTAGTTATTATTGTTTTGTATTAATATTATTATTTGCAACAAATATGTATTAATCCTTTTTTTTTTTTTGGGATCTAAGGGGATCAAAATCTCACACGATCCCAAACATCCGAGGAGAACGATATTCTCACTCAATAATTTATTTAAAACTTTACTTATAAAGCCAAGAAAAAAATTATTAATCCCATATGCAAATAACAATACTAATAATAAATAATAACACATTAATTAACTAATAAACCAGAAAACAAAGAAGCTGACAGAGACACACGAAATGCATTGTAGCATGAACGTCCACATGCATGCGTGAGGATTACCTGACTTCGTCTCGGTGGGCTGCTCTTCCAGTGACTCTCCTCCTTCAGCGGTTCTACTCGACTTTCCTTGGTTCACCGTGGCTCCTCCCCTCGGCAGTCTTTCTCCCTCCTCGGCTCACTGCAAATCCTTCTCAGTCTCCCTTAGCTTTCAGCGTCTCGCTCTCGGTTTACAGGGCTCATTTCCTACCCATCAGCAGCCTCTTCTTCCTCCTAATTCCCACGAAAGCACCTCAGCTCCCTCTTGCTCTGTGTCTCCCTCTAGCAGCTTTCCTTTCCACCCTTCTCTCTCTGCTTCTCTCTCTCTCTACGGTCTGCAGTAGGCAACTCTGTTGAACTTTATTTTGGGCTGCCAAAACAGAGGATTTTACTCCACATGGATGACTTTCAGTTATGCTCCTTCTTGGCTTACATTCGGTTCAGTTCTTTTCCTCCTCCTCTCGGTTTGATTCTCATCTGCTCGGTCTGTCGTTGTGGCTTCAGTTCATTGCTGTAGCTCAGATTTTTCTCCCTAGCTTCAGCTCATATCTCCTCGATTTCGACTGGTTTTTGCTTCTATACTCTCACGGCTTGCACCTCCTGCTCTTCTCTCGGTTTCTCTTTTCTCTCCACGAGCTGCCTCCTCTTTCTTCAGCGTTGTTCCTCCCTTTTTCCTCTCAGTTCGTTGCTCTCCCTCTCTTCTCTTCAACTCCCTTTTTTCTCTCAGTTCGTTGCTCTTCCTCTCTTCTCCCCAGCTCCCTTTTTCTCTCGATTCGTTGCTCTCCCTCTCTTCTCTTTAGCTCCTTTTCCTTTCAGTTTACGTTGCTCTCCCTTTCTTCTCTTCAGCGTTGTTTCTCCCTTCTTTCTCCCTCTTCTCTTCTCTTCTCCTCTTCTCTCTTTTCCCAGCCGAGGTCCTCTCTCCTTTATACTCCAGCCCACCTCCCTTTTTCTGCCATGTTGCTCCCTTTTCTTCTTACTTTTCCTGTAACTTCCAGCCACTCCACTTACTGCTCATGGTCCCCTCCTTTTTCTGCCATCTTCAGCCACGCCACTCTCTCCTTTCTCTGCACCAGCGGCTCCACTTTCTGCCTCCTCTGAAAAACCAGCTCCCACTTGCTTTTTTGTCCTCCTTGTCCTCTTGTGCATGTGTGTGCATGAGTGTATGCATGTGGGAGTGAGTGAGTGTGTGTGTCCGTGGGTGAGAGTGTGTGAGAGTGTGAGTGTGAGTGTGTGAGGATGTGTGTCCGTGAGTGAGAAAGTGAGTGTGTGAGAGTGATGTGTGACATGTGTGTGAGGGCAAGTGAGCATGTGGGAGCAAGTGAGCATGTGAGAGTATGTGAGTGTGAGCAAGTGAGAGTGTTTTGCAATTTCATTTTAATTAGGTGGCCTTATTCATTTTATTTCTTTACAAGATGATTGCCATGTCTCTTCTTCAAACATATATTTTGAATTTTCCTTTTTATTATTTATGGTTCTAATATTTGGTTTTTTCTATATTACTTCTATTTTTTTGCCTTTTGCAATTTGTTTTAATTAATTTTTTTTTTGAATTTTTTTAATTCTATTTATTATTATTACCATGATTATTATTATTGTTAATTCGGGTGGGGTGTTCACAACCGATAATGTTTGAAATGCAACAATATCAGGAGGCAATTGACCTTAAAAAATTCTGCATAAAGAAACTCATCATTGTCTCAAACTTTCTATTTTGATCTTCAAATCTTCTAGGTTAATCTTCAAAGTTTCTATCTTGTTCCTCTACCTTTTTATGTTGGTCATCTAACTTTCTATTATGATATTCTATGATCGATCTCATTTTAAGGACTTGATTTTGCAAATTTGTATTAGAAGGACAAGATGAGTTCATTACACTATAAGAATAGGAAGGACATCTAAACAGCTGGGATGGTGACAGGCCAAAACCCATTTCGCAAACACGACTCCCATGCTCTTATCTTGCTAATGCAAAGGCTAAGGAGTCTTTCATTGATTTTTCTTGGGATTCAGACATTGAACTAAATTTGTGTGCAGCAGTCATTTCCTGCGTTAACTAGATAAACTTACATTTACACTTATACAACAAAATAGAATATAACCATTTCCACTTCCAAAACAAATTAGAGAAGACTTACACTAATGTTTGAAATCCATTCAAATGGAAGTGTAATACCTGTATGAATTAGTCCCTTAGGAAGAGTGTTCAAAGAAGAAGGATCTTGACTAGGATAGTCACCTTCAATCTATAATGATGCTTTATAAGCACTACAAGTGGCACCATAAGAATGTTTTGAACTATTCTAATTGCTTAAGAATGGTTTTATCTACAAGAGCCCTGTTATAAGTAAAAATGAACATCAATTAAAACATAGACATAGGAAACAAATACATAAGACAAATAATAACACAAATAAGCATAACTAAACACCTTGCCAATGGTATATTTTCTTCTTTTAGAAATCAAAATCTAAGTGTTGTGGTTCATATGACTCACAATCATAATATATTTCCTTATCACAATCTCCCATTTTATATAAGTCATACGTCTTAAGGTGTATGGGCACACTCCAATTCTTATGTCTCTCATCTTCCATGTAACAGACCATTTGACCCTCTGAAGCTTTAATGTATGACTCATCATCTTCATAATCACTAGTGTGTATCAGCTGAGTAAAATTTACATATGTGAAAGTTAATTCATGAACCACAATCCCCTTAGGATTAGTTGTGTTCGCCCATTTACATTTGAATATGGTAACTGTAAAATGATCATGATAGTTTAACTTGATGATGTCAACTAACTTTCCATAATAAAACACACCTCCAAACCACATATGTGCATCACTACTACTTACATAACTTCTTGTTTCAAGTATACTGAAGACTCCACTATTTTGTGTTTTATACCCTTACTCTCATTCTAAGGTACAAAATTTGAATCCATTAACATTGCACATACTATGACATCTTGCTTAATTATTTGGTCTTAGTGCCAAAAACTTTTAAGCCATCTAAATAGGATCCATTAATGTTGTTTCCTATTTGAAATAAACAAGATTGATAATTTCATTGTATCCTAACATACAAAGGTGACAAATAAGGAGAATGCAAAGGTATATACACGATGAGAGAAACATTTGTTGAGTCTATTTGCTAATGATCAAGTTTTTGATGATAACAAACATAAGAAGAAAGTTTTTTCTATATACTACTTAGGTTTTATATGTTTTCAATGTATTAGTCACCTCAGTAAGATTTAAATTTTTCACCCCCCTACAAATTTTATCGCCCCTGAGGAAGAAGATGACGAAGTCGAGGATGATGACCAAGGAGAAAAGGAGGAGCTATAGCCCAAGCATCATTGTCCACAACGAGTTTGTCAAGTTACTTGATGTGGGACTGGTAGCCACTACTTCCATTAGATTTTTTTTTACCTTTTTCATTGAACTTTCAATTAACTTAAGTCTTATGCTTTACAGTTTATATATGTGTTTATGTCTATGAGTTTTCAAATATATTAATTTCATAATCAATCAACATATATTTATATCATTCACACTTAAAATAAAACACATATTTAATTTTTAAATTTAATGAATTTTAATTAATTATTTTTTAATTTTTTGATAACATAATTATTTTTAACAAAAAAATAAAATTATTACCTAATTATTTCAATTAATTTTAAGTAATTAATTTAAATTAAAAAATAAATTTAAGGCCACAACCCAATTAAAATTTTAAAAAATAATAATTTCGTGAGTTGCGGCTGGACATAGGCCACAACTCAAATTAATTTTTTTCTTTTAGAAAAAACGAAACTAATTGTGGCTTCCATGACGCAACAACTCACTGGTTGCAACCTTGCCTCCAATGCAACCAATCGAGTTGTGTCTTGGACTAAGTCACTACTTCATGATAACCGAAAAAAAAAAAAAATAATAGAAACATTTCGGTGAATACTTCTGGCAGCTACGCATATGGGATAATTATTTTCCCTATGATTGCACTATAGTAAAAAAGCCCAACAACGTCAATTAACATAGTATTTATTGTCATAAATGTGGTAGTAATAATCATGGATCATTTGATGTAGTTTTTAAATTAATTTTAACTATCAAATTAAGAACATTATTTTATATTAATTTTAATTTTGGTAAAAATATCAATTTTAACAATTTTGTTTTAATGAAAAATTATATAATTTTTTACAATATTCAATATCATCAACTTTTGTAACCTCTTTGATTGCTGGAATCCAGCACAAGGAAAAGAAATGGGAATGAGTTTAAAGTTCATTTCTTGCACAATTGGCTTAGTAATGTCATTCCCATGAAAATCCTGGCTACCACATTTGAAGGAATGGACAATCTTTCTAATATGTGATGGAATGAGATACATTCCCATGAATGAAGATGAAAATTACCATCCAATCCTCTCTTTCTTCATCTCTTTCTTCCCCTCCTTGAATGACAGATGCTTCTCTCTTTATTTCTTTATAAAATTTAAAAATAATAATGAATATTTTAATAGTAATAATAATTGATTTTGTTGAAATCAATAATTGATTTCTAATAACAATAAAAACTATTAATTTTATTAGATAATTACTTTATAATAATAATAATATTTTTTAGTAAAAGTAATGATTAATTTTTATAAGGGTATTATAGTCATTTGATTAATCTTCATTTTCATTCCTATTCTTTTTTTTTAATATCATACAAATGAACCTTAAAGCCAAGTCTCATTCTCAAACCTATTCTCACTCTTTCTAGCAACCATACGGGTTCTTACTGTACAATATATAGTGCAAGGGATTTGGAAACTGAGATTTCCCCCTTTTCAATTCTTTTATGTCTATCTTGTTTATGTAGACCAAATAGAAGAGGAAAATTATAGTTAAAGATTATAAATTTATAATAAAAGATTTTAAATTTTATAATTATTTTGGAAGGATGGAAAGTATGGGTTCCCAAGGGAACAATTGACATTCAAGGATCCAACAACGATTGGGTACTTAAAAATAAACTTAATGGTTTCGCAGGTGTGTATGAAGGCTATCGGAACAAAATGGTACTTAGACAGTGGATGCTTCAAACATATGACTAGAGATAAATCCAAGCTCATTTCCTTTCAACCAAAGAATGGAGGAAATGTCACATTTGGAGGTAGTGGATAAGGAAAAATCATTGGCATTGGAAAAGTTAGTAAGAACTCTTCCACCTCCATTGATAATGTGCTTCTTGTTGAAGGATGAAATCATAATCTTCTTATCATTAGCCAATTATATGATAAAACAATAGAGTAATATTTAATTCAAAACATTGTTTGGTTGAGAATATAGATGAAAAAAAACCATATTGATAGGACATAGAATTAATAATGTATATGGTATTGATTTAGATGATGTTCCTTCTAGCAATTCAAAATGTCTGATAAATGTCAATGAAAATAACTGGTTATGGCATAGATGGCCTGCTTATGCTAGCATGAGTCTTTTAGAAAAGCTTACCAAGAAAGACCTTCTTGTTGGATTGCCCTAATTAAAATTTGATAAAACAAACTTTGTGGTGCATGTCATAAAGGAAAACAAATTAAGAGCTCTTTTAAAGTAAAAAGAATTATCTCCTCAACTAAACCACTACAATTACTTCACATGGATCCTTTTGGACCTTCTAGCACTATAAGTCATGGAGGAAATTCTTATATATTGGTAATTGTAGATGGCTTCTCTAGATTCACTTGGACACTTTTCTTATCTCACAGAGATCAAGCCTTTATATCTTTTTTGAAACTAGCTAAGTTCATTCAAAATGAATAAGGCATGACCATTGTGAGAATAAGAAGTGATCATGATAGAGAATTTGAAAATAATCTATTTATGGTGTTTTGTGATAATAATGGAATTGCACATAATTTCTTTGCACTAAGAACCCCCAACAAAATGGAGTTATAGAAAGGAGAACATAACTCTGATGGAAGTGGCTAGAACTATGTTAAATGAAAGAAATCTTCCTAGATATTATTAGGATGATGCAGTAAATACTATATGTTATGTTATGAATAGAGTAATGATAAGGCCTATCTTGAAAAAGACTTCATATGAATTATATAAATGAAGGAAGCCTAATATTTCCCATCTATATGTATTTGATTGTAAATGCTTTGTGCTTAATAATGGAAAAGATGATTTGGGTAAATTTGATACAAAGTCTGATGAAGCAATTTTTTTGGAATATTCTAGTACCAACAAAGCCTTTAGAGTATATAATAAAATAACTATGACTGTAGAAGAGTCTATACATGTAAATTTTGATAAGTCTAACCTTCTTGAGCCAATAAAGGTATCTTGTGAAGAAATTATAGTTAAGTTTAATGATCTTACAATACAAGGCAAACAAACTGCTCAAGAAATCAAGAATGAAAGTGAGTCCATCAAGATAGATGAACAATCCTCCTTGTATGAAGAATCAAACTAAGAAGTGGAGGAAGAAGTCACTCATGAGCTACCAAAGGCATGGAACAATAAAAAGGATCATCCACCTGAACAAATAATTGGTGAGATTTCCAAAGGGTAACAACTTGAAGCTCACTATCTGTAGTCATCAAACATTCTTATCTCAAATAGAACCAAATGGAATTGATGAAGCCTTGAAAGATGAATATTGGGTTCTAGATATGTAAAAAGAGTTAAATCAATTTGAAAGAATTCAAGTATGGAAACTTGTCCCTAGTCCTAATAAGCATATAGTAATTGGCACTAAATGAGTTTTTAGAAATAAGCTTGATGAATCTAGAGTTGTCGCTATAAACAAGGCTATGCTGGTTGCAAAGGGCCATAATCAAAAAGAAGGAATTGATTATCAGGAAACCTTTGCACTAGTAGCTTGATCAGAAGCAATTCGTATGCTACTACCCTTTACATGCATCAATGACTTTAAGTTGTATCAAATGGATGTCAAGAGTGCCTTTCTTAATGGATACATAGTGGAAGAAGTATATGTTAAACAACGTCCAGGTTTTAAGGATCCAAATCTTCCAAATCATGTATTCAAATTAAGAAAAACATTATATGACCTTAAACAAGCACTTAGAGCATGGTATGAAAGACTAATTTCTCTGCAGGCAAGGTTGATATAACTCTATTCTTTAAAAGGAAAAAACATGATATTCAAGTTGTTCAAATTTATATGGATGATATTATATTTAATGCAACTAATAAATTCTGTGCTAAGAATTTGCTAAAATGATGAAAGGAGAATTTGAAATGTCTATGATGGGGGAGCTTTCATTCTTCTTGGGTCTTCAAATCAAGCAACAAGAAAATGGAACCTTTATAAATCAGTCCAATATATTAAAGAATTACTTAAGAAATTTAGATTTGTAAATGTCAAAGTAAAAGGCATTCCAATTGGATCAATTGTAAAAATGGATGCCGATAAAAAGGGACAACCTTATGACATCTCAAAATATAAAGGTATGATTGGATCCCTTTTATATCTAACTGCAAGTAGGCCATATATTATATTTAGTTTATGCATTTGTGCCCTATTTCAAACTTGTCCTTAGGAATCTCATTACTTAGCAGTAAAAAGAATTTGTAAATATATTGCTAGCCCAATACAAATAGGTATATGGTATTTAAAAGTATCCACTAATACTTTAGTTGGATATTCAAATGCTGATTTCAACGGTTGTAAAATTGACAGAAAAAACACCAGTGGAACATGTCAATTCTTTGAAAATTCTCTTGTTTCTTGATTTAGTAAGAAACATAATAGTGTAGCATTGTCTACTATTGAAGCTAAATATGTTGTAGTTGGTAATTGTTGTGCTCAAATCCTTTGGATGAAGTAACAACTAGAGGATATTGGTATATCTCAGTCAACTCTCCAAGGCAAAGCCTTGAGAAAACTTTAATTAAACAAATATCACAATTTTTTAGAAAAATAATCCAGGATTTCATATTTAACTTGAAAGAGCTAACATCAGTTTTGGAAAGAATTGAAGTATATTCCAGGAAAAAGGACCAAAATGAAGGGTAAAGTGCAAAAGATCAAGAAACTAGTGCTCAAATGCCATAGAAACAGTGTCGAGCACCAATTCCAGAGAGTCTACGCCCAGGCGCTAAAGAGCTAGCACTCGAGCACCATAATCCAAAAAATCAATGCCCAGGTGCCACAAAAATATCACCTAGGCATGAATTCCATAGAGTTAGTGCCCAGGCACCAGAAAACCAACATCTGGACGTTAGTCATTTCCAGGACATGGCGTTTACCAGAGAGTTGGTGCCTTGGCGCCAGATTTGCCTCGCCTGAGCACGCTGCCAAAAACCCTAATTTCCCTTGATGATTAAGAGCTCCATACTTGGCCCATACTGCACTATAGGCTCTCTGAAGCCTATATAATGGGTTTTGAAGGCCAACAACAAACACTAAGCAAATGTTAGTTTTAGAATGAGGGCCTTTTATTAAAGTTTTTCCCCTTCTGAACATCTCCCTCTTCTCCAGCTTCATGCCATCTTTATACTCTTCTTTGTTATTTAATTCTGTATTCATGCCTATGACAAGCTAAGTAGCTGTTCCAGGATTTTAACTGAAGCCCTTGCTAAGGATGCTTTTCTGCTAATTGTTATTACAGTTTTTCATTGAATGAATGATTGTTTATATTCATCCTAGAGTTATTATTTTCTAAGTCTAATCATCTTAGGAAAGAAGATAGAATTTATGTCAACCTGACCAAGTTACCTAAATATATGAACTGATGCATATAATCACTGTTTACATAAATGTAATTCGCAATTATGATGAAAGTACTTAATTGTCTGTGATAATCACATTTAGATCTTGGATTGATAAGGTTCTTGTCTCAACTAGTTTCCATAGATATATAGGAAACTAGGGGGAAGGAGCTCAACTTGTATGTATTTGAAAAAAGCATATAAGAAAGAAAGAATCCCAGTTTAGTAATTCATTCTTTAGTTAGAACAAACTAATAATCATAACAAAAGGCATCCCCGCATGTGGTGAAAGTTCAAAATCCTAGATTGTCAAAATTCTGTATTAACCAACATTCAAATTTGTCTTACATTTACTCAACCAAATTTTGATTACACAACTTGAAACTTCTGTCTGTAAACATTGAACCCAAGTATCTGAGGGATCGATACTCATTTCATCATTATATTACTTGCTGACCATGTATACTTGTGTGTCATATTACACCTCAATTATAATTTGAATCAACAATGTCTTAAAAAGATTCCAATCAAATGTGACAATACCAGTGCAAGTAACCTCACCAAGAATCCCATTATGTTTTCAAAAGAAAGTTATTAGCCTTGAATTAATCAAAACTAAATTTCAACTTGCTGATATCTTTACTAAACCTCTTTCTATTGAAAGATTTTGTTTTATAAGAGGTGAACTTGGAATGTTTAATCCTAATGAGTTATAAAAATAAAGATTCAAATTGTTTCGACATTTTCTTGAAGAGAACATTCACTAACTTAAGCATCAGAATGGTTTAAATCTATCTTGCAAAATTTTTGTAATGATCTCTTATGATTTCTACTTGCTTGACATGTTGTTTGGATAAATGTATGTGCTTATATATCCATTTAAGTAGAATACTCTCTAAAAATTAAGAAAATTGGCCCAAAATCCACCAATTGGTCATATTTTACAATGAACAATCGACTGGTAAGGATATTAGAGTGACTAGTAACTCTGGAAAGCCAGGAGCAGCTAACTGTGGACTCTCTGTAAGGGAGCAGTCGACTACCAAGAGTGGCTAGTCGGCAAGGTACCCTCTATAGCCTGACAGTCAACTGATGCCCAATGGCCAATTGACCAAGAGGTTTTAGAGAGTAATCCTGAAATTGACTGCTCATAAGTGACCAGTTGACTGGTCAATGCTAAATAGAAATTCCTCATAAAAATAGGGTCAAGTGACCAATTGACTGCTCAATGATAGAGCAATTCCTCGTAAGAATAGGGTTTTTTCGGTTCAAATTTGGGATTTCAACTCTCCTTCCCTTACACTTGAAAATCTTTAATCTTTCTTGAAACTTCTTAAAGTTTTCTCATCATCCATGGCTTAAAGACCAACACCCAAGCATGCTAGGACCAAGAACCCTTTTATTAGCTCCTCCTCTGGTCCTCCACCTCTCTTCTCTTCTTGTGCTTAAGAAATTGTGTTTATTGAGAACTTTCAACAAATGGGTGTTTTTCCTAATAAGTATGTGCATCTCCAGTTACTCCAAGAAGATGGCTTTAGCCTTTTTGATCTTTTTTTTCAATGTTGGGTTAGATCATTTGCTGAGTTTAAAGTTGGATTAAAGCCCCAAAGTCATCAGAACATTCTACTCTATAATACCTAATTAAATAAATAAACTAGAAATTTGGATGGCAATACATCATTAAGAAATTATTTGTTATGATAGATATGATCTCCTAGTGTCCTAGAAGCAAATATACAACAGAAGGTAAAAGGGTACCTTTAAGCAGGTAGCTTTTAGCTTCTCCCTCACACATCTTACTTTGAAATGTTTTTATTGATGGCTACATACATGTGATGTGTTTTATATGTTTGGCATAAGCATGCTAGTAGGGAGAAACCCGTCAGGTTTAGTATCACAAGGTTCCCCTGTAATTGGCCTTTACATTATGATGTAGCATGAAACCCTGAATTGGTATGGGACAGTGAAGGGTTAAAGTTTCCAAACAGGGCCCGTCAAGTTTGGCTTAAAGGAGGGATATAAGGTTTTCCCAGTATGTTATCATGTTTATAGTTGTTCTTTATATGATTATACGTGATTTATTTATACTTGATATGTAAAGGCTGGAAATAGAATGTTTTTATTGAATTACTGACTACTAGGATTGCAAAATATCATGTTTTTATGTATTTCTACTTCTAGGTAACCAGGAACCCAGTCAGGAAGTGGGACCCAAGAATTAGCATATTAAGATGTTTTTATTTACATAAGGACTAGAATTATATTATGAAAGTTCATCTTTGTAAGACCATTATGAGATTTTAATCATTTATGTATAGCGTGATGTATTGCCATAACTAATGATTATATGTATAAGACTAGATGGTTATGTTTGATTAATTTTTCCACTTATTAAATCCCAATTAATGAGTTAAGGGATAGTTAACATTAGAATCAAAATATTTATCATATGTGTAGGTTTTTGTATTTACTTACGGTTTCGCCAATCCTACGTATAGTAAGTAAGGGATATTACATTTTTTGTATCATAGCGGGGGTTTGGGATAGATAACCATCTTAGCTAGATTAGGAATGTTAGTTAATTGTTTTATTACTGTTCCTATATGTCATGAGTGATTAGCAACAGGTTAGAAATGGCAACTAAAAGGACGTAAGCCCAACTTTTACAAGAATTGATTGAAAAGTTATTAGAATAAGGGGAAATGATCAAGCAATTACAGGAGGAGTTAAGGAACAAGAAAACCCATGAAGGCACTAGTAGAACAAACCCAAGAGATAATAAGGGGACAAAAAGGGATGAAACCACAAATCTAAGTCTTGTCTCGAATACCAAAGTCTTAGCTGAGTTCAGAAAAGCAAAACCTCCAATTTTCAAAGGAGAGTACAACCCTGATCTAGCGAATAAATGGATACATCAAATCTAAAAGGTATTCAGAGTCATGAGTTGTACCTCTAAATAAAAGGTTGCCCTTGCTGAGTATATGTTAGAGGACAAAATTGAATTATGGTGGTAAAGGGCTGAAAGGCAACTAAGATAAGAGAGGGCTCGTGAAATCACTTAAGAGGCATTCCAAATGGTCTTCTATGAAAAATATTTTCTTGACTCTGTAAAAGATGACAAGATGGCAGAATTTATCCATCTAAAATAATGGAATATGACCGTTGATGAGTATGCAGCAAAATTTGTGGAATTGTCAAAATTCTCCTCTTATCTCAAATAGCATGTTGATGAACCATAAAAAGCCACTAAATTTGAAAGAGGCCTTTGCCATAGGGACTATCATAGCAGTTAGCCTCCAACATCATGACATATCCCTTCTTGAGGATGATTTGGAGTCTCCTCTGTAAATTAGTTAGAATAATCTGCAACGTATATGGTTCACCAAGGCCAATGGTTTATGATAGTGCCTAGATCCCCTAAGACTTAACTAAATGTAGCTACTAACATACCTCCCTCTGGCTTTTCCTAGCTTCCTCTACCTATGTATGAAGTTCCATAAGAAGAAGGATATTATGCTTTTATGCCTCCATCTCCTCTGGCTCATGCTCTGATTTGGTTACACCTTTGCTCATCCTAAGACAGTGGTAATCCCTAAGCCGATCATTCTCGCCGAGATTTGAGCTATGCATTAGAAGATGGGTTCCTGTAGCCTCCAGATGTAGAACTTTCAGGAGAGTTTGAAAGACATGAATGTATATCTTGAGCACAATAAGGCATATCATGTGCAGTACTTTGACTTCTAGGCTTAGCTTTGATCATCTTCCTCCCTTTTTAATATGATAAAGGGGGAGAGAAATAGGAAATTGTGGAAATAAGGAGAATAGAATTTTAAGAGTTGTTTGATGTTTGATTTGAATTGAAATTTTTACTTTATTTCCTGGTTAAACTTTGTGGTTATTTGCTTCAATTGTGTTTAAATCAATTGATTTCAATAAGGTAGTTATTGTAGTTAATGTGATTGTTCGATATTGTTATCTAAACATGCCTGGATAAACAAGGAAACTAAAGAAACTAAATGATGTCAAAGTTAAAAACAATGTGATCATATCCAACTTTCACAAAACTAAAGGATTTAGTAAGCATATTACCTTGAAAAACTTTTTCCTATGAAGAACTAACATGTGTAGGTTTGTCATCATCAAAAAGGAAGAAATTGTTGAGCCCATTTGCTGAAGATTAAGGTCTTGATGATAACAAACACAAGAAGAAGAATTTTTCTATATATTACTTAGGTTCTAGATGTTTTTAATGTATTATCATATCTTAAGAACTTTTGTAAGTGATATTGAGTTGATAGGAATCATATAAAATGAATGTAGAATTGATTCCAAGTCCTAAAGGTTGAGAAAAAAACTTATTTGGGGAACTTCAGAAGTCTAGTCGACTGACCAAAAGCTAATAGTCAACTGGCCACCTTGCCAACCAGTTATCAGGCCTTGTCCTGTCGAATGGAGCTTTTTGTAAGTGAACAGTTGACTAGCCATTAGCCAATAATAGACTGGTTACCTTATGAGAAGTCCCTAGTCTGTTGCTAGCTTGAGTCTTGATCAACTATAAGCTTAATTAATTTTAACTCTCAAATTAAGAATATTATTTTATATTAATTTCAATTTTTGTAAAAATATAAATTTTAACAATTTTATTTTAATGAAAAATTATATAATTTTTACAGTATTCAATATCATCGACTCTTGTAACCTCTTTGATTGTTGGAAGCATAAGGAAAAGAAATGTGAATGAGTTTAAAGTTCATTTCTTGCACAATTGGCTTAGTAATATCATTCCCATGAAAATCCTAGCTACCACATTTGAAGGAATGGACAATCTTTCTAATATGTGATGGAATGAGATACATTCCCATGAATGAAGATGAAAATTACCATCCAACCTTCTTTTTCTTCATCTCTTTCTTCCCCTCCTTGAATGATAGATGCTTCTCTCTTTATTTCTTTATAAAATTTAAAAATAATAATGAATATTTTAATAGTAATAATAATTAATTTTGTTGAAATCAATAATTGATTTCTAATAACTATAAAAACTATTAATTTTATTAGACAATTATTTTATAATAATAATAATATTTTTTAGTAAAAGTAATAATTAATTTTTATAAGAGTATTATAGTCATTTGATTAATCTTCATTTTTATTCCTATTCTTTTTTTTAATATCATACAAATGAACCTTAGAGCCAAGTCTCATTCTCAAACCTATTCCCACTCTTTTTAGCGACCATCCGGGCTCTTACTGTACAATATAAAGTGCAAGGGATTTGGAAACTGAGTTTTCCCCCTTTTCAATTATTTTATTTCTATCTTGTTTATGTTGACCAAATAGAAGAGGAAAATTATAGTTAAAGATTATAAATTTATAATAAAATATTTTAAATTTTATAATTATTTTTAAAAAATTTAGAGACAAAAATTTTTCTGTTCTAGAAGACCTTATTCAAGAATTCTAAAAATATATAATAAAAAGTTTCGAGGAAAGATATTAGAATTTTAAGCCAAAACTTTTAGGATAAAAGAAATTTTAGTCTTTATGTCCTTTAAAATATTTTAAAATTTAAATTCATTGTAAATATTTTAAAGATATGATCTTAACTACCATTTAAAAGTATGATACAGATATGTTGTTAGGAGATAAAACCTGAAACTTTCGATATTGATGATTATTTTTTTTCTTAACTTTCTCATTTATTATATATATAAATAGTTTTCAGAGTTGTTAAGTTGTTGTATAATTTCCTTTAAATTAATTATGTCATTTTCATATTCACGTTGATAATTGTAAAACAAAAAATGATATTATTCAATAATTAAACATAGAGAAAAATACACTTTTCGTCCTTCACTTATCACAAAATTACCATTTTGGTCCCTCACTTATTAAAATGCTTAAAATAATTATTCACTTATTGAAAAATGCCACATTTGGTCCTCCGCTTTTCAAAAAATATTAAATTTAATCCTTTTACCAAACACTAAACCCTGAGTCTAAGGAATTAAATTTAGTATTCTTTTTTAAAAAGTGATGGACCAAACGTGATATTTTCCAATAAGTGAAATACTATTTTGGGTATTTCAATGAACAAGGGACTAAAATAATAATTTTATAATAAGTAAGGACTAAAATTGTATTGTACTCATTAAACATATTTAAATGTGTACTGATATTCCATTTTTAAATTAAATATCTAATTCAGGAATAAATTAAAATTTTAGAATCAGCTACATATCTAAAACGCAAGAATTCTTTTTAAAAAATGTCCCAGAATTCCTCTTAAGATACAGATCAAGAAATAGAGTTTCATCTCTATTGAAATATTCATATCACTTAATGCCAAATCAAAATTTTAAAATAAAAAATATAAAATATAAAAAAAAAAATACTCAAAATTCGCCATAAGATCAAGAACGTTAAGAAATAGAGTTTTATCTCCATCGAAACACTATCCTAAGCCGTTATCTTTTTATCTCATCTTAATTGGAATTCTTATAGGAATCAAAGACTAGCCCTAAAAAATAGGAACAGTGTCTAATCCCAATTCTACTATGACCACGAAGTTGGCTTATAAATACTAAGGGATGCCCTAAGGATCAAGGCACAAAGACTGTGAGCAAAGAAGCAGACCACAATGAATCCCACCCAGAACCAAATCTTTGTTCGCAATGTTTGGGCAACAAATTTTCAGTACGAATTATCTATGATTCACAGGATTCTTCCTCGATACCCTTTTGCCACCATGGACACCGAGTTTCCTGGTGTGATCTTCACTCCTAACGTGGAGAAGCATTACAACTTAATGCTCTCTCCTTCAGATAATTATCTTCTGCTGAAAGCCAACGTTGACGCTTTGAAGATCATCCAACTTGGTCTCACTCTTTCTGATTCCAATGGCAATCTACCTGACTTGGGAACCCGAACGTTTGGTTATGTTTGGCAGTTCAATTTTCAAGACTTCGATGTTGAACGCGATCCTGGCAACCCAGAGTCCATCACGCTGTTGCAGAAACAAGGCATTGATTTCGTCAAGAACAAGAAAGGGGGTATTCCATCTAGGGTTTTCAGGCAGTTTGTTTTGAATTCTAGATTAGTGTTCAACAGGATTCCTCTTTCATGGGTCACTTTCCACGGTTGCTATGATTTTGGATTCATGATCAAACTCTTGACTGGACGAGAATTGCCACCTCAAATTGAGGATTTCAAGATTCTGATGACTCTGTTCTTTGGACCAAGAGTGTATGACCTGAAGCATATAATCAAGTTTTGCGATTGCTTACATGGTGGCTTAGAGAAAGTGGCCAAAACTCTGAATGTGGATCGTGTGGTTGGCAAGAGTCACCAAGCTGGGTCAGATAGCTTGTTAATTTTTCACACAATCGTCAAGCTTGGGAGCATCTACAGAGAGAAATTGAACCTCGACGAGTTTCAAGGGGTTTTATTTGGTTTACAAGATGATTTCCCATGATCTTGAGTTGTAATGCCATATTAGCCAATGAGCTTTTTTGTTTTTTGTTTTTTTTTTCAGTTTTTTTGAAAGAAAAGACATATATTGTGTTAGTGATTTTTAATATGTTTGGTTTAACATTTGAGATATTTAAGAGTCTATTTGTACAATTAAATAGAGGGATTGTTTTGTCAATATTGTCGTTTGGTTTAATATTTAATATTTTTTAAAATTAATTTTGTCCTCCAAATTCTATTTTCATATAAGTGAAAAAATTAATTAGTTAATTTTGCATTGAATGAATTGTATAAATGACAAAAATCAAATTTTAAATGAAAATTTTCAAATATAAACTATGGTGATACAAAAATCACATTTGATTAAAATTAATTTTAAAAATTAAGTTAATTCAAAATCATGTTAACGTAACACTAATCCAAACATACACATTATCTAGAATCAAAAAGTACTATTGAAACTATAATATTGATTCTTTTGTGTGTTTTCTTGCAAAGTTTTATTCGTTTGCATACAAATGAATTTTCAAACACGAGATCAGCTAGTTGTGATAATGGCAAGTATTAAACCCCATAAAATAGCAATAGTTCAATTTCTAGAAATATTGATTTGAAGTACGACATAAATTGGGTTAGCAATTTTAGATATTTTAACAGTTAGGTGGTTATTGGGGCGTTATTTGGCCAAGCATCGCCATGAAAAGTACCCGAAATAAGTTATTGATTATTATTTTTTATTGAGCTCATTGTTATCTATTAGGGCATGCGCCTATAATTTTAAAAAAATTTATAGTTAATAATAAAAAATTGATAAAATCCATATTAAAATAAATTTCATTAATATATAATTCACAGCCTATTTTAAAACTTGCAAATATATTTTAAATATTTTAACAAGGGTATTACAAAAAAAAGAAAGAAAGAACAAATTTAAGCGTTCATTATTTATTTTAGTTAAAAACATGATCTCGATTGATAATTTTATAATATGATTTTCAAAATATTTTCTTAAAATTGATCTCAAATTTTTCAGGATGGAAGTTGGAAGTAAGTTAAATTTTCATAAAATTGTTCTTATTATAAAAGTTAGATAATTTTATAACAAAATTTATTATATGAACAATCTTATCTAGACAAATTTACTTTCATGAAGAATCATATATAAAATCCAATTCCGTCACCTTTACATTCAAGGATTTATATATAGCACTAAATATGCTTATCGAATATAATAAATAACAAAAAAAATTATTATTTTGCAATTCGGAAATTTTTTTTCCAAATTATGTGTTAACGGAAGATTAAGCCAACAATAATATGCACATTTTTATATAATAATTTATTTTAGTTCATAATATAACTATTAAAATTTTTTATAAGTTTGATCTTAAGCTTTTTCAACCTGAGAATTACAATTAAGTTAAAATTTTCATAAAATTAATCTTATTTTAAAAGATAGATAATTTCATAAAGAATTTTACTTTGTGGACAACTTTATATAAAATAATAAAATGATCTATTCTCTGAAATAAAATCATTTTTCCTACTAAAATAGGCTTTCAAATTTCTTCTTTCTTTTCACTTTAAAATATCTAAAATATATTTGTAAATTTCCAAAAATACGTTAGAAATTTAAATTAATAAATTTTATTTTAATGAGAATTTTTTTCATTTTTCATATTAATTATAAAAAAAATAGGGGAGGGTGTGGAACTGTGAATGGCTTGGATGTCCAGGTCCATCCAGTGACAAATACATAAACGTCAAATACAATGCTTCAACAGTAAGTCACCTAAAAGATTGAATTCTTCCCCAACATGTGCTATGACAGAACTATATCCCTCCGCATAATTTCTTTTGAAATTGATCCTTGTAAGGATCACATCGAAGAGGATGTTCAGATAGTGGCCCTTGTAAGGATCATATTCTTAGTAATAGAGTTTTTTTTTTTTTTTCCTTTTTAAGTGTAGGTACTTTATACGTGTAACTTCATTGAAATTAGCATAGCAAAGTGGGGATTAGGCAAGTTGAATGGAGATATACAGTGCATGTTAGTTAACTAGATTTGAGATGATGGAATGAGAATGAAAAAGCAAAACATTTTTACTCCTATGTTTGGTTTGACTATTTGTACAGGAAAGTTTATTTTTATGGAAATCCACTTTATCTCATTTGAGGGATAGTTCATTCCATTGATAAGGCTAGGTAATGTGTCGAGTTTATAGGGAAGGAATTGTTTAGGACCAAACTGCCCCCACTTGCAAACGAAAGTTGCCAAAAATACTCCTAAAGTCTGAAAATCACCCATGCCACATCTGGAGGACAAAGGCCACATTTTTCACCTTAATGCTCGTTGAAGTTCTGCATAAAGCTGAGCTGGGAGGCGTGCATCTATCTTCTTCATAAGCAGTTCTTTATTTTTGGAAGTTTTGGACTATGCGTTTGCTTGTTTGGGTTTTGGACCATGCTTTTATTTGTCAGTATCATATCAAAACTATTCAAATAAATATGCACTGATAGTTTTCTATTAATTTCTTTCAATGTGAACTTGTTTCAATAATGGAAGTTGTGAGATGAACTACTGAGATGCGTTCAAATTGATCTCTTGTGTGTGCAAGATCAAGCCATGGATAGATTGACCATGCTTGATGTTGTTTCTTTTCTGTCAAATGAAATTATTTTACTTGTTGAACTAAAATAGTTAGTATTTTTCATGGAATGACCACATGTTTTTATTTTTTAAATGAGGGCATTTTGGTCATTTTGTTTTATTCCTTCTCCTTTTCCGGTATTTATCTATCAATCAAACATTACAAAGGTAATATTTCTATTTTCGTTTCCATGACTAGCCATATGTAGTAATGACCCTTTCCATTATACTCCATTCCCATTACCACTTCTATTATCATTCCTTCAAATTTATTTTTAACAATCAAAGAGGCCCATAGTTTACTCCTTATCCAAAGAGTGGTGGTCTACAATTGTGTATTTAAGAGTGTATGGTGTTAGCGAAGATAGTATAAAGTTTTATATGTAGAAAAAGCAAAAAATGCCAGATAAATTGAGACTGGATCATTTCCAGTAGCATCAGCTATGGGAGATTATCTAGTAGACTAGTAGACCACTTTGACCATTGGATCAAACCCAATGCTCCAAAGTGGTTCATTTTTTTTTTTTAGTAAAAACTAATTTTTTTTCATGAAAATGATAGGTTTATTAATATTTTAAATTATTTTATACAAAATGATATTTTGTTCAAGAATAAAAAATAAATTTTAAGATGTGAGGAATAGATTGCAAATTATTATAAATTTTTTATATTTTAATAAAAAAATACGATAGATTTATTAATATTTTAGATTTTTTTTATATACATAATGATATTTTATTAAAAAAAATCAGAAACTAAATTATATTGTGAGATATGTAAAAAAAATTGCAAGATACTAGAAACCATTCTATTTTTTTTTAAAAAAATTATTTTATAGAAAAAATTTAAAATTTTAAAATATTTTAACAAATCAGAAACAGAATTATATTGTGTGATGTGTAAAATAAATTGTAAGATACTAGAAACCATTCTTTTTTAAATAAAATATTATTTATATAAGAAATTAAAATTTTAATATATCTTATTTTCAAAAAATATTTTCTTTATATTTTATAAAAATTTTTAATCTTTTAAATTTGGAGCCATTTGATCTGGATCTAATTGTTTTATATCTAAATGGAGAATTTCCTGTACCGTTACGATCCAGCCACAGATAAATTAGAGTTTGCATTTATTTTCTCTAATATACAAGTAACTTTTACATGATAAAAGTGTCATGCGCTTTAGCTATGCCATAATTGTTCCATAATTATTCTGAACATTTAACAATTTTAGAATAAAATAATTTTTCTCCTATTAATAGTTAACTCAGGTAGATTATCAATTTTCTACTATAAAAATTTGCAGGAACTCTATTAATAATTAATAATAAATAATCTACTTCCAAAAAATCAATAATAAATAATCATTTAGTAATTAATAAAATAAATTTAAAAAAATAACAAATTTACAATTTTAAAAAAATTTAACCAATTAAAAAGTGATAATAAATAATATTTAGTTTAATTTAACAATAATATGTGCATTGAATATATATACTCACAATTTTTTTGTCTTTTATGTTTTATACAACAAAGAATTTCAAAGAGTAAAATATTTTTTACCTCATATTTTTCAACTAAAAATAATATTTGCAAGTTTGAAAGCATTGTCAGATAAGATTTTTTGTAAGGTGTCATGGTTCATATATAATTTTATAATGACTAAAACAATATTTTGATCTTCACTTACCACTCAATTTGGTTTTTTATTAACTTTCAGGCTCAATTTGATATTTTACTTTTGATCTTGTACTAATTTTTAGTATTAATTTAGTCCTTCTCTAATATAAAATTAACATATTTACTTCAAATTTAATTCAGAACAATAAATTAAATATGTTAATTTTTATATTAGTACGGTACCAAATCGAGACAAATTTAGTTAGAGAAGAAAATAATGTTTTACTCATCTTGTAGTAGAGCCATGTATGTTTTTAGCTTTAATTTTATTATAGCAATGCGCTTTGTAGGCATCAATGTAAATTGTTGAAGGAAACGAGCAGCACAAAATAAAAGGAAAAAGAAATTGAAGTTTGTTTTGTTTTATATTGATTACAAGTAAAATATATATATTTCATAAATTTTGTCTTTATATATTATATTTGATATAAGACACGGGTTTCTTAATATTAAATTAAAGGAAAAAAAAAAAAGACAAATCACACTTTGTTTGGTATCATACAATAAAAGAGAAGAAATAATTTCCTTCCCTCATTTAGTCTCATAGTAAAAAATAACATTTAGTTTCATAGTAGAAAAGAAAAGAGAAGAAATATATTTACTACACTATTTTATTTCAGAAAAAAAAAATCACCATTTGGTCCCTAAAATTTGTCCATATTTAAAAATTGCTCCTTATAATATAATTTTTTTAAATGACTTTTTATAATTTCAAACCGTTTGAGAAACACTCCTTGCATTTATTATATATAAGTAAAGTAGAAACTTTAACATAAGAGTTCCGTTGACTGATAAGAAAGCTCCGTTGATTAAATTCTCAACTACTTTTGTAATAACTTTTCATCTTTCTTATACATATATCAAGAATTCTTTGAAGTACGTAAATGCTTCGTAGTCAACAAAAAAATAATGAAATAATTAATTTACATAAATTTTGTGTAGCCAACGAGAAAAATAATGAAGTAATTAATTAGTAAATTAATTAATTGTCTCTTATGTCACTAACACCTTGAAAAGAATGATTTCAAAATCATGACTCTAAATTCAGAATTTGATTGCAAATTATAGAAGGTAAAGAACAAATTTGGTGTTAAGAAATAAAGTCACAAACCAATTTGAAGAAATCTCTCACCAATTATGTTCAGTTTCTCCTCTTGTGGCACCTTAGGTCACATAATTAGGAAAATTCAAAATTGGGGCCAAGATGATGAAATTGAGCATAAAGAATGGAGGGAAAACAATAAATTACTCACCAAATAGAAGAACAACTCAATTTGGAGGAATCTTTCTTCACTTGCGTCCAATTGGCTTTTTTTGGCATCCCATCATTGTTGAGATGAATGAAGGGACATTTGCCAGAATGCTACGAAATTCTGGCGTGAACCACATTAAAATTTGCTAGAATAATGATAGGAGAGGTCAAAAAAGGGTGAAGATGATGAAGAAACGTTGAAGTTAGAGCAAGAAGAGGAGAGAGATTCTTGGAGCTTGTTGTTGTGTGTGTACGTGTGAGGAAGGAGAAAGAATGGGAAATAAGACTAAGGGCAATTACATAATTTTCTTGGGTGAGACATGTAGGAAAATTTTTAAAAATTAAGATATTTCCTTTTTTGTAATTAAGGGTGTACAACAGCCAAGGTCGGGCCAGGTTTTTAAGCCACTCGGGACAAGGCCCGATGTTAAGCTTGGTCACATTTTTGTGACCTAGGACCTAGTTTGACCTGGTTAGTGATCGGCTTGGGCCAAATTTTTAACTTTTATTTTCAAAATTACAAAATAATAAAAAAATTTTGGTTAAAAAATTATAAATAAATATTTAAAATGAAATATAATAGAATGGAAAATATTTAAAATTTAGAATAAAAATAATTAAAAGTTTTAAAGAATTGATATTTTAAAATTTTAATATATATAAATTTGTTTCAAATAAAATAAAAAAGTAATATCGGTCTTATGTCTCTTTGGAACTTAGCCCAATCAAATTTGCAAATTTTTTTAAGTTGGCACAGCCTAACTAGCCTTGTGTTCTTCGCTATCTATAATTATGTACACACACATTCTCTCTCCTATATATGAAAGAAAAGCACCACAATAATTCTGTTTATTTTATATATTTTAAGAAAATTTAAATAATTTTTAAAAATATACATTTTATTTATATTTAAAAATATAATAAATTAAATAATACATTATCAAATAAATTTATTTTATTTTCGTTTTATCATCTTCTCAACATAACAAAAACAATTAAAATTTAATCATTAATAACATTATTTTAATAAACTTGACTTGTCAAATAAATATACTGAATAAACACATGTTCTTCAATAAAATGAGTTTAATATATATATATGTGTGTGTGTGTGTGTGTGTGAATTAATAATTAAGCAATTAGGAAAATTAAAAATGACAAAACTTCAAAAGACATTTTCAATTGAGGGAGAGTTTGGAACTAAAAACAAATAATAGGGAATAATTAAATCAAATCAAAACATAAAAAAAAACTAACTAATTAAAATAATTATAATAAATCAAAGTAAAATTATAAAAAGTAAAAAATATATATGTGACAAAAAAATAGAAAATTAACAAATAAAAATAAAATAAAATATATATATAATAATAGAAATAAAAATAAAAAATGTCAAGGCACTTTGGGCTTTTACTGCTCTTGGTTATCACGAGAGGGGAAAGAATTGCCTGGTCTCAAGCTACAGAAAAAACTGAAAAGAAAAAGACATTGTTTGGCAGACTGATGCAACCTTAAAGCCTTTTGAAATGCTGACCCTATCAGAGAGAGAACCTGCTGTTGCTGGAGCAGCACCACAGCACGAGAAAGGGCAGAGAAAAGAGGGTAGCTAGAGGTTTTACAAGAAAGAATGGAAGTGTGAAGGGAGGAGAGTCCGAGGGAGGGAGGGGTCACGCCATAGTGGAGCCTTCTCTTCGTTCGCTCGCCAGAAACTCCTTGTCTTCTTCTATGACCAATGGCTTCAACCTGGCAACCAATTGCTTCAGCTCCTTAAAAATCCTGAAGACACTCCCACCATTAGCAAGTAGTGCCACCTTATTCAAGTCCACTAGCTCTATTTCCTCATCCCCCCACAACAGCCCCAGTAGCATCACCGACCCACCAAGCTTTCTCGATGCCAAGGTTGAGTTCTTCACCAGTGGCAGCTTGCCTTTCGCCTCCCGAAACACTCTCAGCTCATCACTCTTCGTAATTTTTGGGAGCAGCAAGTGTCTCACGATGAGCTTCTTCACTGTTCTGGTTCACTTCGCTCATTTTTGTCTAATCAGAAATGGGCTTACAACAAGCTGAGAGAGAAGAAAAAAAGAAGAGCAAAGGAGAGGGGTCTGCTGAGGAAGAGGCTTCACAGACACACCAAGCCATCATTCTGTTCACCTCTGTTTGAACAACCAGAAATAGAGGAAGGGTAGAATGGAGAATGAAGGAGGGAAAGAAAGGTGAGAGTGAGAAAGAGTGAAAAGAAAAAAGGGACCAACTAAGGAGGAAGAGCTTGAGCAGTGGGAAGAAATAGTCCAAGAGAGAAGAAATAGTGGGGAGCGCACTTCAACGACACAGGCTCTTCCACTTGGATCCCCAAAGAACCCTGGTCATTGGTACCACTCTTGGACTCAACCACTGGATTGAACTGAAGAGAGAGAAAAAGCGCTGAAGAGGGAGTTCATGATAGAAATGGAAACTCTGGGAAAGATCAAGCATCAGAACCTCGTCACTCTTTAGGGTTACTGCAAGATATGAGAGGAAAGGCTTCTTGTGTAAGAGAACATGAAGTTAGGGAGTCTGTTCTTCACGACAAGAAAAGAAAAAGAAGAAGGAGAGAGAGAGAAACCAAGAGCAAGAGTAGCTTGAATAAATGGCAAAGGAAGTGGCAGAGTTGGGTGGCCGACATTATGTCTACCATGCATGCCTGCTGACTTGTTTTGCTACACCAGTTGAGTTGGGCTGCCACCTTTACAAGCACTACACATGCCTGCTAGCTCACCAAGACCACATATACCCACCGCCGGCTCTCTGCACCTGCTGCATTTGGTGGAAGAAAGTTCCCAAGCAAAGAGGATCAACAAGAATCTCAGAGTTGAAAAAATGATGGCAATGAAATGGACTGGATTGAGAGTTCAAAAGCAACTTGAACAAATAGCAGAGGACGTGGCAGAGTTACATGGCTAATGTTATGTCTACCCTGCACACCGCCACCTGTCTGCTCTACTGCACCTGCCATGTCGAGACCGTCATCGATGTTATAAATCTTGCAACATAAGAAGTTGTGTCACAAGTTCCTTTGACTACAAATGATGAGTTTAAGGCTATAGTATTTGCTGCTAAGAAGGCTTTTAAGTCATGGCATAATACTACAATTACAACACGTCAATATGTTATGCTAAGGCTCCAAGAGCTTATGCACAGAGACATGGGTAAACTTGCTTAGAATATAAACACTGAACAAGGATAGACATTGAAGGATGCATAAGAAGATGTATTTCGTGGCTTGGAGGTGGTGGACCATGCTTGTGGGATGACAACATTACAAATAGGGGGAGTATGTTTCTAATGTATCACATGGAATGTATACTTGCAACATTAGAGAATCACTTGGTGTTTATGCTACAATATATCCTTTCAACTTTCCTAGAATGTTTCCTTTGCTATTGTTCCTAGTGATAGTTGCTTGCGGTAATACCTTTGTTATAAAGCCATTAGAAAAAGATACAAGTGCCTCCATAATACTTGCAGAATCAAGATCAAAGGTTGGTTTGCTTGAGGGCGTCTTAAATATCATTCACGGAACCCACAATATTGTGAATGCTATTTGTGATGATGACAACATCAAAGCTGTATCTTTTATTAGTTCAAAAGTTGCTGGTATGCATATATATATTCAAGAGCATCAGCTAAAGGGAAACGTGTTCACTTGAATATGGAAAAATAAGAAATCACACAATCACCGTGCCTAATGCGAACGTCGATGCTATTATAAATGCTTTAGTTGCTACTGGCTTTGGTGCTGAAGGACAAAGATGCATAGCACTCAAAACAGTTGTCTTTGTTTAGGTGTATGGAGTAAAAGGGTACACATAAAAATGACAAGTTGTTTATTATTATTTATTTTATTATATTTATTATCATATTATATATATACATGTATATATATATATATATATATATATGTATATCCATATATGTGTGTGTATATATATATATATATGTATACCAAGGCCATAGATATGATAAGTGCATGAAGGAAGTCTTTACGTGCATGGGATGCATGGTAAGACGTGGGGGTCTCTTGTTTTCATGTTCTTGATGCCTTTTTTTTTTTTAATATTTGTTTATTTATTTTACTTTGTTTTATTGTTTACTTGTTCCTTTTCATTGCTAGTATTATTATCACTATCACTATTCTTGTTATTATCTAGTCCTAATTTTCAATAGTGCCATGTGAGAACACTAGACTCCATAGGCATTTAGATATAAGTCATGTGAGATTTTTCTAATCTCTTTAGGCTTCACAGGACATTATTTAATTTGGGAAAACTTCAAAATAAAATTTTTTGGCTCATTAGAATAACCCAGTTTTTTACTTTAGTAATTGTCACGTGAGGTTTTTCTCATATGACACCTAGGGAGTAGATCAATAGGGCCATGTGAGATCTTTAATCTCTTTAGGCTCTAAGAGTTAACATATGATTTTGAAATAAAAAATCATAAAGATAAAAATCCCAAGAAATCCTAAATAATCTCTTCCATACTTTGGGTTACCGCATGAGATTCTAAATCTCCTCAGGAGAGGCCGCATGAGATCCTAAATCTCTTCAAGCGTTAGTGAATGAGTTAGTAGAGGCCGCGTGGGATCTTTGGTCTCTTCAGGCCTTGAAATTTAATGCCCATATTAACAAATAAGAAGGAAAAATAAAATTAAATATATATATATATATATATATATAAAGAAAGAAAGGTTTATTTCACTTGTTATTCTTAATTAAAACCCTAAGAAATTATTTCTTCATTATGATCTCATTTGCAAAATTAAAACAAAAATCCAAGAAAAAACATAAATTCAAAATCCTGAAAATGGTTTTTCATTATAATTTCATTCCAATTTCAACAATAAATTTCAATTTTGAAAATCCGAAAAATGAATAAATTCAAAAATATTTTTTCATTGTAATTTCACTTCAATTCCAAACAATATAAACTCCCAAAAATCCTAAAATCTTTTCCTATTATCATTTCATTTAAATTTCAAAATAAAGGTTAAAATTTCAAAAATAAACAAAAATTAAAAGGTTGAAAAATGAAGAGATCAAGAGAGCTAGATTACTTAGGTTGCTGTATATTAAAACACACAAATCTAAATTCCAATCCTGTTTTGTTTACAAAAACCTATTTAATTTGAATTCTCCTGTTCTCATCACAAAAATTATAAATCACCAACCAATAGACACGCTTTTTGGGTCAAACTACGTGGACTTTGATCCCTATCGTAGGATACGTAGGCCCTAGGTTTTCATCCTAGGTCAAGTCTACCCTTTGTAAATATCTATTTGTTTGCTTTCATTCTTGTTGTTTTGTCTCCTTTGTTTAACAGACATGCATGTCAATAAAAGGGTAATTGAGATAAATTTAAAAGTCATATTCTATTTCAACTGACTGGTTTAAGGTAACCGTCCTTATGGACGGGTGTTATGAGGGTGCCTAACACCTTCCCCACACTCAAATAGACTCCCAAACTCATCTCTGATTTCGCAGACCATATTGCCCTTTTCTTTTTATTTTAAATTGGTTTCCCAAAGTTTTCCATTAAAATTTTGGTGACGACTCCAAATAAATTGATTTTCAATATTCATTTGTGGGAATCAATTTAAATACTTTTTATTTTATTTCTCCGAAAGGTCGGTTACAACAGTGTGTATATATATATATTTCTCAATTATTTTTAAAAATAAAATACATAACTCTCTCTAAAATCCAAATGTATATTACGTCCTTTCACTATTTATTGAGTAATTCAATAACAAATAATAAAAGAAAGATTACAAGAAATAATTTAAAAACAAATATTATTCAAAAAATAAATTAATGCAGGGAAACACGTTTTAATTTTATCGGTTATAAAATAAAAGTTTCAAAACCCAATCGTTTATATTCGCCTTCCTTGCTTTAATTTGTTGACAAGCACTGTACTACAATATAGATGAATTACTGAAGTACTTTTACACCAGGTGGCAGCAAATTAACAACCAAATTAGCTTAATTTCCATTAATTCAATGTCCTTTTTTATAGTAAAGTTATAATGTTAATGACATGCCTTTGGTTGTTAGAGAAAGTTATGGATTTATGGTATATATTTATTTTTGACCAGTCAAGTTCATTAAAATAATGTTAATAATAATAATCATTAAATTTTTATAATTATTGTGTATCATATAAGTTATTATATCTTTAGTATGAAGGTATTGTATTTCTAAAAATATTTAAATTTTCTAAAAATATATAAAAGTAAATTGCATTGTTTTGGTTTTCTTTCACATACGGGAGTAAATGGGGGCTTTTTTATTCTATCACTACAGTACTAGCATTATTTGTTCCATATCCGTACTACAACAAAACTCTGCATTAGCTGGGGTTGCGCGGGCTGTGGTTAATGCATATTGTAGGTGCGGTTTGGTCCAACCACGGCTAAAGCTTTAGTGATTCAGCCGTGGTTGTTTGTAGTCGCTACTAAATCAATGGTTTTCAATTTTAAAAAACAGCAACGGTTTTAACTGCTGCCATTTATAGAATTTTTTGTTCAAATTAAATTATTTTTTGTTAAATTTGTTTATATCCCTATTTATTTCCTACATGACAATGTATTTTCAACCAGTTTATCAAACTACTAGCAATTCAAAATAACATTCATACTATCATAAACATTATTTTTAAACAAAAGAGCCTTATATAATCAAAACCCAAGTTTAATCTACCATAATCAAAACAATGTCTTTAAACAAAAGACTCTGGCATAATGATGTCCTACTCTAAGTACAACAACCATAATATCATTTATAACTTGGTTTTGAATATATTTTAACATAATAAAAGTAATGAGCTTTATGATAAAAAAGGTTTGGAGAATAATTTTCTACAGTCAGTTGATACCCACTTGATCAATTAGGTACCTAAATTGTAATTTAAAAATTAGTAGTAAACATGTTGAAAATATATTACAAGATATAATTAGTTATGTAAGATATGAAAAGCAATTATAATACAAGGATTAAGAACATTACCAGTAGTGTTTGAAATGCAACAATATCAGGAGGCAATTGACCTTGAAAAGTTCTACATAAAGAAACTCATCATTGTCTCAAACTTTCTATTTTGATCTTCAAATCTTTTAGTTTAATCTTCAAAGTTTCTATCTTGTTCCTCTACTTTTTTATGTTGGTCATCTAACTTTCTATTATGATATTCTATGATCGATCTCATTTTAAGGACTTGATTTTGCAAATCTATATTAAAAGGACAAGATGAGTTCATTATAATATAAGAATAGGAAAGACATCCAAACCCTTGGGATGGTGACAGGCCAAAACCCATTTCGTAAACACGACTCCCATGCTCTTGTCTTCTTAATGCAAAGACTAAGGAGTCTTTCATTGATATTTCTTAGGATTCAGACATTGAACTAGATTTGTGTGCAGCAGTCATTTCTTGTGTTAACTAGATAAACTTATATTTACACTTACACAACAAAATAGAATATAACCATTTCCACTTCCAAAACAAATTATAGAAAACTTACACTAATGTTTGAAATCCATTCAGATGGAAGTGTAGTACCTACATGAGTTGGTCCCTTAGGAAGTGTGTTCAAGGAAGAAGGATCTTGAGTAGAAGAGTCACCTTCAGTCTATAATGATGCTTTGTGAGCACTACAAGTGGCACCACGAGAATGTTTTGAACTATTCTGATTGCTGAAGAACCGTTTTATCTACAAGAGCCTTATTATGAGTAAAAATGAACATCAATTAAAACATAGACATAGGAAACAAATACATAAGACAGATAATAACACAAATAAGCATAACTAAACACCTTGCCAATAGTATATTTTCTTCTTTTAGAAATCAAAATCTAAGTGTTGTGGTTCATACGACTCACAATGATAATATATTTCCTTATCACTATCTCCCATTTCGTATAAGTCATGTGTCTTAAGGTGTATGGGCACACTCCAATTCTTATGCCTCTCATCTTCCATGTAACAGACCATTTGACCCTCTGAAGCTTTAATGTATGATTCATCATCTTCATAACCACTAGTGTGTATCAACTGTGTAAAATTTACATATGTGAAACTTAATTCATCAACTACAATCCCCTTAGGATTAGTTGTGTTCACCCATTTACATTTGAATAAGGTAACTGTAAAATGATCATGATAGTTTAACTTGATGATGTTAACTAACTTTCCATAATACAGCACACCTTCAAACCACATATGTGCATCACTACTACTTATATAACTTCATGTTCCAAATATATTGAAAACTCCACTATTTTGTGTTTTATACCCTTACTCTCATACTAAGGTACAAAATTTGAATCCATTAACATTGTACATACTATAATGCCTTGCCTAATTAATTGGTCTTTGTGCCAAAAACTTTAAGTCATCTAAATAGGATCCATTAATGTCATTTCCTATTTAAAATAAACAAGATTGACAATTTCATTGTATCCTAACATACAAAGGTGACAAATAAGGAGAGTGCAAAGGTACATACATGATGAGAGAAACATTTGTTGAACCTATTTGCTAATGATCAACTTTTTTATGATAACAAACATAAGAAGAAAAGTTTTTCTATATACTACTTAGGTTTTATATGTTTTCAATGTATTATCATAACTTAAGAACCTTTGTAAGTGATTTGAGTTGATAGAAATCATATAAAATGAATGTAGAATTGATTCTTGGTCCTAAAAGTTGAGAAAAAGCTTATTTAAGGAACTCTAAAAGTCCCTAGTCGACTGGCCACAAGCCAACAGCCAACTAGCCACATTGCTAGCTAGCTGCCAGGCCTTGTCCAATCAAATGAGAGTTTTCTGTAAGTCAACAGTCGACAGGCCACTAGCCAGCAATCAACTAGTCACCTTTTGAAAAGTCCTTAGTCTACTGATAGCTTGAGTCCTAATCGATTGGAATCTCTTTGTGAGTGAACAGTTAGTAAGCCACTAGCCAGTAATCAACTGGTCACTTTCTAAGAAGCATCAGTCTGCTGCCAGCTCGAGCCTTGATCAATTGGGAGCTCTCTGTGAGTAATTAGTCAATTGACCACTTGCTAGCAGTCGACTGGTTACACCAAGATCAAGCACCAGTCTGCTGCCAGCCTTAAGACCATCGATTGGGAACTCTTGTGAGTGACCAGTTGACTAGCCAAGGGTAAGCAATCAACTGACAGGGTCTAGGACTTGAAATTTTGAGAAGGAAAGAAGGAGTAATCAACTAGTTAATGGTGAATTGTTAACTTGTCAATGGCAAACAAGTTATAATGGATTTATAACTAATACATTTTGAAATCTCTGATTTCTCACTCACTCCTAATAGATCTATTAGAGCTCAATCTATATAAACTTGACCTATGGACTCTGAAACAACAAGAAAAATATTCAAGAGTGATTATATCATTAGTTTTTATCTTCTTATCAGCTCTTTATCATATTAGTGCTTCATTGTATCATATAGTCTATTTCATAAAGTTCATCAACCATATTTCTTTCTTTCTTGTCAAAGAGGTTTCTTGAGGGATTCAAGTTAAGCTAGAGCTTGGGTTGAAAGCAAGTATATTCCTGAGAGTGTTCACTGAGGTTCCATAAAGGAACCAAGTTATGAAAGCTTGGGATTAAGGAGAGGTTCTCCTGGGTTGTTGTACTTATTTAATGAGATAGTGAAAAATTCTAAGAGGTTACTTAGGGACTAGACATAGGCTTGATTATAATCTGAACCAAGATAAAGATCTGTGTCTATTCTTCTCCCTTACTCTTTTTACAATCTGTATACATTATTTCAAGTTTGATTTAATAGTTTTACTTCTGATTTAAAAGAAGTTTTTCAGTAAAATTTTCATAAAAACCAATTCACCCCTTCTTGGGTTCCAATCTTACTCAACAAATGGTATCAGAGCTTAGGCTCTTAATTAAGGACTTAACTCAAAAGTATAAATGGCTGGACTTGGTGATAATGTTTTGCCTGATGGGCTGTCTATTATTAAGTCTCTTGGTTTCAATGGTGAAAATTTCACATACTAGAAATTAAGGATGAAAATTTTCTTTGAGGTTATAGACATTGACCTTTTGGATGTAGTTGAGGAAGGTCCATATGTGCCAATGAAAGGAAAAGAAGGTAAGACCTCCATTAAACCGAAAAGTGAATGGAATGAAATAAAAAGAACGAAAAGTTTTACTAAATAATAAAGCTAAGCTCATTCTCACTAGCGCACTGAGTCAAGAAGAATATTTTAGAGTTTCAAATTGTTAGAGTGCCAAAGACATGTGGGAGGCTTTAGAAATAGCCCATGAGGGAACTTTAGGTGTAAAGGAATCCAGGATTCATAATCACACATAGCAGTATGAGTTATTCAAAATGAATCTTGGAGAAACAATTAAAGAAATGAAAATACATTTTACTCACATTGTGAATCATTTGGTAGCATTAGGGAAGATATACTCACAAACAAATCAAGCTTACAAAATCATGAAGGCACTTCCTATGGAATGGCAATCAAAGGTAATAGCTATTGAGGAAGTTAAGCTCTTTTTGGGAACCTTCAATAGCATGAATCAAGACTGAAGCAACCCCTTAAAGAACAAGACAAACAGAAGAAAGGTTTTACTCTCAATGCATCATCATCAATGTATCCAGATGAAGAAGAGTGCAATGATAACTCTCTAGACTAAATTAATGAAGAAACTCTTAGTCTCTTCATTAAGAAATTTAGAAGATTCTTCAAGAGTAGAATAAATGAATGGAAAGAGACTAACTAGAAGGAATTAAGAAAACAAAGAAATTCCCATATGCTATGAATGCAGAAGACACAACAAGTAGGAATGTTTTCAATTTTTAAGAAAGGAAGACAAAAGGAAAGGAAAAGAAAAGAAGAAGTCATACCTATCAGCTACTTAGGGAGAAAGTGATGAAGATTCAGATGATGAAGATAATGAAGAAGCTAACCTCTGCCTCATGGCTAAAGAAGATGAGGTAAGCTCTCTTCCTTTTTATGAAGAGTTGTAAGATGATTTTAATGATTTACATGTTGAATTTTTTAAGATAGCTAAAACATTTAAACTTTCAAAAAAGAAAATTCTATCTTTACAAAATAAAAGAATGAGGAGAATAACTTACTACTCTAGATATAGGCATCTTTTGAAAAACAAATTTAGACATTAGAGCATGACTACATTAGTCTTAAAGAATAACATCTTTCTCTCAAAAGTAAAGCTGCTCGTAATTGTGAACTTCTGCAAAAAGAAAAGAAAGATTTAATGAGTACTCTTGCAAAGTTCGCCAAAGGAAGAGATAATTTAAACATTTTGCTAGGAAAACAAAGGTGTGTTTTTGATAATGTAGGTCTTGCGTGTAATCCTATTAAATGACAAAAATATTATAAGAATTTCTTTGTTCCAACAGTTATGACTAGTACTCTATTCATTACATGTTTTTACTGTGGTAAAAAGGGACATGGATCATATACTTGCCCTTACAAAAAGATTGAAATTTTGGACGGACGGAAAGTATGGGTTCCCAAGGGAACAATTGACATTCAAGGATCCAACAAGAATTAAGTACTTAAAAATAAACTTAATGGTTTCGCAGGTGTGTGTGAAGGCTATCGGAACAAAATGGTACTTAGACAGTGGATGCTTCAAACATATAACTAGAGATAAATCCAAGTTCATTTCCTTTCAACCAAAAAATGGAGGAAATGTCACATTTGGACGTAGTGGACAAGGAAAAATCATTGGCATTGGAAAAGTTAGTAAGAACTCTTCCACCTCCATTGATAATGTGCTTCTTGTTGAAGGATTAAATCATAATCTTCTTAGCATTAGCCAATTATGTGATAAAACAATAGAGTAATATTTAATTCAAAACATTGTTTGGTTGAAAATATAGATGAAAAAAAACCATATTGATAAGACATAGAATTAATAATGTATATGGTATTGATTTAGATGATTCTAACAATTCAAAATGTCTGATAAATGTAAATGAAAATAGCTAGTTATGGTATAAAAGGCTTGCTTATGCTAGCACAAGTCTCTTAGAAAAGCTGGCCAAGAAAGACCTTTTTATTGGATTGCCCTAATTAAAATTTGATAAAACAAACTTTGTGGTGCATGTCATAAAGGAAAACAAATTAAGAGCTCTTTTAAAGCAAAAAGAATTATCACCTCAACTAAATCACTACAATTACGTCACATGGATCTTTTTAGACCTTCTAGGACTATGAGTCATGGAGGAAATTCTTATGTACTGGTAATTGTATATGACTTTTCTAGATTCACTTGGACACTTTTCTTATCTCATAGAGACCAAGCCTTTAAATCTTTTTGAAAACTAGCTAAGTTCATTCAAAATGAACAAGGCATGACCATTGTGAGAATAAGAAGTGATCATGGTGGAGAATTTGAAAATAATCTATTTATGGTGTTTTGTGATGATAATGGAATTGAACATAATTTCTTTACACCAAGAACCCCAAACAAAATGGAGTTATAGAAAGGAAGAACATAACTCTAAAGGAAATGGTTAGAACTATGTTAAATGAAAGAAATCTTCCTAAATATTTTTAGGCTGATGCAGTAAATATTAAATGTTATGTTATGAACAGAGTAATGATAAGGCTTATCTTGAAAAAGACTTCATATGAATTATATAAAGGAAGGAAGCCTAATATTTCCCATCTATATGTATTTGGTTGTATATGCTTTGTGCATAATAATGGAAAAAATAATTTAGGTAAATTTGATACAAAGTCTGATGAAGCAATTTTCTCGGAATATTCTAGTACCAACAAAGCCTTTAGAGTATATAATAAAATAACTATGACTGTAGAAGAGTCTATACATGTAAAGTTTGATAAGTCTAACCCTTTTGAGCCAATAAAGGTATCTTGTAAAGAAATTACAGTTAAGTTTAATGATCTTACAATACAAGACAAACAAACAACTCAAGAAATCAAGAATGAGAGTGAGTCCATCAAGACAGATGAACAATTCTCCTTGCATGAAGAATCAAACTAAGAAGTGGAGGAAGAAGTCACTCATGAGCTACCAAAGGCATGAAACAATAAAAAGGATCATCCACCTGAACAAATAATTGGTGAGGTTTCCAAAGGGGTAACAACTTGAAACTCACTTAGAAAAATATATAGTTATCAAGCATTCTTATCTTAAATAGAACCAAATGGAATTAATAAAGCCTTGAAAAATGAATATTAGGTTCTAACTATGTAAAAAGAGTTAAATCAATTTGAAAGAATTCAAGTATAGAAACTTGCCCTTAGACCTAATAAGCATCCAGTAACTGGCACTAAATGAGTTTTTAGAAATAAGCTTGATGAATCTAGAGTTGTCGCTTTAAACAAGGCCAGGTTGATTGCAAAAGGCTATAATCAAGAAGAAGGAATTGATTATCAGGAAACCTTTGCACCAGTAGCTTGATTAGAAGAAATTCATATGCTACTACCCTTTACATGTATAAATGGCTTTAAGTTGTATCAAATGGATGTTAAGAGTGCCTTTCTTAATGGATACATAATGGAAGAAGTATATGTCAAACAACCTGTAGGTTTTAAGGATCAAAATCTTCCAAATCATGTATTCAAATTTGACCTTAAACAAGCACTTAGAGCATAGTATGAAAAACTAATTTCACATCAATAATAATTTCTCTAGAGGCAAGGTTGATATAACTCTATTCTTTAAAAGGAAAAAGCATGATATTCTAGTTGTTCAAATCTATATGGATGATATTATATTTGGTGCAACTAATGAAATTCTGTGCACAGAATTTACTGAAATGATGAAAGGAGAATTTGAAATGTCTATGATGGGGGAGCTTTCATTCTTCTTAGGTCTTCAAATCAAGCAACAAGAAAATGGAACTTCCATAAATCAGTCCAAATATGTTAAAGAATTACTTAAGAAATTTGGATTTGTAAATGTCAAAGTAAAAGACATTCCAATTGGATCAATTGTAAAAATGGATGCCGATAAAAAGGGACAACCTTATGACATCTCAAAATATAGAAGTATGATTGGATCCCTTTTATATCTAACTGCAAGTAGGCCATATATTATATTTAGTTTATGTATTTGTGCCCTATTTCAAACTTGTCCTTAGAAATCTCATTACTTAGCAATAAAAAAGAATTTTTAAATATATTGCTAGCACAATACAAATGGGTATATAGTATTTAAAAGTATCCACTAATACTCTAGTTGGATATTTAGATGTTGATTTTAACAGTTGTAAAACTGATAGAAAAAGCACTAGTGGAACATGTCAATTCTTTGAAAATTCTCTTGTTTCTTGGTTTAGTAATAAACAAAATAGTGTAGCATTGTCCACTGCTGAAGCTAAATATGTAGTAGCTGGTAATTGTTGTGCTCAAATCCTTTAGATGAAGCAACAATTAAATGATATTGGTATATGTCAGTTAACTCTCCAAGGCAAAGCCTTGAGAAAACTTTAATTAAACAAATATCACAATTTTTGAGAAAAATAATCCAGGATTTCATATTTAACTCGAAAGAGCTAACATCAGTTTTAGAAAGAATTGAAGTATATTCTAAGAAAAAGGACCAAAATGAAAGGAGAAGTGTAAAAGATCAAGAAATCAGTGCTCAGACGCCATAGAAACAGTGCTCGGGCGCCAATTCCAGAGAGTCTATGCCCAGGCACTAAAGAGCCAACGCTCGGGCACCATAATCTAGAAAATTAGTGCCCAGGTGCCATAAGAATATCACCTTGGCATGAATTCCATAGAGTTATTGCCTAGGCACCAGAAAACCAACATTTAGATGCTAGTCATTTCCAAGACATGGCGTTTGAGAGCCAAAACTAGAGAGTTAGTGCCTTGGCACCAGATTTGCGTCACCTGAGCACGCTGCCAGAAACCCTAATTTCCCCTTATGATTAGGAGCTCCATACTTGGCCCATATTGCACTATAGGGTCTCTGAAGCCTATATAAAATGTCTTAAAGGCAAGCAGTAGACACTAAGCAAGGGTTAGTTTTAGAATGAGGGCCTTTTATTAAAGTTTTTCCCCTTCTGAACATCTCCCTCTTCTCCAGCTTCATGCCATCTTTATACTCTTCTTTGTTATTTAATTCTGTATTCATGCCTATGACAAGCTAAGTAGCTGTTCCAGGATTTTGACTGAAGCCCTTGCTAGGGATGCTTTTCTGCTAATTGTTATTACAGTTTTTCATTGAATGAATGATTGTTTATATTCATCCTATAGTTATTATTTTCTAAGTCTAATCATCTTAGGAAAGAAGATAGAATTTAGGTTAACCTGACAAGGTTACCTAAATATATGAACCAATGTATATAATCACTATTTGCATAAATGTAATTAGCAATTAAGACTAAAGTACTTAATTGTCTGTGATAATCACATTTAGATCTTGGATTGATAAGGTTCTTGTCTCAGCTAGTTTCCATAAATATATAAGAAACTAAGGGGAAGGAGCTCAGCTTGTATGTATTTGAAAGAAGCATATAAGAAAGAACGAATCTCAGTTTAACAATTCATTCTTCAGTTAGAACAAACTAATAATCATAACAGAAGGCATCCCTGCATGTGGTGAAATTTCAAAATCCTAGGTTGTCAAAATTCTATATTAACTAACATTCAAATTTGTCTTACATTTGCTCAACCAAATTTTGATTACACAACCTGAAACTTCTGTCAGTAAATATTGAACCCAAGTATCTGAGGGATCGATACTCATTTCATCATTATGTTACTTGCTGACCACGTATACTTGTGTGTCATATTGCACCTCAATTGTAATTTGAATCAACAATGTCTTAAAGAGATTCCAATCAAATGTAACAATACCAGTGTAAGTAACCTCACCAAGAATCTTATTATGCTTTCAAAAGAAATTAATTAGCCTTGAATTAATCAAAACTAAATTTCAACTTGCTAATATTTTTACTAAACCTCTTTCTATTGAAAGATTTTATTTTATAAGAGGTGAACTTGGAATATTTAATCCTAATGAGTTATAAAAATAAAGATTCAAATTGTTTCGACATTTTCTTGAAGAGAACATTCACTAACTTAAGCATCAGAATGGTTTAAATCTATCTTGCAGAATGTTTGTAATGATCTCTTATGATTTCTACTTGCTTGACATGTTGTTTGGATAAATTTATGTGCTCAGATATCCATTTAAGTAGAATACTCTCTAAAAATTAAGAAAGTTGGCCCAAAATCCACCAATTGGTCACATTTTACAGTGAACAGTCGACAGGTAAGGATATGAAAGTAACTAGTAGCTCTGGGAAGCCGGGAGCAGCTAATCTGTAAGGGAGCAATCGACTACCAAGGAGTGGCCAGTCGACAAGGTACCCTCTATAGCCTGACAATCAACTGATGCCCAATAGCCAGTTGACCAGGAGGTTTTAGAAAGTAATCCTGTAATTGACTACTAACAGGTGATCAATTGATTGGTTAATGCCAAATAGAAATTCCTTGTAAAAATAAGGCCGATAGTTAATTGCTCATGAGTAACCAGTTGACTGCTCAATGATAGAGCAATTTCTCGTAAGAATAGGGTTTCATCGGTTTAAATTGGGGATTTCAACTCTCCTTCCCTTACATTCGAAAATCTTTAATCTTTCTTGAAACTTCTTAAAGTTTTCTCTTCATCCATGGCTCAGAGACCAACACCCAAGCATGCTAGGACTAAGAACCCTTTTATTGGCTTTTCTTCCAGTCTTCCACCTCTCTTCTCTTCTTGTGCTTAAGAAATTGTGTTTATTGAGAACTTTCAACAAAGAGGTGTTCTTCCTAATAAGTATGTGCATTTCCAGTTACTCCAAGAAGAGGGCTTTAGCCTTTTTGATCTATTTTTCAATGCTGGGTTAGATCATTTGCTGAGTTTAAAATTGGATTAAAGCCCCAAAGTCATCAGAGCATTTTACTCTATAATACCTAAAAAAATAAATAAATAAATAAACTAGAAATTTGGATGGCAATACATCATTAAGAAATTATTTGTTATGATAGATAAGATCTCCTAGTGTCCTAGAAGTAAATATACAACAAAAGGTAAAAGGGTAACTTCAAGCAAGTAGCTTTTAGCTCCTCCCTCGCACATCTTACTTTGAAATGTTTTAATTGATGGCTACGTACATGTGATGTGTTTTATATGTTTGGTATAAGCATGCTAGTGGGGAGAAACCCATCAAGTTTGGTGTCACAAGGTTCCCCTGTAATTGGCCTTCACATTATGATGTAGCATGAAACCCTGAACTGGTTTAGAATGGTGAAGGATTAAAGTTTCCAAACAAGGCCTGTCAGGTTTGGCTTAAAGGAGGGATATAAGGTTTTCCCAACATGTCATCATGTTTATAGTTGTTCTTTATATGATTATACATGATTTATTTATACTTGATATGTAAAGGCTAGAAATAGAATGTTTTTATTGAACTAGTGACTACTAGGATTGCAAAATCTCATGTTTTTATTTATATCTATTTCTAGGTAACCAGGAACCCAATCAAGAAGTGGGACCCAAGAATTAGCATATTAAAATGTTTTTATTTACGTAAGGACTAGAATTATATTATGAAAGCTCATCTTTGTAAGACCATTATGAGATTTTAATCATTTATGTATTGCGTGATGTATTGCCGTAACTAATGATTATATGTACAAGACTAGATGGTTATGTTTGATTAATTTTTCCACTTATTAAATCCAAATTAATGAGTTAAGGGACAATTAATGTTAGAATCAAAATATTTATCATATGTGTAGGTTTTCGTATTTACTTATGCTTTCATCAATCCTACATATAGTAAGTAAGGGATGTAACATTTTTGGTATCAAAACAGTGATTTAGGATAGATAACCATCTTTACTAGATTAGGAATGTTAGTTAATTTTTTTACTACTCTTCCTATATGTCATGAGTGATTAGCAACAGGTTAGAAATGGCAGCCAAAAGGACGCAAGCCCGGCTTTTACAGGAACTGACTGAAAAGTTATTGGAGCAAGGGGAAATGATCAAGCAATTACAGGAGGAGTTAAGGAATAAGAAAGCCCAAGAAGGCACTAGTAAAACAAACCCAAGAGACGATAAGGGGATAGAAAGGGATGAAATCACAAATCCAAGTCTTGTCTCGAATACCATAGTCTTAGTTGAGTTCAGAAAAGCAAAACCTCCAATTTTCAAATGAGAGTACAACCCTGATCTAGCAGATAAATGGATGCGTCAAATCTAAAAGGTATTCAGAGTCATGAGTTGTACCTCTAGACAAAAGTTTGCCCTTGCTGAGTTATGTTAGAGGACAAAATTGAATTATGGTGGCAAGGGGCCGAAAGGCAACTAAGATAAGAGGGGGCTCGTGAAATCACTTAGGAGGTACTCCAAATGGTCTTCTATGAAAAATATTTTCTTGACTCTGTAAAAGATGACAAAGAGGCAGAATTTATCCATCTAAAACAATGGGATATGACCATTGATGAGTATGCAGCAAAATTGGTAAAATTGTCAAAATTCTCCTCCTATCTCAAACACCATGATGATGAACCATAGAAAGCCACCAAATTTGAAAGAGGCCTTTGCCATAGGGATTATCATAGCAGCTATCCTCTGACATCATGACATATCCCCTCTTGAGAATGATTTGGAGTCTCTTCTGTAGATTAATTGGAACAATCTGCAACGTATATGGTACACCAAGGCCAATGGTTTAGGATAGTGCCCAAAGCCCCCATGCCTCAACCAAATGTAGCTACTAACATACCTCCCTCTGGCTTTTCCCAGCTTCCTCTACTTACGTATGAAGTTCCATAAGAAGAAGGGCATTATGCTCTTATGCCTCCATCTGCTCTGGCTCATGCTCTAATTTGGTTACACCTTGGCTCATCCTAAGACAGTGGTAATCCCTGAGCCGATTATTCTCACCAAGATTTGAGCTATGCATCAGAAGATGGGTTCCTGTAGCCTCCAAATGCAGAACTTTCAGGAGATTTTGGAAGACATGAATGTCTATATTGAGCACATTGAGGCACATCATGTGCAGTACTTTGACTTCTAGGTTTAGCTTTGATCTTCTTCCTCCCTTTTTAATGTGATAAAAAGGGAGAGAAATAGGAAATTGAGGAAATAAGGAGAATAAAATTTTAGGAATTGTTTGATGTTTGATTTGAGTTGAAATTTTTACTTTATTTTCTTGTTAAACTTTGTGGTTATTTGCTTTAGTTGTGTTTAAATAAGTTGATTACAATAAAGGTAGTTATTTTAGTTAATGTGATTGTTCGATATTGTTATCTAAACATACTTGGATAAACAAGGAAACTAAAGAAACTAAATGATGTCAAAGTTAAAAACAATGTGATCATATCCAACTTTCATAAAACTAAAGGATTTAGTAAGCATACTACCTTGAAAAACTTTTTGCTGTGAAGAACTAACAAATGCAGGTTTGTCATCATCAAAAAGGAAGAAATTGTTGAGCCTATTTGTTGAAGATTAAGGTTTTGATGATAACAAACATAAGAAGAAAAATTTTTCTATGTATTACTTAGGTTCTAGATGTTTTCAATGTATTGTCATATCCTAAGAACCTTTGTAAGTGATATTAAGTTAATGAGAATCTTATAAAATGAATGTAGAATTGATTACAGGTCCTAAAGGTTAAGAAAAAGCTTATTTGGGGAACTTCAGAAGTCCAGTTGACTGACCAAGAGCTAATAGTCGACTGGCCACCTTGCCTGCCAGTTGCCAGGCCTTGTCCTATCGAATGGAAGCTTTCTGTAAGTGAATAGTTAACTAGCCATTAGCCAGCAATAGACTGGTTACCTTTAGAGAAGTCCCTAGTCTGTTGCTAGCTTGAGTCTTGATCGACTAGAAGCTCTTTAGGAGTGAATAGTCAACTAGTCACTTTCTAAGAGGCATCAGTCAGCTGCCAACTCGAGCCTTAATTGATTAGGAGCTCTTTGTGATTCACTAATTGACTGGTCACTTGCTTGTGGTCGAGTGCTCACACCTAGATCAAGCAACAGTCTGTTGCCAGCCTTAAGATCATCAACTGGGAACACTCTGTGAATGACCTATCGACTAGCCAAGGGTGAGCAGTCGATTGTTGGGGTCTAGAACTTGAAATTTTGAGAGGGAAAGAAGAAGCAGCTGACTAGTCTATGGTGAACAATTGATTGGTTGATGGCAGACAAGCCATAATAGATTTATAACGGATATATTTTGAAATCTCTGATTTCCCACTCACACCTAATGGACCTATTGGATTACAATCTATATAACTCAACTTATGGACTCTGAAACAACAAGAAAAACATTCAAGAGTAATTATATCATTAGTTTTTATCTTCTTATCAACTCTTTATCATATTAGTGATTCATTGTATCATATAATCTATTTCAGAGAGTTCATCATCTGTATTTCTTTCTTACTTGTTAGAGAGAAGCTCAAGTAATTTCCTTGATGGAGTCATGCTAAGATAGAGATTGGTTTGAGGGGGAGTATATCCCTGAGAGTGTTCAAGGAGGTTCCTTGAAGAAATTAGGTTTTGAGAGCTTGGGATTAAGGAGAGATTCTCCTAGGTTGTTGTATTTATTTAATTAGATAGTTAAAAATCCCAAGAGGTTGCTTAGGGACTAGACGTAGGCTTGGGTAGAAGCTGAACTAGGATAAACCATTGTGTCTACTCTTCTCCTTTACTCCTTTTACGTTCTGCATACATTATTTCAAGTTTGATTTAATATTTTTACTTCTAATTTAAAAGAATTTTTTCAGTAAAATTTTTATAAAACCTAATTCAACCCCCTCTTAAGTTCTTGCCTTGCTCAACAACATTAGGGGAACTCTCTATGAATTGTTTTATCAACCTTAGATGAAAATCATGTATGATATCTTAATTTTCTCTACAAGTGGTCCCTAATCTCCCTACAAAAATTGAATGTAAAGATATTGTATGTAATTGTTTTATTGTTATTGTAAAACAAATGAAATTTACTTATTGAAGAAAAGGATTAAGTTCTTTATAGTTAGTCAACAAATGTCTATGTGGTTGCATTTTTTCCATCACAGGTAAAATAATGTAACTATAACCACCAATTGGTTTTCCAATAGGTGGGAATAAAGTGGAAACCACATATGACCCTATATTGGGTCAATCATTAACACAAGTTGGTTGGTTTAACATGGTCTCAATTTTATCTAAATATCTCGAACAAAATGTTAAAACCTATTGGGCTATGTAACCCTCAACTATGGAAACATTAAGTTAAGCCTTATCACGTATATAAGGTTTCAATTTACCCAAATACCTAATGGAAAACAAGGAATTATTGGCTTTAGGTGTAAATTATGCAAGGTAAATCAATGACTAGAAAAAGTATCAATACACACCTCTCAATGGGACACATCCATTGATACTGAGTAAGACCTCCTAGTTTGGCTTCATTGACTAGGCGTACAATCAAATGAACTATAATTGTGAATTCAAAAAGCGATGATGACCTATAAAACATCATTTCCAATTATATGGATAGTGCATAGTTGCTGAGTCAAATTACAACAAGGACAGGCTAACCCACTATGCAAAAATGAATGAACTCTATTTTGTACACATCTAGGGAGGAAGACTGTAAAGGATAAGTGTCATTGGCCATATGTTGTGACTAATACTAAAGTTACGAAATGGATTTAACCCATTGGTGGCTAACTCAAGGTGTACATTCTGAGTTACTTAGAAGACATAAACATCCTCTGCAATCAATGTTTCAATGGAAAATATCGTGAAACTTTTGCAGGTAACTTCTCACCCCCTTATACAAACTTGTTCTCCATCTTTAATTAATTCTAAACTGGGCATCATATGTCTTAATGGGGGAGACATTACTTCATGATCATAAACACATTGGTTAATAGGATAATGCTAAAATGCATCATTGACCATGTCCTATGTAGGATTATTGACATTAATCGTTTCCTCCTCCATAAGTGGTACCATAGGAGCATCAACAATGGTGTTTACAACACTTTTCTCTCAATGTTTGAGCCAAACAATGTACCCTTTTGGAAATCGTTTAACAAACAAGTGGTCTAACACCTCTTTTCTAGTAAGCCACTTGTTAAACTTGCATTTTGGACATGGACATATTATTCAACCATCAACACTATTTTAGCAAATGCGAAATCTAAAAAAATTATTCAATCCTTCCATGTATTCGCAAGTATTTTGAGGCATATCAATCTAGCTCTTGTCCATTTCACAAGATTGTATCTTTCTTTAAATCCTCCAAAATATTTCTTTACTATACAAAAAGATTATAAAGACAAAGTACATTAATTAACAAAATAGACACTAAGTATCTCGGTATACAAACAACTATATATAACGCAAAGTAGCATTAATCTAATCTCTAAAAGTGAGCAAACATTCATATATTCATAAAAACTAGCAAATCTTTAACTTTACACCAGCAAAATAATAATTAAAATATATATCATTGCAACATATATTCATATATTCATCAAAACAACATGTTATCACCACAAAAGCCTTAGTTTTCATTATTGATATTGAAATTTAAGACAAAAATATATAGAATCATAAATTAAATTAATTATATATTCCAAACATGTATTCCAAAAAAAAACATATTCATTAAAAAATGAAATCTAAAAAAAAAAAATTGACCTTAATGGTGGTGTACAGTGGTGTGGTAGGCAGAGGCGTCTTTAGGTTAGCAGTGGTATGGGTTTTCCTCTGCTAGCCTCAAGATGACTCATGTAAGAGGAAAAATGAAGAAAAACACAAGAAGACCAAAAAAAAAAACACATAACTTACAACTCACCGATGACACATACTAGTGGTGGGGATGAGCCGGCAGTGATGGTTAGCTTCATTGGGCGATAACAACAATGAAAGAACTAAGCCTAGCGATGGCTTGGAGTGAGAGGTGGTGGAGGAGAAGAGAAAATTTGAGAGGGAGGGAGAGTGTGCAACATCTTGTGAGTATTCAAATTTTTGGGCTGCAGAAGAAAACCACAGATAAATTTACCTAGAGTTGATTTATAAGCCCACAGCTAAATTTGGGAATAGTTGCGGTTCCTTTCACCGCCAAGAAGGAACTGTAGCTAATGTTGTATTTTTTTGAAGTGTTGTCGTTATCTTCCTTATTCCTCCCATATGTTGCATTGTACTTTTTCTTTAATTCAATTTGTCAAGTCGCGTGGTCTAGGACCACGAGACACTGATAGACTATGACAATCGCATGGTTTGTGACCATGCGACTACAAAAAAATAAAAAGAAATTGTGGTCGTGTGGTTTTAGATGATGCAACTGATAAAGGTATAAGAGGAAGATAATATACCATGTTTGCCACCTATATTTGAATATATCTTCTTATTATTTAGTTGAAAAATATTATATGATATTGGTTTGATTAAAAATATAATTTTATAATATAGTATTATATAAATTGTAAATTAAATTTTATTAATAATATTACTTATATATTACCTACAGTTTGTTAGACCGCGGGTAGTACCAGCAATTGATTCAGAAGCGATGTCGTCATTCTTATTCCTTTTACATGTTGCATTGCACTTTTTTTAAAAAATTTAATTTGTCAGATTGCGTGGTCAAGGATCACATGAGACAGACAGATTCTAACAGTTGTGTGGTCAATGACCGCATGAATACAAAAAAAAAAAATAGTGGTCTTGTGGTTTTAGACTATGCAACCAATAAAGGTATAATTTTATATATATATATATATATATATATATATATACACACACACTATGTTAGCCACCTTTGTTTTAATATACCTTTTAATTTTTTTAAATAAAAAATATTATATAATATTGATTTAATTAAAAATATAATTTTATAAAAAAATATTATATAAACTGTAAATTAAATTTTTACTAATAATACTACTTATATGTTAAATTTAAAAATTATATTAAAATAGAAATACAAATTAATAATGATAATAATTAAATATCCTTTAATTGTAGCCCATTTGAAAACAAAAATGTATATAATTGACTAAAATATATATAATTTTGTATTGCAATGAAATGTTAAATTTTTAATTATGGACAATATTAAGAATGAAATTAGTTTACTGCAATTTCAATTACATTAAAATTAAAGTAAATGCATATAATTTTTATATTTAATAATAAATTTATAAAGTATAGTTATTATATATATTTAATTTAATATAATTTTCAAACTTAATATATAATTAAATGATGACATTTTTAGTGCAATTATAAAATTAGTTATACTGATATAATTACTACATGATACATATATGATACCAACATTTTTCTATAATTTTTTTCAATTCACCCACTCTACTTTTTATTTTTTAGTAACCTAACAAAACATTAGTTTATGAATTGAAATTAAGAATAAAATTAGGGAGTTGGGAAGTTATTGAAAAAAAAAAAAGTACATGGCTGAATTAATAAATTTATAAACCAATATTTTCGCTTGGGTTGCTAAATGTTGGAATAAGTCAAATTTTCAACATTAATATTAATTGGTCTCACTTATCTAGACTCACCTGCAAATATTATTAGTCTCACTACATCATTAATTAGCCTAGATTCTTAGCGAATATTATGTATATAAATACCCATGTAGACAAAGTATTAAGTAAGTGGAAGAGATAACTTTTTTCCTTTCACTACGTGGTATCAGAGCCTTCCTTATTCCCTGTTCTTAGTTCTCTCCATTATTTTAGATTCTGTGTTGCCTAGATCACCACCCTAGGTGTGAACACCCCATCCTTAATTGTCTAACCATCTAATTAATTGATACACTAATTAATTCATAATTAGGCAAATAGGAACTTCAAATGACATTTTCAATTGGGGGACAATTTGGAATTAAAAATAAATAATGGGTGATAATTAAATAAACTCAAAACTCAATATATATATATATATATATATAAATTAGCTAATTAGAAAAAATTATAATAAATCAAAGCAAAACTATAAAAAATAAAAGAATATATATAAGGAAAAATAAAAAATAAAAAATAAAAGAAACTCAAAAATATTAATCATAATAATGTAATAAAAGGAAAAATGGAAAAAGCTAGTAAAAAGCATGGACATGTTATGCTGGAAAGCAGCAAAAAAGGAGAAAAAGCAAAAGAGGGAGATGAGGCACAGGTAGCAATAAAATCAGGGAGTGGGGGGCAAAATTCTGAAAAGCCTCAGCTTTAACAAGGATTTTTGGTCTAAGGAGTGGAGAGAACAGAAAAGAAAAGAGAAGCAGAAACTGAGAGAGGGGACCAGAAAATCGAGAAGCAGAAGTTGAAACCAAAAAAAGAGAGAGAGACCAAAGCTCTCTAGTTCCACCCTCCTGACCCCTCACACTCTCACTCTTCTCAGGTTTCTTCTTCTTCTGCAGGAGAGAGATGGACTGAGGGGGAGAAGATGGCGAGTTGAGCAGGAGGAGCCGAGAATAGCGAGACGCGTGAACAGAGAAGTCCAGGAGGGCAGAAGGGTGAACCCAGCTTCTAGGCAGATCTACTTGACCTTCCCAGCAAATGGCACTTTCAGAAAGGAAGATGTTTCAAATGACTTCAACACTTATGGACCTGTTCAAGACGTGAGGGTCCCTTACTAGTAGAAGCATATGTTTGGGTTTGTGACCTCTGTTTATCCAGAGACTGCGAAGCTTACTCCGTCCAGAGGGAACCCTCATTTCGTCTGTGATGTTCGAGTTCTCGTTAAGCCTTATAAGGAAAAAGGCAAAGTTCCAGACAAGTACAGGAAGCAACAAAAGCTGTCAACTCCATACCAGAGCTCGAACCAACTTGTATGATAGCTTTAATGGTGTTTAAAGGATAAGTAAGAGTTGTGGCCAGAGCACTTACCCAGCAACAGCAACCCCATGAAAGTTAACTCCTTTTGCGTCATGATCATCGAACAATCTATCAGCCCCAGCGATGGCACGTGGCTTGGCGGGCAGCTCTTCTCTGCTATGGTAGTCCGTAAATTGGCCCACTAATTCCTTAACTAGTTCGGTATCGAGCACGACAAGCAAAAGGATCGTGTTGGGATAAGGCATGCGACTTGATTCACGTCCACGATCAGGAGCAAGTTTCTCGTGAGGCCGGACATGGAGCTGTTCAACACTGACAGTGTGATCAGAGTTTAGGGGTTGAGCATTTTAATGCAGAAGAATACTTGAAACAGATGACAGGAGGAGAGCATGTTTTTTTGGGGAGTTTTGAACTAAAACTACAGGAGAGAAAAACCGTAAGGGGGAGAAGCTAGGTAACCAGATCTGAAACCAAAAAGAGAGCTAGAAGTGTGAACCAAAAGAAGGAAAGGGAGAAAGAGGAGCTAAGCAGACCGACCCCTGTTGAAGCGTGCAGAAAACAGAGTGCAAGACGAGCTGAAGAGAGACAAGCTTAGAAAGGAGAAAGCGAACAAAAAAGGAGGGGAGTGTCAACATAAGTGCTTATCCATCTGCTGTCTTATAGTCAAAGGTATGTTACTACATTATTTTTAGTTCCCTGATTGCCATAAAGATTTTCTCATAGGAGTTCGACTTAACCCCTATCTTGGGCTTTCGTGATTTATGTGGGAATCTTGGTTGCATGTTCCCCTCCCTTTGTCCACCTCGGGTATATAGTTTGTTGATGCAATATGCCTTCTTTTACCATCATGTATCTGGGAATGAACTGTCATGACATCTTTCTCTCTTCGCTACCATGGAACTTTATGTGTTGTTGCATGGTTTCCATCCCATTTAGTGTCATGAACATTGGAATAGGTTACTGTATAAGTTCATCCTCCTTGTTGTCAGGAAAAACATGCATGCACTCCATAAAATCCCTCCCATTTTCTGTCAAGCCTTGCTCATTACTGCATCAGTTTTTCATAAGCTTTTTCCATGAGCCTTGAGGTCGGTTTCTGCACAGTTTTCATCCCTTACTTTCATTATTTCGAGGCTTGTTCAGTTTCTGCATATCCCGCCTTTTGCTTGTGCTGCCATGGAGGCTCGTTCTTTCACATTTTTTTACCATGGAAACCTGAGCAATTGATTTGGATTCTTTTACTGATGCTCGCATACGTAGGTGCGTTATATATGTATGTATATATATATGTACATGCATATATCCGCGTGTATATATATATATATATATATATATATCATATACGTATATATATTCACTGGGATAGACCATCGAATGAATAGTATTTGCAAGTGCGTGTGCAATGCATGAGCTGTGTGAAGATTCAAATCCTGGTTTAAACTTCCCATGAAATCTATTTATTTTATTTTATTTATTTATTATTTATTTTCTTATTATTATTATTAACATCATTATTGTTTTTGTTTTGTTTTTGGTTAAAGGGGTAACAAGAAGAACACCTTAAGAGGGTCCATTGTTTGTTTTTGTTTGTTATTTTGCATTTTCGTTTTGTTCTTGTTTATTCATTCGTTATTTATTTATTGTTACTTTATTTTATTTTTATTTCTTTTTCTTTCTTTCTTTAGTGTTTTACTCTTTTATAGGGTATTGCAATAGACAAAATTGGATCATTATGTTGTTATAAACATATGCACACCATTGCAATTTGTTGTTTTGTTTTGATAGCCACGTGAGAATCCTAATCTCCTCAGGCACTAAAAAGTTAATTGATGAGTGTCGCGTGAGAAAACAGATCTCCTTAGACTTTGAAAGTCAGTACTTAATTTATAAAAAAAATGCCCAGATAAAAACTCTAACTAAATATTTTCTATTAATTACAAAAATTATCGTGTGAGAATATTGTTCTCCATGATTGCATGGGATCATGTGAAATTTAATCTCCTTATACCCCTAAAATTAGTACACATTTGTTTTTAAAATAGTAATAATTAAATATTTACTCTAATTAAATATTTTCCATTATTTACAAAAATTATCGTGTGAGAATATTGTTCTCCTTGATTGCATGGGATCATGTGAGATTTAATCTCCTTAGACCCCTAAAATGAGTACACATTTGTTTTAAAAATAATAATAATTAAATATTCTCTTTAATTAAATGTTTTTTATTATTTACGAAATTATCGTGTAAGAATATTGTTCGCCTCGAATGCTTAGGGTCATGTGAGATATGAGTCTCCTTAGATCCCCAAAATTAGTACATACACATTTTAAATAATAATAACAATAATGATAATAACGTAAAAATAAATATGTTAATTAAATTTGTTTTACAAAATGATTAAATTCACTCTTTATAATATTTTCATTTAAATTTCAAAATAAGGACTAAAATTCCAAAAATAAACAGAAAAAAATCCAAAATTAAAAAAAGAAAAAAAAATGAAGAGATCAAGAGAGCTAGATTAATCAGATTGTCGTAAATTAAGACACAAACTAAATCCCAATTTCGTTTTGTTTATGGAAATCTGTTTAATTTAAACTCTCATGTTCTCATCACAAAATTTACAAATAATCAACCAATAAACATGTCATTTTGGTCGAACTACGTGACTATGATCCCTATTGTAGGGTACGTAGGCCCTAGGTTTTCATCCTAGGTCAAGTCCGTCTTTTGTAAATATCTATCTGTTTGCCTTTATTCTTGTTGTTTTGTCTCCTCTGTTTAATAGGTATGCATGTCGATAAAAGGGTAATTGAGATAAATTTAAAGGTCATATTTTATTTCAATTGACTAGTTTAAGGTAACCGTCCTTATGGACGGGTGTTGTAGGGTGCCTAACACCTTCCCCACACTCAAATAGACTCCTAAACTCATTTCTTTTTTATTTTAAATGGGTTTTCCAAAGTTTTCCATTAAAAATTTTGGTGGCGACTCCAAATAAATTGATTTTCAAGACTCATTTTTGGGAATCAATTTAAATTACACTTTTTATTTTATTCCACCGAAAGGTCGGTTACAACACTAGGTGATTAGTTTTATCTTGCCGCTGGCACAAACAGGACCGATGTGTAAAGATCGACCAAACCTAGAAGTCTAATGGCCTAAATCCTGATAGGAGTCTTATGCATTGCCGATAAATTTATGTTTTGTGTCATGTGCCAATGCCAAGAAGTGTGAGGCTACTCCATTTCCTTCTGTTCTTCATTTTAAGTGATTGACTACTCCTTTCAGACCTAGCCCAAGTATGCTACCTGCGATTAGTGGGGTTTAAGTGATTGTTTAAGAGTCTCTTTTCACTTCTATTTGATGCATTTTTGTTCTGATCGTGGTGCAGCAACCAAGCTCTCTATTTGTTCTCCTTCAGTATTTATTTAAAAAATATAATTTAGATATTAGTTATGTTGTTTGCCTTAGATTTTAGCATTACTTTATTTTATAATCTTAGTTATTGTGTTCTTGCATTTAGGATCCATTCTTCTTTAGAAATTTTAATACCTCTACTATTTGTCCTAAATTAATTTGAAGAGATTTTGTTAAAGGTTTATCAATCATTACCGTGGGAGTACAATCAACTATGACCAATATCTTACTAAATCATACCCAGTATGCTCTGAATACTAATATAGCTATTTTGATTAGGGAATTTGCCAGGTTTTACAAATTTCAAGAATCATTAAAGAGCCTAACTCCTGTTACTACTATTGCAAAGTCAGGAAAATCTACTACATGTCTCATTTCCTAATCATCTAAATGGGTCATTGATTTTGGTGCCATAAATCATATGACAAGTAATCTTAATCTTTTCACTATCTTTCATTCACACAAATCACCTTTTCTTGTGACAATAGCTGATGGTTCCACGTATAACATTACTGTCTCTGGAACTATTAATCTCACCTCTACCATTACTCTCATCTATCTTATACCTTATAAAGCTTACCTTTAACTTGATTTATGTGAGTAAGCTAACACGTGATCTTAACTGTTGTATCTCATTTTTTTCTAAGCATTGTCTTTTTTATGATCTTATGAAAAAGCAAATTCTTAGTAAAGGACATGTATATGTGCCAATATTGCTTCACCATTTGAAGCTCATTGTCGATTAGGCCATTGTTCTTTGCCTATTTTGAAGAAATTATAACCATAATTTCATAATAGGTCTTTTTTAGATTATGAGTCATGTCATTTTACTAAGTACCACCATAGTTTGTCTAGTCCTCGAGTCAATAAACGAGTAAATTTTGCTTTTGAATTAGTACATTATGATGTTTAGGGGCCATGTCCAATTGAATCTAAATCTGGGTTTAAGTACTTTGTTACATTTATGGATGATTATTCTCGTATGACCTGGTATAATTTTATGAAAAGCCACTTTGAGGTGTTTTCCCACTTATGTGCATTATATGTTTAGATTAAAACTCAATTCCATACATCTATCAAGACATTAAGAAGTGATAATGTAAAAGAATATGTCTCAGACTTCTTTTAGACCTGCATGACCCAATAAGGGATACTCCATTAAACTTCTTATGTAAATACACCTTTTCATAATGGAGTAGTTGAATGAAAGAACAGACATATACTTGAGATAGCATGAGCCCTCTTATTCCAAATGAAGATTCCTAAAGAATTTTGGGCAATGCTATGGCCACTGCATGATTTCTAATTAACTACATGCCTAACTCTGTGCTCCATGGTGACAACCCTTATAGTATCCTATTTCCAAACAAACCATTGTTTCCTATAGAACTTAAGATATTTGTGAGTACCTATTTTTTTTAAGATGTTCGACCTCATCTCACAAAATTAGATCCTAAGTCTTTAAAATGTGTTTTCTTAGGCTACTATCGTGTTGTGAAAGGCTTGATGCTTCTCTCATGATCTCAATCATTACCTAGTATCAACTGATGTCTCTTTGTCGAAACCACACTATTATTTGGTTGTTTTTCTATTTCTACCAATCAGGTGAAGGAAGATGATTGGTTAATTTATAGTGTCCTAACGTCATGTGCTTTTTATGCTAAGCAGTCGAGTACTCTAGTTTCTTTGCCACCTTCTCATACCATTAAACCGATAGCACCTTTAATCATTCGAGTCAATTCCAAGGGAAAAGAGACTTACGATACGTGTCTTAAACCACCTTCTTTATCATCAGATCCGCCTTCAAGTGACCAGTGGTAAATGTACTTGCACTTATCTTGTGGCCAATTTTGTTTCTTATAACCATGTGTCTCCTCTATCTTGTTTCTTTTGTGGAGACTCTAGACTCTATCTCCATCCCTAAAACTTTTTAGGAGGCCTGAAGCCATACTGGCTAGCATAATTCCATGATAGAAGAAATGGATGTGAATGGGACTGAGGACTTAGTGGTTTTACCTATTGGAAAGAAGACAGTTGGATGTAAATGGGTGTTTACTGTAAAAGTTAATCCTAATGGTTTAGTGGCCTGTCTTAAAGCATGCCGCTATGCTCAAACTTATGGCATGAATTATTCTAACTCTTTTTCCACTGTTGCTTAGATGGCCTCAATTCACTTATGCATCTCTCTAGCTGCTACTCATGCTTAGCCCTTACATCAGTTGGACATTAAGAATGCATTCCTTCATCGTGATCTACAGGAAGAGGTTTACATAGAGCAACCACCTGGGTTTGTTGCTCAAGGGAGTTTGGGATAGTCGATTATTTGAAGAAGTCCTTGTATGCTTTAAAATAGAGTCCTTAGGCCTGGTTTGGAAAGTTTAATAAGGTAGTTCAACAATTCAATTTGAAGAAAAGTAGGATTAATCACTTAATGTTCCATAGACAATTGGAAGTCGGTATTATCCTTCTTGTGGTGTATATTGATGACATTATTATCACAGGAGACAATGGTGAAGGGATCTCATCCTTTAAATCATTCTTACATGATAAGTTTAACACCAAAGACTTGGGGTAGCTAAAATATTTTCTAGGAGAGGATGTGATAAGGAGAAAGAGAGGAATCTTCTTATTGTAAAGGAAGTATGTATTTAATTTATTAACAGAAATTGGCAAAATAAGAGCAAACCATGTAGCACACCTATGGCTTCTAATTTGGGTCTCACAAAAGAAGAAAGTGAATTATTTGAATAAACAAAAAAATACAGAAGGTTGGTTGGAAAACTGAATTATCTCATAGTGATGAGACCAAATATTGTGTATGCTATAAGTATTGTTAGCCAATTTATGTCTTAACCAACAGTTAATCATGGGGTAGCTCTAAAACAAATTTTATACTACTTGAAAGAAGCCTATGAACGAGGTTTACTATACAAGAATCATGGCCATACTAAGATTGAGTGCTTCACTGAAGTTAAATAGGCAACATCAAAGACATATAGGAGTTCTACTACTCATTATTGTGTATTTATTAGAGAAAATTTGGTGTCTTGGAAGAGCAAGAAGCAGAATATGGTATCTAAATCTAGTGATGAAATAGAATATAAAGTTATAGCATAATCTACATGCGAAATTATGTGGATACAACACCTTATGGAGGAAGTCGAATTGGAATTATCACTACTAGCAACACTTTAGTGTGATAATTAGGCAGCTCTTCATATTGCATTAAACCCAGTCTTCCATGAGTGAACTAAACATATAAAAGTTGATTGTCATTTTGTTCATAAAAAAATAAAAGAAAATTTGGTCTTTACAAGATATGTGAAAACAAGAGATCAGTTGGGTCATATTTTCACAAAAGCTCTCAATCAATGGGAATTGGATTGAATATCTTTGTAACAAGCTAGGTATGACTAATATCTATGCATTAGCTTAAGGAGAGTGTTGGAATAAGTCAGAATTTCAACACTAGCATTAATTGGTCTCACTCACCTACAATAATAATTAGTCTCACTACATCATTAATTAGCCTATAGACTTAATGAATATTATGTATCTAAATACCCATGTAGACAAAATATTGAGTAAGTGGAAGAAATAACTTTTTCCCTTTACTACTCTAAAAAATAAATAAAAAATAGTGAGTAAATTGATAAATTTAAAAAACTTGTAAGCCCATAAATAAAATATAAAAATAATGGGATGAAAACAAAGGCTTTCCTTAAATTTTAATGAATTATATATACTTTTGTCTTTCAACCAAACTTTGTAAATAATAGTGTTATTGTTTATTTTATTATTTACTTGTGAATTTTAACTGAAAGTGATATTTACTAGTTTAATTTATAGTCTGGAAGTGTTTTTTAATATGTTATAATTAAAAGAGATATTTAATTATTATTATTCTGTATTTTTATTTTTTAGACCTCTAATATAATTTTTAAATTTAATAGAATATTATTTATAAAAATTTAATTTACAATTTATATTATATTATATTTTTTATTTAAATCAATATTATATCATGTTTTTAATTAAATAATTAAAATATATGTTAAAATAAATGTGGTTGACATGGTGTTAGCCACCACCACGGAACTACTATTTTTTTTTAATAGTCTGTCAAAGTTGTGTGGTCTAGGGCCATGCCACCTGACAAATTAAATTAAAAAAAGTACAATGCAACATATAAGGGAAATAAGAATGGTGGCGATGGATATGGAGCATTTAATACTCCCACTGTGGTGTCAGAATAATAAAAAAACAACCATGAAAAGGAGGATGCATGTAATCATAGAAAAGTGACCATAAAATAGTGAGGTAGGAAAAGGTGTAAGAAGTGAAGGAAGAGGGATGTTAATAGTCACTAAATGTTCTACCCTACCTTGATTATGGTCTATGTTAGGTCACTATTGATTATAAGTGTCCGTAATTTCATAAAATTTAAGAAAAAATAAAAAAGTATAAGAAGAATATTGTTGGCAAGCCAACTTTTAATTTATTTAATGCCCAAATCAGAAAAAAAAAAAAAAAAAGTCAATTAATGCTAGAAAGGAGGAACAAAAGGAAGGGAAAAGGGCAGCATATACCCCACATATATATATATATATATATTGAAATATTTATTATTTTGTAATTTACTGATTATATTATCTAATCAAACCATTGTGTGTGTGTGTGTCTGATAGATTCAAATAAATGGCCTCGCCTAGACAAGTTACTCAAACTGGCTTAAGAACTATAAAAGTCCATAGATCAACTGAAGTATTCTCTTTTCTTATTGTTGCCCACTCTAAAGAATCTTTGCATTAATTACACCATCACCAGAGTTTCTATAATTGGCGAACAAGTTGAAAAACCTTTTAAAAATCAAAAACTAGTTGTTAAGAAAGCTGTTGAGCATCTTTTGTACAAATATGCAGTGTTTTAAAGAAGAAAGTGTACAGAACTTTATTGTCTAATTCATTCAAAGATTCAAGCTATGTGCTTTGTAGTCTATGTGACTATGTCCTAGTAATTCACATACTTTTTTATGTGATAGTGTGTGCACTATGAGAGAAAGAAAGTTTACTTCTTCATATTTTACTAATTATTGTAACATGGAATTTGGAATAATTCCAATAGTATTGTTCTATTGTAAAAGTGCATGGGACTGAGCCTCATTGGAGGTCACCAAGGTGTTGGTGTAAAAGCCTTGTGGCTATGCCTGGTATAGTGAGGTTAACTGTTGTAATTGTTAAGTGTTTGGTTTAGTAAAATTCCTAGTTAAGTAAGTTAGGGAGTGGATGTAGGATCAAGGGTGATTCAAACTACTATAAATCTATGTGTGTTAAATTCTCTATCTTTTCCTTTATTTTCACACATTGACATATCTTTTGGAATCTCGTGGCACTCTACCTTCGCAGGAATCATATACTCCAAAATATATAACATCTCATATATATTATAATATTGCTATATATGTGCTAACAATATATATATATATATATATACACACACACACACACATCATATGTATAAAAAATAAATTGGGTCCCTTAATTTTTTTTTATGTCTTTTTTTAACTTTTTACTAAGATATTTGTCCTTTTAATTTTTTTCAAAGATTTTTTTATTTAGTTTTAATTCAATCATGCATCTAATTTTCACTCTTCAATCTTAATAATAGGCATGGGTATAACATTGGGTAGAGATTTCACCACTTTTCATATTTTGCACTTTTATGTTGTCTTCTTCAATCCAGTTCATTTTTTATTGTTTGAATTTTGCATCTTTCTCCAAGACTTTGGCTACTTGGAAGCTTCAAAGTTTACACGCCTTCATTTCACTTTGGGAAGCTTCATTTATTAATTTTTTGTTTATTGCTTCATGGTTCATCCTTACCTGCGTAAAGTTATTACATATATGCACGTTATTAATGGTTTTCTCTACTATATTTCATATTTAGTTTATCCTTTTAGTTTGAGGATTAGTTGCTATATATATAATGGCTTTTTCCTGTTATATATTTCTTATTATTTACTAGTTATGTTTCATCTACATTGTGATAATAAATTTTAAAAAAATGAACATGTTTAGTTTAGTTATTTTTACACTTTTATTTCCACTTATGATCATTTTTTAATATTGAAGTTGAAAAAATAAGTTTATCTACAAAATGTTGTTTGATGTTTTTCTCTTTTTTCCCATAAAATGTTTTGATGTTTGATGATATTATCTATTGATATATTAGAATAATATACATTAAATATATCTGATACACTTTTGTAAATAGTAATTTTATAATAATTAAGTAGGACATAATTAAGTTCAAATGTTAATATATTATTTTAGCTAGACTTTGAATAGTTGTTTCTAAAAATATGATAAAATTTTGGAAATGTTAAAATGATGGTCTATTTTTTTAAAGTGTACTTTTGTTACTTGTTACATGAGTATTGAGTAGTGAGTAGAATAACATTTGAAGAGTAATATTCAGTATAATACTCATTTAAAATTTAACTCATTTTTAAATTCAAGAAGGACAAAATGATGACACTATTTGTTAATAAGTTAATCTCATTTAACTAAATTCAAAAGTTTAAAAGAAAAAATTTTATTTAAAAAATAATATTAAAATTAAATTAAAATATAAAAATTAGGAAAAAAAAATTCTAACCCCACGATTAGCACATGCACACCACTCTTGAATTTGTAATGGGAAAAGATTTTATTTAAGCCTCACCTAACCCTTGGAAGCGAATACACAAAAGGTCAAGAAAGAGAAAAGTAAGATGGTTGAAAAACAACACAAAACCATGAAGTATGGAAAACCACTCTATTAGCTTAGGCAATATGGAAACCACAACCATTTTTATTTAAGAGAATGGAAAAAGTGGAAAATAAGAAAGTGAAAGGTTGATTAAAAGTCCAAAGAACGGTCTGTATATAAAAACAAAAGAGTGAGATAAGATAAAGTAAGATAATTGAAAGTCTTTAACTAATTAATGAAATAAAATATTTTGATGGCTGGAAGTCTTTTGGTTATGGAGAATAAAGCACAAGGTTGAAGAGGGATTTTTTAGCTTTTGTATGAGGTATCACCTCTCATCTTTTACCTTAGGTGTAAGGGAGAAAAACATTTACAATCATGTGAGTTTTCTATTTATGCAGTTTATTTTATCATTAGTTAAGTTTGATTTTTTTTTAGTAGTCACTCTGAAGGCCCAAAATGTAAATGATCATGGTCACTTGATCTATTTTTTTAAACAACATTTTAAAGGTTTTTGACTGAAACAAAGTAAATGAACAACATGCTTTGTAACTGGATTTAAAAGGGGATAGTGCATGCTTTGGAAATGGAAGGAAAATGTTTATTTTAATGGTAGTAGTTATCACTTTTAAGTAAGGACCTTAAAAATATTTACTTTATGTAAGAGTTTCAAACATTTCATTTTTGGAATCATGTTATAGATGTATGAATTTAGTGTAATGTAATGACAATAGTGTAAAGATCCCATCCAAAATTATGAAGAAAGATCAATTAAATTTTCTTTTTTTTTTTGTAGAAAATGAAATAATATAAAAATTAAAAGAAAAAAATCAAAAATAAAGTTTTAGGAATAAAATTAATGGCCTTCCAATAAAAACATCTTGAAACCAAAAGCAAAATGGAATTAAAAACAAACAAGAAGCCAAAATAATATTAGAATTGAGAAAACGAAATGATGAATTGTGAATTGAAAACAAAACAAAAACAAAATGAAAAGATGGTAACAAAAACAAAAATAAATAAATAAATTCATAATTAAATGTGAAGAATTTAGCAAAAATAAAATATAGGAATAGAAAATTAAAAAATTAATTAAATTAAAAAAAAAAATAAAAAACAAAAGCGAAAGGAACAACAGTCTAACATGCTAGCAAGATCTACAGCTCCTCATTGAGCGAAAGAAGCATGGAAGTAGCAAAAACACCTAAGGTTCTTTCCTCTGGCAAAAAAGGGCGACACTGGGTAGCAAGAGAGAGATGTTGACTTCATATGTTATTGGCAGAATATGAGCTTGAGGAAGAAGGAAAGTGATAGAAGTTGAGGCGTAAGAGACCTCTCTAATGCCATTTTCAGACAGGACTGAAAGGAAAAATAAAATAGAAGGTTGGAGAGAATAAAAAGGGAATACTAAAAGTGTTGGAAGAGGGTGGTAGTGCTCAAGAGGTTGAAGTAGAAAGGGAAAAGGTCAAAAAGGCTGAAAAAAATGAAAATGGAGGATGGGGAGAAAAACTAAGAGGAGAGTCGTGCAGAGAGGATAACAGAGGAGAAAATAGAAAATAAGCACGAGAGGAGGTGAGAGAAGCGAGTATTCAGAGAAGAAGCTCTGCTCATAGGTGAATAAATAGGGAAGAAACGAACAGCAAAAATGAGTGAGGCAGGAAAAAAAATGAAATGGCAAGAGGAAAGAGGAGGACGAGTTCAAAGGGAACCAAAAAATCCTTGTTTTGAGTTCTAAAAAGCAGAACTTTCACTTTGTAAAAGAAGAAACAGGATGAAGAGGAAGCAATAAATATAAGTGTTTGAAGGAGAGAGAGACCTATTGAACAAATTCCGAAATAACAGGGGAAGAATCGAGTTTACAACTAACAGTGCACCTAGAGGGGAGGGGTGAATAGGTGTACTTAAAAATTTAAAATAAAATTCAATTTTGAAAATTTTAGTTAATTGAAAATTTTATAGTCAAATATAATTCACAATAAACAGTTGTCTGAAATAAAATACAGTCGACTGAATTTTTTAGTAAGACATTCACTTTGCCAGAAGAGAAGCAAATAGAAGAGAGTTAACTGAAAATATCTTTAGTCAGCTATAAATTGCAATAAACAATTAACTGTAATAAATTAAAGTTGACTAAACTTTTCAATAGTGAATGCGATGTGACAGAAGAAAAGACAGTTAACTATAAATGTTTCAGTGAACTGTATTTCTTAAAAAGAATAGATGAAAAAAGAATGCAGTTAACTGTAAAATTTCAAGTTAACTAAAAATATACTGACAGAAAAATATCAAGGAAAGAGAATCAAACACACAAGTTTATCCTGGTTCAGCCAACCACAATGCCTACTTCTAGTCCCCTTATCTTCACCAAACAATTTTCCACTAAGAAACGTTTTCTTACACTTTCACAAGGAGTTTTCACGTGTTAACTCCAAGCACAAGACTTTCTAGCTCGACCTCAAACTTTTCAACAACAACAACCCTTTTCTCCTTTGAGACAGAGGTACAATATCAATACAAAGAAGCTTTCTAAACCCTACAGAACTGGGTTTTATTTTACAGCTCTCAAATATGCTTCTAAAAGCTAATAAACTAGAAACTAAGCTCTAGGAATGAAAAGCTTTAAAAAAATTATAGAGTGCTTCATCTCTTCAACTCGTTTTCGTTTTCTATCACTTTATTTCTTTTTTTTTTTTTAAGGTAGTAGCTTTAACGTATTTATAGCTTTCTTAGAAAGAGTCATTGGAGAGCATTTATTGCAAAAGATACTGATGATGAGAGAAAATATTCAATTGCTCCTTCTTTGAACACTATGAAGTACAGTTTTTAGCTCCAATGGCACGGCTATTCTGAGTTTAGCTGAGGCGTCATTAATGGTTTCTGTTGTCAGCACTTCCAAGAGCCAAGAAGGTGGCGCAGGAAGAATGTGGCAGAGGAAGTTCAGAGAAACTTTGATGTTTTTCTCCACACAACAGCTTTTGTACTTAGATGAGTTGTCTTCCACTTGTGGGTTGAGATGGGTTGAGATGAGTTGCACATCAGACTTGTTTTTTTTATTTTGGGCTGGGCCTTTTCTTTCTTCATTTGATTTGTCATCCATCAAATATGGGTTTTAGGCCAACAACAACATTATAAAGGACCAGACTGATAGAGAAAGAAGAAGTACAGGTGAGTAGACATTAAAAGGATCCCACAAGGTGTGGCTTGAAAGCTTAGCTTTTGTTTAGTTTCTTTTTGTGTTTTTTTGCTTTTTTTTCTTTTTCTTTTTTCCTGGTTTTGTTAAGATCATGCTCTTGACTACTTTGGTCTATGGGTTATTTCATTTTTGGTGGGGTAAATGCTTCGTTTTTACTTGCTACACGTGTTATGTGATGTGTGTGATGTGGATCCTATTCTGAGTATATGTTTTGGCAGGATATTGTTGCAATAGTGTTCATATTTGTCTTATATGGTTTATCAAATTATAAGATTTCAGAATTTGAAGGTTTCTTTGTGATAGTCTTTAAAGAAAGTCTTATCTATTCATCACAAAAATGAAGCCACTGATCATTAATCATATTACTTTAATTTTAAGGTTCAGCTAGCATCAGTGTAATAAGGGAAGCTATAATATGATTTGTTGTCATAAATGGTATTGGTAACATGAGCGCATGAGTTGATGCATGGAATCTTATATTGATTGCATTAAGAAAATAAAATAGGAAATCAATGGTTATTGGTGTTATATTATTATACTTTATTAGTTTTGACTTCACCCAATCATTGTTTTTATTTGATTTTTATTCTATTAGTGTTAATTTTTTTTTCTCATTATTTAATTGTTTTCAAATAAAATAAAAGACGTGATTTCATTTCCCTTGTAATTCTCTTTACAAAATATAGTTTTAAAATTACAAAATAAAAGAATAAAAAAACATAATAATAATTTGCTATATAGTCTTTCATTAAGGAGTTGTCGTGTGAGATCATTAGTCTCTTTAAGTACATATGAATTAATGAGCAATGACCGTGAGACTCTTAGTCTCTTTAAGTTTTGAAAATTAATATGTGATTTCTTAACAATGAATAAATAAATGATAATAGTAATAGTAAAATAAAAAAGATTTCTAAATTACAAAAATAATTAATTTTCATTTTTTTACAATTGTCACATCGTGAGACTGTTAATCTCTTCAAGCACTTACGAATTATAAAATAAATAAATAAAGGAATAGTTATAATATAAATCTTTTTTAAAAAAGTACTCAAAATTAAATTTTCCTTTTCTCTATAAAGTTATGGTATGAGATAATTAGTCTCCTCAGGTACTCAAAAAGTAGCCCGTAACAGTCATAGAGACCTTGGTCACTGCAAGCTTTGAAAGTTAATATTTATATTTTAAAAATTCAAAAATTAAATAATTGCTAAGTCACATAAATAATCTATTTTCTAGTTTTTTAATTTGGTAATTGATGTGTTAGACTCTTAGTCTTCTCAAGCATTTAGAAATTAAAGATTATTTATTTTGCCTATAATTTATAAACTAAACACCCTTTGGAAAATTAAAACAAAATTCCTTATTTCGAAAATCCTTAAAGCCCCAAATATGCAACAACCCCCACGAATAAGGACATGACCGGCACGAGGAAATGTGATAAATCTTGCCCTCGTAAACTTACCAAACACTTAAGATTCCAATCACAGTATGAGTAAATAAATTTCTCAACAGATAGCTATGATCCACAATAACGAAATGAGATTATATGCCTGTATACAAGAGAGGCACTAGATCACAAATACAAACTTTACAACAAATAAGGACTTGAATTTGCAAACAATGCAAATCTCACATAAGAGACACTTGCTAAGCCCCTAATTCATAAGTGGGGGTCCAAAATAATGTTATCATCAGAAAACTCAGTAAGCAGATAATAATAATTATGCAATGGAAGGGATAGACTAAGTATGGTAGAGTTTTTCACAAACCATTTATTATCTTAAAATTTAAACACCTTTATCAATGACTACATATAGTACAAAATGAGGAAAACTTTGTTATCCTTCACATGTAACACCAATTGAAAATATAAACAAACCCTGAACAAAAATGAATCAATTTTTTTTGTAATATAAAAGCATCCTAATCAAAACAAAATGCTTAGGAATATCCAAATTAAAATTTAATTCTCAGAAATATCCAAATCAAAGTAGAATGGTTAGGAATATCCAAATCAAAATTTAATTCTCAAAAACATCAAAATCAAAATTTGATTCTCAGAGATATTCAAATCAAAACAGAATGGTTGGTAAAATCTAAATCAAAATTTAATTCCCAAAAATATCCAAATCAAAACTGAATGGTTGGGAATATTCAACAAAACCATCAAAAGTCCAAAATAACATAACTAGCTCAAGGCTAACATAATTAGAACATATCACATATCAGTCACGAGCTTCAAGCATGGAATAATCAGAATTATGGTCTTAGGCTTCAAACAGAATATCATAATCCCAAAAATTTATTTAACATACATAAATCCATAATCAGAAGTCAAAGTTTCAAAAATCCAGAATCAAACTTTTGCATAAAGATAGATAAAAGTATTGAAATCTCATAATCCCAGTACATTGGATATACAGAATCAAATATCTTTATAATCAAAGAATCAAAGTATTTCCTAAATATAAAACTAGAATACTTCACCTTACAAAATAGAGAATTTCAGGAGTTCAGAATCATTTTTAACTGATAAATTCAAATAAGAGGAATTCTGAAATACATAATAAAAAAATTCTAAATTTGCACAGTCAAAATAATTTAGAAATACACAATCTAAATGATTCAAAAATACCAAACAAGATAATTCAAAGGTACAAAATTATAGTGCTTCAGAAAATGCAGAATTAAAGTAATTTAGGCACGTAGAGAATTTAGTAAAATACTATGTAAGATTTTGATCAGATTGAAAGCTTACAAATAGTCAGAGGATGCATAAATGATGAAATATTTTTAAATTCCAAGAAGTCTGTCCCAAGGCACAGAGATATTCAATAATAATTATTTTCGCAAAAATTTGTGTAAATAAGAAAATACACATAGTTAGCGTTATTTACTCACCTAGATAAGGCACACATAGCCAGTTCCTTATTGTCTCCTCTACTACCTATTGGATATAGTGCACCCTCTAAACTCCTAAAAATAAAAATACAACCTTACTTCCCTCACTGTAATCATCTAAGCTCAAATAAATTTATAATGAGTAGTCTCACAATAAACTGATTAACAAGTAATTTGTCATCATCAAATGACCTCTGTCCATAATTACTTCCTTTCTTTAAAATCACAAATATTCCCTCAAATGATCATAATTGTCATGGGTAACAATTACATGCTTATACATGTAGAAATATGTTCATGGAACCCAAACAATTCATATGTTAAATTTTTCATTCTTCCATCCATGACTAAAACCAACATACATATATATTGCACTTAGAAAAATTCTCTAAGATTTTAGTAACATCCGTATGTCCTTATGATAGAAATTTCCACTAATTGGCAATTTCATTGCCTTTAAGTCCAAAAAGTATGATTGCACAAATATGCCAAGATTATGACCTCAAAAATTAAATTTGCCTAAATTGGTCAATTAATCCATTCTACATAGCTCTTAAGTTGTTCAATATCATCCAACAACTTAAAAATTATACCCATCATAAGTAAAGTAATGATTCAATATAGTCATTTCTATTAAATTTTTCTTCATCAATCATCCTCTTACAACAACGAAATTTAAGATAATTTGAGAAAAATTCTCAAAATAACTTACCACTTAAAACGAAAACAACCAACAAATTTTATCCCTCTTCTTGAGGTCCAATGCTACTAAAGGAATAAGAAATTTTCATATTCCTCCACTTTAAACACTATAACTCCCTACCATGAAAAAGGGGTTTTAAATTAAGCAATTCAATCATCAAATTAACATATGAAAATTATTAGATACTTACTTAAGATCAAAACCTCCCAAAGAATCATGATAAAACAACTCCAAATTAAGCCCAATTTCAAATTCCAAATTTCAATCACTGTTCAAGTTACTGTTCATACACAAGAGGGATTTTGATTTCTAAAGCAAATTCTCGTAATTAAATACTACAATAAGTGGAGAACTACACGAAACGAAGTTCTGAAGTAAAGCCCAAATGTAATTAAAAAAAATCACACATGAATCATACCAAATTTTGAATTTTTCATCACTATTCATGTTCTTCGCACCAAAAATGGGGATTTTCAAATTTTGAAAATAAAACATGAAATTAAACGCTATAAATGAAAGAGAACTGACCGAAATACATGTCACAATTAAAACCCCAGCAAAAGTTCATGTAAAACTCACTAAATCAGGCCAAAATGTCACTGATTTTGATTTTGAGCCCTAGCAGTGATGTCGTTGCCTCCAAAATTTTGGGGTTTTTCCTAGTCTCTAACTCATCGGAATAAACTAGTGGTGGCCGAGATTAGGAGAAGTGGTGATGAACTCTCTAATTGAAGCCACAAAGTGAAGAAAAAAGGAGAAGAAGGTTGCTCAACGTAAACAGGAATATATCTGAAGAGAATACTTGCGTGAATAAGAGTGAAAAAAAATGACGGGCCTTCTAGTAATTTAACTTCTCAGGGGACATGTGGCTATATATATACATATATAATTGCTTGGATAGTCATGCAGAGATTTGAACTCAAGCCCTATGGCTTTCAGTTTCCATTATTATCGTTCTTCTGTCGTCAGCCACAACCCTTACCCTCCTTTTTCTATTTCGGCCACAACTCTAACAACCATATTCAGCAGAGCACAACCCCTGATTTTTTCTTCAGCACGGTGAAGAAACTCACATATCTAAGTAGAAAAGTGTTTCAAGTTGCAAAAAGGAAGGCAAAATAACAAGGGGGTGAGCTATAGAGGAACGCTGCTACGAAGGGCTCTCCCTCGATCACTCTCGAGCTTCATGACAACTCCAGATTGATGGACGAACAAAGCAAGTACAGATAGGTTCATGCTTATCTTCACTGCCAGCGTTGTCATCTGTTCGATCAACTCTGGCATTGTCCATATTTTTTAAATTTTATCTAAACCATATTTGGGTCTTTATTGATCCTACCAGAAAAAAAAAATTCATCATTCTCGTTCCTTTTCTTATCATACTAAACATAATTTTAAATCATAAGATTTTATTTCACCGGACTAATTTTCATTCTCATTCTCTTTTCTTTTCCTATTCCCGTTGGGCACCAAACGAGAACGAGGCCTAAATTAGTCGATCATTGTTGAGATCTTAATCATGTGTCGGCCACCAGATCAAGAAATCTATCTGCAATTAAGTGTTCTTCAAGTGCTGTTAACTCCGTTCTTCGTTGTCATTACCTGCTATTGTGCAAAAATCTGAGGCGAGGCAAGGTCCTCCCCCTTCCCGTCCTCCATGCTTATTGTTCATGTACTTGAAATATAATATCGACATTGTTTTATACACAATTTTTACTAATTCATTCAATACTAAATAATCAAGTTACATGTCTTGCAAATAAGTACTTAACATTATTTTTCCTATATAGTAATTAGATCAATAATTTTATCATTCATTAAAGAGTAATATAACCTCGTACGTCACGCGGCACACTTGCCAGTTGGGCGCTATTAGAAACCACATTTCATCTACGAAACTACAAACACCTGTTTCTGCTACAATAAGAAGCTGCAAAAGTTGGTGAATAAAGCCAGGCTACGAAGCACAAACCAAATATTGTAATAACCAAGAAGCTAAATTATGACTAACATGTTTCTTCGAGTGTGTCACAACATTACTTAGAAGAAAGTTAAGCAGAACACTATCATTAAACAAGAATGAACACCAAAGCACGTACATGTAACAGATGAGGGCGTAGCAATTTCATGCCTCTTACATGCTGTGAAGTTAATATCTATGACGGCCACATACAAAATTTCAGCATTATAAAGAATTTGGTAGCTCATTTATAGAACGTAAATTGAACTAACATCACAGAATCAGTTTGCATCAGGCTAGTGAAGCAAGTCCTACAATAAGGAATCCAAAGTTCAAGTATAAAATGAAATGCGTTTTATCTTAAGTAAGGTTGTTTCAAGCCCACCATCCACAAACAGCACGCCATAGCCATAATACTTGAATACATTTTGCAATTTGCGTATAGAACAAACAATAAGATAGAATCTCATTAGTCATCAGCATATAGACGATAATCATGTATTATCAATGTCAGTTCTACAACCACTTCAAGCTGTAGCAAGCTGGTGTTAACACTCAAATTTGAAAAGCACACAATGGAGCACAGAGGAGTCGAGAGAGAGAAAAAGAGAGAAGCATATCTCCTGTCTAAATTCTTAAATTGGATACAAACCCAAATTCTCAAGTCCAGATCACTACAAAATCATGACTTAACACATGTTTGTAAGCAACATAAAGGAACACCTACAAAATCCGTAAAAGTAAAATACTCTGAGTAACAAAATAAAAATAACCAGACAATACTCAAAGGACTTTCTAATCGAACAAGCTGAATCCCATGTCATCATCACTCTCTTCCTGGGGTTCTTCCTGTAAAATTGCAAGATACAATAGCCAATTAGATAACAGAAGGCCAGAAGACAGAATTTGACAACATCAATACAAACAACTTTTACCTTCTTCTTCTCCTCCTCAGCAGGAGGAGGAGCGGCAGCACCACCGCCACCAGCTGCAGCGGCAGCTGGGGCTGCAACAGCAACCGTAGCCCCACCACCCCCAGCATTCAATATCAAATCCTCAATATTTCGTTTCTCAGCAAGTTTAGCAAATAAGCTTGGCCAGTAAGATTCAATATCGACATTTGCCGCTTTCACCAAGGTCGAGATCTTCTCGGCCTATTAACAGTTACTTAAGGAAAAACCATCATCTTCCACCAAAAAACACTTTAACTATATTCATGTCAAAACCTAGCCCAATTTCTCTTCATCTTTTATATACCACTTCCCCCGTATTTAATTTGAATCGAAATCACCCAAAACGAGAAATTTGAGACTGAAACCACGAGACAATTCGAATATTCATTCATAACAGAACATAAGATCTTAAAACTGAAACCAGGATACAGTGACAGGAATGTTATCATCATAAAGGATCATGACCGCGTAACCGCAAGCAAGCTCTCCAAACGACATTTTTACACTATCAAAAAATAGAATACGATGTCAGAATAAATAAGAGATTACTTGTACTTAACAAACATCTGAATCAATTTTCCATAGAATTAAACAAGACAAAGTAACAAACCTCAAGGAAATGAGATCGGAGAAGACTGGTTCCCAACAATTTGCCGCGCGGCTGCAAATGTGACTCTAGGGTTTATGAGGTCCTGTGAAACTGCGTATAAATTATAAGGAGCACGATTGGACAGTTTGGGCCTTAGATGATGGCCCATGTTATAGGCCCATTAAGAATAACCTCGTCGTTTCACTACCTTTATTTTCGGACCCAAGTATGGCTTGATAAAGGTTGGAAACTAAAACATTCTTTGGCCCATAAGAAAATCAACAACAAAGACAGTGAAGTATTTGAATTTTTACGACACTAGCCTTGTTTGTAAGAAAGTTGTTCAAGGAAGTGTCAAAAGATGGGGCAAGAAAATTTGTTCCGGGACTCAGCATGCCTTGCTAACCAATCAGGTTATATAGTTTAATTGGGTGAGTCCTAGATCATCGTTATTTTTTTGTGAATTTTTTAATAAATTAAATTTCTATATAATTTCTTTTTTTTTTTAATTATAACATGATAAATTTTTAATTTATAATAATATATAATTTTATTAAATAATTAAATAATTATCCGTAATAATTATTCATATGTCATAATATAATTAGAAAATCAAACATTTATTATACTTTAATAAGATAATCATATAACAAAGTAATATACAACTATATATTAGTTTTTTTCTCTTTTCAATTTACAAAAAAAGTTTTGATTAATAAAAAACGGTGTTATAAAAAGTAAAAATAGAAGAAATTAAGATTTCAAGATAAAAAATAAAATGAAAAATAATTAATAGACCAAACCCTAAACCCATCAGGTAAATTAGCAGTTTTTTTTTTAATTTAACCTAGTACAGTATGATGTATAGAATAATATTTGATAATATAAAACTAGAAAAAAATAAAATTTGGTAAGATAAGGTCTTAAAATTTTTAATATTATTTGTATAGGATTAAAATATATTTTTCATTTTTTTCACATAAAATTAAGTCTAATCAAAAGAAAATAAAAGATACTTAGTTAATAGTACAATGACAAATTGTACTAAGTAAAGTTGATTATGATGGATTATATAAACGCATATAATATAGACGTGTGTATTAAATATCAGAGTAAGGTAAACCATATTACATAAACTTATACAATTTAGCCCAAACAAAGCCTTAATAATTTATGATGATTAAAATTTATATTCACATATCTCACTTCCTTTGTCTGTCTTTTGAATTTTTTTCTCTTAACTAGAATTCCATTTTATTCCCCTAAACTTGGAATATTATATAATTTGATTTCTTATAACATTGTTTTCTTCAATTTAGTCCTTCAAAAAATTTAATTTTTCAATATAATCATTTAAATATGGATATTTAGTAATTTGTTATATTATAAGTAAAATTACTCATAGCTATCAATCTATCATAAGTTAAATTAATTGATATAATGATATCATATATTTTTTTATAAATTTTCACTTTAGTCATTATTATAACATGTACATCAACTATTAGTTGCATTAAAAGAAACTTGATAGAAGCATTACTATTACAAGTTTTATATGTGAGTAGCCATATTGATAAATACCTATATGTAAAAAAATCATACTAAATACAAATAACGTACTTCTATGAGTGACAAACAACAAAGAGGGAGTTCCATGATGTATGGCATTAAAAAAAAGTATATTTTATTTATGAAAAAATTTTAATAAAACAATTTTATAAAGATCAAACTAAAATAAATATTCCCATCACTTTTTCTATTACTTTCAATATATATATATACGGATAGCTTTTTATTTTAAGATTGGAATCTTCTAAACTATTAGATGTCTTTAAGATAGAAGAAAATATAGAAAGAAAAGAAAGTGGATAAAAAGAAAAGAAATAGAGTTCATATATATACTTTTATTTCTTTTTTTTTTTTGTAAAAACACTTTATTGGCTTTATACTTTAAAGAATTTTTTTTGCTTCAGTGAAATCAAAGATAGTAATGAATTTGGTGCTGAAATTTTCAAAAATGTTCAAATATCCATTCATTTAATAAATTTGTACTGATAAAGTTGAAAAAGAAAACGATTATAAACAAACATCCAGAGCAAATTGAAAGCGAAATAGGCTCCATAAAGAAAATTCTAGTGTTTCTATTATAGGCTGGACTAGAGTCCTCTTAGCTGTTAAATGTAAGGCAGTACAATAATTGTAATAACATCATAAGAGGCTTTAGAAAGCCTTTGAAGTCAAAGTGAACCTCCAAACCTCATCATTTAAAGCCACCCCCTCATCCAAAGCTTCGTTAAAAATAAATAAAATACAAATACATGCTCTAGAACAAGCATTTTGTAGTCATAGATATATACTAAACAAATTAATTGACTTAATTAAATTATATAATAATTAATTATTATCTTAAATGGTCTTTCTTTCGCATTAATAAAGACTTTCAAAATTACATGTGATATAGGACAATAAGACAGAGAGAGTTAAAAAATTAAAGAGAAAGGGAAAATGAGTCCACTTAACAATTTAATAATTAAGTGTGACCTGTTGCAAAATTAAAATACAAAAATATAAAATCCCAATAAATAGATAAGTATATCCTGACAAAATATTTAAATGTAAAATAATTTAAATTCCTAAATTTATCTTAAGTAACTAAATCCTTATAACTAAAAAAAAATTATACTAAATAATTAAGTTACAAATAAATACTAAAATATTTCTCATTCTATTTTCCGTTAATACGTGTCATTTGTATTTATGTTTATACTTCTTAATCACAAAACACAAAAAATAACTGAAGGTAAGATGCTTCACACACATATTTTATACGAAACTTTGCATCGTGCCAATGTTATCAAACGTTTAAGCATAATGGTAAAGGAAAATATAAACTTGTAATATAAAATTGTAAAAGTTTATGATTATTAATGATTAGCTATTAAATATAACAAAATCTCAAAAATAGAAATAAAATTTATACATATATACAAAGTACTATTGTAATAATCTAAATTATAAAACTAGAAAATGATAAAAAAAAATTATCAAAAAAATATATTTAAATCATAGAACTTTTAAATATAATTAATTAGAAAGATATTTAGTTTAAAAATTTTTTCAGAAGCGTTGAGTTTCAATCTATTAAAAGAAAATTATGAGGAAATTTTGTCATTATGATACTTACTAATCTAAAAATTCAAAGTAATTAAAATTTAAAATATTAGTAATTTTAATAGTAATAATAATGTAAAAAAATTAAAGTAAATTTTATATATATATATATATATATTAATGTATTTTAAGATATGCAATCAAAAAAAATTTTAAAAATTTGACAATAGAATTAACTATTTAATCACAATGTAATACATTATTTATTATTAATTGTAATTAGATTGTATTAGAGTCATCACAATGTAAATTTGTCATCTAAGTTTTTTTTTTTATGTTTAATGGTTGAAATAGTTAGGTTGAATATAAAGTTAATTAATTTAAAAAAAATTTAATTAAAATGTTGGATTATTCAAATTTAAATGAAAACTTTAAAAAAATTTTAATTTGGTTTACTCTAATCAAACTTAATGAGTTTATAATTTGACCAATTCTATCTTAATTTGATCGAATCTACTCTAATCTAATTTTAACTCTATGATCAAATTAAATTAATTTTTCTATCTAAAAATATAAAATTGAAATTGATAAGTTTAACTAGTTGAATTTGAATAAATATAATGGTACCTCCAAGAAGTTGAGAACGTCACAAGCATGCACACCATATAAAAAAGTACTCTGAAAAAGCATGGGAAAAGGACCAAAAGCCATTGACTAAAAAAAGAAAGCTAAATGACTGAAAGACTGAAAAGCATAATTATCTAATTCTGTATCAATCATGAATATAAGCCAACAAAGAACTGCGAAAGAAGAATATCACAAGTTAGCAAGCTGAGCTATCCAAGCTCAACTTTTTTTTCTTCTCTCGTTCTCTTCCTAGTTGACCAACCAATCAAGAGGTTCAAAGATACAAAACCAATCGTTGAACCCATTATAGGACTATGTCATTGGATGCTCCCTCCATCCAAGGCATAATGAAAGTTTAATCAGTAATATTAGTCTGTGTAGGTAGAATCCAAAGCTCCCATTTTTAGATTCTACCTTACGCTTCATACAACATAGAACCAATATGATCCTCTCCTACTTCTATAAAGCTAATTATAAAAGACTCCATTTTCCTAAATTTGTAGTGAAGATTTTGGGCTGAACTGAGAACTCTTATACTAATACTAGTACTGATTCTTCATGGCTCCGATTGTTTCCTGTTTGTTTTCTTGTTTTCGTTGAATCAGCATGACTTAGAAAAGCTTCCTTTATCTTCCTTCCCCTCTTTGCTCTTGACCCTTTTCACTAGATTTTAATGTGGTTAGCATTGAAGCAGAACGATGTTTCTTCGTCCCTCAAGAATTTATGTTGAAGAGGTTTGTTCAGAAGCTTTTACTGCAGACACCTGTGAAGCACCTGCCCCCACCGTTGCGGTCTCTGCCTCTGCTCCTATTGTTGCCGTAACTGTTACATTTTACTCTTCAATCAATACTCATGTTTACAGACACAAAATGGTTGAAATAGGTCAAATTATGAACAAACATATAATAGCTTTGTTAATGAATCTAGTGACATGACATTATTAAAGGACAACCACACCTTCAAGAAAACATGTCATGTTATTAATAAGAAGAACTAAAATGAAAATAGAAATCTGTAAGTAACTAAATTAAGAATCGGTCAAGCTTCATGCATCACCTTCACTGGTAGTAGCTGGCATTGGCATCGTGGAAGGAAGTGACAGGAGAGGAGAGGCAGAGCCATAGTGCTGTTGATGAAGAAATGGGAAGTGTACCATGTGGGGGTACAGAACTCCATAACCATGAGCCTGTCCACTCTGTGCATATTGAGTATAGAAAGGGTAAATGTTACTCATCAACCCTGTTAGCCCAGATCCTCCACTGGATGGGTAGTAAGGTGAAAATTGTTGACCTCCATACACAGCATGATAATTCTGCAGAAAATGGTACCAAATTCAATGAAAGACGCAGCAAAATAGAGAGATTCTCAGGTAAACTCGGTCAATAATAAATACGTAAGAAATTAACTATGAAAAGATCCGTTGGAATGGTGTACAGATTTAGGAAATTTCAGAGAACTTATTATAGATAAATACCTACCATGGGAAACATGGAATCTTGCAAATATCCAGAGTATCTGTAAGTAGATTGAGAGGAAAGAAATCAGGGAGAGCAAGGAACAGAGAGAACACATGAAAAACGGAGAAAACTGACAAGAAAACGACAAGCAAAATAGAAAAACGACCGTGTCTATTATCTATATATGGCACATTGATTTTTACCCGTAAGCTGAAAATGGAAATGTGTATTGCCCAGTGGGTTGACGGAAAATTGTGGACGAAGAGCCATGATTTGCTGGTAAACCCACCGTTCCAGGTGCTGCTCTGAACCTCCCTGTACCTGCAATATTGTGAAAATTATGGTTTAAAACACATTTTAAACTTCTAGTTTTATTAATTTTATAAAAATTTTTGCTTCGTCTCTTACCTTTAAAATCAGGCTGGATTGTCTTACTTTTAAAAACAATTTAACTTTGCTGTTTTGTCACATTATATATATACATATTCAGTGGTGCACATCAAGAAAGTAAGCACAATAGAGTGCACATTAGTAACATTTTTTAAGATAAGAGAACCACTTAAGATGTGTGATAATTTTATATTAACGTGCTAGTAACTAGCTATTATGGTAACTATTTGAGTAGAAGGCTACTTTAGATGCTTTGTAATGATTCGTAAAGATGCTGCTAAGTATGTATTGTTACCATTACCAGAAGTATCGAACTGAAAATCTTGTGGAATTAAATGGTGAAAAAAGAAGTAGTAAAGCCAAAGATTTATGACGGAAAAAAATGAAAGAAGAAGAATGAGAGACCAAGTTGAGGAGTTGGAGGTCGATTCTTGTTTGCACCAAGAGAAGCGAGATTGCAGTTTGCTCTTCTTCCATCAATAAATGGAGATGGGTTCTGACATGCTCGCTTGGCTGCCTCTGGATCCTTAAACGTGACCTTTTCAAAATGACCAAACCAAAAGACACCTCGTTGTTTCCACATTACAAAAACCAAACGAAGAAGAAGCCAACATGGGAGAATCAATTAGGGAAGAAGATGAACTTACAAAGCCATAGCCCTTGGATCTCCCTGTGTTCTTGTCTGTGATAACAACAGCTTCAAGGATCTCTCCGAACTGCTCAAAATACCTCCTCATTGTGTCCCTTTGAGTCTCCCAAGCTAGCCCTCCCACAAAGATTTTGGTCAGTGTCGTGTCGTTGTGTTGCCCTGCCACCATCTGGAATTGCCTTTGCTGTGACATTGTCAACATTACACCTCAAGAATCCCAAACACCCCAGAACAAAAATCGATCAAGCAAACTTAGGAATCCAAAAAATATGAGGGGATAAGAGGGGGGTGTGTATATATATAAAAGCTGGAAAAGGGGCTATTTGTTTGATGAAGATCACATCAATGAGAAAAAAGGGAAAACCACTCGTGCACGTACACGCGTGATTCTGTTTTTTCTTTAAGAAATGGGATATTTGTGAGGCTAAAAATTGAAACTTTTTCACCTCATCAACGATTCAACAACAACCCCTCCTCAGATTCCTCAACTGCGATACCCTCTAACGAGAAATAAAATGATTAGTGTTGATGGTGAATGGGAAGGAAAAGAAGGGAAAGAGAAAGAAAAAGAAAGGGAGAAGAAGATGGAGACGACAAGAAAAGCTGCCAGTGGGCACCCACGAATTGGGTGTCCAATGAGATGTCGAAGACCAAAAGACCAACCCTTTTTGCTGTATCACCCGCTCTCTCTCTCTCTCTCTGCTATATATTATACATAATACAAAGAATAATGAATTTGAGGGAGGTGGGGTGGGTCTTCGTTGAACATCTGCTTGCTTCGCTGTCTTCAATCTTTCTTTTCTTCTTCTGCTACGCTGATGGTGGTGCTTGCTTTCTCTGTTTCTGTTATGGTGTTTCCCAGAAAATCTTTTAGCTTGTGGTGTGTGTATGTATGTTTGTGTTTGTTTTGGCCTCAACTTCCTCTTCTCTCCGCTAACGGTGAAAAGTACAGGAAATATGGGGGTGGTGCTCTGTGCGCCAATAGTTTCCGGCACAACCTTCTATGATCACTTCTAATAATTTTTTTTGGGGAAGCCAACAAAGTAAATTACATTTACATTTAACTTTTTTTTAAAATTTCAGATAAATAATATTGGATATTATCTTTATCTTAAAAACTTATTCATTTCTAGTAACATTTGACATGTATATTGAGAAATGATTCTCTCCATTAAAAAAATCTTGATATATAAAAAAATTTACAATATAATAGGTTGGATTTTTTTTTTTAATAGATGACAACATAAACACTTCAAATATGAAAAGCTTTTAATTTCATGAGTTATAGCTTATTTTTTCTAACAAAATTACGTCTTGTTATGAATGGTTAGTATTTTTTGTGTGTTTGATACTAATATTTTAAATTTTCGAACACTTATTATTATCATTTCAATATATAATCTAGTACAGTGTTACTCACCATATCATTGTATTGGAAAGAAGAAAACAATAAAATGTGACGTCTAACATATTTACATATTTTCATATTAGAAAAGGTTCAGATGTTCAACTATAAAATAGTCTATTATATAAAAAAATATATATAAAGTAAGAACTTCCAAAATTAACCTTCAAAATTTTAATTTATCTTTCTCCATCTTAGAGCGAACCTTTCCTCATTGATTGGACTTCGCATGTTGTGAACTTGTGATAGTTATCAATATCATTCTGAGATTCCAAAACCCTCCTCTCGCTTTCAGTAAACATTGCTTCTTCTTTTTTTCAATCTTAATGTAATTGGTTGTCTTGCTTGAATTAGCATTAAATTCTCTTCCAAAATTACTTCTACCTTTCGAGTTCTAGTTCGCGAAAAAGTGAAAAAGAAACTTATTTATATGTTGCTTGAACTACATTATGGTAAACTTTACCTTTTAAATAAAAAGTTTTCCCTATAAATTATAATTATACAACTTAATTTTAATTAAAATTGAATTCATAAATTACATCAATTAAAATTCAATTTATACAACTCCAATATAAATATACATATTTTCAGCGTCAATCATATGTTAGTCTATAAGTGATGTTTATAATGATGAAATGAGAAAGAAAAGATGGACACACAGAATAACAAATCTAACACTAGTTTTGTTTTACCATAGTCATTTCACAAAATCAAGTAATAAACTACTCAGTTAATTTCTTAAAGAGACATTTTCTTGAGTTTTAAAATAATTTTATCATTAATCTAGTCATGATATTCCTCAATTTATTCGTACTTCAAAAAATAAGTTGTTTTCTGAATTTTTACCAAGTTTCTCCTATATAATTGATTTGATAGTTTTTAATTTGCTGTCAATTATTATAAAAGTTAAATGAGGTATAAATTAACTTCACTACCGAATAAAAATATATATTATTTTATATAATGTAGAAGATTAAGAACTTAATTTTAATTCTGGAATTGCAGAAACTATTTATATATAACTCAAAAAAATTATTCTTTTCATTCAAAATTACATCATTCTAATCTTAACCTCGTGAAACTAAATTAAATAATATTTGTAAAGTACCAACGTAATAGTTTACCTTCCGTTTCAAATAAAACTCTCCACATCTGAATCAACTTTTGGAGTTTGGAAGATCTCGGTCAAACCTCTCTTTTTCTCCACTTATTTTATGTGAAGTGGGTTAATCTAGTTAATGCTATCTCCATCTCACTTTTTATTTAGTTAGTTAATAAATTAATTAGTTTTTTTGAGCATGCTCTCTCTTCTTTTCGCAAGCTATTATCATTTTTATTTCTCTGCTCATATTTTTAATTTAAATATATTACATTTATAAGAAAATGGATGGATTTAATTATTAATATTAAAAAATTGTACAATATGATAATTTAGGTTAATTTTAAAAATCACACATGGTTATTAACGTTTGCATAATCCAACAATGAACAATTCCTTTAACCAATTATAGCAAATTTGGATTCAAATAATTCCTACAATAATTAGGATTATTTTAGGTTAATAAATCTTGACCATCAAATTAAAAAATTTAATTTTTATCAATTTTAATAAATAAAAGTTACCCATATCAGAAACGTAACTTTAAATACAAGTAATTAGATTTTATGCAGTAATCATATATTTTTCATTAAATTTTATCTGTAAAGTCATTAATGCAGAAAATCAACTGTTGTCCATTTCTTGAGGGCTTCTTCTCTATTATGGGCTTGGGTATTCTATTCGGTTAATTTTACTCTGTTTTTTTTTTTTTTTGTTAATTATTTTATCACTTACCGCATAAAAGTTCCCATGAGATACCAAGTTGTAAGTTTGTCCCATGGTTAGTTTGAATTATGAATTTTAGAATAAGATAAGAATATTAAATTATAATTAATTAGTTAAAACAAGTATATTATATTATTTTAGTCAAAATTAGGTAACTTCTTGCAACCTCTCTAAAACATCAGAGAACCCTAGACATTTCTAAATAAATAATCACACGTTTCTAGGTAATTTGATCTCTTCGACAAGGAATGAAATTCGAAGATTGATTTATTATTTTGTAAACCAAAGTTCAAACTTGAAGGTTTTGTTCTTTAGTCGTTAGATCGTATTTGTATATAATAAAATGATATTATTGTCTTTTTATAATTTTTGTAACAATTCAATGACTAAAAGTTTGAATTGTTTGTAAAATTATCTTAAATATAATACACCATATTTGGTTCGAATTAAAAGGTTAAACGTAGACAAATTTCTGATTTTTACGAGTGCTTAAGTAACATTCCATTCTATGCTTATCGGCCAGTTTGGACTTAATTTACCATAATTTTTATTAATGGTACTGATAATTAATTAAGAATATCAATTACAAAATATTATAAGTTGGTTGATTAAAATCAAGATTAGTTTAGAATTTGATTCAAAGGGAGTGAAAATCTTCAAATCCTATAAATATATTCATACAATTTAAATAAGACAAACTCTTATAAATTAAAATATTAAATATAAAATATAAAATAAAATGACATATGAAAATTGAAATTTTAAAAATCCAAAGAACATGCCCCTTGTGCTCCCCTTAGATCCATCCTTAAGGATAAGGCTCAGGTTTTTAAAATGGATGACTATTAAAAAGAGTTTAATTATGCAAAATATAATTACTAATCAATTTCTCCGATTATATGATATTGTATGCTTGTTATTACAAGATGTTATTTGATCTTTTAGGAGCTGCAGACTTTGTTATATGATTGGAACAAATTGCTGACTCGTCTGAAATGTTCAAAAATTCTAATAATGACTAGCTTAGATGGCAATGTAAAACAAAAGTACAAATTATTTTGCAATATATCTACAGCTAATTATTTCAATATTTTTCTTCTATTGTATCTGTAGTGTAATCTTTACTTCGTAATTAATATAATAAACATAATGAGTTGATAAAAGGTATTCTGGATCAGTTATCCCATTTTGACCATCAGATGATGGACCTAATTGGCTCATAAGTTTTTATTTAATAAAAATATATTTTTTAAAAAATATAATAATATAAAAAATTTATTAATATTTTTTATTTATTTTTATATAGAATAGTATGTTGTTGAAAAAAAATAAATTATAAGATGTAGAGAATAGACTGTTAGAAACTATTCATATTTTTTTAACATGCATATTATCTTTTTATAAATATAAATATATATATATATATATATATATATGCAAAAGATAAACTTAAGATGTGACGGGAAAGTTGTAAACTATTTAAAACTATTTATTTTTTAATATGATACTATTTTTTATATAAAAAGATCTAAGATATTAATAGATTTTGGTGTATTATTATAATTTTCTAAAATTAATTTTTATTAAAATAAATAAATTTGAACCGATTTGAACAATCAGATTTCATCTTAGGGCCTATAATAAAAAAAGATCTATGTAAGACTAACCTTGTAAACCCTAATCAAAGAAGAGACTGAAATACATGTTTTAAAGTAATCAACTAGTGATTAGAGAATATACACAACGTGCCATACGCTGTACATTGGTCAGCTTCAAGGATATTATAGTTAATATTTGAAAAATAAAAAGGTAGAGAGTAATTAAGTTGATAAATTAGAATAAATTATTTCATAACTAACATTTAAAAACATTAGAATTAAAACATAAATATAACTAAATATTTTATATTAACACTCAATTAACAGATTTTAATATGACATTATCATTGATTTTCTTTTTATATATGTCTGATAAGTTTCTAATTGTATTATATTTATCTATGTTTTATTAATAATTTGTCATGTGTTCTTAATAAATTCTTAAGAATTAAGTGACCAAATAATGTTAATTTTATGTATTTTATAAAGAAAAATAAAGGATTGGAGGCATTAAAAAGAAAGATTTAAAGATGTTTGCGAGACTTTCAGTTATCTTGAAAATTGGAAGAAGTTAAGAAAGAAGTTTTAAATGGTATTCAAATTTAGTTTCCTAGGATTTCCCTTGGTCAAATTTTCATCGATTATTTTTTGTAGGTCTTCTTCCATTCTTACCCTTCTCTAGTTTTCCCATTTCTTTTCTTTTATTTCCTTAATGTAATCTAAATTTTGTCTTAATGTTGGTTGTTGTGTTAGATAACGATGGATATTGAATAAGGATTTGATGACTTTACACCCACATATGTTAATTGCAATTATTTTATTTCTCTTTGTAATTATGAGCTGATTAATAAAATGTATGTTGCTTCTTAATTGGAACATTCATATTATTTAGTTAATTGAGATTATTGCAAGTGGCTTAAATGTGTTGTATTTTTTAATTTCTTAGTAATCTCTTATTAGGAAATTAAATGTGCATAAGGTGATTAATGAAATCACACATTAAGAATTAAGTGCAATTTGATTTAAATGTTTAAAGACATTCACTAAGGCAAATTAATAATCACATTCACAATGGTTTTCAAGGGTTTAAAGTACTTTAAGATTAGTTTTCAATAAATGTCTATGGATAACATTTAAAGGAAACTAATTGTAATATCCATGAAATTTCTATTAAAAAAGGGAACTTAGTCAAAAACAAATATAGATGCAGATAAAATTTTATCTAAGATTGTAACCAAAGTCAGTACCTAAACCTTACCTTGTGCATTTTAAGCACTTGTAATTTAATTAAGTATGGTAACTAAGTATTTGTGAGAGAAATTTTGATCTGATAAAAAAAATACAATATTTTCCATTTAAAATATTTTCAATTTTCAATTATTTCCACTAACTCCACTCACTTTATTTTGTTGCCTCAATCATATCACTAACCTCCACTTATCATATTTTAATCCATAAAATTATCTATTAATTATGCATCAGATCCCATTCTTCCTACACATCTTATTTCCTCGATCCAAAAACTCAGCCTTCCTCCTTCCCACTGGTGGTCACTCCAGCTCACTGATGAGTCACTGGCATCATCACCGGCCTATCCTCAACCATTGGCGACCTCCTAACAAGCAAAAATCGCCGAAAAATCACGTCAGAAGGTTCCTCATGAAGTAAATTTTTCTCTAACCAACTAGAGCTTCCCTTGGCCTTGTTCCACCTCACCAACAACTCCTTTCACCCACAGCAACACCGTCAACCACCCAACAACATTCACCAGCGACCAAATTGCTGGAATTTTCTCAAAATTTTCAGTAATCTGAGAAGGGAAATCCAAGCTTCAAATCTTCAAAAATTGGTGCATTGTAATCCAATTAAGCTTGATGCTTCACTTGCTACAGTTTTTTCACACCTTTCTCTCTCATTTACACTAATCAATTCAGTCCAATTTGCTCATAATCGAAGAACCCTAATTTTGGCACTGTTCTTCCGAAAAGAAGCTAATTTGAGTTCAATTCAAGTTGTTTGCTTCAAATTGAGTTAGGATTACACTTCATACATGAATTTCACACATTTTGCCCTTGAAATCATTAATCAGTTGTGAATTTTAGCTTCCGGATTGAAAAACCTCAATTTAGGGGTCTAAGGGTAATTTGAAAATTTAGTGGAATTCGAGTTTTTAGGGCTTCTTAAATTTTGTTATGCACATAGGGAGTAGAATTTTTGGAAATTTTAGTTTGAATTTTAGAATGAATTTATAATTTGTCATAATTTTTTCAGATTTTTCATGAAGAAAAAAGACAAAAATTAGAAGGAAAATTTAGTTTGGCATAATTAGATAGCACTAAATATTATTTGAGGTTAAATGAAAAATTTGAAATTTATTAGATGACCTTTAAGTGAAATTTGTGTGATGGTAGGTTTTAGAAATCTAATAAGTGCATAATGGAATAATTGAATAAAATAATAATAATAATAATAATAATAATAATAATAACAACAACAACAACAACAACAACAACAATAATGATAATAAGAATAATAAAATGAAATATAAGTTATACGAATTTTGAAGTATTATTAAGAAAGCAGCACATAAATTTAATTTCCTAAAAATTAGTAAATAAATAGGTAAATTGAATAAAGGTGCATAAAGAATAATTAATTAGGTCTGTAATAGAATAAAAAATTAAATTATTTATGAGGACTGGATGTTAAGAGTAATTTATTTAATATTTTATTAGACTAGAAAATTGTCAACAAAGGAATTATAATAAAGGAAAGAAAGATGTTGTTATACTCCTCCCATATGAGTAGATAATCTTAATTATGTAAAATATCATTTTGAATTATAACTTTTGAATTTTAAATTATTAGAAATATTATAATATAAATTCTAAAGTGGTATGACTTTGAAATTTTTTATATTTGTACATGGATAATTATTTATCTCTGAAATATTGGGAATGTGTTCAAAACAGAACCTTATAGCTAACAGCAGTTGATATTAACTGTAGTGCACTGTGATTGGTAATCTGATAGGGTTATGTATTATACCCTTATCATCATATTCTGTTTGAAATGTAGGGCCATTATGATATTTACTCAGAGCCTATGACTGAATGAGTATAAGTTTTAAATTGTTATCACTAGCCTTGGACTAGTTCTGTATTATGTAATTATGACTGGTTCTGTAGGAGGTTCCCAAATATATTCTATTAATGATTATTCTCCATTTGAAATTACTGAATTATGTATATATGATATCTGGTTTCAAATTTCAAAAGATGTACCACTATAAGTCTGCTTTAATTTCTGCAATATTAGAATTACATGCTCACTAAATTTCCACTCACCCCATTATTTAACATTTTTTAGATTCTAGCGTCGATCCAAAACATCCATTTTTGGAATTTTAATCTTGGTGATTAATTCCTTGGTGAGCTTAGTCAATTGCTAGAACTATGTCTTTTTGTATTTGTATTACTAAGGTGTATCAAAAACTGTCTGTATAGAGAGTTATAAGATCTATGTTTAGTTAATGTGTATTTATATAAGTTCTATGGTTAAAAGGGTTTTGACAGGTTCACGAGGATGAAAAACACCTCATCCCTATTTTGCTTATGCCTTATTGGCTCAAGTCATGACACTAATAGTTGAACTATTGAAATTTTATCTAAATGTTCGGAAACAATCTTTAGGTAAGTTGTGATTAGTGATTTAATTCTTGAGCTTAATTACTTAAATGTTTAGAAACAACCTCTAATTGTGATTAGAACCAAAATTAGGATAACATTTAGAAACAATCTTATATTTTTCGTGAGTTAAATTATTCAAAAGCATAAATTGAACTATGTTAGTGTAAAGTTGATAATAAACTTAATAACTCAATTTATCTTCACTCCAACTCTTAATTAATTTAACTTAGTACAGTGTCTTGAGTCTAGATAAAATCTTAGTGAGTCTTAACATAGTTTAAATGTTTAGCTTGAATTTATTAGTCTTGTTTCAACTCATATAATTACTAAATATATATGGGTCACTAGTGTATATTTTTAAATAATTGCATTAACTCATCCTTTTATATATTCTATATATTTAGTAAATAAAAATTTAATCCTAAAAATAATAAAAATAATACTTTATCCTCGTATGAACAATAATAAATTTCTAGATCATTTTACTCATGCCTATATGCTTGCATGCTGTTTATCAATGTCATATGATTCTTCTATTAACACAACCCTTTTTTGAGAATGTAGGAAGGATTAATTGACAGTTAAACACATGTAGCATGATTGTGGATAGAATTTACTAACAATCAAGCATATGTAACACCAAATTTCTTACCAATTAAACATACGAGTTAGGATTTCATGCAATATTGCAAAATTTGTAGTACTATAGACCGTTGTATCTTGATCCCATAGTTTATATATTTTTTGTATAAAAAATTTAAAAATATACGTAAAACATGTGGACCATTAATAGAATTATCAAAATGGATTAGTCCAAATAGAGCTAATGGGTGGCTTATTTTAATGTCTGAGTAGTGGTACGTGGATTGGACTAGCTTAGTAGCATCAATGATTGAATAGTATTAAAAAATATATATAAATAATTTATTTAATTTGTAGATTAAATAAGTCAGATTTATAGAATTATATTAAATAATTTTTTAAATAAATACCTCAACTCAATTTATCTCTTAAGTATCGAATGAGGTCTGTTTTAATTGCTCTAACAATTGATTACCGTAAAATCTGGCTTACTCTAGCCGATCCCAACTCTAAAACATACGTATCACGAATATGCTTAGGCCCATGACTAGCGGTGCGAGTAACGTGTGGGCATGTGTGTGTGTGTGTGTGTTCTTTTTTTTTTTTTTAATTAAATTATGTGGTCCTTCGAAGTGAGTGATTTGACGTGGAATTGATCTCACCGTTCACGTCTTTGACCAAAAAACAAATATCAGCATGTGCGTCTGTGAATAAAGGGGTTGGAATTGGCTTATTTAGGTGAGCTCGATTAGATCCAATAGCTTGAAGTTTATTTATCATAAGTATTAATTATTTATGAGTATATACAAATATTAAATGTGGAGAGTAATTTAAAATAGAAGATAGAAGGTTAAAAAAGAGTAATTATTCATTATGAAATTATAAATGAATCATTAAAATTATTACGAAAGTCGTCACTGATTAATGGAGGGAATCGTCAAGATGTAATGCTAACTAATAAAGTTAGCTGCTAATATTTTTTTCATGCTGAAGAAATTTAGTTCATGTGACGAATTTTATTAGTATTCATGGGGCAGGCACAAGTTAATTTTCTTTCTAAAAAATTTGATTTATTTGATAATATTATTTTTTTAGAAAATATTAAAAGTTTTTTCAAACTACAAATTACTTGCAAGTAATTTTTAAATTTTAAAATAAAAAATTAATTAATTAAATTTATTGTTTTAAAAAGAAGTCATTTTGTCTATTTCCATAGAGAACTGGTGCAACAACAGAAGTATTTTTAGTTTTGGGTGGACCTGCAATCATACGAGACAAATGACTTGTCCTTTTAATCATAAAATAATTTAATGCAATATCTGACTAAATAGTGTAGGAGAAAAATAAACCAAATAGCATAATTCCTGTAACGTGAAATTTAACTTATTGGAAAAATTACCTTAATTTTTAAAATTGATTTTTACTCATATGTGATTTTGTGCAACTGTGGTTTATATTTAAAAATCTTTATTTTAAAATTAAGTTTTGTTATCAATATAAAAAGTTTTGTGCAAGATATACCCAAAAAAAAAAATTTAAGTGAAATTCATACTAACTATAAGAAAACACCGAATTACTTAAAGATCATTTAAGAAAAATTTAAAGTTGAGTGATCTATATATTAAAATATTAAAATATAATATAAAAATAATATATATATATAATGATAAGATTATTGTTAAAATGTATTTTTTAATGCTTCATAATGGAAGAAAATATAATAGTGAAATAGTGAAGAAAATGTAATCTACCATAATTGTATAACTCATTAAAATTTATAGAAAAAAATTGCACACTAGATAAATTAACATAAATATAAAGAATAATAATGTTACAAAATTTAAAACATGAATCATTATAATCCAATTATATATATATATAAGACATTATACTTGCAATTTTAAGATATTTTTAAATCTTCAAACTATGAAATATCAAAATATGATGACTGAAATTAACTTTTTAATTTTTATTTAGATACATAATATTATATAAAAGTTAAAAATTAATTCAACGATGTTGTTATATAATATATATAATAAATATATAATAAGTTTAATCAAATACATCAACATTTTTTCACATTTCAAAATTATATGTAATCCATTGATTAATATAATCCATCAAAATGTAAAGTAACTTATCAAAATTTGCACAAAACAATTGCACACTAGATGAATGAGCATAAATGCATAAAGGATTACAAAATTACATATTCAAAGAAAGATTATTATAACTTAATCATTAAAGTATATGAAAAAGAGATATGTGCTTGCAACTCTAAGTTTTTTTGTTTGAAAACAATCTTATTGTGCCGTTTAAATCTCCAACGCTCTAAAATATTTTATTTAATTGTCTTTATTGGGAAGAGATGTATCAGCGGATGCCAATAATTCCCTTCATAGACTCCAAATGAGGCAGCTTGCAGATTCATTTTCAAATTAAAATTTTTTACTATCCCGCATATAATAATTATTATTGTTGTTATTGTTGTTATTGTTAATATTATTAAAAACACATATACATAATCTACTAAAAATCAATCATTTACGCGGTATATATATATATATATATATGCATAAAACATATTTTCAAGTGTTTAAAGTCAATATTTGGAAGATAAAATTTAAATAATTAAATAAATATTAAAAAAATTAAATAATATACTTATAATTTTTATTTAATTAAATAATATTATATAAATATAGTTTAATAATATTATATACTAATTTATATATATATATATATATAGTACACACACAGAGATATAATTTAAAAAATAAAGTGATTCGCATCACTATAAGAGTAGAACATATAAATGTAATTTTTTTTAGAATAGTATTTTGACCAAAAATATTTTATGATGTCATATTTAACTCAAAAAGTCATCAATACAATTCATAATCAACGCAAAGTATGTTTTTTTCTTTTATATTTTTGTATAAATAAAAGTTTGGAGGATAAAAGCATGCAAACCAACTTTTGAGTTTTTTAAACATCAAATCAAATATATTTTATAATTTTAACTTAAAACATTCACGGGACTTTAAAAATTGACTCAATCTTTTTTAAAAAAGGGGTAACTTTGTGTTTTTTCAAAGAATAAATTAATAAAACACATATTTTTTAGACTAAAAGAATATATTTTAAAATTAATTGAAAGTCGAAATAAAAAAGGAAAAATATTGATCATTGAGAAAATTAAGTGCAAGGTGAGGATGCAGCATGCACATGGAGGAGAGCAGAGGCGCAGAGGTTTTCGGTGGAGAGTGCATGTGATCACAAGCGACCAACTATTAACTAACCAACCAGTAACTACCCACCTTAGTTTGATCAAATTTTGTTCCCACTTCCGAGGCTATCCTTTCCTTATTTCACTCTTCTCACTCTCACATAGTTCAAATCTCTTAATTTTTTCTTTAAAATTTTTGTTAATTTTTTGTCACAAAAAGTATGAAATTATATCAATTGGGTTTTATTCAACTCATTCTTTTTTTTTTTTTTCTCTTTTCTTGAAAAATTGACAAACATTATTAAAAGATTTAAGACGTTGTAAATTTTGTGAGACATTATCTAACTAGTTTATCTCTTGCATGTTTCTCTTTTAATTGACTATCTTGTGAATTGAGTCATACCTCAATCCTCTCTTGGAATAAGATATGACATCTTAATCTTTCCTTGGAGATTAAGTATTTTGTTTGCCAGGTGGGGAGATATGCCCTTCCAATTAAATTAAGGTTGCCATCAAGAGGTCTGAACTTAGCTTTCAATGTCCCTTTTGCTCCAAGATTGAAAGCATTGATCATGCTCTTATACAATGCCAACAAGTTGCTAAATGGTGGTTGGAATAGAGGCTTTTAGAATATTACTTAGATAAAGGTTTTGTCCAAATTTTGTATGACTTGCTCGATTCACCCTCACATAGTAGAATGGAGAAATTTTGCCTTGTTGCGTGGATGGTTTGGTATGAAAGAAACAGTTTAATATGAGAAATTAGAAGAAGACCTCAGTGAAACTTAATAGTGGTAGCTAAATCCATACTTATGGAGTGGAGAAATACAAATGTTAGAAGACAGTTAATGAGCTTAATTCTTAGTATTGTTAATTGAAATGCTAAAATACAATCTAAACCTGGTGATAGAGTATGTGCAATTGATATCACTATCTTTAGAGGAGAAAGGAAATATAGTTTTAGCATGATTATCTACTCCGATAAAAAAAGGTTCTTGAAGGTTATAAAAGTGTTATTTAAGTATTTAAGTATAAATTAAACACAATAAAAAATATTAAAAGTGGAAGATGATATTTGATACAAATTGTTTATATTAGACATAAAAAAGCGTTATTTAAGTATATTAGAGTTCAGATCATGCATGGGTCTTTGAGACGAGTTTATTAAAACACAAAAAATTCAAGAAAAACATACACATAACACATATACTTTAACTTGTTCGATATAGTTAATTCATCTTACAATTACAACTCTCCATCAGTTTGATTCCTACCTTCTATTCCATAACTTCTCCATACATACATACATACATAAAACTAAAGACGATGACACTCACTGTACAACATGCTAGCTAGCTTTATATATATAATGAACTGGATCCATTCAGAAACTAAGATATATAATATAACCGTATATAATCATGATCACTAGCTATATATGTTCTTGAATCGAACTCAAACCCCATCCTTTTGCATATTTGAACGCAGATAATTCCGAGCCCTTGCCAAGAGAAGCAGCTAGAAGACGAGCATGAAGCCTTTCTTTGAAGCATTCCTGAAAGATCAAACCTCCAAGCTCTGAAGAAGACTCGCCTTCTTCCTTGTCCTTCACCTTCGCCATTAATTCCTGGAGTTGCCCACTTCTCATTCGCACCTTCAATCTCAGAACACCTCTTTGAAAATCAAAGTGTTCCTCTTCGACTACCACTGGATTCAACTGCATCTCTCCCTCGCTCCTCTTCTTCTTCCCAAACCAAACATTCCCCATTCTTTTACAGATTCCTAGGTTGTTCTAGTTTCAACACAGAACGTGCTGTGATTGATGAATATGAAACTTTGGGGTTTCTGGGTGTGATGTTGCTCATGATGCTTGTTATATAAAGGTGTTTGGGTTTGTGTATGTGAACATATACGAGGATGTGGGTGCTTTTTCAGGCGAACAACCACCTTCATTAATTGCAGAAACTTACATATAACGGTTGGCATAATTCAAGAGGCATCTCCATACCAATTGATGAAAAGCCTCACCAAGTGGAATTTTGCAATGGGAACATTAATGTTATATACTTTCTTTTCTTTTCGGTTAGCATAATGATCACATCTAGCTACATCAATGGCTATGTATTGCCGATCCATTTCAATTCCATGCATCTAAGGTTGTTGTGAACACGTTTCTCACATCGGACTAATTAGACAGTGACACGTGGGAAATGCACTTAAAATCAAAGTGTTAGTCTTGTGTCACCAATACATTTAATGTCTTTAAGAATTGAGCTTTCTATTGTTAAATTATTTTGCGATTTATATGTATCAAAACGAAATATGATTATTTTACATAAACTTTAAGAACTTCAATGTTAGAAGTGGTTGACTTTTTGAAAAAACTTTCACATTACTGCAAAAAATATTTCATTTCTAAATTCTGATGAATTCCAATTGGATTTATCTTTTATTTTCTAATTATTATATTACATTAAATAGCCTAAATCTTTCAATATCCCATGTATAAAAAATTCACAAATATATAACATCTCTTAATTTTTTCTGCTAATTGGTTTAGCCATTTTCATCAAACAAAAATGAAGTTTGACATTTATATATTTATGGACAAAATATAAGTTACTTCAACATTATTAGTGAAGTACCATTAGTTGTAAGAGATCTTTTGTCAGTCCCAAATGTATTTTTATTAAATCCATAGTACTTATGTCCAACTCTTTAACATAATGGCCGACATTAATTATAACAGATTTAATTGAGCGGTCGGCCTTTTAAGTCCCACGATCTATATTTGTCAAACTCTTCACACTAATATTCAACCTTGGTGATATCAACATTATTAAGGTGAACCCAATAAGGGGTAAGTATGGGTCCGCCCAAAAGACTTCCAAGCTGGGCCAAGAGATTATTTTCATATTCGTCAGCTACGTTTCCAATCTCAAATATAAAAACCACCAACTAATTGTAGGCCCAATTTTTTCACTGTGCTGCGGAAATACCCACCATATGAAGTCAGGCACTTAAGTATTGGGCCTATAGATTTTATAACTTTACAAGAAAGCCCAGTAAATCCAAGCACTGATCCAATGCAAGTTCTACAGATTTTGTAGTAGTCTTATGAACTATTGGATATATATATATATATATATAATACTTTTGTATAGAAAAATTGTAAACCATTGAATTTTGATTCAAAAATCCACAACAGTACTACATAATTTGTAATACTTTAGGGGATCCTACTACCAATAAATCCATTGTTTAGCCTAGTTTGAATCACATTTCTTGACAATTAGGGTTTTTTGGGGACCAAACAGAGAATTTTTTTTTTTTCCTGACGAGGAATTTTATATACTTTCAGCTTTATCATAGATTCTTTCTGTATTTAAAAAGAATGTGACAAGATGAGGGAAAACAAATAAGTAAAACCTTGAATGCACTTAGTCATAAAGTAATGATATAATTATAATATTATTATATTTTAAGTTGATATTATTACAATTATATCTCTATATTATAACTGAATACATTAATATACTCAAAATTGTCAGTACTCCAAAAATGGTATCAAACAAATATCATAGTGCATTTGATTGCAGATGTTCTATATTTAAGTAAGAAATATATGTTGTGTTAAACAATGCCATGCATTTTTATTTATATTATAAAAAATTGGCTTTTGTTTTTAAAAGCAAAAAAAAAAAAAAATAGAAATTGGAATTTTTTGCTGAATTTTCTTTTTTCATATTTTGCAATTTAGAACAGAAAATAGAAAATAATTCAAGAGTAGTATTTCAATTAAAATTAAACAGATCTTTTTTTACTTTCGAAAACTATATTGCTTGATAATTTGTATTTCACAACTGTTCTAAGAAAACAACTACAAGAAAAGACTGATTGGATCAAACATGTCCCTATACGTGAATAATTTTCACGTGGTTTCTGGAAGAAAATGATGAGCGTGATTGTGCTCTTCAATAATGTGAAAGAAATTGTAAAAGCAGAAATTGTAAGTTAGGAAGAAATTAAATCACATCGAATCACTGAACAGCAAAAGCATTTGAGAGTGATGAATGAGGGAATATATTCGATGCTTTTGATCTTGGATATAAGAAATTTCGTGGGGCAAGCGACAAATTGAGAAAGGACACACTTTCTAATTATAGGCGCAATATATTTCTACAATTTGTCAACAATTTCAATACCCAAACACCTAACAAGAAGCAAAAGCCATATCGAATTCAATGAATATTGATTGTTGCTGCGAATATAAAGGACATCGTGACGATAGATCAATATTCTCAATTAGTACATGTTCACACGACCAGAAACAAGTCCCGAATCTATAACTAGGTTTACACACACACACACACACATATATATATATATATATAAACATGTTATTGTCACCTTCAACATTTTTCATTCATGAATCATATTGCTCTATGTAGTACCCAGATTAGCTTTGGTACGTTGTCTGGGACACTGTGCCCATTTGCATAATTGAGAATTCTGAGGTATAGATGTAGAGGTCTAGCTAGCTAGAGAATAGAGCCGAGAGAGATAGAGAGAGAGGGTTTAAGGGTCAATTTTAAGGATCTTCAAAGTCTACTAAATTGGTGGATAGTGCAAATCAAGAAGGTGAATAGACTGTTCAATGCTTTTGTCATTTACTCGGTGCCTTTGTGTTGATATGAACCCATCGGCTGTTAGATTCCCAATCATCATATCATTTGTCCATCTACACCAGCTTTAGATTCTTCATATATATATATATATATATATATATATATATATAAAAAATAAATATTCTTGTTCTTTTGCCATGGAAAATGTGCAAGAGGTAGTTGTATTGCACTATCAATCTTATTGAATTTTTTTTTTTTATATAATGTATAATATATGCATGTAAAAAAGAGAAATATTAAATCAATCCTTTCATAAATTTATTGGTACTAATCAGTTTTTTATAAATTTAAAATTGTACCAAATTATTTTTGTACTTTTCTTGCAGATAAAGATATAATTTACAAGATATAATATAGTTAAATTCCTAATATATGTTTACAAGGTATATAAATTATATTGTTGTATCACCTAAAATTATTATCTACCCGAGTGTGTATATAGCTCGTGTGATAGACGGCATTTTTTACTTATTAATATTATATTAATATGATATGTAAAATAGTTTTAAATCAATAATATATATGTATATTGTTTTACAATAAGTACATGTGTTACAAATTTGAGAATTTTAGAAGTTACCAAAATTTCTCTCATTTTTAAAGCTACTCACTTTTCTCTTAATTTTATTCAAAATTTTAAAACACTAAAAATTTACACAGTATTAATAGTCGTGTTACAAAAAATTAAAACTAAAAAATAAAATTAATTTATTTTTATATTAATTCACAAAAATGCAAAAATAGTCATAATTTTAAAATTTTAAAATATGCAAATATTCAGAATAGAAAAGCTATCCTCTCTCTAAATATAATCGAGGTTTTAAGCTATAAAAAGTATCATTTAATTACAAGTAAGCAAAGTTTAGATATCAATAAAATATTTGGGCTATGTTTGGAAGTTGAAGAGATGATGGAATAAAGTGGTCATTAATGGAATAATATGGAATGGAGTAGAATGCCTTAAATAGATATGTTATTTGGAAGTTTTAATGAGTAAAGGGAGGAACTCCTAAAATTTTTATTTGTAAGTTACAATTAAATGAATAACATAAAATGATTTATTAATTATTTTTTTTAATATTACCCCTTATAACATAAACATATAACTAATAATTTTATCTTTGTTCAATACATAAAATAAGAATGTGACTCATTCTTCTATCCATATTTTTTTTACTTTCTTTTACTAATTCTCCTATTTTTTTTTTCTTTTGATTTCTCAACTCACAAAATGCAACATAATTCTGAAATAAAATTAATATATATATCTTATGTAAAAAACTTATAATTTGTAAAAATTACTTTTTTAAAATAAATAAATATGATAATTTAATTAATTATTCAATAGAAGAAGGGAACAAAGATTAATTTTGTTATTCGTTGAAGAAAATAAGTTTTTAAGAGAAATGTTTTACGATGCAAACATAGAATAAACTTGTAATTTTAAGAAATTTTAAAATGTATAATAGTATTTTTAATTAGTGAGACACTCCCTTCCATCTTTGACTCCTGAATTTAGAGAGAACAAAAATAACATTTTTTTATGGCTAAAAAAGGTCTTGGAGGCCCTTATTTGGCATTTCATTCCATCCTCATAAAAACATCCAAATATGCATTTATCCTAATTTGACTATTCCACTCCTTGTTACTCACCTTCCATCCAAATATAACTTTAAGTTTCTTTAAATTCTTTTCACATTTTTACAATGATGTCATTAATTTAAATAGTAGACTAGTTGTACAATATTTTAAAAGACAACTACCCACTTTTGTTGGGTGGAAAATATTTTTACCATTAGATTATATTTTATAGTATCTTTTTGAATCTGAAATCACTCGAATGAGTATGAGAAGCCATGACTATGAGACTACTTCTAAATGCTATGACTATTAAAAATTAATTAAAAAGTATATAATATAAATTTTAAAATAATCTAATTAACTTCTTCCAAAGAAAATCTAATCCACCGACAAAATTTAAATTTGAAAGTCATCACCAACTTTTCTATAAATCTTTCATGAATTTATAAAATAATCATTGTTACGAGGCTCTCAGGCAAAAGGATGTCACAAGAACAGTAAAGCCCAATATGCTCCAAGAAGGCCCAAGTGATTAATAACTACAAAGAGATACAACTTCTTAAGCCGTAGAAATGTAATTCTTTTTTTTTTTTTTCATTAAGATAGGCACTTTCAAACTTGTTGTTTTTTCTTTCTAAGACCTTTATTCTAATAATAACACCATCTTTTACCTATCAATCCAAATCTCTTCATGATCTGATAGAAACATGAAGTTATGTATAAACATGATGAATTATTGGATAAAAAGTCTAAATTTACAAATAGAAACCATAATTGTATATAATTATATTAATTTAATATAAATCTAACCCATTAAATCTATATCTAATGATTCATTATGATTAAATATGATATCATATTTTTACCTAAACATAAGATGATCCAAATTCTTCATTTACCATCCCCTTTGATTTCTTATCCTTCCCTTGAGAACCAATGCAGTGTAAATTTGAATTTGTCAAGTACTTTTTCAGAAAATTCCAAGAATTAAAACCAACGTTGGTCTTTTTGAAAACAAATGTTCTCTTAAACAGTATCGAAATATAAAAAGCATCGATAATTTTAGTATAAAATATTTTAACCTTTTAAGGGAACAAATATTTTTCTCAAAAAGTTCAAATTTTATAGACTAGCCACTTTTCTTATCAAATGACTCAGTTTTTAAAAATATCAACAAGCTCATAATATAAACAAAATTTAAAATATAATTATATTTGTGAGAAAATATACAATTCATAATTCACGTGGACTACAATTTATATTTTTGGAATTTCTTTATATAAATACTATGAAATCTTTTTAAAAAAGTCAAAATGAACCATCTCTCATCTACTGTCTCCTCTTATTAAAATAGTGTTGATATAATAAATTACAAATTAGTTGCAAAATGAAGTTTAAATTATAACGATAATTATGATTTTTAAAATAAATATTTTCTTATGATTCGTAGAATAATCACAATTGTTTGAATATAATAAATTTTTAAAAGTCAAATATATTATACATTTTCTGATGAGAAATTTTATAAAATAGTTAAGTTGACGCAAGAATGGGACCATGTGATCGTTATGGAAGGAACGAAATGACATTGATGTCCTAAAGTCAAAGTCATGTGCTTGAATTGTCCAAAAGTTTGGATGGGCAAAGTGGGAAATATGAAAATATACATTGTTAGCCGCGTACAAGGAACAGTGGGAGGAATAATATAAGATTTTGACACGTGGCAAGTCATCCAAGTATGCAAACCAGAACCTTTCATCATAATGGTGATTTAGCAAGTACCAAGATATGCGTTAATTTTTAATTTATTTTTAAATGCTTATTTACTATAAAACAAAATGAAGTAACTTTTTATATTTTAAAAATAATTAAGAGATAGGTGATGATTAGTTATTTAACTTTTTGATGATTCACTTATAGTTAAAATCTCTTTTTTACACACGATTAATGAAAAACAATTTCTTTTTGTTTTATAATAATATATTTCTTGGTTAATATTTCAGTTTATTTTATAGTAATAATTAATATATATGATTCTGAGAATAATAAAAATCATATGTATAGATTGATATATATGACATATAGATTGATATCTAGATGAATATATAAGGATAGCTCAAGGTATATATAATATAATTTAGATGATATATGCTGTTAGATTTGAGGGTTTAAATATATTAAGATATTATACAGTGTCCACCTATAAAGAGTGCTCACTAAATAAGGGTAAAATAGTAATTATAGGAATTACTACTAAACCCTAACCTTAGTTAGTATTTTATAAATATGATTAGACTATTATACGATAGACAATATATACAATAGATAACTGAGATTTAAAAAGAGATTTGAGATGTTATGAGGAGAATACCTGCGAAGTAAACTGTAGTCGCATTTGAGAGAAAATTTATGTTGTGAAAACCTGATATACACCTATTACACTATGTGTATTTCATTCAATTAGTGGTCTTAATTAAAATTGGATCAGCTTTTACAATTATAAAAAATATGTATACCATATAGCTTAGATATACCTAATTGAAGTATCTAGTGAAAAGTATATCTACCATTTCATATGGTTTTTTTTTTTTTAATATTTACAGCACATCTATATATATTACATAATTATCTTTCACATAAAATTGGATTTGCAAATAAATTGAAATTTTAAATCAATATATATTAGCCTATTTATCATTTATTGTAATTTCAAAGGTAAACAACAATAAAATTTAAGTGTCATCTATGGTGCAATGTACTCAATTATAATATAAAGATATAATTGTAATAAGATTTTACTTAAAATTTATGGATACTACTAGTTGCTCCTAATGTAAAATCAATATATATAGGACAGATTTGAGAAAAAAGAAATATTAAATTAATATTCGAAACGGGGTTCTTTTTGACCCAAAAAAAAGCCACAAATTTGGCAAATCTTCTAGTTGGTGCATTAGTTACACTAACTAATCATTAGTTTGAAAAAGCAAAATATTGAAATACTTATTCACCACATGGCTTTAGGTTCTTTGCATATGCTGAATATGAAGTTAATTATGGCTTAATTTCAATGATGGCTGTTGGGGTATTAAATAAAACACGAGAAATTATATCACACGTAAAGTCTAATACTTAACAAGCTAATTAATATGATTTAATTAATTAGCTGAGATATTGTCGTTTACTTATTGGTTAATATTAATTAAAAAATCACATCTTCTTTATGTCTTGCCTATGAGCTATGGGTTTTTCTATGAAAAAACAGAGAAGTACACAATCTGAAATCCACAGCAGTTATGCATGACATATATATAGTATAATATGTGGCATTATATGATATTATATATATATATATATATATATATACATATATAGCATTATATGTGGCATCTGTATATACGTATTTGCAATTAATTAATTTTCATAAGCCACATGAACAATAAATATATTATATATATGGGGAATTTGGAATTTTGGATTATATGGTGTACACATGATTCATGGGTTTACAAAAGTAAAAAGGTAGGGAGATAATTAGGAGAGGATTGTACATCAATAGGTGATGAGGTCTTTCTTTACGAATAACTTAATTACTAGTTTTTGGGGTAGACAAATAAAAACCAATCCTTTCAAAGAATATTATTTAGATACTCAACGTAACATTAGCTTTATCTGAAAGCATCTACCCAGCCGCATGGGTGTCTATTTTCCTGAGAAAACGCCAGAAAATTGAATTGACGTATTGCCATCTTGATTGTTTACAATAAGCATGTGACTAAAATCCCACAATAAAAACTGGAAAGTGAGATACATTCACACACACGCACACATACTTTTTTTCTTTTCATATCAGTAACTCGATCACACTTTATATTAATATTTTTTTTTTAACTAGCGATTATGTAGTAGTATAAAAGAAGTGAAACATAAATAACATAAATTTCATAACTTTGCAAGCAGATTCAATGTAGATATAAATAAATACAAGTACGTAGTTATTATGTCAGGTATCCGCATGGACCAGTTACAAGATTAGTCAATTTATCTTACTAATATGATTAAATTATCGAAATTAATTATCTTGAATAATTAGTATTTCAGCCTAGAAAGCGCAGGCTCAAATTTTATTTGGCATCAGTGAAGCGACACTATAATATGAATGCAAAATTGATTAAATGACCACTCAATTTTTAATTCATGAAAATAAAAAAAAATCTATGCATAATTTATTCATGGTCCAAACTAAGAGGAAAATAGCAAAGAGAATAGAATTGTAGGAAAACAATATATATATATATATATATATATATACATATCAGTGAGTCCTCCCGCTTGAAGATTTTTAACAACATCGATCCAATGACGTACACGTTTTAATTAACTAGCTAGACTATAACTAAAATGTATATTGCACCTTCAAATATCAAACTATTAATTTCTTTTTTTAAAAAAAATAAATTAGTTTAAGCTTGCATTAAAAGATTTTGCAACAAGAAATTGTGAAAATTCCTGTTAGGGATATGCATGCAAAAGCAAAGCATAAAAAAGACGAACAAATCCCAATCAATGATGCTATTGGGCCAAGGGAGACTACAGGTTGGCTGGAAGCACAGGATGAAGGGATTGAGATTAAGAGGAGACCTTAGAGAATGAAGAAGGCTCCCGATTGGCTTGCTAACTACAACACGTGTAATTGAATCTTCCTTTGGATCAACAATAATAGATTTGTCAAGGTCGTGCATGACTATGAGTGGGAATGAATTCAAGAGTTTTTTATTCGCTTGTCGTTAGGGCGTGTTTGGATATTTGTTTTCTTTTCCTTTGTTTTCTGCTATGTTGTATAAAGTTTAAAACTTCTTGTAATTCTATATGTTTTTTGGTGGAAATGAATTGGGAGTGACTCTATTAAAAAAGAGTTTCTATAAGCCTTAGGCTAACATTTAGTGCTTTCATTCTTCATGGTCGAAGGAACCTATTTACACAAACTTGATGATACTTGCAAGGATTTGGAAACATGAATGTCTGCTTTGGAGCAATCGATACAACAAGTCTATGAAATGCTCAAGCAGGTTCTGAATCAATGTCCTCCACCTTCTACAAGCTTAGTGTCTTCTTCACAACCAACGATTGCACTACCCCCTGTTGAGACATATGGAGCTCTATTGGTGAATGTCAATTTCTCATTGACTAAAGGTATGAGAATCGAAATACCTCACTTTGATGGCATTAATGTTGAGGACTTGGTCTTTAAGATTTAGGAATTTTTTATGCTTACAAAACACCCATGGAACTTAGAATCAAGATAGCCTCTTTCCACATAAGTGGACCAGCTTATTCATAGTATAAATGGCTTATGAAAGGGGATTTAGTTTTTTCTTGTAAAGCTTTTCTTAATGCTTTGCTTTTACAATTTGGTTCCACACTTTATGATGACCCTAGAACTACATTAAATGAGTTAAAACAAGATACCAAGAGTAGTTTATGAAAGTCCAGGGGCTATCTGAAAGTTAGTTAACAAGTTTATTCAATGCTGGTCTAAAACCCTATTTACGATATGAATTATTGTTAGCACAACCTCAGCCATACTTCTATGTCGTATCTTTAGCCAAACTCCATGAAAGGAAGCACCAACAATTGCAAAAATCCATCCATTCACCTTGACCATATAACCCACAAACAACCAAACCTTCTTTAACCTCTTCCTTCAACCTAAACATTACTACCCTACTTCCAGCCTTACCTGCACCCTCATCTACTTCCACCCAAAAACCTGCCATCACACCCATCAAGAAACTCTTTGCAGCTAAAATTAAGGAAAATAAAGACATAGGTCTTTGTTATTATTGTGATAACAAATATCTCCTTCCCACAAGTGCCCCAATACTCTTTACTTGTTACTGAGTCAAGATGAGCTCACTAAAATTATAAAAGACACACTTTTAGGCAAAGTGATCATATAAGAATATTCAGCAACCTGAAGTAAGCTTGATGGCGCTTGAAGGAGAGTTCCAAACTAATACTATTCACTTTTATGGCTACCTGGGTCATTCTAAGGTCCATATTTTGGTTGATACAGGGTCTACACATAACTTTATACATCCATCATTGGCAACCTCTCGTTTATGCATCACAAACACACTTACCCATTTCAAGTTGTTGTTGGCAATAGAGATTACTTAAAATGTCATTCCAAGTGCTATGAAGTTCCTCTCTCTATATAGGGGCATCATTTTATCGTTGATTCGCACATTCTTGATGTACATAGAGCTGATATTGTGCTCAGAGTTTCGTGGTTAACCATGTTGGGGCCATTCACCACAAATTTCCAAGACCTAATGATGTCCTTCTCTTAAAAAAACATGGTTGTAACGTTGCATTGGCTTTCTTTTATAAGAATCACACCACTAAACCTATCACAGCTATAGACTCTGCTATTATCACACTCCATCTTGTACTACTATTTTATTGCTATGATTTCAAAGGACGCACAACATGAGGAAGATGTGCCTCTATCCATTTCGGCTATCCTTAATACTTATAAAGAAGTTTTTGTTAAACCAAACTCACTTCCACCAGAGAAAGGCATTGAACATTAGATTCACATATGACCAAACTCCACACCAGTGAATGTAAAACCATATTGCTACCCCTACTTCCAAAAAACAAAAATAGAAAGAATGGTCCAAGAGATATTTGATCATAGCCTCATCCAAAAAAGTCACAGTGCATTCTCCTCCTTTGTTTTACTTGTCAAGAAAAAAGACGAGACCTGGTGCTTCTACGTTGATTACAGAGCCCTCAACTTCATTACAATCAAGGATAACTACCCCATTCCCACCATTGATGAAATTATGGATGAGCTAGTTAGTGCTACAATCTTTTCTAAGTTAGATCTCCATTCAGGATACCACTAGATTCGAATGGCCAAGTATGATATACACAAGACATCATTTTACACTCCATTAGGTCACTATGAATTTTTGGTAATGCCCTTTGGACTGACGAATGCTTCAGCCACCTTTCAAGCAATCATGAATGATCTGTTTCAGCCATTTTTGCAAAAAATTGTGGCAATTTTTTTTTATTGATATCCTTATTTATAGCCTATCTCCTGAGGAACATCACAAACACCTCTAATAGGTACTGTACTGCCTCTTTAAGAATTAATTTTTTGCTAAGCTATCTAAATGTATGTTTTTGCAAAAGTTTTATAGAATATTTGAGCCGTATAGTGAATGTGTGTAGATCCTCACAAGATTTCAACTATGACAACATGGCCCATACCCACTAATATCAAACAGTTGCGAGGATTTCTCGGCTTCATGGGCTACAATTAGATGTTCATTAAAAATTACGCCTTTATAGCATCACCATTGACTAACCTTTTGAAGAAAAATGCATTCAAATGGATTGATAATGCTACTGTGGCCTTCGTCCAGCTCAAAGAAGTAATGACCAAAGCTCTCATTTTGTGTTTACCTAATTTTTCCAAGACATTCTACATAGAGACAAATGCATCTAGTACATGCATTGGAGTAGTTTTGTTGCAGGATTGACATCCCTTGGCATACTTCAGTAAAAAGCTTACCACCCATCTAGCATCAGCTTCTGCTTATGTATGTGAACTGTATGCCATCACTTAAGTCGTGGATAAGTGGAGGCATTACCTACTTGGAGAAAATTCATCATTGTTACAGACCATAGAAGCCTTAAAGAACTAATGAGCCAATGTGTCCAGACCCCGAAGCAACACTATTACTTAAGCAAGTTATTAGGATTCCATTATTAGAATATCTATAAGCTGATGAGCCACAATATAATTGCAGATGCTTTGTCAAGTCAATTCAAAGATGACAGACCATATACTCCTTCATTGCTTCAGCTCTCAACAATGCACTACCAACCGATTGATATTATGCACAACGAGAATCGGTATTTGGATAAACTTTAACAACTATATGAAGCCCTAAAAAACGGCACTGTTCCTCATGGATTTTGGGTAAGAGAAGGTCTGATCACCTTCAAAGGGAGGCTCTACATTCTTCATCAATCAAACTTAAACAAATGTTGTTGCAGGAGTGCCATTTGACCCCTTTAAAAGGACGTGCAAGGACCACAAAAACCTACATGAAGATAGCAACCCGCTTTTACTGGAAAGGGCTTCGGGAGGATGTCAAATCTTATATTTCCAACTGTACAACCTGTCAATAGATGAAGTATATAACTAACAAGCTAGCAGGTTTATTACAACTTATTTTGCTACCTTCATCTTGTTGGGAAGACATTTCTATAGACTTCATTAGTGGTCTACCATTTTCAAAAGGGAAGAAAATTATTCTAGTTGTAATCGATAGGTTCACAAAATATGGCCATTTTGGAACACTACCAAACCACTATGATGCCTCAATGGTAACAAAGGTCTTATGTAACATGATGGTCTCCATTGTTTCCCAAAATCCATTATATCTGATAGAGACCTAATCTTCTTAAGCAAGTTTTGGCATGAGCTATTTCGAAGTAGTGGAACCACACTAAGGTACAACATGGCTCATCACCCATAGACAGATGGCCAAACCGAGGTGCTTAATAAATGCCTAGAACAATACCTCCATTTGTTCATGTCAGAGGTTCCTAGGAGTTGGTACGATTACCTGATCTGGGCTGAATGGTGGTACAACACTTCACACCACTTTGCTATCCAAATGACTCCTTTCCAAGCATTGTTTAGCAAGCAACCTTCTACAATTCCAGGGCTCAACCTCACAAACCCCAAGATGGTAGTTGTAAAAGAGCTGGTTAATGACAGAAACATGAATTATGGAAATACTCAAAAGGAACTTAACTCGAGCACAATACAAGATGAAGAAATATGCTGATCAACATTGAAAAGAAGTGCAGTTTGAAGTGGGAGAGTGGGTGTTGCTTAAGTTGCAAGCGTATAGACAAACGACAATAGCTGAAAGGAAGAATCGCAAGCTGGTAAAAAGATATTATGGGCCTTTCTAGATTGAACAAAAAATTAGGACAAGTTACCTATAAACTACAACTTCCCTAAGACTCAAAGGTCCAATTGGTCTTCCATGTATCCCTCCTCAAAAGGTTTCATGGAGATGCAACTAAGGTGACGTAGCAATGGCCCCCAATAATGTCTGTAGCTTTCACAAACTAGAGAAAGGATTCCCAAGGAAATAAGCAAGTACTAGTCAAGTGGAAAGGATTAGCAGGAACTAAGGCTACTTAGGAACTGGTGGAAGAACTCACCTAAAGGTTTGCAACTCTCAACCTTGAGGACAAGGTTATGTCTCAAGGGGTAAGCATTGTTAGGGACATGCATGCAGAAGGCAATCATCAGAAAGATGAACATAGCCCAATCAGTGATGCCATTGGGCCAAAGGAAACTAGAGATCAGATGGAGGCCTAAAATAGAGGGACTGAGATTAAGAGAAAACCCAAGAAAAAGAAGAAGGCTCCCAATTGGCTTGCTGACTACAACACTTGTAATTGAATCTTCTTCGGGATTAACAATAACAGAATTGTCAAGGTCGTGCATGGCTGTGAGTGGGAATGAATTCAAGAGTCTGTTATTCGCTTGTTGTTAGGGCATGTTTGGATATTTATTTTTCTTTTCCTTTGTTTTTTGCTATGTTGTATAAAGTTTGAAACTTCTTCTAATTCTGCATTTTTTTTTTTTTTTTTTAATTTTGTGGACATGAATTGGGAGTGACTCTACTTGAAAGAGTTTTTGTGAGCCTTAGGCTAACAATTCCCCATCATTAGAATATGCCATTTCTATACCAACATGTTTATACAAAATAAAGAGCTGTCCATGTGAAAACTCCCCATCATTAGAATTAGGCATTTCTTTACCAACATGTTTACACAAAATAAAGAGCCTGTCCATGTGAAAGTCCCCATGATATGAAGTTACATCTATGAACAGCTTCAACGTAGGTAGTAAACTCTTCGCTGGTCAATTTAAACCCGGAATTAGATTGCCTGCCTTCACCTAGAAAACTCCTGAAAACATGGATCTCCCGTGTTCTTTAACAAGTGTGACCCTTTTGCCTATAGAATCTAACTAATTAATCCTGAAGCCTAATCGATCAATGCATATTAAAATGGCTTCACTACATGTACAAAAGCGTATGTTCAAATAACAATAATGCAAAGTAGAGTGAGAATTAAAGAGATGGTATACGTAAAGATCATATATAAAAATGCAAAACACGAGGGTTGTTAAATTCTCAAAAGCTTTACTTTTCATGCAGTGGGATTTTAACAAATTTGATGATCGACGTACGATGCAATTATAACTTTTTCCGTACCCTATTTATTATTAATTAATAAATCTCCATTCTTATGATTATTATACTCATGCTTTGTCTTCTGCGAGTCGTATTATCGAGTTTAATTAGTTGGGGTTTAGACAACACAAGAAGTTGCCGCTAGCTAGGATGTCTAATTATGAGTTGAACCTGAAACTAGAAAACAATATGAAACTGGTAAAGATACCAGAATAGTAAATACCTTTATTTTTCTCCTGTTCTCACCTTCAACATACACGAAGATCGATCATATAAGGCAAAAGGAAAATAGTCAAAACCTCACCTAGCAGCTGGTGGGATATCGCTGACAATATTGGAGGCTTAAGTACTTAACCTTTGAAAAATTTGAGCCCTTCTCTTTAGAGAATAATGGTTGCCTACCTATAGAAGATAAAACCTGTGAAACACACTTCACTCCATAATGCCAAAAAAGAGTCTATGATTATGGTTTACGCAAATAAACTCTTTAGTTTTATGTCTGGTGATGAACTGGTGATGAACTGATGATGAGCAAGCCCTTTTCTCTTTTCCTTTTTCTTTCAAGTAAAAACAATTTTAGTCTGGACTCTCATTCAGATTTCAATATATAATCAAGTTTGATTTAGCAAGGCTTTGCTTTGTTTTGTTTCGTCTATCAAGAAGCCATTTACAGCAAAGTTCAATCAAGGACTTTTTCCAATTGTCACCCATTTTATGTATAGATATTCTAACTAAGTTTAGACAGTTACAAATTTTGGTGATCAGATCCTACCATGACATGCATAGAATTTCTTTAATTACTTTTAAAGAAGATAATTATATAGTACTGAGTTGCAAAAAATGTTGACCTGCTTTATTTTTATTATAATTCTGAATTCTGATAACAAATATATATTTAAAAAAATAAATTAAAATCTTTTCTATAGCAGTATAGTCAAAATTCGGGGGCCATTAGTTAGCTGTTTATTCTTTTCAGGCTATTCAACTTTAGACAAGTTTTAAACACTACTGTTGTAAATTAAACTTCTCTTTTTCTATTCTTAATTAATTATTTGGCCCATTTCCATGCATGCAAGAAAGGACTTTCTACGTATTTGACTTAGTATTATAAAATCGTCACTTTAATTATTTTCTTCTTCATTATTTCCTTGCATGAATTGAAGTGACAGCTTAGTATATGCTAACAAATTCATTAATTTGTTGTGTATATGTTTACTGGGACCACGATGTAAGAAAACAAGTAATCTGGGATAAGTGGGGCCATGTACCTTCATAAATTATATGACCATGTCCACCCTGCAGGTTACTTCAAGACTATTTAGATGTCAAGTCCTATGCCAGCTTTGATTTTAATAATTGAAGCTTAGCATTCTCTTTAACTAAATTTTAATGTCGCGGGATTAAATATTATTAATGCCCCCAAACTTTTTAGTATTAATTTGACAATCTCATGTCGCCTTGTCGTTTATTATGTTTTGTGGGGGAGGTTTACAGCTAGCCGATTATGCTATTATTTAAGACTTGCAATTATTTGTATCATTTTGCTCACAATTTGATCTTACAATGTTTCATGGTATTATTGAATTTTCTTTCCTTCATTGATTTAGTTCTTTACGTTCACTGCTCTTCTCTATTAAACCTTTGTATAGATAATTAAGGAATTCATCATTCCAGTTAATTAGTACGTACGAGCTTGGAGAAGAAGTGACTATACGAAGCAATAGTCATCCATCGGCATTTTGTGTTTGTGGTGAAACTTATTTTTAAGATATATAAAATAAATTATATTAAAATCTTAAATTTCATATATTGATTAGGATTTACAATATATATATGTATATAGGCCCTTGACACTTGAGAGGTTATATTAATTTACCGAGTTTTATGACAACCTCCAATCTTGTTCACCTCTTCCTGTTTGTCAAATTGCCTGATTAATCCTCTCAAGGTAAGTCTCTTTCGTCGAGCATCAATGGCAATGAAATGATTGCTAATTAACTAATGTAATACATACTTATATATATATATGTATATATATATATACATATAAATATATATAGTGTTAATTTATCCATATTCTGAATTCAGATAGTATATAAAATGCAGTTTAACTTGCAGTTGTACGTGCACTTACCATCAAGAACTAAACAGAAACCCTATTGCTAGGTTCTGCAGCTTTTGCTGTCTTTTGGGTTTTTTCATGAATAGTTGTTTGTGTCTTTAGGTTTCAAACTGACACCTTCTCTTTGTGTTTTTCATAGCAATCTCTCCTTGTTTTATTCATGCAATAAGTCTCCTTTTATCTATCTATCTATATATATATATATATATATATATATATATATATATATAAAGAAACAGATTAGACATTTCAGGGAGATGAGAGCGCACGTGTTAATTGAAATAGATGGACTGAATATTGATATGTCCGATTGACAGGCTAGTATTTTAGTTGTGGCGGTGATGTTTTATATAGATGTTCATTTTAAAGTTTATATATAAAAAATTGGATCATGTATAAAACATTAAAATTTTTGTACTAAACACATGACTAATAATACATACATAAGTCTGAGAATTTTTTTTTTTTAATTATATATGTATCTTATACATATGAATAAGTTTCGAAATACTTAAACATCAGAACGCGCTATCCTATATATCAAATTGATTTTGTTCAAGTAACAGAATCTATATCTAAGAATGTTCAACCACCTTTGTTGATGATCAAATTGTTTTGAATCTTGTAATATATTTTTGGTCTTTCGGATAGTGAAAACCTTAGTCATATGATTAATTAATTATTGTTATAATAGATATTATACGTATTTTCAACTATTAAATTATCGATAATTGTGTATGGTTATTATGAACTAGCAGTTCAAAATACATACAACATATGCTATAATTTATAAAGATCTAAATAACTCTATTGAAATGGTTATACGTGTGTTTAATTTCCAATTCCAATTTTACTATAAGCTCTCTCTGTGACTAAATGTTGACATCTCAACTCTAGTACGACCATCCTAACCATAAAAACTGACCACCAACTATATTTAATATATTGTTGCTTCTCAACCAAAATACCTCTCTTATTAATTCACCTCTTTCTCTAAATTAATTTCCAAACCAATGTATCATATCCATGACAGTTTTCATTTTAATTGATGGCTGCAATTCTGGTAATGCACGGTCTTATTTAATTATATACAATTCGATGAAAAAGTTCCATATATATATATAGTAATCAATTTGTTCAACGAAAAGAAAAAAAAAAAAATGAACCCTTGATTACGAAACTGAGAGTAACAAGATTTCTCTTTCTCTCTCTCTCTCGTTGTCATTTGGGGATGTGTCCCATTACTAACTACCCTAACAACGGACACTTTAATTGTGAAATTAAGAATTAATGTTTCAAAGTCTAAAGTGTAATTAATTAGTGTTGGCGGCATAGGCTTATATCATTCTTCCTAAGAATGACATTAGAAAGTGCCACGTATGACGTCCCATAAAAAAACACACACACACACGCCTTAGTGTGCTGTGCTAGGATATCTACCTTATAACAACCTTATATGCTTAGTTGCTTATTACTGTTCTTGTCCTTCACTCTATTATATGTCTCCCGCTTCACCACCCTCCTCAATACAATTTTGTAGAGGCGCTTCCACCATTTTTAATTTCACCCATATGATTTTTTTTTTAATTAAAAAAGTATTCATGTTGTGAATATGTATTTTCTATTAATTAATGACAAAGAATGGATTTAAAGAAGGATACGGGAGTGGTCATTTCCCTTGAATTTTTAAAATTTTAATTTTTATATATAATATTATATGCTTAATTTATTTTTTTAATTTATAAGAATTTGTTTTCTTTTTATTGTAAAAATTTATTTTCTTTAGTTTAAATTTTTTATTCAAAGATTTTTGTCTTACTTATAATCAAATCTTATATTTGTCCTTGATTAACAAAGTGATTTATGATAATGTTATAATGCCTTAATGGACATTATTTTACATATTATTAAAACGATTAATTAGGAAATTAACATGTCTTTTTATGCCGCCATAGGCACATAATGGTGTCTAGGGTTTAAGATGATTGTTTACGATGTAATCATGGTTAGTGATTAATGATTACATAAGCTTAATTAACCCATATATATGGAACCAAAGATGCTTTGCTTCTAACTCGGCAACTTAGTACTTGTTTGACTAATGAAGTATATATATATTCCATATAGCTAATTAAATAGACTAATCAATCTTCGAAATCGATGCACATGATCAGCTCAATTCTATCTTTTTCACGCAAAGATCATAATTCCCTTCTTTTATTTCAAAAAATAAAGAAATAAAATCCCTATATTGTAGGCGGCACGCGCCCTGAAAAGAAAAATAATATAAAATTGAAATGTTGTAATTAAATTTATAGCTAAAGAAAAAAAATAATTAAAAAAATTTTGAAAAAGAGAGGAAGAGGGAGAGTGGTGCCGGTTAGTAACTAAAAGTGGTTGCTCCATCGTCCATCAGCCAAAACAAATGATTAGAGTCAAGGAATTTGGAGCATAAAGCAAATCATTAGTGCTGTGACCTGTGGGCGTTTCTTAACTAATTCTATTCATTTTCTTTCGCTATACTTCCATCACCTTAATTAATAACAAACATAAATCTATATATATATATATATATATATATTTTGTAATCTTCAAGTCATTCATTAATTAATATACTCATCTACGTATAAAGCTCTATATACAGACACTAATAATATTAGTAATTACTCACTTCATCGCTTAAAGTTAATCCTATGTAATAACAGCTCTTCCATAAAATTCGATAGTTAGTATTAGATATTACAGAAAAGTTAACGACTTACGTTTAAAGTTGACTTATCAAAATAGATAACTCTTATATACTGAAATCAATAAAAATAAATAATTTTTTTTATTTGATGATTAAAATTTGTTTACAAATAAACTAGAGGGTTGCAGGATTTGTAATAAATTTAGCTATAGTCACTACTGAATCTGGGTTTGTAATAGTTCTCGTAGGGAAACTGCGCATCGTGGGATTGAGCAGTTGCTTCATTTAAGTCGTTAAATTAAATTTTAAAATTTTCACATTTTTTGACTATGCACAATTACCAATATTAACTTGAATCATCATATCATATATTTCTTTTAAATTTTACCGTCAAATTTATATGTATTTTTTTACATGCATTGAATCTAAATACTTTGTATCATGATTGTGTTAAATATGTTATGATTATATTTGCAACAACCATTTTAATTTATTTATAAGCTTGCTTGGGAAACATTTTTACATGTGAAATATACTTGATGATGAGATAGTATAGAAAATTTGAAAATTTTACGACGTAACGCCGTTGGATCGATGGTTACGTGTCGTTGAAGATGGGGTCTCTGACTCTCAGTTGCACCTTAAAAATATTGAAAAATATAAGTATACTTAAAGAAGTAAATATATGATATTATGACCTAACTTCTAGAAATAATCATAAAATAGTACAGTTGAATTCTGATTAAATTATTATTTAGGTAGGTTCCGTCCAATTAATTAATGCCTTCTCATTATCTATCTGACAAATATAACCTTTGTCGGAATTTGTTAGGTAGACCAATTCCATAAATAATATGACCTGCTATTAATTAAACATTTCACATTCTGATTTTGGTGCTAATCAAATTAGGATATTAATTTTTTTACACATGATATAATTTTATTTAAAAATCATGACAGTAAAGATAGAAGAAATTATACTTAAGTTTAATCCAATTTTGTATACTATCTAGCTTGTTTGCATTAATTATTTTGGGGCAATATTGAATTTCTAATGTGTCATTTATCAAGTAAAGGCATTAAACTAATTTATTTGAATATAGTTAAAGAAATTCCCCTCAATTAAAAAATTTATAGAAATGCTTTGTGTTAATTTTTTTTTTATGTACATAAAATTTACCTTATATATACTTGTATGGATGGCTGAAGTGCGAGTCATATCGAAACAATTGAGCTTTAGAGGTAAGATATTACTTCTTCTTTTTTTCCCTTATTGTTGCACAAATTTTCAATGAAAGTTGAAGTGATCCACTTTTATAGCAGCTTGGCCTATTTAATATGAGCAAATATTTCTCATTTCACAATTAATTATCATGATTAATTACAACGCCATTAATCAATTGATCAAATGGTATAAAGTGGCCTTTAATTATCTTCATAAAAAACAACCAGCTAGAGTGATCGTTCACCCACTTCAATAATAATTCATGTCAATGACTGCTTTAGTTTTTAATAGGCTAGCTAATCTTTAGGGGCTAGGTTAATCACTGTTCTATAATGACTAATTAATCGACATCCCAATTAGAATGCATCTCTAATTTTTAGATGTTGTCCTTGTCAACAGTTTTGCACGAAAAAGTATTATCACATTGAGTTTTTTTCGTACTGAAATGTATATTTACCTAATTTAAGAATATTGATAAAGTTTTGATTGATTAAACACACATTATAGCGCTCTTCATATATAGTAAAATTGAATATAATATCAAGTGCTATACATACCCGATTTCAAGGGAGAGTAAGAAATGACTGAACGATTACGCAGGACATTTTGTCCATGCATTAGTAATTAAGTCCACATATATTCCCTCCTCAGGGATAGTGATCTCATGCTGTAATAATCAAACCTTAAAATATGCTATTATTCTTAAAAAAAAAAAATTAAGTTTCTTGAAATTCCTGTCAAATCACCAATAGATGGTTTTGCGTAATAAATGAAGAAGAAGAAGAAGAAGATGAAGAAGAAGACAATTCTATGACTGACATCTTTCCTATGTATATATATAAACTGATCAACATATTCAAGCAATTCATCTCGTAATTTAATAATAAGCTTTTCTTAAAAAAAAAAAATTGCCTATTTTGGAATATTTCTTAATCACTCTGGGATGGCTTGTTTCACAATTAATTGAAGAAAAAGAAAGAATGAGGAGGAAGAGATGAACAAGAAGGAAATAAAGCTGCGCAGCACATTTTCTCCATGCATTATTATTTAGTCCAAATTTGTCGTCGGAGAGTGTCATCAGATGTAATCAGTATCCGTGGTTCAATCATTTTGTTAAATATTAACTATTTTGTAATTTTTTTTTCTAATCACCATTGGATGGCTTGGTTCATAAGTCAATCCTTCTTTGCCAAGGAATTCCATTTATCCCTATGTTTATTAATTAATTATGATAAATTTAAAGTAAATTATTCCCCTCTCTGAATTAATTACATGATCTCGTGTGTGAATATATATATATATATATATATATATATAAAATATAATATAATATCTTTTTAGTCATTCATTTATTACAAAATTATCATTTTGACCCTTCGCTTATTGAATTGACTAAAATAGTACTTCACTCATTAAAAAATGTCGCATATAGTTCTCCAATTTTTCAAAAAAGTAAATAATCTTAAATTTAGGATTTATAATTTATTAGAGAAATTAAATTTAGTCATTTTTTAAAAAGTGCATAATTCAATGTAATATTTTTCAATGAATGAAAGATTAAAAATAAGTTTACCCTTTATATCCATATATATATATATATATATATATAATTTTTCATTCATTAAAATACTTATAATAATTTCACTCACTGAAAAACTAAAAATTTATATTTTTTTTATATATATATAGTAAACTTATTATATCGTGACATCAATAAGTATTATATTAAAATAAAATTAAATGAATAAAAATAATAATTATAAGTTTCTGTAATGTGAATAAACATGATGAAGACGAAGGCGATAACACTAGTAAAAAATTGTTTCTGAAGAGTTTGAAGCAAAAATAGTTGATGCATCGCAGGATGGTGATATCACATAAACAAAAGCAGGGGTCAAGGGTGACTCTAACTATACTACATATTGCCTATTGGTGGTTGTGTATAAATGTGACAATTAAGGGTTGTTGCTGATGCAAGACGGTCAAAATAATAGCAACGATGGTGATGGTGATTCAATATTCATCACACTCCTTCAATATTCTTCAATATCTCCTCGTAATTCCCAGCTAATTCTGTCTTTATATTTAAATATTTTTTTACTAATATATATATATATATATATTCTGCATATATATCTACAGTTAAACTCAATTATTTATTTCTAGTCCTCGTCGCCATATATGGAAAGTGATCATCACCTATTACTATCACAACTTAATTTTTGAAAATTTATTTTTGGATATTCTTTCTGTATCATATATACATGTGTCCCAATAGGCAAACCCTTTCATAAATAAGTTTTGATATTTCCAAAGAGAGATGGTTGATATAGACTAATCAGAGTACATCATGTAGTATCTCTCAGCTATCTACGTAAAAGATATATAAATGAGAGTTGGGTATAATTAGGTATGTAATCCTCGTCTATGAAAAAGTCGATCTCATCTCTATAATCACGTATATATATAGATTTAAGATGTTTGTCGTGGGATAAACATTAATATGGATTTGATGTATGACTGAAATCAAATAGCAAGTAACGGGCCCTGAAAGCACTAGCCCTACCCGCACCATGGCTTTAAAATGGTTCTTGTTGGGGTGGTTGCAGGAGAGAGAGAGAGGATGGTCCATGGTTGTTTAAGAGGTGGTTTTCCATGGAGATTTTAAGGTCAGAGGTCGTAGTTATGGATGTGGGCGTGCGCCCTTACTCTTACTCTTTGTTCTCTGCTTCATCACAACCTTCGTTTTAAGGGGTGGGACCCCTATGTGATACCCGCATACACATGGGCCCCACCTTCCCTGTTTTTCCCTAGTGCCCTTTCTCCTTCTTTCTTGGTAGGTGGCTCCTCCCTCTCTCCCTCTTCCCCTCTCCCACACTAGAACTAACCCCACTCTATTTTTTTTTTTTTTTTGTTGAAAGCTTGGATCCCTCAGTACTAGAGAAAGACATAGACCAAAGCTTCAAATACTAAAAGCTCTGAATTTCTTTTAAATTTGTTAATATGTGTTTTAATTAGACAATTTTTTGATAGTGAAAATTTTGATCATATTATTTTTAAAATTAAAATATATATGTCTTGCAGTTGTGTCTGTCATGCAGTTAAAGAGAGATAAATTGAAACTTATGAGGTTTGAGATTACTAATTTTTTTTTTCTTCAACTGCATCAAATTTTTCTCTCAATTTATTTGTTTGTCACTTGTAAAATTAAAAGATGTTTTGATTGAAATTTTTATAATGTTTGTTGTTAGTATAGTTGAATTCCTATTCTGAAACATGGATTAGACTGGGAGACACACAAAGTAAGCAGCTCAAAGAAAAATTTTAATACTGTGTTATTTTTTTGGTTTTATGCGCTTTGCATTAATCATTAAATTAGAAAAAAAAGTAGTGGGATCAAATCCAAACTAATTGTGTATTTAATTAAAGTAAAACATATTTTAAGTGAGTTTGGAGTATTTTTCCCTACGAAGTATATAATGATAATGATAATATATAATTTTGTAATACCCATATGGTACGTCCCTTTAGATATTAAAAACTATGTCTCTATGACGACAGCCAATTTGATACAGGAAGAATAATAAAATATTAATTCAACCACTCAAAGCGCTATTTAATAATTTTAAAAATTTTTCTCGTGGATCTTTTGGTCCTTTCTGTCCCACACCACGTATATATAGTCTTCCTCCATCCCAGTACACCACCCCATTATCTTCCCTTTTCCTTCCTTCTTCCTTTCTTGTTATCTACCTATTCTCTCTTCTAACTCTAAATGTTCTCTCTCTCTGCTTGGGTCCCCAGAAAATTGAGTTGAAAGCTGAAACCACTAGCTAGCTGGAACCCCACTTTCTTCTCTTTTGGTTCTTCGTCACCTGAATGCCGGAAAACATGAGCATTTCTGTGAATGGACAATCTCAAGTCCCTCCTGGCTTCAGGTTCCACCCAACCGAAGAGGAGCTTCTGCAGTACTACTTGAGGAAGAAGGTCTCCTACGAGAAGATTGACCTCGATGTCATTCGCGACGTCGATCTCAACAAGCTCGAGCCATGGGATATTCAAGGTGACGATCATATATATAAGAACCTTTTTCTCCTTTCTTCCTCTTCTGCTACTTCTTCTTACTTTGCTTTTTCATACATATCCATATGCATCATTAAAAAATTAATGTTGACTTGGATTTGGGTTTCTATGTTTCTGGCAGAAAAGTGTAAGATAGGAACCACCCCACAAAACGATTGGTACTTCTTCAGCCACAAAGACAAGAAGTACCCCACCGGAACCAGAACTAACCGTGCCACGGCGGCCGGATTCTGGAAGGCCACCGGCAGGGACAAGGTGATATACAGCAACGGGAAGAGGATCGGAATGAGGAAGACCCTTGTCTTCTACAAAGGCCGAGCCCCTCATGGCCAGAAATCTGATTGGATTATGCACGAATATAGACTGGACGACAACACCAGCGACGCCAGTATCGTAAGTGTATATATACGTATATAATATATACATATAACCCAAGCAACCGCATTTACGTTCTACACAAATCATTGAACTTAGCCTCGTCAATTTGGTTTGATTCTTTTGGACTAAAATTGGTGCCAGCTAGCTATGAATTCGTAATTGTTGGTAAAAAGTCAATTGATAAGAGCAAATATTATCCTTTTTAATTCACCTGAGTTCAGTTCTTCCAGAGAAGTATAGTATGAGAATTGCCATGTGTGAGCTTCGAGCATTGCAAGAAGTTCTAAGATTTTCTTCGTGCCAAATTGATTCAGGTGTCGAATGTGATGGGAGATGGAGCCCAGGAAGAAGGATGGGTGGTGTGCAGAATATTCAAGAAGAAGAACCATCTGAAAAACCTAGAGAGCCCCTTATCTTCGTCCATTATCACCGGAGAAAGCACCAGAAGATCAAGCAACATGTTCGAGTCCGGCGATGAGGAGGGAGCCTTGGAGCAGATACTTCAGCAAATGGGAAGAAGCTGCAAGGAAGAAAACGAAGCGAATTACAGCAACAATGGAAGATTCGCTATGGCATGCTTCAACAATGGCGGTAATAATAATAACAACAATAATATAAGCTACCATGAAAGGTTCTTGAAGCTGCCAAGCTTAGAAAGCCCAAAATCAACAAGCTTAGAAAATAATAACAATGGGTACCACCCCATTATTCCAGACATGGAAGGGTCGTTTACGACCGTTCATCAAATGGACACATCTCACGGTGGTGGGCTCGCCAACTGGGCGGCTCTGGATCGGCTCGTGGCTTCGCAGCTCAATGGCCAGACCGAGGCCTCTAGGCAGCTAGCCTGCTTCAATGACCCCACTAGCAGCACCATGATGGCTTACTGCACTAACGACGTCGTTCACGATCTGCAATTGCCCACCCTACGGTCGTCCTCGTCATCAACATCAACGTCCGCGCACAGGGCAGCTTATGTGAGCCCGCACGCACAGGATTACAGCGCCAGCGAGATTGACCTGTGGAGCTTTGCCAGATCAGCATCGTCGTTGTTGTCGTCGTCCTCGGAGCCACTGTGCCATGTGTCGAACACGTCAGTGTAACATGTCAGATAACTAAATATATAGAAATAATCTTGTTTTAATTAGCTCTTCTTTTCTCAAGTCAGAGGAATATTATGATGATTATTATTACAGACAGTTAATTTTTTTTTTCCCTTCGCTCCATAAATGTGATAATTAATGTTGTTAGTACTTTAATGAGAATTAGAATTTATGTGAGATAAATAAGAAAGGTGATGTTTTCTTTCCGATGGAGTGGCATTGTCAACCATGGGTCTCAGCTTAATCACGATGTCTACCATTACTTTTATTTTTTAATTTCTTTTTTCACAAACATTTTTTTTTTATCTAGAAGACTTGCAAAAGCAATCGTTAATCTTTGTGTTTCGTTTTTCTAATTGCAATTATAAGGCTCTAACTTTTTCATCTTCTAGGTTTATGATGATGATGGATCAGTAAGGTCGTTCTCTTAATAATATTCCCTTAATCTTTGTGTCACGTGGTTTGTCGGTTTGTTTGAGGAAGGTGCAGCGCCACTGGCCTTCAGCTTGTCCTATTACAAGATAAAATTTTTTGAAGTGTTTAATTATTTTTAAACTTTTAAAAAATACAAATTACAGAATAATTTCCTTTAAAAATTGATGTGATTCTAAATTATAAAAAATAAATATTACACATCATATTCTAATTTGTTGACACACTGTTATTTATAAATGCATGAGTACAATAGAAGTGAGCATGGACTCAGTCAACCTGATAAATTTGGCTCAACCTGGTCACATCGAGCCAAGTTATGATCAGGCTAAAAGCAAAAAATTGCAACTTTCACCCATCCAAAACAGGTCAAATTCAGGGCCGAGTCAAGTTCTAAGGGTGATATAAGATCTAGTTAAATATTTATTTTTAAAATTTTTAATTTTTATAATATATTTTTAATTTGATTTAAAATAAATTTGATTTATAATTAAATTTTAAAATATCAATTATTTTTTATTTTTTTATTATTTTTCATTCCAAATCTTAAAGTTTTTTGTAGTTCCATTTTATTTCCTTTCAATATTATATTTTTTCATTTTTTGTTTAAAAAAATTATTTTTACAAAATAATTCATATTTTTTTTTCAAAAAAAGGCAAACTTGGCCAGGTCAATAACCAATATTAGGGTCCAAAAAATTAACCCAAATATAAAATCAAGCTAAGTCTGGCCCGATTAACCTGATGAATTCAGCCATGTCTGGTCACATCGGGTCAGGTTATGACCGGATTAAATTAAAAATTACAACTTTCACCAATTCAAGCCGGGTCAGATCCTAGGGGTGACATAAGATCTGACCATATATTTATTTTTAAATTTTCAAATTTTTATAATATATTTTTAATTTGATTTGAAATAAATTTATTTATAATTAAAATTTAAAATATCAATTATTTTCAATTTTTTATTATTTTTTATTTCAAATCTTAAAATTTTTTTTAGTTCCATTTTATTTCCTTTCAAATTTTTTTTTTCATTTTTGTTTAAAAATCATTTTCACAATATAATTAATTTTTTTTTAAAAAAAAGACCTAACCCAATCAATAACCAAAATTAAGGTCCAAAAAATTAATCTAAATATAAAATTAAACTGTCTCGGGTCAATGAAAAATTGAGCCAATCCGGCGTGCACACACCCCGTAGAGTACAATATGCTTCTTGGGAGAAAAAGAGAGAGAGACGGCTAATTTTAAGCGGAATGGTGTATAGCTTTAGGCAAAGTCAATAAAGAATTCTTTTTTAAAAGGTTGATTACGTAAGCTTTGCATATTAGTTTCGTCATTAACTACAGAATAAAAATAAAAACAGAAAGTGACCAGTTTTTTCACAGCAAAAATCACTAGTTTGATGAACTGTACTTCAATTCCATGCCGAAAATGCAAGAAAGGTACTAAATAAAATATAGCCTATAGTGCATTCCTCTCTCTCATGCATGTATGTATATATTATTAATATTTTTATTATATATATTTCTCTCATTATATATCGCCCCAAAAATACTTTGGTGGGTTTTGGAAATTTTCGACATGCCTGGAAGAAAAAATTTCCCCAAAGTCCATTAATAGATCAGTTGCAGGTATACGTACAAGTGTCTTTTTCTTTACTTTGCCTTTAGTTAGGCTTGAGGACCACATATATGATAATGGATTTTTATCATAATAAACACCAAAATTAACAAGCACAAAATGGTATCTGCTTCTAAACTTCTTCCTTTAATTACTGATTTAACTATCTTGTGTGGGGATCGGAAGGTTCGTTGGTAAAGCTTAAACACACAAGTAACCAACTAATCATCCTATATTACAAGTTCAAATTAAGGTTTACGTTTTTTGTTCTATTAATACCCTTTTCCTTTTTAATTCTCTTCATTTATGATAGCTAAAATAGCAAAGATTCTTGCAGTTTTTTGCAGTATAGAATTTAAACTATTAGATCAAGATTTTAAACCGTTTATAGCCGACGGATCAAGTTTTGATTAAATACTGATTTTGGTTTCCAAAAATTAATGGTTTAGGTTTTTATATTTTAAATATAAATTGTCAAAACTTATAATTTTTTTTAATACGAATCGTTAGATAATAATAGAGATATAGTGACTATAGAGGATCTGAATCCCTAAAATAATGACTTCATATTTTATTTCAAAGCCCGAGCGTAATTAATTGCACTTGCACCCAAAGAAATAAAAATTATAAAAAGAATTTAGACCCAACTAAAGTTTAAAGGCACTCCTTACCATAAAAAATTGAACTTGAAATGAACCCTCGAGGATAATGTAGAATTTTTGCTGATGGTTGGGTAATAGTGATGTTTTGTTAGAGGAGAAAAAGTGAGAGTCGTTACAACAGGGACAAAGCGTGGGTTTAAGAATGATATTTCTTAGGACTGTGCTTAACGACAAAGACGAAGTGGGATGTAAGTGTCCGATCTTGAAAATTTTCCACAGAATAATGAGAACGGGAAAGCATGAGATGTTATGAGAAGAAAGAAAGTTAAGGATGCAAAATTAATAAATTAATTTGTAGCTAAATTCAAAGCCGTTCCACCAACCACTCACATTATAAGTATTATGAAGGCATTTAATTGTTCACATTTATACGTTCTATATTCCTCCAATTATTAGATAACGACCCTATCCTCATCACCACCTCATCTACCTCTTCATCATAATTTGTCCTCTGCGAATTAATTGACTATATGCTTAATTATCCTCTATCCAATTTGTTGAAATTATATTTAATTATTTAATTTCCATCTAAAAATGAAAATTAGATATTATTTTTTAAGAGAGAAAGCTTCTTATATTTTTCTTGATTGACTAATTAAATATTAATTTCATATGGCCCTAATTTCTCGAAAACTGAGAAAGAGAGCCAAAGAGAAAGTGTGGTTCTTCTGTTCTGTGTTTCTTTGCTTCCTGCTTTATCTCTTCCAAATTGTTTTATGTGACTCATTATTGCAACCAAGTGGGTCTATAATACATAACTTTAACAGCCTTTCTCTCTAACTTTTTTCTTTCAAAACATATGAACTTTGTCAACTCTTATGTATAAAATATTAGAGGAAATCTTATTTAGATGTAGAAGAAAAGAAAAAGCTAAGTCCGTATGTAAAAGCTACTTTTGGACGTACAAACTACAATCCATGTAAACGAATATATCTTTTTGTAAAGAAAGAAATATGTAAGAGACGTAGTGAGCATATATATAGAGACATTTATGTGGAGTTGATCAGTGGAAATTATTTCTAACCTCATTCTAATAATATCTGGTTTTGATTAATTAGCAGAATTAGAAAAATGAATCTTTAGTAATATTCCAGAGTCTAGAGCAAATATGCATGTTCTACTGCGTTTTTGCAATAATTAATTAATTATCAAACAAAATTTAATATTCCTTGTGAATCAGAAAAGATACCTGCGCCTACTTTTAACCAAAAATTTTATATTTTAAAATATTAGACTTGAGAATTTTTTTAATATATTTTATATGAATTTTTTATTAAAATATGGAAATATTTTTTTTATAATAATAACATGATAATTAATGATTTAACTAAAAAAATCATAATTATTTGCAAAAAAAAAAAATCATGCACTTAACATGTTGTTATTAGAAAACTATATTTTTTTTTAAGTAAAATCTTTAATATATTTATAATTTTGAATGCATTGATATATTTAATTATAATGAAGTTATATGATTTAAAAATTTTTTTTTGAGTTAATATTCAACTAGCTTGCTGGCTAATCTTATCTACAAATTATATATATATATATATATATATATATGAGTTCATATTTGTACCCACAATAAAAAATTTAGTACAAGTGGTAGGTGATACGTACAAAGATTAAAGGATAAATCCCACAACTAGAAATTAAAGAGTTAAATTGTTTTTGCCACAATTTTTTTGTGAACAAATTAAAATTTTCAGAGATAAATTAAATATGTTGATTCAAGCTCACCTTATTAGCAAATTCTATAAGAGCACGTACATGACTTAATTAAACCATAATTTAAAGTAAATCATGCCAACTTAAGTAATAATGAATTTGCTTTTAAATCTAACTGTACACAAACATATATATATATATATATATATATATATATATATAAAAGAAGCTTTACGTTTTGATGATAATAATTATTGAGACAGATTTTCAACATTATTGTTCTGCTTTCAAAACCTAATTAATCAAGAGGCAGGAAGAAGTCTTAGTGATGTGAAAACGTACCCTCAACAAATTAAAATTTGGATAAGAAAGAAGCATATAAATGGAATTATATTTCATTACAGGTTAAGAAGTTTGGAGGAGGAGAACAAATAGAGATGCCTCTATGTGCACTTGAAAATGAAAAGTTCCCTTCAGTGAAAGGGAAAACTTAACGACATGCTATGTAGCTATATATAGCTATAGTTAGTGCAACTTAATTAGCTAGAGAAGATATATATAATCACACTTTGCGCGAAAATACCTGGTTTACTTTTCATTTCATTTTGCATCATTGTTTTTTGGATTCAACACTAGCTTAATGATGCTCTTTGAATTGTCTTGTCGAAAAACCAATTAAATTCACAATTAGTTCTCTGCACGCATCATTTTCCTCTTTTTTTTTTTTTTTCATTATATAAACCATCTCCCCTTAATCTTTACTCTTAAATTTGACAATTCTTTTTCTGCAATATATATATATATGTATATATATATATATATATATATATATGTGTGTGTGTGTGTATTAGAGAGGATATCATACTTTGTGGTAATTTAACTTCTTACAAATTACATGTGACAAATTAGTTATTTATAATTCTTATTTTGAGTAAATTTAATTTTTTTATAAATTTTAATTAATAAATTAACAAGACAATAGATGAACTAATTTTATATAAAATAAAAATTATAAAAAACTAATTTGACATGAACAATTTATAAGAAATTAAATTGTCATAAATTATATAAATGAGTGACCAATTTAATACTTTTCACAAAGATAATATATATACCAAAATTTTCCGCAATTATATACTAATTTTACCCAAAAAAAAAAAACTAAATTCATATAAATGAAATGATAACTAATATTCCAAGAGTACCTGTTAAGGCGTAACAAATATACTGTAGTATATAACTTAATTTATTTTAGCATTAACCACAAAAAACAATTAGATTATTAGCAATTAAATTAAGGGTCCTGTTTTAAATTGTTGCAAATTAGTAATGAAATGAGAAGGTACAAATAAAGTAGAAGTTGACTCTGTGCTTTTGGATTTGCTGCATCTGGAAATAAAGCGAGACAATTATCCTGTCTCCTCCGAAATCAACATGTATATTACAGTATATTGAGATTAAAAAGAAAATAAAAATGGCATAATTAATTCATTAGTGCTCAAGAACAGCTTGATTCCCATTCGACCCCTAATCATTAAATTTTGACTCTCAAAATCTACTAAAATACTTGCACAAAATTGTTATAAACCAAACTTATAATTAAGTAACTTTCATATAGATAAACTATAGGCGTATTTAATCTATAAAAATTTTTGTTTCCTTCGAATTTTCGGTTGATGATTACAGCTGTAATTAGATCACTTAAGTTTAAATATAATTACAATCACAAAGAAAAATCAAAAGCTGAATAGCGAAAGACGGATTAAAGTCCATTGAAATACATTAAATGCTAGATTACGTAATTTCTATAAGATTGCGACTAAGATTTCCTTTTTTTATGCTCGCGACTAAGATTTCATCATAAAGTTAGTGACTAAAATGGTTATGTAATCTCTTTTTCTTGTTTGATTATCATTTTTCTAATGGCACATTTATCATCTTCTTGATGATAGGATTGAAGGTGGTATTTTTACATCAACTTTTTGCGGACAAAAGTTCCACCCGAAGGCCTATGAACCTAGCGATCTACGACCACATCGTCATCTAAGCCCAACCATTTAATTATTATCCCATTGGCTTTTCTAATATTTTTTGTTTCTGCAGCCAAATTTTATAATAATTATATCATAGTTTAGACAAAAATTTCCAAAGCGAGTGATGCATGATGAGAGTAAAAAGTAAATTTACAGTAAAGATGAACTATATATGAAATGAAAGAATGACATATATGAAAGAAATTACTTATAAGCTTTGGCCATGATATCATTATTATTTTAAAAATTATAATGAATTTTTAAATTTTTATTCCAATAATTGAGCTTACTTTTACATGACCATATACATTTCTTCTAAATATTATATTACTTACTTGTCTCTATTGTTAGTTTATAAATGAAATTACGTTCTCATGTTTAGATCTAACATTGACTTAACTGCTTTTAATCTTATATGAAAAAGATACAGAATCATAGTCCCAAGTTGTATTCAAAAAGACTACTTTTTTAACCAAAAAAATTAAATAAATATTTTTGCAATATATATAGAAAATATTGCAAAATAAAATGTAATTTTTAAATAAAAGAAGTATCAAATGCAATTTAATCAAATATCAGAAAGAAGTTAACAAAATTTATTAAAAATGAAAAAAAAAAATAAAAAAGACGAAAAGTAAAAGAGGACAAGTTGATAAAAGAGAAGAGAAGGGAGAGCAGATTACTAGAAAACTAATCAATCACTAATTAGTTGATTAATTGTGAAAGTTCATCTTTTTAAATTATAATCATAACACAATGGCCAACATGCCTCATTTACATCAAGACGGCTCAACCGAGGTGATGCCAAACTGGGTTCAGGGATTAGCCGACAACCTTCACACTAACAACTGGCCCTCCCTTTATTACCTATTACCCCTTAATTTCTCTACCTCTCACTCTCTCTATGCTTCATTCCACATATATATAATCTCACTCTATGATCTCTCCTAAAAGAAAATAAACACATATTGACACATACAAAATATAGTATATCAATATACTATAGGAGTGTTAAATTAGATATGACTTTAATTTTTCTTTAACATGACTTTTAGATTTGGAAAAAGTTTTTTTTCTCTCTCTCTCTCCAAGAAAATTTTTACGTTGAACATAGTGTGAGTTTGATTTTAAGGTATTAATATTTTATATAAATTATTGTTGGCTATAATAAGGGATATGAGTTTAAGGCAAGGTGCAGGCTAAACACTCTTTTTGAATTGTTAAAAGGTTGATTTATATATAATTTTATCTTATATTTTTAATTTAATTATACGAGTTTGTCTTCTTTAATTTAAATTTCTTATTCAAAAACTTTTGTCTTTTTTAAAATTAAAACCTAAATCTGTTCCTACTATAGTACTAGTTGATTTGGAGAGGTTTGGTTGTTATTATGATTATTTTCTTGTCCTATCTCTATCTATCTATACATGTATATATGTGGTAATGCTGTCAATGAGAGATTAGATGTTGTGTAGAGTGATTAGAACAGAAAAGTAGTGATTAAGGAGGGAATTAAGAGAGATAATCACGGTAGGTGGGGGTGGGGTCAAGAGGGTGTAATGTGCAGGCGAGGTGTTACATCTAAATCAAAACCGAAGCACATTCAATAATTCTAATTTGGAGATGGGTTGAAAGGGCCTTTTAGCTTTAGAAGAAGCCTCATCTCTCTTTTTTGAAAAACATGCAAGGCCAAAAGAATCATATCTCAAAGTGATATTGATGGGATTAAAAGGTAGGAAAAGGCTAATGCCTTTCTTTGAAATTTTTAATCAAACACACCTCAATACACATACAACGCCAGCTTCGTTTTTATTATACGCTCATATTAAGACACATATTCCCTTTCACTAACTTCCAGGCAATAAGAGAACATGGGGTTTTTCAGACACCTCTTACCCTACTTACTTTTACTTTAATCTAATCTCCATGTGATTTGCGAGAGATTCTCTTGTTTAAATGTTGGACACAATATTAGTTTTCTTGCTTCAAGAAACCCATTTAATCCCTGTGTCTAGCTATATATGGGTACGACTTTTATTGTTGCTATATAAAAAAGGTTCATGTGAGTCCTTAGGGCTGCCACAATCATTTGAGATTTCTGATTAGACATTGTCACTCATCACACAGATCAATGGCCCTAGAAAAGTTCACACAACACAGAAAAGCTAGCTCCATCTGTTATATAGCATCCTTTGCCTCTCTCTTTCTCAACACCATTTTTCTTCCTTTTTCTTCTTCACAACTTTTCAATGATCATGGAAGGATTCCCACGACAAAGTCTTCAATAAGAGAGATCAAAAGATGATATACCCTTTTTCACTTTCGACTTTGATTTTTAGTCTTTGTGTACAAAAATCAATGTCATCCTCACAGCTCTCTCTGGGCCCTTTGTGTCTCCAATCTAATTCAATTAATCTCCATAAATTAGATTCAACTTCAAGTGGTGATGTAAGGAAAAAGAGCAGAGTGTTAATGATAAGGCATATAGAAACTCAAAAAGACTAATATATCAAAACTTAAAAGTATTCATTATTGCGACAAACCCTTCGTAGAAAGGGAGTGTTTAGCAAAATGAAATTGAAGATCCTTTAGTAAGCTATTAATTACCATAAGTAATCATTTAAATGTCGCAAAGTTACGAACAGTATAGACTATTTCAATATATATATATATATATATATATATGCTTTATCCTCCTAAATGCTAAAAGATTGATTTGGCCACTTCAACATTTAAATAATGATTAACGTTCTAATCAAATCCAACCCAACAAAAATAATTTGTATGAACTTTGCAAGGCATGTTGTGTTAATTCTAGGTTATACATTATATTAGCTTATAATTAAATTAAGGCTAGATTTTTTTGGATTTGTCTTGCTTTAATTAGTGTTTGGATATACAACCAGTATAAATATACATAACGACGAAGGCATCTAATTTTTTATTAAAATAAAAAATAGCATATAAGGATTAGAGCTATTGAAGTGGGTATATGTCAATGCCGAAGAGAACAATGGTACATGCTTACCCAGAAACAAACAATTGAAAAAGCATAATAAAACAAAGGAAGCAAATCAGAAAATGCTTGATATTGTATGCATATTTCATCCATCATATATATATATATACGTGTGTGTGTGTGTGTGTGTGTGTGAGTGTGTATATGAATATTTGTTAAGCAGGAAGTAGTGGTGACGGGTGGAGGTGATGAATTTGTTAAGGACACATCACATTGGTCTCTCTGTCGAAGCTCACGGGCATGCCGTCCTTTTCTCTCCTACAGTTTGTGGGTCCTTGAACAATTGTGTCCACCAATTATAACTGCAATTTTGTGTTTGAAAGGTTCAAGGATATTCTTCAATTTTAATTGTATGGATCTATATATATTGGGTATTATTCTGAATTTTTTATTTAAAATTATTTTTCATTAAATAAATTTTCATAAGAAGCCATTCTTTTGGTCAAGAAGTACTTTGTAGTGTCAAATTACCAAAAGAAGATATTTATTATGATTAATCTAATTTTTATTTGATTAATAAAATAAGAATAATGAGAAAATATATATACAAAAAATTTAATTAATGAGAAAAATCAGTCAAATTTGAAAACGGGACAGTTTGTAACTAAAGGTTTTGATCTACTTCAAACAAAAAAGTTTCAATTTCTTATTTTCTTTCCACTAGGAATGGACAAAATACCTGTCATAAATTTATCAACTTGAGTCCAAGTATGAAAATTTTTATGAATATTTTGCGAGCTCGGATGTGAGTTTGAGTAGCTATTATAATATATAACCATATATATATACACACACACACATACACATACACATACACATGTATACATTAATCAATATCGTATATTATAAAAAATAAAAAATATATCCAAGTAGGATTATATCGTTTTTGTATAAAATTGATAGTTCTACAAGATATTTTATCAATTGGTGTACAATGATATAAACTGATTTTACGCAACTAAGTTGATTTCGACTTGAGAAATTTTTGTTCACTTTGAAAACTTTCAGATAAATGGGTTTGAGTTTGTGGATTTAAGAGTTCAATAAGGCTTAAAAAAAAATTCTTTTACCCGCTAAATTGTTTTTGACCCTACTGAATTTTTCTTATTTTAAATTATGTTTTAAAAAAAATTTGAGCTTCACATATAAAGTACTTTGTCAAAGAAGTAACTAATATTTTACAAAATCACTTGATAATTTATCAATTTCATTTGTATTTGGCCAAAATTTTAAAAATATACTGGTCAAATTAATAAAGAAAAGACATATAACAAAAGACTTTATAATCAATATTGTTTGCATGGATAAATAATTGTAAATATTTATTATGAAAAATTTAAATTTATTTCAATTTTTATTTAATCAATATGGGAAATTAAAAATCATACTGATTAATATAAAATATTTTAATTTTAAGTTGTACTTCCTCACATAAACTTGATGCATTTATTTCATAAAATTTTACTTGTAGAATGCTTTCCCGAAAAAAAATTATACTCAAGTTAATATGTAAGACAATTAATATAAGACAATATTTTATTTTAGGTTACCGATGGAATTGATTCACTTGCATAGTGCATCAAGAGGAAATAGGTGAGAGAGAACGAGAGAGATTTTATTTGATCCAGAATAATTTTTTTCTCCAAAAGATCTTAATAAAATTTTTCTTCATGAAATCAAACACAACTATAATACCAAGTGATCTCATGCTCTTTATCAAGGGCATGATATATAATTGTTTTCTATAAGCTACGTACTATAAACAGTATATCGTATATATTATATGACAAAGTTTAACGACACATACGTGTTTTGAAAACGACCCTATATTTGAGACCAGAGGTGCAGGGTACGCTAACAATTCAACCGAATATTCAAATGAAGTGGTAAACAAGAATGATATAATTTCATTATGCTTCTACAAGATTGATCATTCTTCTACATTAATTTGGTAGGAAAAAGACAGAGAATGATTATATTCGCTTGACTATATAAGATAGGATCACTATACATAATACTGCATTAAAATATGAAAATTATGACTCTATTGACTATGAAGAGTGAAAAACTTCTATCTTCGTTTGCTTACAATTTCAATAGCAATATTCGTGTTGGTTTATTGAACCAAATACGAAAGAAATAATGGAATGCTAATTTCCATTCATGACGTCAACAACCAAATGACATAGGAATCAAAGATGGATCTAAGGAGAGACGGTAGAGTCGGTGGCCGTTCTTGAATTTTTAAAATTTTAATTTTATATGTAATTTTATCTTATATTATTGATTTGATTTAATAATTTATGAGAATTTATTCCTTTAGATTATAAAAATTTGTCTTTCTTAATTTAAATCTTTGATCTGAAAATTTTTTGTTCCTTTAGAATCAAATCTTGGGCTCGTCCTTTATAGGTATTATAATTACCCTATTGGAACTCACTTTCATTCCCATTATTCTAATTTCTAAACCATTAACCTCATATATAACGCTCTACGGTCAAATTGTACTTCAATTTTACAATATATGTATATGTAAAAGATGGAAGATGTACTTGATCACTTAAAAGAATAAATTAGACAAATTACATTACGTCTCGTTCCATAAGAAAAACAATAATGAAGATACTTATGTTTTTCTTGTAAGTTCAAATCTAAACGAGGCTTAAAAATCACTACATTAATCAATAAAAGCTCTCGTTGGTCTAATTCTAGATTTGAGTCCATATATGTTACGCTTGTAGACTCAGGCTTAATTTGCTTAATGCCTGATTAGATGTTGGGCTTAGTTTTATAAGCCTAGTCCAAGCTCAGATTTTTGGTATAGTAATAAGAAAATAGATTGGTTTGGGTAATTAAATTATATATAGAGTTTCATTTTATAATCAATATTAAAGGAAACTACAATTTTTTACTCTGATTTATCACCCCAATTGCAATTTTCTCCTACTCTTTAATTTTCCACTTTTGACAAACCCATTGTAATTTTCCTTCGACTATCAAAATTTAAAAAAATATTTTTTTCGACTAAACACTTAAGGTAAAGTACCATATCCGGATGAGATTATCAAAGATTCAAGTTGCACTTGCACTTTAACTTGTCTTGTTTTTAGGAATATATTTTAATATAATTTTTGGGGGTAAATGCTCTAATTATTCCTTAAAAATAATTAGTTATATGATGTTTTTATTATAATTAAATATATCTACACGAACCTATCTTAAAATTAAAGAAATATGTATATGTCCAGTTTCAAATATGATATTGATAAGGTACCAATTTAACTTCATTTTCTAGAAGTCAAAGATGTCATGCCGCATTTTTTTTTTATTGAAATATTCTTCATGTATATGTATATGCAGAAAGTATTGATTTTACAATTCATCCTTATTGCTACAGTAAAACAATTACATATCTTTTTTTTTTGTATATCAAATAAATCAAATTCTCTAATAACATTAAAGTCCTCAACTTTAAAAATAAGAGTTTGAGAATATTAATAAAATACTAAGTATGTCTGCAGAAAGTTCTTTCAAAACCCAATGCTGCAAAAGTAGCAATAGGTCACTCTTGTTCTTAGGTCCAGGTCCATATTTGGCCAGCATTAGTATTGAGACCTTTTTTTTCTTTTTTCTTATTTCTTTTTAAATGTTTTCCTTGTTTTCTGCAATAATCATTTATTTTTAATTTCACTTTGAAACATTAATTAAGTTCCTTTTCAAATATTTTGTGTGATAGATTTTGATCAACAAGAATTTCAAATTGTCATGATCTAAGTTGATAAGGCATGACCGGTACGGGGATGAAGTGTCTTTCATCTTCGTGAACCCATTGGAACCCATATAATGACAAAACTTATATAAAGTCACATTAAATAAACATAGATCTCATAACTTTTCATACAGACATTTTCTGACATACATAATAATACATCAAACATTTAGCTTATATATATGAGAGCGACTGAATTGAACCATAAAAATAAGGAAAAATATAGCTCTAACAAGAGGCTAGACTCGCCAAAGAATTAATCACCAAGATTAAAATTCTGAAGGTGGATGTTCTAGATTGACGTTGGAATCTGAAAAACGTTAAATAATGGGGTGAATAGAAATTCACTGAGGAGGTAATTCTAATATTGCATAAATTAAAGCAAACTAATAATGGTACGTCTTTCGAAATTTAAAACCATATATCATACAGTTATAATTCAATAATGTCAAACGAAAAATCATTATTAACATAATGTATTAGGGAATATCCTTCAGAACCAGTCAAAATTACAAAATACAGAAGTAGCTCAAGGCTAGTAATAACATATCAAAATAGATACTCATTCAATCATAGACTCTGAGTAAATATCATTGTAATACCCATAGAAATTTATACTAAAAAATAGGAAACTCAGTTAGAATAAATATAGATGTAGATAAAACTTTATTTGTGAATGTAACCAAAGTTAGTACCTAAACTTCACCCTGTGCATTTTTAGCACTTATAACTCAACTAAGTACAGCAACTAAGTATCTGTTAAGGAAATTTCGATTTGATAATATATATATATATATATATAAAATAATATTTTTCAATTTAAAATATTTTAACAATTCTCAGTTATTTCTAATAATTCCATATAACCCCCAATTATTCAACTAACCTCTAATTATATCCTAAAAACACCAAAATTATATCATAAACTCCATTATTCTCGAACACCAACCTTCACCCTCCCCCTCATTTTGCTGCCAACAATTCCTCCCTTCCAACCATCGTCACCACCGCTGGTGAGCACTAGCGAGCCACCAATAACACCACTGGCCTATCCTCGACCACCGGAAACCTTCACATTGACGAAAATCGCGTCAAAGACTCCTCACGGTGTGATTTTTTTTTCGGCCAACTGGAGCTTCCTCCAGCCTCATTCAACCTCGCCAACAACTCCTCTCAGCCACAGAAACACCTTCGACCACCCATCATCACTCACCGGCAGCCAAATCACCGAAATTTCTCTAATTTTTTCAACGGTTTGAGAAGGTGCAAATCGAGCCTCAAATTCATCAAATTGGTGCATTTTTAATCCAATTAAACATAGAGCTTCACTTTCTATAGTGATTTCACACCTTTCCCCCCTCATTTAATTGATCAATTCAGTCCAATTTGCTTCGAATCAAAGAAAAACCAATTCAGGTACTGTTCATTCGTGAAAATTACTATTCATGCAAGAAAGTGATGAAATTGAGCTCAATTCAAGTTGTTTGCTTCAAATTAAGTTAGGATTACACTTATAAAGTGAATTTCACATCTTTCTCCTTTGAAATCATTGATCAATTGTGAATTTTGGTTTCCAGATTGAAAAACCCCAATTTATGGGTCTAGGGGCAATTTGGAAATTTAGTGAAAATTGTATTCTTAAGACTTATTAAATTTTGTTATGCATCTAGGGAGTGATTTAGAAATTTTAGATTGAATTTTAGAACAAAATTTGAATTTTTTAAGATTTTTTAATAAAGAAAAAGGAAGGAAATTAGAAGAAAAAATATGAATGGCTTAATTGTGTAACAATAAATATTATTTGAGGTTAAATGAGAAATTTGAAATTTATTAGATGACCCTTAAGTGAAATTTGTACTATGGTAGGTGTTAGAAATTTAATAAGTGCATAATGGAATAATTGAATAAATTAATAATAATAATAATAATAATAATAATAATAATAATAATAATAATAATAATAATAAAAAATGATAATAGTAATAATAATGATAATAAGGATAATAAAATAAAATATATGTTATAAGTATTTTAAATTATTCTTTAAGTGGCCCATAAATTTAATTTCCAACATTTAAAAAAGAAAGAGGTAAATTGGATAAAAAAGAATGAGGGATAATTAATTAGGTATGTGATAGAATTAAAATAAATAAATAAATTTATTTGTAAGGATTGGATGATAAGAGTATTTTATTTAATATTTTTATGTGACTAGAATATTTTCAAGAAATGAATTATAATCAAAGATAGAAGGAGGTTGGTATACTCTTATAAGGTGAGTAGATAATCATAATTATGCATAATATTATTTTAAATTATTCATGATGATTTTGAATATTGAATTATTAGAAATACTGAAATCTAAAGTCTGAAGTGGTACGATTTTGAAATTTCTAATATCTGTACATGAATAATTATTTGTCTTTGAAATATTGGGAATATGTTCAAAATAGAACCCTATAGCTAACCGCAATTGATGTTACCCGTAGTGCACTGCGATTGGTATTTTGATAAGGTTGGGTATAATACATTTACTTCTATATTCTGTTTGAGAGTGAGGGCCATTATAATACTTACTTAAAGCCTATAACCGTATGAGTATCTATTTCAATCTGTCATCACTAGCCTTAGGCTAACTCTGTACTTCGTAAGTATGATTGGTTTTGTAGGAGATTCCCAATTACATTCTGTTGATGATTTTTCTCTGTTTAATATCATTGAATTATGTTTGTATGATATTTGGTTTTAAATTTCAAAAAAACATACCACTGTAGTTCTGCCTTAATTTTTGCAATATTAGAATTACATGCTCACTAAGTTTCCATTCACCCTATTATTTAACATTTTTCATATCTCAGTGCCAATCCAAAACGTCCACCTTCGGAATTTAATCTTTGTGATTAATTCGTTGGTAAGCCTAACCTACTGCTAGAGCCATGTCATTTATTATTTTTATGATTCAGTTTAGTTGCTTCCTGGTATACAAGCTAAATGTTTAATGTATTACTATGGTGTGTCAGAAACTATTTGTATGAAAAGTTATGTGATTTATGTTTGTTTAATATCTATTTATATAAGTTTTTCCATAATGAGGGTTTCGACAAGTTCACGAGGAAGAATGACACCTCATCCCCTTGCTGGTCATGCCCTACCGACTCAGGTCGTGACAAAGTTGGTATCAGAGCTCGGTTTAGAGGTCCTTGGTATGCCTGTATCTTGTGGAGCAAAAGGTCCTCAGTGGTACCTCGGTTATCATTATGTACCTGGGCATAATAATAATTGAGTTTCTGTTAGGAATCTCATAGGGTATCTAGTGTCATTTATCTAGTCTATTTTGTATCTCATATTTATGAGAGTCTATAATTCTGGATTTGGTGATGAACAAATTTCTTCTTATATATGAAGGGACAATGTTGTCTAGATCACTTGTTACTATTGATCAAGCCGTAGAAGAGGCCTCAGTAGGAGCTACTGTTTAGCCTAATGTACCACCTCCTAGCGGTCGAGGTAAGGGATGAGCATGTACGGGAAGTGCTGGCAAAACTCGAGCTAGAGGTGGATGAGCAATGAGGCCTCCCATCAGAAATGTTTTAGAGGAGTGGACAGAACCTTTTCAACCTCAGGTCCCTACTAATGCAAAATTAATAACTGGACTACAGGGTGTTTAGAGAGCTGTAAAAAGTCTTACAGCCCTGATGACAACACAAATGATTGGCCATAATGCCCCTCCTACAATTGTTCCCCCTACAGAACAAATGAGAGCTAGAGAACCTATGGTTTGAGCTGAAAAGACTGGTAACAGGAGGATCCTAACCGAATTCATCAAATTCAAACCTCCCACTTTTTTAGGGATGGATAATCAGGAGGACCCCCAGTAGTTCATAGAAGACATTGAGCAAATATATGTGGCACTTGACTGTCCTCAGAGGAAATTAGTTACCTTAGCTGCTTTCCAATTGAAGAAAGTTGCTAGATTGTGGTATGAGTCACTACTGCAAGGAAAACCATCTGAGTTGCCTCCTTTTGAATAGGAAGAATTCAAAGAATTGTTTATGGAGTGATTTTTACCCTTGAGCTTCAGGGATGCTCATGCTAGGGATTTTGAGAGCTTATGACAAGTCCCTGGGGTATCAGTTAATGAATTTGTTATACAATTTACTGAGTTGTCTAAGTATGCCCCTCATTTAATTCCCATTGAAAGGGACAAAATTAAACAATTTGTGATGAGCTTGATAAAGCCATTATTTAGGGTCATGGTGCCCCAAATCAGTCAGTTTGCCTCCTTCAATGCAGCGACAGACTGTGCCAGAATGATTAAGATAAATGATAGAAAAGACAATATAGTGCAGAAGAAGAGGAAGCGATCAGAGAAAGGAAAACCTTCAAAGAGTTTTACCATAAGAGGATCTTCTAGAAGGCCTAAGGCATTAGGTTCAGCTTAAACATTTCGCTCTAACACATAAATGTCAATTCAAACCATGGCAAGTATCGGAAGACATAGAGGGAATTCTATGGACTTCAGACCTGTTACTACATCTAATTCAGCACAGTATCCAAGAGGTAGACCACCTTGTTCCATGTGTGGAAAATCTCATTCTGGTTCATGTTACAAAGAGTCTGGAGCATGCTTTAGATATGAGTAAGTAGGGCATATGATACGAGATTGCCCTTAAACACTTTATAGCTCTAGTCAGAATTCAATACAACATCTGTTTTTACGTATACAGAACCCAGACCCTAAGGAGCATTTTCAACTCCAGGTGGCAAAGGAAATGGTAGTCGAACTTCTTCTGGTAGAGGTCAAACATCTTCTGGAAGGGATCAGGTACGAGTATTTGCTCTAAATAAATAGGATACTCAAGCATCGAATGCAGTGATTATAAGTGCAATTACAGTATGTTCTCATGCTGTTTATGTGTTGTTTGATCCTGGTGCTACTCATTCTTTTATGTCCCCACACTTTGCAAAATCGATTGGCAAGGGTCCTGTCAAAATTAGAGGGCATTTTGATGGTTACAACTCCATTAGGATAATCTACTTTAGTGGATCAAGTGTGTAAGTCATGTACAATTACAATTGACGACTATGAAACAATGGTTGATTTAATTATTTTAGCTATGAGTGGTTTTGATGTGATCCTCGAAATGGATTGGTTGGCTTCTTGTTATGCCACTGTAGATTGTCATCTTAAAGTTGTAAGATGTGAATTCTCAAATGAACTGCTTGTTGTTATCCGAAGCGATCGTACGATGACTCCTAGCAACTTGATATCAGCTACTGAGGCTAGGAAGTTGATAAAAAATGGATGTCAAGGCTACTTAGCCTCAATCCAAGACATAGAAGTAGTAATTCTAACATTATATCAAGTGTCGGTAGTCAATGAGTTTCCATATGTATTCCTAGAAGAACTACCTAGACTACCTCCAGATAGAAAGATTGAATTTAGCATTGACCTACTTCCAGACTCCTAGCTAATCTCCATACCTCCCTATAGAATAGCACCACTGGAACTTAGAGAATTGAATGATCAGTTACAAGACTTGTTTAATAAAGGCTTTATCTAATAGACGCGATGGGTTGAAGCAACTAATGACACCTCAACAGCGATGACAGTGGTTGAAAGTTGACGGACAGAGGGAAGGGAGAATGGGTTGAAGCAAAATGTGATCAGATGATGTTTAATGATATAATTAGGTATTAAAATGATATGAGTGGGAGTAGTAGGTATAATTATGATATTAGTTTAATTAAGTGAGTTAGTAAAATAATGTTAGTGGAAATAGTTGGAATATTAATTTAATTAAAGTGGGAATTGTGGGTATAAGTGGGTGTTTAAAATAATTATGTGAGAATAAAAGATGTAATTATTGTGATAAAATATTTTTAGTGAAAATATTTGAAATGAGATAGGTGATAAAATATTTAAGGTGGGGATAAATATATTTTATTATTATTTTTTTAAAAATAGTGGTATTACACAAATCTTCGCTCAAATTTTTAGCTTGGAACTTTTTAAGGATTAAATTTAGATAAGGTTAAAATATAATAAGTATATAATTAACTAATGATAATATATAGTTTAATTTTAAAATTATATAATTATTTATAATAATTATATACATGTCGTGATGTTATTGAAAAATTATATATAACGTTTTATTAAAAAAAATTATATATAAAAAAAATAAGAAATTGCATATAATTTTTTTTATTATTGTGGAAAGAGTATAGCAAGAACTTGTGTACCTTATATTTTAAGGGAATACGTGAATAATTTTATAATAGAAAGTAAAATGATGCAATTAAAATTAACATATCTAATTTGCCTCTAAATCTTTCCATTAATTTGTACGTACAAGTTTCTAATTCCCCCTTCTAGTAATCAAGCCTCGATTGGGCCACCTAGTATCTAAATGTTAGTTAAGTAACTTCCTAATATGGTCATTAAAAGTAATTCTTTAAATTAAACCTCTTATTATCCATGAAATCCAAAATATATTACTGGTGTCTTGACAAACAAATTTTAGGAGTAAAATATACTTTTTTATTTTTATTTATTATAAAATTATCATTTTAATTTTTTATTTATTAAAATATTTAAAATAATCCATTGTTCATTAAAAAATGTTATATTTAATCCTTCAATTTTAAAAAAAACAATATCATATTTAGTCTATTAGATTTAAGATTTATTTTATATATGTTTATAAGTGAGGGACCAAAATGATACTTTATAATAAGTAATGGACAAAAATATATTTTTCTCAAACTTCTAAGTTTGACTGCGACATGTTACAATTGAGAATGCTTCTTGACATAGCCAAAAAAGAAAAAAGGAAAACAAATGTTTTTAAAAAAGAATAAATTCCTATAATGTTCGTACTAATCACCTTCTGAATAATTTGGGAACCATGTCACTCTATTAATTTTTTTCAAACTTACATTTACCTGTATCTTTTGTCATTTTCTTATCTTCCATCAGTGTCAATCAGCCACCTCTGAACTTACACTTTCATTTTTTTCGTTTAAGAATCAAGATTTTTCTGTTGACAAAAAAAAAAAAAAAGCTTTTTTCCAATTTTAGTCCTAACTTGTTAAGTAAAAAACCTGCAACATCATATGAAACATCATATGAGAAAAAGAGAAAATAAAAGTTTGTGGAAGTGAAAAAACTTTGCATTTACCCAACTATAAAAGCAAACCTAGCTAAATGATTTGAAAACTTGATTCCTTAGATCAATTCATTTTTAAATTTGTGGTCATTTCTTGTCTCCTGTCTCTTTCTTTGAGAAATTTCGTTAGGGTATGCAAGAACGTGGTTTTAATTATATATATATATATATATATATTCAATTTATTAAATAAAATAGGAAGTGATGTCATGAGGGTATCATCATTTCATTATATGTGCCTTGGAGACAATACATATATATATATATATATATATATGTTCATATTTACTTTATTACGTATAATTAATCTTATTACTATTAAGAGATGAACAAAAAAGAGATCTTATATTGCGAATTCAGTTTATTATTGTAATTTGTTTATTAAAATTAGCCTCCCCGGAAATTATTCTTATATTATTTGTTCATTTTCAAAATATATATACTCTTTCCTTTTCACCTACAAAGTATTTGTAACAAAACAGAGATTAATGATGTACCCTTGGGATAGGGAGAATCTGTTCATTGATTTCTGGAAAGTTGGGAGCTTGCTTTTGCTTTTAAGAAGAAAAATAAAATGGCATTTTTCTTGCGACAGTTCAGTATCAATAATAAGAAAAGATATATAGGGAAAGTCTTATATATATTTGTTAATTTTCAAAAATAACTATTGACCAATGAGAGGGCTTCTTAAGTAAAGTATAGACTCGATAACTTTTCATTTTTTTTATACGTGTATTAAAATTTTTTTGAAGTGTATAAATTTTTTATAATTAATAAAAAAATAATAAAATTATTAATTTATATAAATTATTTGTTGTTAACGAGAAAAATAATAAAATGATTAATTTTCTTTTAAATCAAGAATTGTTTAAATTGTGAGAAGTATTTTGAGTGAATGAAAAAATTGATGACTTATTCTTCAAAGTTTGAGAATTCTTTAAAATTAATGAAAAGATAATAAATTAATTAATTGTCTCAAATTGAGAATTATAAATATAAATTGATATGACCTAAAATTAAATTAAAAAAATAATATATAGTTAAATAATTTATAAAAATATTTTTTTAATAAATTTATTATTATCATTTCTCTTTTGTCAATCTTACGTAACCAATCTCTGTCACTTATCTCTTTGTCAATTTAGGTTTGATTCGGTTAAAATAATAATGAGGAATTACACTTTAAGATAACCAGAAATAAAAAAATAAGTTCAAATAAAATTTGTATATAAACTAATTAGTATTTTTTAAAAAAATTAAGTAGTGGGCTTAGTCTAGTCCACGAGTTTTGTTTTCTTGGCCATTTTGTCCTCATTAAAAAAAATCCCTTTTGAGTCTCAACTCAATGTACCAAATTACGTTTGAACAAGATTTCAATTCCATACAAGGCCCAATTACATTTTCAATGTTCCTGTGGTTATATTTTACATTTTAGGGCCAATTATGTTTTAATTAAACAAACTTCGAGTGGGCTTACCCATTTAAAACTCCCAAAACAAAAATTTGAAGCCTATTATGGACAATATCATGCGCTCGGACATATATATATATATATATATATATATATATATATAATACTATAGTCCCTATATCCAAATATCAAAATTTAGTAAGTAAAAGATTCTGATCATAAAAAACTTTTTCACCATTACAAAATTTGATGATTAGTTTAAAATAATTTATAACTGAGATACTGTACATGTTAGAGAGAAATCCTAGCCTTCTAATCCATTATATATATATATTGCAGCTATTTTGGGCTTATTTTATTTTATTTTTTGTTTTTATGTTTTCAGAACAGGTTTATGAAATTTTTTTTAAAATGGGTTTTAAAAATACAAAATTGAAAAATTTTGTTTGGATAATTTTTTTTTAAAAAAACACATCTAAAAATTAAAAAAACAAAAAAAAAATTGTTTGGAAAATATTATTTAAAAACAGGTTTTAAAAACATTAAAACAAAATAAATTGTTTGATAACTTCTTTTAAGTAATTAATATTGATGTAATATTTTTTAACAATAAATTAACATGTAATATTAATGAACTAATATAATAATAAATTTGGAAAAAAATAAAATTAAATAAAAATATAATTAAGACTCAAGTTGATATTGTTTTACGTCTTTATAATAATATTTTTGAGAATCACATTGTGAACTTCTGTCCAGATTATCAATTCTATTTCTAGTGTTTGTGAATGTTTCTTGTGAACCTTCTATTGTTTAAGGGTATCTCGTAACTTATTAATCTCTTTGCAAAGGTCCTAAGTAATACAAAGTGTGGGCATTTATTTATTGATGGTGATCAGATAAAATTAATTAGATCATGTTTTGCATTAAAAATAAAATTTTGGAATTGGAATTAGATCCAATTATTTTATTTTCTTCCTTGTTTCTTTTATCATTTACAATTATATATATCCAAAGCTATATACCATACGAAATGTAATTAGTAAAAATCATTTTTAATTTCCACTCTTCGCTGCAGAAATTATAATTGTAAAAGTTAATATTAATTAAATTGTGACTTTTCTACTCCTGAAAAAAATACTTGATATATATATATATCGACATATATAGATTAATATATTAATTTTTAAAAAATGATATGCAATACACATATACATAAAATATAATATTATACATACATTACATACAAATACAAAAATAATACATTGTTATACACACAAGCACATATTAACACGTTAAATTTTAAGATTATAAAACACAGATACACATGTAATATAATATTAATTAGACAGAACACATAACATGGGATCACATATGTGCTTATAAATAAACAAGTTACAACATTGTGTATGTATACATTTTTATGCAACCTTATGACATTGCACACGTAATTATGTGTTTGCACATACATCCATGCAGCTGCACATGGTGATGCCCAAATGCAATACTGCATATATAACCACATCACATCATATATTCGAACAAGTATATATGTGAGCATAAATTTATAATATGATACCATACAAATATAATATTATACCAACATATATATTTGTACACACTATAACATCATACTACATGTTTTATAATTTTTTACTAGACTTAAACATGAATTTTAAAATTTTGAATCAATTTCAACTTAAATAGAATTAAAATTATAATTTTGCGTTGTAGCTTTAAGTCTTTCTGCCTAACGAAGTTACATTGTAAATGTTTAACTTTAATGTGGAAAATTAATTATTAACTATTTGTTATAAGCGAGCCAAAAATAAGTAGATACGTAAAAAAATCCTACGAAGTCATAAGGACTAAAGATAGTTATTGTTGAGGTTGAGCCATAACGAGTTCTCAAGTCTAAGCCTCTTTATCTATCTCTGTAATTTCAATTATTGCATTACTCACACATCTAGCTTATTGAAAAAAAAAAATCTATCATCTTTTAGGAAAAAAGAAATTACATCCGTAGAACCTTGCCTTCATTTTTTTTTTTTTTATCGAAGTTAATTTTGAGTTCGCATTATTTGAAAAAAATATTATACGACCCAATTCGTTTCTCTTGGATGTGTTTAATAATTGTCACTCAGTCTATACATATAAGAATTGAAGTTTTGTTTCTCCTTTCTATCCAACTATTAATAAGCAAGTTTGATCTATCAAAGGAAAAAAATCTTTAAGTATTTGTTTTAAATAGTCAATAATCAATCTCCACCCATAGGATTTATAACAACCCAATAATTGTAATTAATATTAATAAATCAAGTTATAAATCATTTAATTAAGGAATGAAGTAAAATGAATAAATTTAAAATAAGTAGAGGGAAATTTTAAAAAAATTTTTGCAAGCAATAACATTTTATGAGGTGAAAAAATATTTTGAAATTGAGGTTGACACAATCATTAGACCTCACTCCCACCACCCAAGAGGATTAGGGTTTGAATCTCAACTCCCACACTTTTTTTTTGTGGCATTGCACTTGACAGCAAGTAGTGAAATGACAAAAATGTCCCTAGTTGCGTATTTCTTCTTTCTCGATAACCTTTGTTCTTCATTGTGTAAGTGAGTTGCAGATGACATATCCCTTCCGTTCTACAATATTATTTTGTTAGTGTTGTTTCTACCTTTCATATTGTCATTGCCAATGTGGTCTTGGTCAGAGATCACTATTATTTTGGCTAAAATTTCCTTCCATCGTTTGTTTGGTGTTGGCCTTGGATATGTAGCAATTTAGGCAAAAATTGGTAAGAAATTTTACAAATTTTCATGTGCCTTTTGATGCTTACAAGATTTTCGACCCTTTCCCCTTGAATCATGAGTTTAACAATGAGATGTAGGTCGTTAATTTTTGAAATTCATTTGACAGCACACTTAGGGTTTGAAGAAGGGAAAAATTTTGAATTTCCTTGAATTTGATACTCATTGGTGAGTTAAATTCGAAAACTTTATGTATCTTTTCTTCCTCTTACTAATTTTATCTATTTCCCTCTCTCAATCCAAAGATTACATTAAGAAGTTCAACTTAATTTGGAAATCCCTATGTTGTAGCAAAATTAGGGTTCTTGAAGGACCTAATCAATTTTTTTTTAGACTTGAGCTTCAGTTAACAGTATAGGGAAGTAGTTGGAACAATTGGAAGTTATCGTTTTATGGAGGTAAGGTGAATGGATAGCTTTCATAAATTTTTCCTTGAATTTCACACTTATGGAAGGGTTAATAAGAAGGGAAATTATGTTGGAAGAGCTTATTGTGAAAGACTAATTGTTTAATCATGTTATTAAAATTTAAGAATGAAATTGATATGAAGAGAATAGTTGGCTTAAGTTTAAGCATCTAGTAAATTGATAAATTTATTTATTACTTGATTATATGTAAAAATATAAGTTCTTAATGGGATATATCTGTAGGATTTCATTTCTTTATGGGTTGTGAGTGTTCTTACAAGAATTTGATGTTGATAGACTTTGGATGAAGATAAGAGAAACTCTTAATTTCAAAATTAAGATGTTAAGTTGATGAGATTAAGGCTTGATTGAAGAATGGTGGAATGATAAGGCTATTATAATGTTTCCAACAATACTTACATTATAAACCTCATTATAAACCTTATGTCAAGAGTGTCTAGATTAAGAGAAGAAAAGTAATTTAAATTGCCTATTGACATAGGAACTTCTTAATGAAGTGATTTCCATCTAAATTGAGAGAGATTAGGTTGCTTGATAATTATCAGTGTTTAAATGTGCATATAGCTTTTCCAACTCCTTTACATGATTTATGTAATGCCCATAGAAATTTATATTTATAAAGGGGAACACAGTCGAAACAAATATAGAGGCAGATGAAATTTTATCTAAGAATGTAACTAAAGTTAGTACTTAAACATCACCTTGTGCATTTTTAGCACTTATAACTCAACTAAATGTGATAACCAAATATCGGTTAGGAAAATTTTGATTTGATAAATAAATAAATAAATAAATATATATATATATATATATATAATATTTTTACATTTAAAAAATCCTCAATTATTCCTAATAATTCTACCTAACCTCAATTATACAACTAACCTAAAATTATATCATAAAACCATTAAAACATCAATCTTATCGTGCAGCAAGATGAGTGAAATAGTGTGCTTGCCGAAATCCTCCACATTTAATCGCTTTCACCATCGTACAACCACTGCTGAAGATCAGCCGACATCCTAGCATCTCCACCAGCCCATCCCCGACCACCAGCAGCCTCCCCACTGGCGTAAATCACGATCCAAGCTCCTTACAGTGCAAAATTTTTTTTGGCCAACTGGAGCTTCCTCCGGACTCATTCAACCTCGCCGACCACTCCTCTCAGCCATAGCAGCTCCTTCAGCCTCCTAGTCACCTCCACCAACAACCACACTGCCAGAATTACATCAATTTTCCAGCGACCCGATAAACCAGAAAATAACCCAAAATTTGAAGCTTCAATTTGCAATTTTTGTGCGTTTTTAATCCAATTAAACATATTGATTCACTTTTTGCACTGATTTCACCCATTTCTCTCTCATTTATACTGATTAATTCGGTCTAATTTGCTTAGAATCAAAGAAAAGCCAGTTCAGGTACTATTCATCTGCGAAAATCACTATTCATGCAAGAAAGTGATGAAATTGAGCTCAATTCGGGTTGTTTGTTTCAAATTGAATTAGGATTATACTTCTAAGGTGAATTTCACACTTTTCTCCCTTGAAATCACTTATCAGTTGTGAAATTTGACTTCTAGATTGAAAAACCCCAATTTAAGGGTCTAGGAGCAATTTGGGAATTTAGTGAAAATTGTGTTATTAGAACTTCTTAAATTTTTTTTATGCATCTAGGGAGTGATTTAGAATTTTTTGAAATTTTAGTTTGAATTTTAGAACAAAATTCAAATTTTTAGTAATTTTTCATGAAGATAAAGGAAGGAAATTAAAAGGAAAAATATGAATGGCTTGTTGTATAACAAAAAATATTATTTGAGGTTAAATGGAAATTTTGAAATTTATTAGATGACCCTTAAGTGAAATTTGTGATATGGTAGTTGTTAAAAATTTAATAAGTGCATAATTGAATAAAATAATAATAATAATAATAATGGTAATGATAATAGTAATGATAATAATAATAATAATAATAATAATAATAATAATAATAATAATAATAATAATAATAATAATAATAATAATAATAATAATAATAATAATAATGATAATAAAAATAATAAAATAAAATATAGGTTATAAGAATTTTAAAGTATTCTTTAAGTGACTCATAAATTAAATTTCTAAATAATTAGTAAAGAAATAGGTAAAATGGATAAAGATGAATAAAGAATAATTAATTAGCTCTGTGATAAATTAAATAATTAAATTAATTATGAGGACTAGATCATAAGAGTATTTTATTTAATATTTTTTTAGGTGACTAGAATATTTTCAACAAAGGAATTATAATCAAGGATAGAATGAGGTTGGTATACTCCTCTCAATTGAGTAGATAATCCTAATTATACAAAATATTATTTTAAATTATTCATGATGATTTTGAATATTGAATTATTAGAAATACTAAAATATGAATTCTATAATGGTATGATTTTGAAATTTCTAATATCTGTACATGAATAATTATTTGTCTATGAAATATTAGGAATATGTCCAAAATATAACCCTGTAACTAACGACAGTTGATGTTAACCGTAGTGCACTATAATTGGTATTCTAATAAGGTTGGGTACGATACCCTTATCTCTATATTCTGTTTAAGGCCGATGGCCATTATGATATTTACTTTGAGCCTATAGCCGTATGAGCATCTGTTCTGATTTGTTATCACTAGCTTTGGGCTAACTCTGTACTCTGTACTCTATAATTATGACTGGTTCTGTAAGAGATTCCCAGTTATATTCTATTGATGATTTTTTTTTTTTCTGTTTAATATCACTGAATTATGTCAGTATGATATCTTGTTTAAAATTTCGAAAGACGTACCATCATAAGTTTATCTTAATTTTTGCAATATTAAAATTATCTGCTCACTGAGTTTCCACTCACCCCATTATTTAACATTTTTGATATCTCAGCACCGATCCAAAACGTCTACCTTTAGAATTGTAATCTTGGCAATTAATTCCTTGGTGAGCCTAGCCTATTGTTAGAGCTATGTCTTTCTGTATTTTTATGATTTAGTTTCAGTTGCTCCCTGGTATATAAGCTAAATATTTAATGTATTATTATGGTGTGTCAGAAACTATCTGTATGAAGAGTTATGAGATCTATGTTTGTTTAATATGTATTTATATGAATTTTGCCATTTTGGGGGTTTTAATAGGTTCGCGAGGATGAATGAAACTTCATCCCCGTGCCAATCATGCTTTGTTGGCACAGATCGTGACAATTTATGTTTCCTTTTCTTTATTAAAATGTTTTTATGATTGTCATTATTATTTCAGTATTGTTAATTGTTTTTAAATGGTTTTCCAAAGGCAATTTACATGATTATGTTAAGATTGTTTTGATGAAGACAAATATATGAAAAATATGAGTTACAAATATAATAGTAATATGGGCTTAATTGATTAACCATTCAAACTAACTATTTGGTTTGCTAGTTGAATATCTATTATGTGTAGGATGGTTCAAAGACGAAAGAGTGAGCATTGAAGTAAAAAGAATGAAATATCAATACCATGCTCTACCCAAAGTGATAGCAAGTAAGAAAGGTGCTCAAAGCTTTAAAGAAGTTAAAGATCAAAAGAGTTAGAAGCTTGGATGTATCAAGATAACCAATGGATTGATTAGAAATAATTATCATAGGCTAAGTATTATTTTGTGAAATTTAATAATTTAGATTTGGATTTATTAGCTCAAGATATTTTGATTCTCAAAATATAAGTTTGGACTTAAAAGATAATGAGATATAGATTTTACTTAAAATCATTTTTGACCTTTGGTAACTATTTCACGTATATCTCACAAACCATATGGAATATCGCTAATAAAAATTATTTTATTAAAAAATAGATTCAAAGAGCTTTTCAATGATAGATCATTCACTAAAAATGAAGTTTAAATGAAAAAGCTATGACCTTATAAAGTTGAGTGGTGATATATGGATTGTACATAAAACTGTATTATGACCTTTGGTCACTATTGTAATCATATTTCCAAAACTATATTTAGTTTTGATATGAAATTCTTTCATTGGAAACTAGACTTATAGGTCATGCATTTAAATTGGATTTAAAATAAGAAAGTTATAACCATTTGAAGTTGGGACTGCATCACTGTATGTGAGCATTCGACTGGTCACCTGTGACGAGTTGATTGGTACAGTGCAGAAAGTGAGCAATCGACTGGTCAGACCCCAACAGTCAACTGGTCAGTCCCAAATTTGAAATAATGGTCATATTTTGATAGGCAGTCGACTGGTTACCTCCAAAGACAATTTTCAAAGGAAAATAACGGCTCTTTTGAATATTTAACAGCTATATCTCATCTTGATCTATAAATATAACATTCCAAACATATTTTTGAGTAAAACCAAGTGCTACAATGTGATTTTTAACTTGTTATATTGTCTTTGAGAGAGAAACAAAGATTGTTGAGCCAAAAATCTACGCATTCTCTATCATTTGAGTTCTTATAGCTTTATTTGTATATTTGCTTCTTTAAGAGAGGTTATTCTTTTGTATTCCTTTTTCTGTGAGAGAGAGAAGCTCAAGGAGATTCCTTGAGGGAGTCAAACATGGGTGTGCTTAGATTGAGGGGGAGGTTTCCTTGTTTAAGCATAAGGAAGAGGTTCTTGGAAGTTGAGATTAAGTGAGAGGTTCTCCCTTGTTATTGAAATTGATTGTTGAGATAGTGAAAAATCCTAAGAAGTTACTTGGAGACTGAACATAGACTTGGATTGCAGCCGAATTAGGATAAATCATTGAGTTTGCTTTTTCTATCCCTATACTCTTTATATTTTGAATTATCATATCTATGCTTTGCATTTATTATTGATATTACATTTAAAGTGTTCATATATATACCCCAAGCATCCATATTAGGCCTCCATTAACTCATATAATTGTTGCTTTACATCATACATTTCCAAGCACAATTCATAGTAAGAATTTGTATAAAGCAATTTTGAAAAGAAATAAAAATTCTATCAACACCCAATTCACCCCCTCTTGGGTGTTGGTTGCCTAGGCGAATAGATTACATTGTGTATGGATTGATAAGGACTATTGAGAAATTCATAAATACAGTTATGTACAATTGCTAGATAAGTTTGTAATTGTTAAGTTAATTGATTCCATACATGCTTGTTTTATTTTCCATTAGTTAGGAATGATGAGTCAGGACACTAGAAGTTAACAACAGTTCTATTAGCCCTTAGTGTACCTTGACAATACCCAACTAGCAAGGTTTAGAGTATAACGTTTAGGTTTAGTGGAGTTATTAGCCTCGCGTGACGGCTAACACACGTGGACCAAATGGATGGTTGACTTTCATGAGTTATAATCTCACGCCTGTTGGTTAATTACCCTCAAGGCTATGTGTCCTCGCCTATTGTGAGTTACCATTGTGGGCTATGTTTCACGCCAGATATCTAGATGCTAGTCCATGGTAGTCATTCCCTCAAACAGATTTTAAAAACCCATTATTTTATGCTTTACTATTAAACTTGTGCATTTTAAGTCAATTTTGCTCACCAAGAATTTAGGGAAAGAAGAGGCTTAATTATTTTGAATATGAAGAACATTAAGTGCATCTTGATTTGTGTAACATTAATGATTCTTATGTCCATTAAGTAACTAGTTTTATGCTTGGAGACTTTAAGATAATTTGATACTTTATCTTAATTTACGAAGATACTTTTTTTTTATTTTGATTGCCAATTATATGTTTATTACTTATTGATTTTAAGGTGTTTTTTGTTGGAAAATTTATTGTCTCAAATAGTGGAGCTGGTGACCTACGTAAAGGAGCACGGGAGTGATTGAAATTTCCCTTCGGTAAGCCCCACTTTGTTTTTGCAAGGGCTAAGCTATATTCTTTTTGTTATCTACACTTTTTGGGTTGTACATATGTTCAGGATAGCTATTCATTTGTTCACTCTAGCTATGTATCCTAATGACCACATGCTTTGTATCCTCAAACCCCCTTCTAGTGTATTTTTTTTGTTTCATTTTGTTGTTGTGAGAGCAGAGCTCTCATTTTGTTTTGGTTGATTGGGTAGGCAAGATCTTGTAAAAATATTAGGTGGCCCTATTTATAGAGGGATTCCATCAGAGTTTCTACAAAATCTATGCATTGTATATAGACTAAATACCTTATGAGGGCAATATTACTTTGTGCATAATGCAATGTGTGGATCTTGTATGTGGTTTTACTTTCCATATAGCAAAGGCACGTAGGATTGAAAATTTTCCCTCATTTCCCGTATTGGTCTCTTGGGTTATGAGGTGTGACAATTTACATATCAAATTATGAAGACCAAATTTGAATTATTATTTGTTCATATATATAGAGTATATTAAGTAATTGTTTATTAATTAAATTAAATAAGAATAAATATAAATATAGTAAAAGTAAATTTGATTTACAAATACTTGATATATTTATATAACTCCCTTTTAGAGAAGTACTAAATTAGTCTCCTATTTTTATATTTTGTGATAATTTGGTTTTTCATAAATTGTTTGTACTAAATCAATTCATTACAATTTTTATTTTATGCAAAGTTTATCTTTTTGTTGTCTTATTGATTTATTAATTAAGAATTGATAAGGAATTAGATTTGTACAAAATAGTAATTATAAAATATTGATTTAACACAAATTATTTATGAGAGATCGAATTATTAAAAAGTGTAAAAGTAAAAAATTGATTTTGTATCTTCCTTCCTATCTTCCTTTAGTTTAATTCCACCAATGTATATTAATTCGTTAGTCACAATGAGAGAGAGGAAAATGTAACAAGATGGATTTGAAATTTTCTTAATCTGGAGGGTTTGACCAGTCCATGGAAGGCTAATTAATTAATTAGGCAATCTGAGGCTTGAAGTAGAGGTGGACATCATTAAGCTTAAGGATTTAATTAGAGATAATAACTGCACAGATTCTTGCACTCCCTCATTCTGCTTCAAAAGATTCAAATCATTTTTACTAACTGAACTCACATGCTCTTGTTAGTCATAGATTCCGTTTTTCAAAAACATGCAAACAAAATCATGGACAAATTTCTATAATACAATATTTTATAAATTTAGTAACAAATTACAATGTCTCGTATTCTTCGGAAAAAGCAACATAAATTATTTTCATGTTAACTTTTTCTAAAATATAATGTTTTATTAGAATTTAAAGTCTATGTATTTTATTTAAAAAATATGTCTTATTTGTTTAAGTATTAATTCTTGTTAAAAAAATTTAATAACAAAAAAAATAAAGAAAAATAAATTTTTAGTCCTTATAATTTTACTTAATTTTTAATTTGATCTTTATAATTAAGTCCTTAAATATTAAATAATTTTTAATTTAGCCATTGTCATTAATTTTTATTAATAGCTTGTTATATATATTAGTTAATTTTATTTATTTTTATTAGTGTAAATCATACATATTTAGAGCATTAAGATAATATATAATTGGATAAACAAATAAAATTTAAAGAATATTAATAAAATATTAAACTAAATTAAAATATTTGTAAATCATTTAAGACTCACTTAAGAAATTTTAAATTATAAGGACCAAATTAAAAATTAAAAAAAAATAAAAGTATAATTTTTTCAAAATAGTATAAATGTACATGTCTCAAATACAAACAAGAGTAACTAATAAGAAAGATTTAAAAACTAAATCATAAAATCTCAAGACTCGAAAAAAAAAGATATAGTAATATATATATCATTTTTTGGCCAATCCAAACTATGATTGGACAATCAGGCATCGGGCACCTGATATGTGTCGACCTGTTAGCAGCACGTGACACCATGAGAGAGCCTCTGAGTGTGCTCAACTTGTTGCCTCCCCAACCTCCTAAAGCTATTTTTATCCACAAAAAGAATCCTCCTTTTCTCATTCCCATTACACAAAAAGCCACTTTTTGGATTCAATTATTCATTTTCATAACAACTTATTTATACTTTTCTTCTGGCACTACCCTTGCTGTCCGTCCCATCCCTTTCCAACAAATTTTGTATTATATTTGTGAATTTAAATTTATTATATATTTTTTTGTAAATTTAAATTTATTACATTTAAAAAATCTGAATTATTAAATTTTTATTTAATAATTTTAATTTCAATAAATATAACATAATTTATAATAACTTCTTAAAATTTAAACCAACAATCTAAATTCTATCAACTACATTTAAATTCTCATTTCACCTTTTCTAAATCCTCAAATCCCATACCTTCCAAGCTTTGCTCCTTTTAATCATATCTAATACTACGCATTTCAATAAGTCTATAATTAATCCAATCAATGTTGGTCAAAACATTTCATTCACCAGCCATTGCTCTGTCTCATCTTATTCCCTCCAATGAATCTTTTAATTGCGAGTGTCTTGCTTTTAATTTCTCGGAGAATAAAGCTGGGTGATTCGAGACAGAGTCACAGGGACAAAGCTTACTCTTCCTTGCTTATTTTGTACTGATAGATTTATTAAGATTCAAAATTCTGAGCTCCTCGGTTATATATGCCAGCCTCCACCGTTTTCCCTTGTTTTCTTTCTCTGGGTCTTTCTGGATTCTGTTTAGCATTAAATGCAGCAGCGTGTTACGGTACGATTTGATAATGGGGAAGAAGAAGGGAGGTAGCTCATGGTTGACTGCTGTGAAAAGGGCTTTCAGATCTCCAACCAAAGAACAAGACGAAGACAAGGTACTGCTACTAAACTAACTTTTCTCCATTTTCCCATTTTTGCACAGAGAAGGAAATCAATTCGATACTGAAGTTCTTCTTCGGCTTTCTGGGTGTTTCGCAGAAGAGAGACAAACGAAGATGGATCTTCAGAAAACCAGTAATGAGCCACGAAACACCAAGTTCCCAACAAACCCCGATAAAGCAGAAGCCTGATGCGGCTGAGTCGGCGACAGATCAAAAGCACGCGCTTGCGGTGGCGGTCGCTGCCGCCGAGGCCGCCATGGCCACCGCTCAGGCGGCCGTGGAAGTGGCCAGATTAAACAGACCACCGAATCATACTAAGGAGCACTATGCTGCTATTGTGATTCAAACTACTTTTAGAGGATATTTAGTAAGCGAAGAAGAAAATACTCATGATAGATCTAAACCCACGTTCTGTTTATATGATTAGAGAGATAAAATCAAATGAAATTCTGGGGATTTTTCTTTTGAAGGCAAGAAGGGCTCTTCGAGCGCTGAAGGGGCTGGTGAAATTACAAGCATTGGTTAGGGGTCACAATGTTCGGAAGCAAGCGAAGATGACGCTTCGGTGCATGCAGGCTTTGGTTCGAGTCCAAGCTCGCGTGGTTGACCAGCGCGTGAGGCTGTCACACGATGGAAGCAGTAGAAAATCCACGTTCAGTGACACCAATAGCCTCTTGGAATCGCGGTATCTTCAAGACATTTCAGATAGGAAATCAATGGTAAGTGATCTGAGAGCTTCTTCGTTTTGAAATAACATCAAATGCTTGTGTGCATAGTTCAGCACTTTTGATGGTTGTTTGTTTGAATGGTGTGTTGTGTTGTGTTGTTTGTGACAGTCAAGAGAAGGAAGCAGTATTGCAGACGATTGGGATGAACGCCCACACACAGTTGAAGAAATTAAAGCTATGTTGAAGCAGAGGAAAGAGGCAGCCATGAAGCGAGACAAGTCCTTGTCTCAAGCTTTCTCTCAACAGGTTCATTGATTCTCTTCACTCTGTTTCATACTCTGTTTGCAGTGCCTTGACTGTTTTTCATTTCTCCAAATCTATGAAGCAGGAGACACAGTGCTGACACTTTAAAAATCAAATTACAAATTGACAATTCAAATTTTATGGTCTTATAATGTTACGGATGTTGAACATTGGTTTAAACTAATCAAAGCAGAATCTACTAAACAGAACCAATTAAACCAATTGTCAACAATGAACACTGATTCATTCAGTTTAATTTGGTTTAGGTCCAAAAATGGACCAAACTCCAGTGAATGAGCATGTATATTTTATATTTCTGAGCTTAATATTGTAAGATAATTGGTTGCAAACTGCAAAACAATGTCATAGGTTTGGAGAACAGGTAGAAGGCCATCAATTGGGAATGAAGAGGAGCTAGAAGAAAGACCGATATGGCTTGACCGGTGGATGGCGGCGAAGCCATGGGAGACCAGGGGAAGAGCATCAATTGATCAGAGAGACACCATCAAGACAGTAGAAATGGACTCTTCTCATCCTTACTCATCATATTTAGGATCTAACTACAGGAAATCCCATCCCAATTATCAATATAACCCACACCAGCACCAACCACAGAGACACTCAGTGGCTTCCCCACTCCACAAAACCTTCCAAAATGGATCATCTCTTCACCATTCCCCTGCAACCCCATCTCCTGCAAAATCAAGGCCAGTCCATGTCCGGTCTGCAAGCCCTCGCTGTGGAAGGGAAGATAGAAGCTTCCATACTTCTCAAACACCAACCTTAAGGTCAAACTATCATTACACTGGAAACTTGTACCAACATGGAAGGGTTGGAACAAGCAATCATGGGGCTGGGTCATTGCCTAATTACATGGCGGCAACCGAGTCTACAAAGGCCCGGATTCGCTCGCAGAGCGCACCAAGGCAGAGGCCTTCAACTTCAGAGAGGGACAGAGTTGGGTCAGCAAAGAAGAGGCTTTCTTTCCCTGCTCCTCCTCCAGATGCTTATGTTTATGGCAGTTATGGTTGTTATGGTAGTTATGGGCATAGTTTGAGGAGTCCAAGCTTCAAGAGTGTGTGTGGATCACAGTACGGGCTGGATCAACAATCCATCTATTCTTCTTGCTGCACTGATAGCTTTGCTGCTGCTGGTGAGATGTCTCCTTCTTCAACTGGTGACCTTAGAAGGTAGCTGAGATGAATGGTTTGATTGCATTTACTTTTGATGGCAAGTTGTGAGATCTTTAATTCATTGGGTTTTCACTATTCACTTTCTTAGCTGAGTCTAGGTATGTGATGTTAATCTTATTCTAATTGAAAGCCCATCTCAAAGGGAATGAGATTATTGATTGGGGGTCATTTAAGAAGAAATTCTTAAATGCATATATATATCAGTGGATTATATAGAGTCAATAAAAATAGTGAGATCAATAACATATTTATTTAAATTAATTTTTATTGACTCATTGTATGGACAATTAGTACAGTGTATTTAAGAATTGATTGATCAGCAAGGAAGCTGAGAGTCAGTGATGTGTTTTCTTCTTTTTTCACACTTCTGTTAGGATCCCAAGATAAAAGTGAGTCTTATGTGGGGACCCAACTTACTTGAGAAGTTGTATTGATGTTGAAAGTTGAAAGTTGAAAGTGAAAAAAAAAAAAAAACAATCGGGCTCTTTTTGTGCTTTACCTATTGCCATTGCCATTGCCTTGTTAAATCTTTCTCACTTTTTTCTTATATGATAAATATGTTAACATTACTTGAATGAAAAAATTGGATTACTGTAGATAACAATTAATAATTGGCGAGCACTAAGTTTTAAATCTCATTCTTATCAAATTCTGACCTTATAACTGAGCTGTTGTTGTCTGTTGCCCTTTTTTTGACATCCTAAAACTATTCTAGAAATAAAAGTCAATTATGGTTCTTAAAATGTATACCCTTGTCATGCAAGTTTATATCATTGTAAGACATAATTTAGAAGTACAATATTATTTGTTCTTTCACTTATTGATTAATTTTTTATTTGGTTATTAATTAATTTTTATTCTTAATTTAATCCTTTATTTTTTCATTCATTTTTAATTTGATTTCTCTTTTTTTTTTTTTTCAATTTAGTCTCTTTTTTATTAGTCTATTTTTAATATGATCTTTCACTAATTTTTAAAGTTTGCATATTTAGTCCTTTAATCTCAATTAAATGAGAGGGACCAAATTAAAAATTAATTGACAAGCAAAGAACCATAATAAAAATAATAATTAATTAAAAGTTAAATTAAGAATTAGCTAATAAATAAGGGATTAAAATGATATTTTATTTCATAATTGTATATGAACATAATAATGAAAGTATGAGTAATTACTCAGAAGAGAGACAAGTTTATATTTGCATCTCTTTTAGTCAAATAGAACTCAGTACACAGAAAAAGTATTGTGATAACATCATAGTCTGATTCAAAGGATATCGCAGGCCACTAAAGAAAACCTATTGCTCTGATCCATATATACCTGCCGTTACAAAGACAAAATATTGAAAATATTCAAAATCTTTGTCACAGATAGGATGTAAATGTTAGTTTTGGTATACTTGTATAAACAATTGATTTATTGTATCAATTTTAATAAAATTATTTTTTTAATGATCCCTATTCTTTTATTTGAATAATTTTGCTAAGATTGATATATTAAATCAGTTGTCACATAACTATATTTTAGGACTAATTAATATTTTTTTTCCAAAAACATGGCCTTAAAGCCAAAACTCCAATATAACAACTGAAAAAGAGGCAAAAGAAGTAGGCTTAAAGCCTTACATCTTCAATGAGAAGCAATGTCGTAGACATGGAGAATGACTTGTAAGAACATCGACAAAACAAATACTATTTATTGGGTTTGCATGGGAGAAGAAAAATTTGGTTGTTTAAAAGATTGGAACTTAAGAGAAACTCCTCTATTTTACATTCAAGAAATGTGTTGGAACTATTATATGTGCATCTAAATTACGTTTTTTCAGCATGGAACAAAGATAAAAGTTAACTATAAGAAGATACATAAACATGTGAAAACTGAATCTTATTAAAATTATATATTTTTAATATATACACATTTACTTATTATTAATTTGATTTATGGATATAGTTAAAGACATTTTTCAATGCAAAAGTAATTTTTAATAAAAAAAAATTGTCATTTTAATCCATCATGTTTTAATTTAGTGTTAATTTAGTCTTCTACAAATTTGAAGTGACAAAATAGTTGCAAGGTGAATTTTTTTTTTTTTGACTGATGTGGAGGTTAGATGCACATGTGAGATAAGTTAACTTTTCATCATTACCAACACATAACTAAATGCGAAGTATTTTTAGGGTTTATTCGATTAAATCTGCACTATATTAAAGGTTTCTTCTTATAACTTCTATTGAAGAAATTCTAAAAATGTTTCATATTTGTTGAAGTGTCAATGATAGTAAAAAACAAAAAAAACTTATCGCATATGTGTATATAACTTTTATATTAGTAAAAAATAATCTACTCTAACGTTTTTTAACAAAAAACAATGGAGAGACTTGTTTAATTTATTGATCAATTTTTTATTAACTATTTTATCACTCTAAATTTGTAAATGATTAAATTTTTACTAAGTTAAAACCTAAAGGAATAAAATAATAGTTTCTCAATTTTTAATATATACTTTGACATGCAGACAAAAGGAAATAAGAGGCAAGTCATACATTTATAAGAAAAACAATGAAAAGTTATATAATGTATAACCAACCGGCATAAAAAAGAACCAAAATAAATTTGTTAAAAAATTTTGACACCTAAAACATTTAATTTAAGATTGATAAGTGCGTCATCGTCAATTCTGCTTATGCTTCTTGTTGAGGCCGAGGGAGGAGCTCCTATGGACGTCGTAGCCCCCAAAGTTGTTGCTTCATTTTATATTTATATATTAATATATGGTGTAAATTATGTTTGCCCTCTAAAAAATAACTTTTTTATTTGCCCCTATGACATTTTCATTCTGGCTTTACTACTGGTTTCATGTATGAATTCCATGTATTTAGTTTTTAAATATAAGCAATGAAATGAAATTAAGTAGAGAACAGAAAAAGAAAAACATCTTAAAATTTACTCTTCTTTTCTTTTTTCTTCTGAAAGTTAAATGGACGGTCCAAGTTCGTTGAATGATGAATGATGAATGATGATTGAGGATGAAGGTGTAGCGCTTTTTCTGGAAGTGTGGTAAAAGCTTGAGAAAATGTCGATAACTATTAATACACTTGTGTAATAAATTGACGTGGAGTGTTAATTTTAATTATTTTTTAAAAATAATTTAATTAGAATTAATATATCATATTAATTATTATATAAGTGCGTCAATAAAAATTAATATTTTTCACATTATAAGTGGCCCAGCAGTGCCATGATATAACCAAAAAAAAAAAATCATCATTTATTCACTGAAACTCATAAGCACATTCAAGTTCTGAGCTGCTTGCTGGCCCCTCTTCAGCTCTATCATATTCGTACGTCTTCTGACTTCAAATTTGATGCGAACACACCGGGATAGTTTTTGAAATCAGAGACCTTTTGAACAACGTAAGGAAATGAAAATATTCAATATAAATAACAGTGGAAATAATTAAACATATATATATATAGATGCCAAATGCTGGTTTCTCCTTCTTTTTAAAATTGGTAAGGGAAGCTTTCTCTTTGATGGTAGTTATAAATTGAGAAAATCTGAAATTTTAATATTTAATGAAATTGTAAGTTTGATATACTAAATTCAATCCCTACTTGTAATCTTTTCTCTATTTTCTCTCTCGCTCACTGACTTTGCCGATGCGTATGAGTTGTCTCTATGGACTTTTCTTACAGCAAAAAGTGTCAAGAAAGATCTGTCAGTGGATTCTTTCTATGAATAATTGTGTTGTTGTGATTGAATGAGTAACGTACAATCACAGCTTGTTTTACCATCCAAGATTTAGACAACAAGAGGAAATTGCTGTAAATATTTCATTATTAGAACCCACTTTCTGTTCTGTAATGAATGAAAAAGAATTTATTACAAATAATTAAGGGTTTTAAAGAAGATATTTTCATTTGTGTATTTATCTCTTTAATTTGAAAGTCCACATTTCATAAAAAAAGAAATTATTATAAATCATTTAATTGTGTGCATTTTTATTCATATTTCTAATAACTCACAAATTATTACTAATTATGTAAATTAATTTGTAATTACGTCAATGTAAAATATAAGTTTATCTTTATGGACTAAAACTTATAATAGGACTAGGCTTTTTAATTTATATGTATCAATTTTTTTTTTTTTAAATCCTATGATACATAAAATATTACATCATAATACTATACTTTTGAGACTTAAATAATATATTTTTTTATTACTCGAATTGATTCAATCTGATTCCCAATGTATCTATATGGGACTCAGATTGATTCAAACCGAGTCCCAATGTGGAACCTACTACAACCTGTCATTAAATATCCTTGTTGCGAGTGTTGTTCCTATCGTAGTGGTGTAGTTAAGCTGTTGTAAGAGACTTCATGACACTCAATAATTAATTTGTTTTATTATATCAATATATTTTAAATAAATAGTATTTATAAATATTAATAAAAACAAAATTTAATAATATATTATCATATAAAAAATATAATAAATTAAATAAAATTAGATTTATGAGATTGATAAAAGAAAAATGATAACTATAAACTTTGAGATGATATTATTATTAATTATTTAATCATATATAATTTTTTCTTGTATTAGTTTTGTCTCATGTCAAGTTATATTTATAATTATTGATTTAAAAGATAATTAATTAATTTATTATTTTTTTTCGTTTATTTTAAAGAATTCTCAAACTTTAAAAAAATAATTTATCAGTGAACGAAGTTTTCATGTTAAATAAACTTATTTTACTTATATATAATAGTTAATAAATTGTGGGCTTGCATGTTTTTTATTTTCTTTTATTTTGTTTGTTCTTTTTCAAATGTAGTTTATGCTTGATATACTATTAAATTGTTACCACCGGCTTAAATCGAGTGTAGTATCAGGTAAAAAACTTGGGTTATACTGCTTTTTATTTGTAACGTAATTGCATTATTTCTAACTTCAAAATATAACATTTAATATTGAGTTATATAAACTATATATATATATATATATAGATATATATATCTTAAAAAATCTTATACTTATTATGTCATTATTGAGAGACTTGATGCTAAAAATATACATGTTTAAAAAAATTATAATTATCGTAACCCATCACATCATTTGAATATTGTCTACTAATAATAATAATATCATATATATATATATATATATATATATCAAAAGTTGGTTTTACAACGCATCACTGTTTACTTTTTTTATATTGTAAAACCTTTTTCTTCTAGTCCTCATTTTGTCTATTGTATTTTATTTATTTATTTTTTTTCCAATCTTATGTGACACATGAGACTCTATTGCTAATTATTTTTAATTTATATATCATTTAAATCACAATGACATGTGTCAAAATGGATAATATGCAATCATTAAATTAATAATTAATTCACATAAATTATTTTTAATTAATAAAAAATATTAATTAATAAATTAATTAACAGCCTCTTGAATATGAAATTTTTTAAATTATAAGAATTTTTTAGATTGAACAAAAAAAATAAATTATTTTTCAAAGTTTGAGAATTCCTTAGAATGAACGAAAAAAAATAATAAATTAATTAATCATCTCTTAAATCAATAATTATAAATATAACTTAATATAGGACAAAACTAATACAAGAAAAAATAATATATGGTTAAATACTTAATGATAATATCATCTCAATAAGTTTATAGTCGTCATTTTTCTTTTATCAATCTCGTAAATCTAATTTTATTTAATTTATTATATTTTTATATTATAGTATATTATTAAATATAATTTTTATTAATATTTATAAATACTATTAATTTAAAATTATTGATATAATAAAACAAATTAATTATTGAGGCATGGCCAAATAAACTAGTTAATAACAATTTCCCACTCATTTTGCAAGTGGCTAGCTCTTCTTCACAAACTACGTGTCATGAAGTCTCTGGCGACAATTGAACTGCACCACTATGGCATGAATAGCACTTGCAACAAGGACATTTAATAGTGTGTTGTAATGGGTCTCATGTTAGGACCCGAATTGAATCTAAGTCCCAAAAATGTAGCATCCTGATGTAATAATACCAGATTTAAAAAATAACAATTTTGTTGATGCATGTAAATCAAAAAGCCAATAAGACTGTATTAAGGATGGTGAACCAAGAACTGAATGAGAATACTTCTCTCATTTCTTATCTTAATTTTCTCTCTTATTCCCTCCTTTATTTTTTATTAGTGTTATAACATGTTATCAGCATGATCTTACTCCAAGTTCACATTTCAAATCAAATTTGTTAATTTCTTATTTGATTTGAAGTAATCTCTTTATTCCTATATTTTATTAAGATATTATATTGTTGAAATGATCTTATAAGGGTCAAATTCATTTTAGGATTATTTTTCATAAATATTATGTATTATACATGTTGACAAAGAATTTTTCTTATGATATTTTTCCTATATACATGGTCATGCATTCATTTGATAATACTCATTGAAAAATTATTAAAAATTATTTTGGTGGATGGTCAATCCATTAGAATTTCTTGTCATCACAAGGTAAGAATGTAAGAATTTTTGTTCCTACTTTATATTATTTATAGATTCAATATGTTTATCTATGTTTATAATATGATTATTAATTTGATATTAGAAAATGCCTTGAAAATCAAAAGGCTACGCATGATTGAATGACTAGCAGCCACATCATTTTTTATTATTTTAAAGCTAAGAAATTTATCTTTAAATGCATAATACTAATAGAAGATGTGTATCATCTTTTGATGACTAGAAATGAAGCAAAGCGACTATAAATTTTGTTTACTAGTCCCGAAGGCTATATATTTCATACTACCAAAGAGTATTAGAAACTCTCAATTTCAACATGTTTATGAGCAATATTGATCATTTGTGACCCATAAGCCAAAATGGTGTTAAAAGTAACCCACCATAGATATTAATATATCATAAACTTATTTTTATGGCTAATAGTTACAATTTACAATATGACTAGAAATCATATGAAAAGTCCAAAAGTTATTTTGAAGCCTAAAGGGCTATAAAAGGTTTAATGGAGATAACGTTATTGTAATATATTTTATTATGACAATTTATGTTGTTTATAAGAATTTTATCTTAATTACACTTCTCACATATTATTCATATCATTAGTCATGCATAAATAATAGATTAATTATAATAAATTTTTACCAATTAATATGTTAATTGCAACTTCATGTCTACTTATAATAAATATTTATATGTAACACTCTTAGTTGCACATTTGTGACACTTGTATTAAGAAAAGTGTGTGTTATTATTACTTGTTTATATGTTATTTTATTTCTTACTAATATCAAATATGTTTAAAAGGATGGAGCAATATGGGAACAATTTTAAAATGATGATACATTTACAGAATTTATTTATATTTGTTTTATATAATATTGAGCAGTATGGATATTAACAATGAAAGTTTGGTATACATATTTCTTGAAGTGAATAATATATTATATCATGAGACTATCCATTACTTGTGCTACACCAATTTCCAAAAGCAAATTGGTACATAGGTTTTTTTTTGTGTATTCCATGTAGTGAATATGCATGCAATATTCAAGAGAGAAGGAATTTGTATTTTCTTTAAATTTTTAAGCTAATGATGTTGAACACCATATATTACACATAGGCATTTCTTGGAGAAAATGTCAATATTTTATTATATTTGACCATGAATGACAATACAATGAAGATTTGTCATAATTTCCACCTGAAGTGGAATAATGAGAAACATTAACGAGATTTCACATGAATATGAGATGTTATCAAAGTTTATGGACATAAGCATAAAGACACAAGTATTGTATGTCAAATTTTTTGGTATTTATGAATACCAAAATGGAAGGAAAGAACATTATTATAGCAAATTAAAATTGTGATATACGATATTAAAATCAAATGTTCAAATCACAAACTTCATTTAGTCCTATTGTGATAGATTTGTGTTTATGTGATAGAATTGATCCACACAAACATTAGTCTAATGTTTAATCCAATCATTAAGGAGAAATTATCACTCTACTTAAAATGGATTTTACTTATCCAATATTGTACAATTTAACGAGAAAAAATAAAGCTCCTGAAGAACGATTATATTTATCATGTATTATACAAATATAGTTTCAATTTAAATTCAAATGAAATATATTAAGAAATTTATTTCATAATGATTTATTGTGAAAAACAATGATGGGGATATTGAAAAAGATATAAATCTTCCCCCCAAAGATGATATCATACAAATTTGATGAAATCACATGAGAAAGTGAACCATAAGTTCATAGATGCTTGGTATGACCGATTAGGCCATCCTAAGTCAACGATGAAAAAAAGATTGAGAATTTACATGAATTTTTACTAAAGAATCTGAAAATTCTTTATTTAATGAATTTTCCTATATTACTTGTTTTAAGGGTAAATTAGTCATTTGACCATCACAAATCAATGTTGCATTTATATCTCTTATATATCTTAAATATATTTGATTGATAATGAGTTCATTCATTCAATACTGATTATTAAAATATTTTGAATAGATGCATATTTAGAATATTTATATCATTATTATCAACTAGCAACCTGAAGTTTGCAACAATATAAGTGCACACTTGTCAGATTATATAATGAAGAAAATTTTCAATGACAGTACTGGTGAAGTTATATCACAATTGTTGATTAAAAGTTTATTGGGATATTTGTTAAAATGTCTAAATTGCTCATGCTTTCATACTTTTATAGTTTAATAGAATATTTATTTGATGCCTCCAGTTATTCTTTTAGACTAATTCTTATATAAAAATAAAGCCTCTATAATTATTTTGAGAGCATACTATACGCATCAAGCCAATAAGTTATATTTGAAAAATTTCCTCAATAAAATTGAGTTTTTGGGTTATGTGCCAAAATATTAGCCATCTAAGAATTTTTTAATATGCAATTGATAAGTTTATTTGTCCACTACAATGGACAAAGATGAGTCCTCTTTTGATGTTAAAAGAAAATGTTAGAACGAATATCCAAAAAAGATATATTTGTAGCATTGTTTGACTATTATTATTTGGTTATCTCAAGATTATGGGGAGAAAGTAGGTAGTTGAAGAAAAATATTATGTAGTATGCATTAGTATTTGTTTTGTGACCCTCACATACTACAAGTGAATATAAACAGGTTCATTGAAAAGTTAGCAAATCATTTGTCAAAGGCATTTTGTTAACCCAAATGGGGTGATGGAAGTGCTTATCAACTGCAAATGTTCTAATTATATTAATGACCAGTTTCATGAAAATTTTGGAAAATGAAAATGAACAAATAATTAAGATGGCCAAATTAAGGAGGCAAGTGCTCTTGAAGAGATCTTGATACAACTAAATCTCTAGAAGGGATTTAGGAACCTGAATGACGTAAGTGAAGAGATCTCGATAAATAATGTAATTGGAAGAAAATATGGAACTTGAAAAGAAATAGTTGTCGTTAACATAATAATATAATGCATAATATTATGGAATTAAGCGATGATTATGAATTATTGAGAAGTATTGATATAAAAGTACTTGGCCAAAGTAGAAGGATGTAATAATATTAATATGTGTTAGTTAATTGGACTTGCAGTCTAAATACTTGAAGGTGTAAAGCCAATGGGGTACAGATGATATCATGAGAAAATAAGTGAGAATGATATATTATGAATTATTACACAAAGTTTTTAGAAAACCTAGCATTTGATTATGGGAATATATTATTTTATGGTGGATATGATTACTTAGTCTACCAGTATATGAATTATATATTGTATGTCTGACAAATGTCATCATAAGTTACTTATAAGAATTATTACATGATATTATGTAGATGAAAATCCCTAAAGGATTTGAGATGCCTGAAGCATGAAATTCAAACTCTTGATATACTTATGAAATACATTTGTAGATATAAGAAGTAAAATTTTTGAAAGAAAATCATAAATGATTGTATTTGCCCATACTTTCTAAGGGGAACTTGAAAACTAGTTATTTATCATTGTAAATTGATTGATGGAATTCTGGAAGAATTTTCAAGGGCAATAGATTATTTGAAAATGAATTTTTGTGAAAAAAAATAAAGTTTTGTGTCAACTTATAGATTGAGCACTTAACAGATAAAATTTGTTTTCATTAATTAAAAAAGACTTTACATAGATGAAGCATATCCATTGAGTATCCCAATAATTGTGAGATTTTTTTTATATAAATGAAGATTCATTCCAATCTCAAGAAAATGATAAAGAATTTCTTAATCCTAAAATATCTTATTTTTGTGCTATTGATATCAATTTATATTGTTCAAATTTTCTAGATCTCTACTAACTGACTATGCAGATGCAGATATTTATTTGATATATACAAAGCTTAATCCCAAACAAGTATATATATATATATATGTGGGAATACAATTATGCCATGAAGCTTTAGAAAATAAATTTTAGCTACTATTTCATTATATCATGCTAAATTGATACATGAGACAGTTCATATATATGAATGGCCTAAGTCAATGACCTAACATATCCAAAAGACGTTTGATTTTTTTTAGAGTAAAGTTCCCACCAATATTATACAAAGATAATGTAGCATGTAGAGGTCAACTAAAAAATGGTACTTTAAAGGAGATAGGACAATAAATTTTAACAAAATTCTTATTTACTGATGATATTTAGAAGAATGATAATGTGCAACAGATTCGTGCATATGACAATCTAGTATATTTGTTCACTATAGCATTACCAACAACCACATTTAAGAAGTTGGTCAATAGTATTGGGAAGCACTGATTCGAAGACAATAAATGATGTTGTCATTAGAGGGTATAAGAGAAGCGCTGTGCTATTTTTCTTTAATTAAGGTTTTGTCCTACCGGGTTTTCTTTGGTAAGGTTTTTTAACAAGACAGTTTACAATAAGCGTCACAAATATTGTATACTCTTTTTCTTTCATCAGATTTTTATCCTATTGGGTTTTTCCTAATAAGGTTTTAATGAGGCATATGATTTGCTAATAGATATCCAAGGGGGAGTGTTATAAATCATTTGATTGTGTAGATGTCTATAAACCTCAAAGAGTGACCCTTTGGATTCATATTTCCAATAATCCCTAAATTGTTGCCAATTATGTAGATTAATTTGTAATTATGTCAATGAAACTTATAGACCTACCTTTATGGGCTAAAGGCCTATAAATAAGATTATATACTAAGAATGATGAACCAAGAAGTGAATGAGAATACTCCTTTCATTTCTCATATGAGTTTTCTCTCTTATTCCCTCCTTTATTTTTCAATAGTTTTATAACAATAACAATTTTAACTGTAATTAAGATAAATTAATTCACGAACATGTCATTAGTATTAAATGCCTCCTTCACTACGTTGGGTGGTCATTTTTGTTTAATCTCTCTTTTAGGTTAGAACACTGCTCATAATTATGGATTTGAATAAGTTTTTATCATAAAACAAAACATAGGAAAATGACTTCTTCATAATATAAATTAAGAATAAACTAGTTTATTTTTCTCTGCGTTACACATGTTTTAGAACGAATTAGTTTATTTTACTATATGTCAATACATTTAAAATCACTGACATTTATAAGTATTAATAAAAAATTAAATTTAGTAATATATTGCAATATAAAGAAAATATAATAAATTAGAAAAAATTCATAAAATTGGTTATGTGAAATTTTTTAGAAAAAAGTGACGATAATAGACTCGTTAAGAATGTATCATTTTAAACCATTAAACCATATATTGTATTATCTTGTTTTAATTTTGGATCATATCAAATTATATTTATAATTATTTATTAGAAAATTTAAGAGACATTTTATTAATTAATTTATTATTTTTTTCGTTGACTTAGAAAAAAGTCCAAACTTCAAAGAATTTCTAACTTAAGATGTGATTAACTAATTCATTAATTTTTTCATCACTTCAAAGAATTTTTAAACTACGAAAAATAATTTATTAATTTTTTGGTTCATTTCAAAAAAAATTTCACAATTTAAAAAATTTCTGATTTAAAAGGTAGTTAATTAATTAATTACTTCATTATTTTTCTCATTGACTATAAAGAATTTATGCATTTCAAATAATTTTTAATACATGTATAAGAAATATGAAAATTCATTGCATAAAGGGCTGCTGATTTGCTTTAACAGAATTTTCTTATTTGTCAACGGAACTCTAACACTAAAAAAATCTAACTATATTTATATATAATAGATATTTTTACAAAAAATTATTCATATATCTATTTAGTTAAGATGTATGAATAGAGATGATCATCAACATATATAATATTAAAATTTTCAGATCAAATGATAAAGAGAATATATTATAGACCTGTGAAGCATTCTGGGCTGTCCTAGAACATGACAGAAATTAGGCCTAAGTGGCTTTGTACTATTGTCTAAGGGTTGGAGAACATGTTAAATGGTCGTTTTTGCTTAATAGATTCTGCTTATTTCACAAAAAGATAAACAAGATTGTGTCATGCTTTGGCAGAATCTAGTTGCCCAGCTCAACTATATTAAAGAAAGAGAAAGAGAGAGAGAGAGGGGAAAAAATTATTGGTACCACATCAACTATATCTATGTCAGAAAAATTGCGTCCAAACAATTATTATTATTTTTCTTAAATTATTGGTATGACATCAACCATATCTTCAAATATAACTATTTCACCCAAAAAAAAGGACAAATATACTTGAGTTGACCCCAACCAGTTTTCTTCAGCCTATTAAGATGATCTAAAGACAATTTTATTCATTTCTCCTATCACTTCTTATGTTGAGAGGACAAAATAGAATAAAGTCTTCGGGATATTTATCCCCTTATGAAGAAATTGATTTAGAATCAGACTCAGAGTGTATATGAATAAATTGTAGGCGAATTTCCTGTTGTTGGGTTTTTTCATAACAAACGCTGTTAATTTACTAACGACTATTGAGTAAAATTTTTAAATTGTATGTAGTTATTAAATTAAATCAATAAAATTAATCAATTTTAATTTTTAAATTTTAAATATAAATTATCGGATGATATGAATTTAATATAAATCATTCAATAACTAGAATAAATAACTAATAGTATCCCATACGAATCGGGACAGTCTCTGTCGTCATTAAAAATTAAATAAAAAATCATTTGATCAGCTAAAAAATTACTACTGCTACAAGTATTAATGAAGCACCGATTCAACCATTAGTCATTAAATTCAGAGGTAATAATATGAGGGAGAAGAAATGTTTACCAAATTGAAGATCAATGGATTACATTAAAAAATGGAGGAGACACCACGATGAACATGCAGTTCAATAGGGTGTCCACTAACCCTAAATGCCATTGAAATTTATGTGTGAAAGCATGTTGGATTCAACAATAAGCAAGTGCCCTAAGATTAAGCACTATCACTTGACATCTAAAGCAGTTTGGAGGCACTTAAAAAGTAATTTTAAAGGTATTAATTCAGATGTCAAAGAGTTTTTTTTTTTTTTTTTAATTTTTTAATTTAATTTAACTTTAAAAAAATTAAAGAATGCTCTTGTTATAATAGCCGAAAACAAAATATAAACTAACAAGAATATGGTAATATAACAAAATTCGGAATTTTTGTTTATGGATATTAAATACAAACACAACCTTTTAAAAAAAAAAAAACAATGTTAAAGTTGCTATAAGTTTAAATTAGAGGTAATGAGTGTACTGTTTAAGAATAATTTATTATATATATTAAATGATTTTTAATTAATAAAATTAATAAACGATTATTTATTACACTTATTAATTAATTTTATTAATTAAAATTTATTTATTATATACAATAAATAAATAAATAATTCTTAATTCGTGAGCGAAACTCTTAAAATTATCTCACCTTGTCATAATACTTAACTTCAAAGGCTATAGAGCAGGATTCATTGAAGTTTAGGACAGGTGGAATTCAGCTTCTTGATTCACTGGCAAACACCATGTGAAGCAACCAAGAAAAACAAACAAGAAAAGAAAAAAGTAAAAAGTAATATATTCAAAACATGGATTCTCTAACATATGACACGGAGAATGAAATCAATAAAAATTCACTTAAACAGTAAATATATGTTAAATACCACTTACATAACATATTTTATAAAATACGTAATCATTACAATTTCGTATCTATCTTTCTCTTTACGTAACAGTGTTATACCTTCGTGTAAAAGAATTTGATCATAAAATTTATGGTAACAAAAATCCGGACCCACTTGCCAGGTGTAGGAAATACAGAGGATGGGGAAGAAATTTCTACTCTGCTTCGAGCAATTCACACTGCAAGCCATACTCCCCAAATAAAGTATAATCAAACATTGAGTTTAAAATAAGGCAGTACAATCAAAGTTCTTGTCCTCTCTTTTTTTTTTTTTTTTTTTTTATTTCCCTGTACCCTTGAAGCAAGACATCTATATATACACATATTAAGAACCACACAATGAACAATAAAGTTCAGAATTTTCAAGCTTCAACTTTAAACATGTCACAGAAAGCCTTCAGATCCATTCTTTCTTCCTTCTCATTATTCTTATTTTGCTCCCATTTGGTCTCTTCAACTCCTCCAGAGGACCCCATCAAGTGCTCTTCCTCAAAAAACACAAGCTGCACCATCACCAACTCCTATGGAATCTTCCCTGACAGAAGCACTTGCTCTGCTTCACAAGCTCTGTATCCAACTTCAGAAGAAGAACTTGTGTCAATAATTGCTTCAGCAACAAAATCCAGAACTAAAATCAAAGTAGCCACTCGTTTCTCTCACAGCATCCCGAAACTGGTGTGCCCAGATGGCCAGAACGGGCTGCTCATAAGCACAAGGTATCTGAACCAGATGGTGAAGATTGATGTCGAAGAGAGGAAGATGGTAGTTCAGAGTGGTGTGACCTTGAAGGAGCTGATCAATGAGGGTGCAAAGGCAGGGCTAGCCTTGCCATATGGACCATATTGGTGGGGCTTGACCATTGGAGGACTTATGGGCACAGGGGCTCATGGAAGCTCATTGTGGGGAAGAGGAAGCTCAGTTCATGATCATGTGGTTGAGGTCAGGATTGTTGTGCCTGCAAGTCTAGAAGAAGGGTTTGCAAAGGTTCTGGTATTGAAGGAAGAAGATGAAGATTTCAATGCAGTTAAAGTTTCACTTGGGGTGCTAGGAGTTCTTTCCCAGGTATGTTTTTAATTTTTAATTTTTAATTTTTATTTCTTGTTTCTTTCTTTGGTACCATTTTCTATTATTGTATATTCTGGGTAGGGGGTGAAATCTCGGTATAGCTCTGAGTGTGATCATGTTGCTTCGAAATGTAGTAAAACAGAGCAAGATAAATACGACTAGGGATACCTAAATTTTTTTAGGTTTTTAGTATCATATTCTCCACTAAAAAGAAGACATGCCAAAACATGTTTTTTCAATTATATAATATTGAGTTTTAAATTTTTTTTAATATTTTTCAACAATTAGATGGTAAAATAAGTTACAGTTTAGTTCACCTGAGGTTTTCTAAACTCATAAGCTAAAGCCTTTCCTGAATTTTATAATACTGCACTTACAAGTTACATGCCTTCCTGCTCGAAACTTGAAATAATCTATTATTTTAAGTTTTCGTAAGTTATAACTTGACTTTTACTGCATTGGATTAGGCTATTAAAAGTTTGCTTGAAGAAATTCGTACAGGTATAAACTTTATCGATAATTGTGATAATTATGATAATGATAGAATTTGAGCATAACATTTAAGTATTTTTAATCCAGTTCTTTAACCAAAAAAGAAAATCAAATTTTTTATAAATTAAAAATTTCAAGAAAATTAAGTCTTGTCTTTTATGGTATTAGGAAAAATAAATAAATTAATTAAATTTTATAAATATAAGTTGTGACAAGGGTAAGATATATTCTAAAAAAATTAAAGTAAGTTACACGAGTTTTTTTTTTTTTGCATTTTTAAAAATTAAAATTTGTACTACACTTTAATTTAATTATAATTTTTTTTACTATAATACCCTTTATTAACTTATATACATTTTTAAAACTAAAATAATTTTTTACATATTATTTTTATGAAGGGTATTTAAATTAAAAAATTTAAAATTAAACATAAATATATCTTTTAAAAATAAAAAGAAAAAATAGATAATGTTAACAAAATTTATAATAGATCAAAAGGAGACAAGAAGAGTGAAGAAAGTAGTGTTCTCCAACTTGTTTTTTCTCCTTCTAGTTTTAGTCCATAATTTTGATGAAGGACACTAGAATACTCTATTGATGCAGAGATCCAACCACAAGAAGACAATTAGTAATCCCATTTGGCTATTGGATACAATTAAGCTAATACAATATTTTGAGTCACTTTTATGCTACTAATTCATTAGTGCCATGAGGCAACAAACAAACTGAACTCTATATTTTAGTGTGACATAATATATTTAGTGGACAATTGTCTGAGATTAAAATAATTTAATATATATGGCAACCCACCTCTTTTTATGCCCTTCTGGCGTGAGCAAATCACCATATTCTGAGTGTGGAAGTAACCAAAAGCACATAAACAATAATAGTACATAATATACCTTTAAAAACACAAGGTGAACCAGTCTTGGAATTGAAATTTTGGCATCATTTATTAGCTTTTTTTTTTTTTTGGCCTGAGCATCATTTATTAGCTTGGTTGTTAGAATATTGCGTATATCTTTTAATTGGTTCAGATTTAATACGCTAGGTCAATATAATAATATGTCCTCTAAATTTATTTGAGGAATGTAATTAATTTAGGACAAATTTGAAGACATAGTTCACTACAATATTTATTTACAAAGAAACTTATCTTCTGCAATCTAGTGCAGAATCCACTGAACAACAATGGAAGATTTCCTTTTCCACTATACTTCATTTTGGCTCTTGGCACGCTAATATATATATATATATATATATATATATATATATATATACTATCTCCCAATATGATGTTGCACCTTCCTTATATAAAGTAAGGGAACCTGAGACTTTACTGTTGAAGTCCTTACCATTCAGGTCAACAACTGTTAATTCTTGGCACACTTATATTATTCCAATTCAAATGTAACTCTGTTTAGCTTTGGGATTAAAGTGTGTAAGAATCTAACAAATAATAATAATAAGGCACTAAAATGATATAAAAAATTTGTAAATATTAAACTCATAATATCATCATCTTTCAAAGAGCAAAATTAAAATTTTGTTTTATCATCCATTACCTGTTTGACAAAGACTTTGATTTGAATGATCAAATAGTTAAATTTTGAGCACCAACGTACTAGAGTTTGCAATTATACACCAACAATCCTTTATTGAGCAATACAAAACATATATACTAGTATAACATACCACGAATGTTGTTCACAATATTTAATGTAAAAATTACTATAATAAGTTGGAACGAGTCAAGTTCATAACACTATTAAAATGAGTAGATAACTAAAATTATAAATTATTTTGTCATTTTATATAGATTTGCAGGACAAAACTTCTTGCGAGTATCACGAAAAAGAAAGACAATGATAGCATGTCATGTGCTCAAGAATAAGATGGGAAAAAGAAAGATTTAGACATAGTCTTAATTTACCACAGATAGACAGGTGAAGTTTATTCAAAGCTTATATTTATATATATATATATATAATTGCAGATTAGAACAAAGCATTTATGCACAACAGGCTGTACTCACATGAAATGCTGAACTATTGCATGTTGTTTGAGAGAAACCAGTGTGCAGAGTTTCTTGATAATATTATTATTTTGGTTTTTTGGATTATACACTGTATCTCTTAATGTATAGGAAGGCTTGTGATGATGATGATTGGTTCTAAGATATAATGGGGTTTGCAGATAACTCTAAAACTAGAACCCATGTTTAAGAGATCGATAACCTATGTGGCAAAAAATGATTCGGATTTGGGGGACCAAGTGGCCAGCTTTGGACAGCAACATGAGTTCGGTGATATAACGTGGTACCCAAGTCAACACAAAGCAGTGTATCGTGTCGATGATCGTGTCCCTCTCAATTCTCCAGGAAATGGCCTCTATGACTTCATCCCTTTCCGTCCCACTCCTTCTCTTGAACTGGCACTCATCAGAACCACAGGTCACCTACTTTGCACACTTTTTTTTTCATATTTATAGTCAAGATCAACGGAAAGAGTTTAAAGGTAAAGAAAAAAGGTAACTTTTATCTGTAAGCTTTCTAACGAAGTACTTTATGTGTTTTTCTTTTTCTGTCGGGGACACAGAGGATGTCCAAGAATCCACCAATGATGCTGATGGGAAATGCTTAATTGCAAAGACGACAACAAACACCCTTCTCATCACTGCTTATGGACTCACTAACAATGGTGTTCATTTCTCTTATATGTTCATAAGCTTAGGCCAGTTGTTTAGATTAAGCTAAAGAAAAAGTCAGAACTCAGAAGTGCTTTTCTTGTTGTCTGCATTATTCTCGGATTAGTATGCTTAGTCTCTGATTCTAAAGCTAAACAAAGGCTTTATATTATATATGGTACTCGCAGGCTTAATCTTCACAGGGTACCCTGTGATAGGGTTCCAGAATCGCCTACAGGCCTCAGGGTCATGCCTGGACAGCCCTAAGGATGCGAAGATCACAGCATGTGCCTGGGACTCAAGGGTAAAAGGGGAGTTCTTCCACCAAACCACATTCAGCATAGCCTTATCTGTGGCAAAAAACTTCATAGAAGATGTGCAAAAGCTGGTTCAGTTAGAGCCCATGGGATTATGTGGAGTAGAACTCTACAATGGAATCCTCATGCGCTATGTCAAAGCCTCAAATGCCTACTTGGGGAACCAAGAGGATGCTATAGACTTTGACATCACATACTACAGAAGCAAGGACCCTATGACCCCTAGGCTCTATGAGGACATTCTTGAAGAGATTGAGCAGCTTGGGATCTTCAAATATGGAGGGTTACCCCACTGGGGCAAGAACAGGAACTTAGCATTTGATAAAGCTATCAGAAGTTACAAAAATGCAGAGAAGTTTCTGAAGGTTAAAGAGAGGTTTGATCCTCAAGGGCTTTTCTCTAGTGAGTGGACAGATCAAGTGCTTGGATTAAAAGAAGGGATTATCATAGAGAAAGATGGGTGTGCTTTGGAAGGGTTGTGTATATGCTCACAGGACAGCCATTGTGCCCCAAGCAAGGGATACTTCTGCAGACCTGGCAGAGTTTACAAGGAAGCTAGGGTCTGTGCTCGTTTGAAGTCTAAAGGAGTGTGAGTGAGTGAGAAGAAAATTTTCGAGTTGATTGGTAATGGGGATTGTGGATTCTCAGACAGTAATACATGGGATGAAAAGAGGATCAATTTTTCCGATGAGATATATCTGATAGAAATGAAAAAAGAAAGAGTATAAACATATATAAATTAATTATATAATCAACTTTAATATATGTAATCTTATACATTAGTATAGCTCTTTTTTTTTCTAAAAAAAGAAAAAATATGCCTATAATACAAGGGGCAGGGAGACAGTGTCAAAGATGAAACCCAAGCTTTTACTAAATTCATTTCATTGTTCTGTTTTATTTATTTATTATTTTGTGTCTTGTTCTGATCTCAAGAACTATCAGTTACTATGAACATAGAGTATAAATTTATGAGTTCCAAGCCAATATTGAACCTGATAGGGTTGAATAGTGTTGGTAGTAACTAGTAAATGGATACAACTTAGTCTCTTTATTATCAAGCTCTCTAATAAAATATAAAAATGCAAAATTTTTTACAACTCATCATCACATAATTGAATAAACAAAAATATTTTTCCCACAATTCAAGGTTTTATTAGAAAACTGAATTATAAATACGAAAAGAACGGTGTATAAATCTCATCTAGTAATAAATTGGTCCAAACACCACTTATCTGTAACATTAAAAAATACTGTTACTTTTTTTATAACAAAAACTACTTAATAATATATTTGAGTTAAAAAAATATATTCAGGGCTTACTTGGAATTAGTGTAATTTTTTTACTTATTTAATTTTTTTCCTTCAAATGAGGCTTTTGAAAAGCTTGACAAGAAAGAAACATTGTATTTGACAAAAATATCTGTTAATCATATAGCATTTGGCAAATCTTGAAAAAAACAAGGTTTAATTTCCTATCAAAAATACTAAAATAGCATATATATATATATATATTTGATTTAACAATTAATATTATTTAAGGACCCCATGTAGATTATAGCCTAAATTTTTGTCTAAAGACCCCATAGAAAGCATCTCTTAGGTTTTCAATTTTTCACATAGATGCATGAAGAACATGATCATAGGTGTTAGTCATAGTTTAGAAATTGTATTGGTTCCATTATTGGCACACATGTATTTTGCATTCTTCCGTATAAAAAGAAAATAAAATATACATGTAGGAAGGGTTTAACTGCCCAAAACTTAATGTCAGTACTGTGTGATTGGGACATATACTTCACATTCGTATGGCTTAGATGGGAAGGCATCACACGATGCTAGAATATTTGACCAAGCAAAAGTGGTGAATTGCTATTTTAATATAATTAATTATTCACACAACTTTTATACTTTCTGACAGAGTCTCTGATTTACTTGATTCTTGAGGGAGAAGCTAGGATATAAAGATAATGGGTATAAGTGATAGTCACATATAGCAATTATAGTGGTTCAAATTAATTTGAGATCATACATCACTTGTTAAGAATCACATTGGGAGTTTTACTTAATTAGTCAATCCTTATACATTGAATTTAATTTTCCAACTTTTACATTAAATTTAAGTAACATAAAACAAAAGATAAGTTAAAAGATTTTTATAAATATGAGTGTTCAAAAACCAAGATCTAATTAACTTAATTCGACTTGGTTAAAATAAAAAGAAAATTTGCAAAATTATCAAGCCAAACCAAATCTATTAAATAGGCTACGTCAGGTCTTGGTTTCAACCTTTGCCCAACCAAGTTATATTTTTATTCTTTTAAATATTATTTCTTATAATTTAATTTATTTATTGTTATCTATAATTAATTTTAAACACATAAATTCATCTTAAATTTTAAATGTTTTTCATTTCAAATTTTGATATTTTTCCATTCTACTTTTTTTTTATTCATTAAAAATAACTTTTTAAATAAAAATAATTTAAATATATATATATAAACCCAGCCACTTATCGATACACATCGGATCAGTTCCTAGGTTATGTTCAAACTTGGCTCAACTCAGTGTTTGAACACCCCTATTTGCATATAGTAAGCTACAAACAAAAGTATAAATACTTATGTACACAATAGATGACTATACAATTATAGTAGTTGACCTTATGAACACTGAGAATTATTCACATAGAGAAAGATTTAAGAAGAAGACTTTGAATGGAATTTGCAACACACAACTGATCATCCAAAAAAAAAAGATTAGTCACACAGACAATTGAAACTGAAGCTAGCAACGATCTATATATGGAGCAAGAATCCAACGTATACCTCTACGACTATTTGCAGCTTACTCCAACGTTCACTTTTAATATCCAAGGCTTCGTTCATGAAAATGACAATAATTTGCTTCAAGGAAGATGAAGTTAGGTGCGGTTATTACATGCTACACATATGAGACTATCCAAGGTAGAGATCTAAGGGACAACTTTTGAATATGGATAGACAACACATTTTGGGCTTTGCATCACACTCCAGACACCATTCTTGACCATTTAATGGACTTATTGGCCCACTAGAGTTGATGGGCTTTTTTTTAAATCTTAGATCATTTATCTGTACAAGACAAAGAAATGTTAGTTGAGTAAATTTGACATAAACAAAAGTAAATAATCAAACTATATTTTATATCCCACCAAGTAATTATCATTAATTAGACATGCGTTCATATCATCTTATTATATAAATATTGTTTGTGGTTTGATGAAGGTGTCAAGTCATGATCGATTTCTTTGAATTAAACTATGAAGTTATAACTATATTTGAGGAAAACAGGATTTTGTTGATTTTTACAATGGTATGTTGCTTATATGCTTTATTAAAATAATCTCTTATGCTCATTTGATTGTCATACCATAATAATCTTTAGTCCTAACAAAGTAACATAGCCTTTGACTGACAAGAAAAAGAAAGACAACAAAAAGAATTTTACAAACATCAAAAAGTAAATCCCTAAATACTGTAAGTCAATGTGAACATGTGCTGTTTAAACTTTAAATCGTCTTGAAAAAAAATTTAGTTTTAGACAAAATTTGGAGACACCCCAAACCATAATATTAAAAAAAGAAAAATTGATGACACCCATTATTAATTCTTATCAATTGTTATATTCAAATGATAAAAAGTATTAGCACATCAGTTGTGTATCGCTATCACATATTGTGTTACCTAGTTTTTCTTGTCAACAATTCAATTTGTGTTATTAGTGACGCATATATAGCCAGCAGAGATCTCTTATAGTAGATCTATGTAGTTTTTTATTTTATTTTATATAATAATATATTTAAATAATTGAATTTTCATTTAACAGTTTAAATACGTTATTGTAAAAAAATAAATTTTTTTAGTAAAAAATTTCTGAATCATTATATCAAAATTTAACAATTCAAAAAGCTATTACAGGAATCTCCTTATTGGAAATTCCTACCCAATAAATACACATTATCTTTGTTTGTTTCATCTCATGGTTTGTTTGTACTTATAATTCTCCCATTATTTTTTATATATTCAAATTCACCAATCAAAAACTATAGATCCTAACCATGTCAATGTTGAGCAAACCCTGTCTTTTCTTCCTCTTCCTCCATCTAGCAATCTCTTTCTCTTCTCCTTAAGAGGACCCTCTCTTTTCAACCAAGTCCAAATAAGGTGAACAGGTTGTCCTTTGACAGAATGTGGCAGCTAAAAGATTTGATGAACTACCATCATAGCGCTTAGCTCATGTGAATTCCAAATTCCATGATCATATAGAATAATACCACTAATGTATGATAATTGGAAGGTAGAACTAGCTGCATTCAAATTGTGTTGAAAGCAATCACAAGTTAAATCCTAATGCCCTTTTGAACGAAAGTTTATTGGGTACATCATTCATAGTAGAATACGAATCTTTTCAAATTTAATACAATTTGAATTAAAATCACAAGATAAACTCTGATATAGTTTTAATAATAAAAAATACCAAAATATGAGAAGTAATTTTATTCTATACATTTTGAAAAGAAAGTCATTTTTCTTTTTTTATATATTTTTTAACAATGTGGTTTTAATATTTGACAACTCATTTTAAATTTAAATTAATTAATTAATTAATTTAAGGAGTTTAAGTTATTGGATTATGGGTCAACCCACCCATATTCCAACACCTTCCATATCCAAGATATACTAAAATATGAATTCCTCCGGAGCCACAAAAGGATCTGTCTAATTGCCATAAAACACAACTTGATAGCTGACAAGTGTTACATTTTGCATTATGATCTGAATTCAATATTCCAAAAATTCCATCTTCATATAAATTGTCCGTAGAAAAGTCCATAAAATTTTATCGTAAGTTTTGGTGATATTTAGCTTGAGTACCCACCATTTTTGTTGAGGCGGTGAAGTATGTCGTAACTAATGCATAAGTTTTCAAGCAAGAATGATATTATCTAAAACAAAATGTCACCAAGAAAAAAAGTATTTAAATGTGCAACAATAAAATTTGACAATATACTCTTCAATATATATATATGTCTGAATGAGCAAAATTTAAAGCTTTTAGTAAATATCCATCATGGGAAAATGCAAGAACCTTATTGATCCAATCATACTACAGCATACCTCTATATTGTTAATAAAATTTTAGCTTGAAATCCATCAAGGCCTGGGGTCCTTCTAGAATATGCAATTGGGAACTTGATAAAATGGGAATATCAAATGAACATAAAGCTTGAAGGACTAGTAATAAAATTATCGGCTTCAAAAAGCCCAACTTTTCTGTCTAGCCAGCTTAGGTTTAGAAACCAGAAAAGCAATAGCTTTAAACCACTTCCATAAAACAGAACAATGAGATAAATCAGGAAAACCATATATAATATAAATCTAGCCAGGGAAGCAAAAATGTGTATAAATTATTATAAAAATAATATATTTATTATATTATTATTAAAAATTATATACTAATCATATTTTTAATTACATAATCTAATAAGAAAAATATCAAAAACGTATATAAGTTTTTTTTGGGTATTGTCTATGATGGATGCATGAATGCCCATTCTTTTTTGGGTAAGGACAAGAAATTGTATTTTAATAAATATATTAATTTAGTGAAATATGAATATAAGCAAAGATAACAATGACAATTGCAGAACAAATTATCACTGGATGACGCTTGTATTCAATCAACCTGATAGTTTTATAGGAAAAGGAAAATAATAAAATAAAATTTAGGAGAATTAGGTTTGAAACGTGGCGAGGTTCTATTAGAGTCCCCTCTTTACTCGCAGTGAAATCGCTCGCTCAGTATAATCTCTCTTTCTCGATTTGGTGCTTCTGAGAAAGAAAGAACGTTCCTCCCTTCTGGGTTCGCCGGATATCTCACCCGCCCTTCCTTCCTCTCTCTCTCTCTCTCTCTCCACAGTGGAATTACTGAGAGCCATAAAAAAGCCCCTTAAGAAGCAAATCACAAAATCCCCCATTTATGCTACTGGTATGCCTTTTCCTTTATTCTCCATGCCTCCTTTTCTTTCATTTATTCGGGGTGGTGAGAAGGGCTGCTCTCAAATTTTGCCCCAAGAGTTGTCCCCTTGTACTTTGGATTCACTTCTAGGCTTTCTCATAACTGAAATTGACCCCATATAGCAAAAAGATATTTCTTTTTGGTATGTTACTTTTACCGGTTCTGGTTCTCTATTGCATTCTTTTTCTGCGTTTTTTCTTGGATATATTTCGATAATTCATGTTTATTAATTGGGTTTTTCTCTCCTTGTTTCCCTTTAGCCAGTTTGATTAAGGGTTTTATTGTAAACTTTGTGGGGTTTTCTGGCAGATTTGTATTTCTGTGGGATTTTTGCTTAATCTTATTTTTTTCATCAACAGTAACCCCTTGTTGACATTCCTAGTGTTATAATTATTGGAATAAGATAACGATTAATGATGAAACTCCTTTTTTCTTTTCCTGTTTGACATACTTAACCACGCATACGACTTTGGGCTATCCTTGCTTCATGTCAATTCCAATAGTTTTATTATAGTTTTTCACTTTATTGATATTTTTCAAATATAGCTGAGAGCGTTTGGTCATGCCTCATTTGAGTGCTTATACTAGGTGAGAATGAGAATAAAACTTGGGCGTGACAATTTGAGTTAGTTCAGGTGTCACCTTAGGGTTCAAATAGAGTTACCCAGTAGTCAGATGGGACATTTAGGATCGAGGTTTGTCATTGGGATTTCTCAGTAAGCGTGTTTTTACCATATCCTCCATGTTTACATTGTACATTTCCATTTCAAATGAAGTTTATTTTCAATTTTTCGTTGTATAATCAGTGCCTTACATTTCTTTTATTACCCATAAGTGTCTGTGTGTCAACCATGCTGGCACCTAAGGGGACCATACAATTTTCATGATCATTTTTTTGAACCTGTAGGTATTCAGGTGTTAATGACAAAGTCCAGGTTCTGAGTCAATCATGTCAGAGGGTGCAGAAATTGATGATCGTGTGGACTTTGATGAGGAAAACTACATGGAAGAGATGGATGATGATGTTGAAGAACAAATATATGATGATGGAGCGGATGGAGGTGGTGACGAAAATGTTGGAGGGAATGTTGATGAACATGAATATGAAGATTCAGTAGCAGAAACTTGTGGGAAGGACAAATATCCTGAAGCAGATGGAAGTGACATTGTGACTGAATCTGCAGAAGATGAGCAAAAGCCATCTTTGATTGATGAAGATGAGAAGGAGAAGCACGATGAACTTCTTGCCCTTCCTCCTCATGGCTCTGAAGTCTTTATTGGGGGACTTCCTCGGGATACATGCGAAGATGATTTAAGAGAATTGTGTGAGCCAATGGGTGATATTCTTGAGGTCAGAACTTTAGCATATTCACTTATGATATTAATAATTTTGTCTTTTTGGCCTGTAGGAGATAAAAGCTGGGTCATCGGCAAGGGTTTGATTTGTTGTTACTTTGCCCTTGTGCAGGTGAGACTTATGAAAGATAGGGACACAGGAGACGTCAAGGGTTATGCTTTTGTGGCATTTAAAACAAAAGAGGTTGCACAAAAGGCCATTGAAGAGTTGCATAACAAGGAATTTAAGGTGTTTGTTGTGCTTATTTGAGAACCATATTGTCCTTAATGACATTTCAGTGCAACTCTTTGCCTTGGAACTTCTTTCAGTGATTGAATTTATTTTATTTTTTCATGATATCAGGGCAAAACTTTGAGGTGTTCTGTGTCTGAAACAAAACATAGATTGTTCATTGGTAATGTTCCAAAAAACTGGACAGAGGATGAGTTTAGTAAAGTCATCAAGGGTGTTGGTCCTGGAGTTGAGAACATTGAGCTAATAAAGGTGCGGTCTTGAACTAATTTGTGCTTATTAGCTTATATTAACATGTTGTAATGCCCGCCTTTTTAGTGCTATTTCATATTGCCTATTTTAGGACCCCCAAAACGGGAGCAGGAATCGCGGATTTGCTTTTGTTTTGTATTACAATAATGCCTGTGCCGATTATTCACGGAAAAAGATGTCAAATGCAAATTTTAAGCTAGATGGTAATACCCCCACTGTCACATGGGCAGATCCAAAGAACTCATCTGATCATTCTGCTTCCTCACAGGTAATTTTGTACCTGATAATGGAAAATTGTTGTTAAAGTTGGTTTTTCTATCATGTGCATTTGGTGTTTGATATGACAATTATAATTAAGGATCTATGCTTCTCTTTTTTGAATCCTGATTTCTTTCCTTCTTTCTCTGCTTGCTCAACCCAGCCCAAGCCCATGGGTATTGTAAGTTTGTTTTTGCTTCTGAAACAGAGCTCAGCAAATAAGAAAACCTGTATGATCTATGGGAAAGTTAATGTGATCAGGTCATGTGTTATGATTTTCCAAGTTACATATTAGAACCGCCAACTGACTAAACTGCGCTGTCTTCTTCTGTTTTTTCTTCCAGAAGAATAGTTGGAGGCAATTGGCACTTCTTTTTGATGCACTTGCCTTCAGTAGACCCAACTTTAGAAAAATTATGCAAATGACCTATAACAACTCCTATGCTTTGCTCTTAATTTCACAAACAAGTATAAAGCATATGAATACATAATTTGAGTAATTAATAAGAATCAACTATGAGTTGGATTTAGTTTTTGAACACACGTCTGTGTGAAGATTGATAATGGAGAAGAAACTGGCATGAAGAAGGTTGCACAGTTTTAGTTTGATTTCTTCTTATTATAAGGTAGGGATGCTTGATTGCTGTTCACTAGAGGTGTTTTAAGGACTTTGTTCTTGGAACCTGAGATATATGGTAGTATAGAATATGGTGATGTGTTCAGTTGACTGCAACAGTTTGGGATAACAAGGGAAGTGTTGAGCATTGCGATACCTATCTAAGTTGAATTCCTAATAGATTAGGAGTTTATCATTATTTGGAGTCTTCAAGTTTGTTATTGTTTAGATTCTTACAATTATTTTGAGGAGTTTAGCTTGTAGTAAACCTTTACCTTCAGAGTATTATAAATAAGAGAAGAGAGGCCTGCCACAGTGAGACAAGTGTGTGTGCAAGCCATCCCATTTGTCATATTTTTGCTGATATCCTGAATATTACATGGAGAAGTGGAGAAATGAAATCATTAGTTCAGTTGTCATAAGTAGTCTCTAGCATTGTTTATAGTTACACCAAATGATATGTCTGACTGATCAATGAGAAAGAATTTGTTGGAAATTGAGAAAGAATGGTTCATTTGATGTTTGGTGTTTTCGTGATGCTTGATGAAGACCATCTTTTAGCATGTCTCCTTGGCTGGGAAATGGACACAATTGGAATCTTCTTAAGTTTCTTTTTTATTTTTTTGGGGGGATCTAACAGTATCGTATTGGCGAAATAACTAAAATTTATACTTCTATAGAATACTAGTTTTGTTTAAGATTGCGGAAACTATCAACAATTGTTGAATCTGAGTGTCTTGGATGTCGATCTTTGGTGTTCTATGCTGCATATACACCATGGTTTTATTAGTTGCTTTCACTAAGGAACAAATATTTTGCTGTTCCAGGCAAAATTGCTGAAACATTTTGGTTTAGACACTGATAAATTTGTTGTTAGGCCCACCCTTTTGGTGGAAACACTATTATGTATGAGACTTAATTGGGACACACTATATGGAGACCTAAGCAAGTATGGGGAACCTACCCTTAAAAACCAACTTGTAAAGGGGAAGAACCATACTACATAAGTACCACAAGAATACTTGTGGCTCCCTCTTGTGGGACTCTATCATAGCACCATCCTTGAAAAGCCAATGTTCTTGATGGTTGCACTTTGTAGCTTAAATTGGCCACCAAATTGCACCATTCTTAGATAGCCCTTTTTGTGGAGGTCATCCAACTTTTTAAGCAAGAGTGAAGAACCCACCTTTAAAATCTGGCTTGTAAGAGGGAAGAATTACTTAAGTACCACAAAAATTAATTGTGGCTTCTTGATGTGGGACTTTAGTCCGTTAGCATGTTGACAATAAATTGTGTCTGAAAAAGAAATGAAATTCAAGAGGGAAAGTAGCGAGTGAAGGAGAGTTCTTGTTGATAACTTTATATATTCTAATTATATTAGTTTGATGACAAAAGGAATGTATATGCATAAACATGTGATGTAAAACAAGAACGACCATGGGAACCAATGGAAAACGTACAGTAATAGTTATAAAACCCAGTAATTTTCAAATTATTTTTTTGTTATTAGAATGCTTTATACCTTTGACATGATTAACATACTTTTGCTTGCTTGGTAGCGGGGAATGAATTTTGTAGGAATGGGAATGAGCCCTGATGGAATGGAATCATAGGGCCCATAATCATGTTTGGTATGCGATGGAAAGGAATGGAAATAGGAGTCACTTTTCTATTTGGTAGAAGGGAAAAAAGAAAGGAATGGAAATATATTATCATGTAAAAGACCAAAAACCCTTGATTTTATTTTTCTAAAAGAAGAACCCTTCAATCCCTAACGTTTGCACACAGAGGAGTTGAGCAGCAAGAGTCTTTGATCTGTTCCATCTTGTTCTCCACGCAGGTGGCCAGAAATTTCATGTGCAAAGGTGGAGGTGTCATGGCCTCTTTGGAGGCATCTTTGCTAATCTAGGGCATGATTTCTCTTTTGAGAGTTATAAATTTGTCTAGACTTAGCCAAAGCCTCCACAATAACAGCTGGAGTTGAGCAACCATGCCACTATACAATGGAGCTCAATGGGTTAGGTCAGGTGGGCAGAGGACATCGGAGATGGAAGTTATAAGATGATATGCTTTAGGGGGTAATCTGTAAGAATATTATAACAAATTAGGGCCATTTTGTCATGAACAACCCATTCCAATGGAATCATCAGCTATTCCCTGCCCCTCCTTTGGAATCAACTTTGCCATGGTTTGAAGGAGTCATCATGGAAAAGGCACTCCATTGTACCAAACTCATTACATTTTATTTTCCTTTCTCTTTCCTTTTCCTTAACCCCTATTTCCCATGTACCGAACATGCCCATAGTACTTCCCTTTTTGGTATCAACCTGAAGTACATTTGTGGAGCCTACACTTCAGTTAATTTTCTATCCTTTTTTTATTCAAATTGAAATTTTCTATGTTTTTTATACCCCGTACCCAAACCAGAAGGCTCATAAATTGAATGACCCAAACCAAACATGTCAGGTTAGGCTGAGTTTTTTTATTTTGGTTTGAGCCCTTCTCGATTGGTTGTGTATATGTAAGTTGCTTAATATTTTTCCACCTGCTATAAAAATTATACTAAGTCACTGCATAGTTTGAAGGGGAAAGAATGTCTGCAAAGAGATTAATGAAGTTGAACAAAAGCATATGAAAGGAATATGAGCAAATCAAAATCCCAACATACTAGGGTTGAAAACACTATACTATAGAGTAAACATTGCTATCATATTGAAATTGTGAATGATCGAAGAAGAGATTGAGGCAGACTAACATTAGGGGGAAACTATGGAAGATTAAGAGTCATGCTTGAGGATGAGAGGGATTGAGATTTGAAAGAGGCTAGAGTCTGTGAGAATGTGACAGATAAATTAAAAGCTATTGATATAACTGTACTATTCAACTTTTATTAATATAGGGTGGTATGGAATAAAGCGGTTCAGCTTCTATTGATATAATCTATAGTACATAATTACTAATAACTATCAATTTATTGTGGGCTTAATACATGGCCTGATGGCGTCGGGTTAATCTGGTGTAAAAGTCTTTAGTCAACCTGAATTCAACTCGATTCAAATAAGCTTACAAACGAAACTAACTTGGGTTGGGCTTTTCAGTTTTGATCTGGTTGGTTTGCATTTTGGGGTTGGGTTAATTTGGTGTAAAAGCTTTAGTCAACTTCAATTCAAATATGCATAAAAACCAAACTAACCTGGGTTGGGTTTTTCAGTTTTGATCTGGTTGGTTTTCACTTTCAACAGCCCTATCTGTTGTGAAATATCACATGTATAGGGTGGTGACCTAATTTCTAGAAAACTGGATGCAGAATATGAGATGATGACTGCTTCTACTGATGGGTTTTACAATTTTATAATGTAACAGTTTTTTTTTTTTTTAAATAGTAACTTGATTTTGGCTGTGCAGAATATTATTAACTCTTTTTGCTTATCAATAGTTACTTAATTTTTACTGTGCAAGCTGTTTTTTGGCATTCTCAGGTTAAAGCTCTTTATGTGAAAAACATACCTGACAATACTACTACTGAGCAACTGAAGGAACTTTTCTGTCGCCATGGGGAAGTAACAAAAGTGGTCATGCCTCCTGGCAAAGCGGGAGGGAAACGTGACTTCGGTTTCATTCATTATGCGGAGAGGTCAAGTGCATTGAAGGCCATAAAAGATACAGAAAAATATGAAATAGACGGTACCTTTTCTGCACAATATATGTTGATTTCTTCTCTATTCGAGTCTGTCTTCTGATTTTTTATTTACTCTTTCTTGTACAAGTGAATTGCTATTGAAATTGTAACAAAGCGACTGACTTATTAGAAGAATAAATATCAAACTTGAGGAAAGTAATATTTAAATTAAAGCTGTTACTAATCTTTATGTCAAATATGCAAGTTATTTAGGGATATCTCCATTATGTTTACTTAAGTATGCTTAATGGATTTGAACTGCAGGCCAAGCGTTGGAAGTTGTTCTTGCAAAGCCTCAAACCGAGAAAAAATCTGATGGAGGTTATGCCTACAATCCTGGGCTTCATCCACATCCTGGGTATGGTGGCTTTTCAGGAAATATGTATGGCTCTGTAAGGGCTGGATATGGTGTCACGGGTGGTTATCAACAGGTAATTAACCACTTACAACAAGTATATAAAACCGATGAGTTTTCTCATTCCAATTTCTAATCTGTTTTCAATTTCCGTCTTCTTGCATATGAACAGCCAGTGATATACGGTAGGGGTCCAATGCCAGCAGGAATGCAGATGGTCCCAATGGTATTACCTGATGGTCGTATTGGCTATGTCCTGTAAGTTGTTACAACTCATGGGCATGAATTTTTTAATTTTCTCATTTCATTGGATTATAAAACCTTAATTTTTCATATTGGGGGCATTCTGCAGTCAGCAGCCTGGTGCACAGATGCCGGCTCCCCGACCCCGCAGAAGTGATCGGAACAATGGTCCAAGCAATCAGTCGGGGCGAGGAGGAGTTAGTGGCAATGATGAGGGCAATCGTAGTAGAAGGTATCGACCCTATTAATGGTAGAAGGCAGAGACACAGATGTTTCTGGTGGCACCCTGCTGTTTGGTTGGTGATTAAGGGTTTTTAGGGACCATAGACTTGTAATTACTCTGCTAGATGCATTGAGAAAATTTCCTCTCAACCCTTACCCATTACTGAAAAGGTGATAAAGAAGAAAAAGCATGTGAAAATAAAGTTACGAGTGTCACTGATAATCTGCTAGGTTATGTTGGTGTCTTCTGTTACATGAGTCAGCTCAGTAATTAATCTTTTCTGCTTTGTAATCCTTCTTGTCTATTTCTATTTATACCCAGTTCAAATGAAGTTTGGTTTCAGTGACTCGTGATTTATTATTAAATTCTTCATGTCCGAGTAATATATCTTATCTGTTTGTGGATGCACTAAAAGCATGTTGTGATGTAGACAGAAGTCATTGTTAGTTTAGGTGTAATAGTGATGTTGCAGAGAGTAGGTTGAGAACACAAGCTCGTGTTGTATAGGGTAAAATATTTAGTAACGTAGTTTTTAATTTCATTTCGAAATCGCTAACCTCTACTAAAATCAGGACTTAAACTTTTAGTCATCTTTAAGTTTAGTTCATATTGCAATCCAAATTCTCTCCCCATTTAATTGTAATAATACACTACAATGTGAAGAAGCTATACAAGAGATTTTTTTTAACAAAAAAGGGTTTTTTTTATATCCCTTTCCTATGGTAATATCTTGCTACAAAATTATTACACAATTTTAAAAATTAACATTCAAACGTGTAATTACACAAATGAAAACAAAGTGATCAACCAACCAAAAACAATTCCACTTCAATTTGAATTGTTAGATGCTGAACTTGATATCTGAATGCCAAACTTCAATATCAATAGGCTGTAGAACCAGCATTATGGTGAACAACAGCTTTGAAGAAAAACCCACCTTCGGTAGCTGAGAGGAAGGTGTGGAGGGGGATTTACAGCAACTCGTGCAAGCACAACCATTTCTGTGTTCATTTTTCTCCAATTAGTTAGTTCACAGGCAGGTTTGATTCTCTGACATGTGAAATCTGTAAAATACTATTAAAGAGATAGAGGAAAAATAGAGACAGATGGCAGGAAAAGAAATGAGACAATAAATACTCACATTCCTTGTGTAAAACTCTGTAATTTTAAGCATTTTACTATAGAAAATACAAATACATAGATATGCAATAAGATACACATATAATAAGAGAAAATTGTTGGGTACAGTATCAAGGAATCCAAAGTAGATATTCATTAACGGTTTTGTGGCTGAGCAGGAGCATATAATCTAGCTCCTTATTTTCCCCAAGTAGATGACGATGCATTGTGCTACACCGCTCTGAACTTGTTCCAGCTAAATCTTTTCCCGGAATCAAACTAAGATTGTTCAACAATAAACTATCTCCTTCTACCAACAGATTCTTTTGAGTTGTATTAAGGCACTTAACAAGCCACCGATCATCTATTCAAATTTGCAACAAAAATCAAATTGGACAGAACATTTATTTACAGTTAAGAGGACAAAAATTACAAGCTTGAGCTCACATTCAGATGATTTCAGAAAGCTCCCGAAGACGCTTCTCCAGCTCATCTAATTTATCACCCCACTCACTCTTAACACGCAGTGGACGAACATTGGCGTAGTCCACATCGCTATCTTCCCTGCGACTGCTCACAGAGGATGACTCCTCCTCCCTCCTTAGCTTCTTCTTCCTCTTTCGCGAACTCGCTCTCTGCAACGCCCAAAGTACATCCGACCCACTAATCTGAGACCCCTCGCCTTCTTGCTCCCGCCGTCGTGGATCGGAATGAAGAGTCGTGACGAGGGTGTGACCTAATTCGCCGACTTGATCAGCGGAGACGCCGTCGTCGCGAAACGCCTGAGAGCGGCGGCGATTAGGCTGAGCGGTGGCGGAGACGGTGGGTTGTTTGGGATTGGGAAGGAGAAGAAGGGAAGGCCCTGATGGAGCGACGAGGAAGGAAGACCACATGCTGTGTTTCGCTTTTGCGTTTCAGTTTGTTTTGCCCTCACAAGCGTTCTGGGAAGCTAACCATAGAACCTACACGAAGAAATCACCATAATTTTTTTCAAATTCATCATTCAATTTACTAAATAAATAAATAAAATAATAAAATTATATCAATATTCGCTCTTAAAGATATTCTTAAAATAAATATAAACCAGTATTGAAGTAGTTAGACATTTTCTCTTTTAATTTTATAAAATTTATAAATACACGAAATATGAAAATAAATAATTGAAAGAAAACTTGTACTTTTATGATTAATTTGTATGTTTATTAATTATAAGAACTAAAACTATAATTCTATCCTCAAATTAGAAAGGTAGAAACTGTGTTAATCGTATGAAAAATCTAATTATACAACCGTCTAACAATTCAGTGAATTAAATTGTTATTTTGATGATTATATTTATTTTTATAGTCATAAGAGAATTGATGTGATATAAAAATATAAAAATTAGTATTCAAAGGGCTAAAATTTTAAATCGAGATTTCTATGGTTCACAGAGATATTTTTTTAATTTTGGTTTTGCTGATATTATATATAATACAATATATGGGGTTGAAATAAAAATGAAATATAAATTAAGAAAGGAAGACTCCTTGACATAAGCTTTTTGACATTTAAAACCTAATAATATCACACCAAGATATAAAGCAAATCATAAATGCCATTGCAGTAGTCGTCATCCTATCACTTTCCCGGCATTGTCGGAGCAACACGTTTGTGGTCAGTGATTTGGATACCTTCATTTTCGTTTATATCATTGAATGGGAAACATAGAAATGTCCCAGTTTAAAACAAATCGAAAATTTAAGCATTTATTTTTTCTTAAAAAAATCATAACACTTGTTTCATGATTTTTTTTTTTTTTTACATAGGGTTTTCAGAAGAAAAACTCTCTATCTATAATACAATGCCAACACTCCTTTATTTATTTATTTGTTAGGGGATATAATTTAACAAAACCACCTAACCATTGGTGTCTTATTTATAATACTCTTATTAACGATGAAATTAACAAGTAATAAAATAGACGTAAAACATCCACGTGAAACTTCTAACTCCAATAACACCATTCCACGTGGCAATTCACGCCGTGGAGACCTTCACTGGATACCTATCCACCGAGTCATCCCAAGGGTTCCCTCGCCAGTCACCCACCGAAACTTTTCGAATTGCTTTCCACACCGCACTGTTACACTTAAAACCTGACCCGAATGCAATCTGCCAGACCCGATCACCCTTCCTGACCCGACCCTTTGCCTCTGTGTACGCCAGCTCGTACCACAGAGAACTGCTCGACGTGTTCCCAAACCTGTGTAGCGTCATCCTTGATGGCTCCATGTGCCACTCACTGAGTTGCAGATTCTTCTCCAACTCGTCCAATACTGCTCTTCCTCCGGCATGTACGCAGAAATGCTCGAATGCCGTTTTGAAATCTGGAATGTATGGTTTCTCCTTCTTCTTCAGAAGCTTTCTCCTGACCAGTGAGACGAAGAACATGAACTGCTCCGACAATGGCAGAACCAGCGGCCCCAACGTTGTTATGTTTGTCTTCAAGGCGTCTCCAGCCACAGCCATTAACTCTTTGGCTAAAGACACGCCCACTGTTCCTTTTTCGTCTTCTCTTTGGTACACACAGTTGAAGCTCTTCTCGTCAGCTCCTTTATGGGTTCGCACTGTTTGGATTAACTCGTACTTGGACCGAGCTCTGTCAGAGGATTTGTTCGAGAGCAGGATGGCGGCACCGCCCATACGGAAGATGCAGTTGCAGAGAAGCATTGAACGGTCGTTTCCGAAGTACCAATTGAGGGTGATGTTCTCTGTGCTGACGACAATGGCGTAGGAATTTCGGTTCGCTTTTAAGAGATCTTTGGCCAAATCGATGGAGATTAATCCTGCACTACACCCCATTCCTCCAAGGTTATAGCTTTTTATGTTTGTTCTAAGCTTGTAATGGTTCACAATCATGGCGGAGAGAGATGGTGTTGGGTTGAACAAGCTGCAATTTACTATCAGGATATCAATGTCTCTGGGTTGAACCCCTGTTTTCTCGAACAAAGCATCCAAAGCTCCGAACATGACGGCCTCTGCTTCCGACCGGGCTTCTTTCATGTTCAAATTCGGCGGTCTAGCCATAATCCCACGGGTCAAGTACGTCTCGTCGCCCAAACCGGACTTGATCGAGATTCGTCTTTGAAATTGAAGGGTTTCTTCTTCAAACCCACCGGTTTCTTCCGTCATCTTGAGGAACCCTTCTACTGACGTTTTCCGTTCCGGGTCGGGCTTGTAGCAGGTGAAGTCGACGAGGTAGATTGGTCGAGATCGGGTGGCTCGATAGAGGCCGATGAGGAAGAGGAGGACAGCCGAGGCGGCGAGTCGAGTGATGGCGTCGACGCTGTCAAGTTGAACTGTCCTGTTCAACCATAGCTGAGACAGGTTGTCGAGCTTGAAACTGGTGAACTGGAGCAGAAGAGAGAGGAAGAGAGGCAGGATGAAGAGGAACATAAGGATGGTGGCAGCGTTGCATAAGTAGCCATATCCTAACTTGACGTACTTGAGCTTGACCGACTGTAGGAAGTCCGGGAGGCGTCGCCGGATTCGTATGACGGCGGAGGATGAGTCCTTGAAGTCCATCTCTGCCGTCAGTCTCTCCTTATCCACATCTATGTTGTTGCTACTGCTACTCATTCTCTCTCTCTCTCTCTCTGTGTCTGTTTCTCTGAGTTTCTGTGTGCAAGAGACTCAACGTGTGTCTATTGATAGTTGAAGAGGTGGGTTTGCGTTTGTTTATAAAGCAGAGTTGAGTTTGAAGGAAGCTCAACTACAATTGCCTACTTCAGAAAATATAAATAATACCATCATCACGCATGCTATTCTAGTGTAAGAAATTTTTTTTTCTTTTTACAAGTTATAACTAATTATAAGTGTCAGTGAATATATATTAATTTATATAATTTTATTATTTTAAATATTAATTAAAAAATAATAACATTATATATTTATATTATAATTAAATACACCAATTAACTTAAGATAATTACTAGTGTACCGAATTATCGTAATTGAAGTAGATGCAGATTTTTTTAGGGAGAAATGAGGAAAGGCCGTTGGTCGTTGGTGGCTGGCCATCAAGAAACAATTAATGGTCGTCTGCTAGCCTGTCAAAAGCTCAACTTCATCTCAAAATTCGTATGATTTAAAATATTTCCCTTATCAGTTTAAATCAATCTAGTTATAATATTGGCATGTGTTTCCATTAGAGTTATTTTACTTTTATTTTATATGTAATATGATTTATAAATTTTATTTTCAATAAAATTAAATTTATAATCATAATTTATGTTTAAAAACTATTATTTCAAAAATGAGTTTTATCATCAATATCTAACATAAAAATAACTATTTTTTTACCTTTGTACAAACAAAATTTTATAATACAAATATAACTTTTAAAAAAAATTTAATACAAATTAAAAAAAATTATAAGACAAAATCGTTATTTTATGTGCAAACAGTTTTTTAAGTTTCATAAACACTAAATCAAATACATTATTAATATTCGCAAAACATCATTAAAGTGATTAGGATGTTATAGATTAATTGATTTCATTTGATAGATTGTTATGTTTATGTTAGTATATAATTAGATATAAGAAAGTATTCCAAATTATATGATTCATTTTTTTTTTTTGCCCAAAATATATATGATTTAGTTGTTACTAGTCAAGAAGTTTGTTGTTATTTTAAATATCAAGAGGGATAATATGGAACTAATTTAATATCACCATTAAATTATATGAATTGTCAAATTTTGACATTTTAATAAGTTAACTTCTAACAAAGCTCACAAAAGATCACATATATTGAGGGGTTTTGAAACTTTATCTAGTCACATAGTGGTAATATCTTGACTAAAATGATCAAAGATGAATGTGTATATATATATATATATATATATATATATATATATATATATATATATATATTCAAGATATCAAAAATTGTAAGACAACAATATGTAATAAATAGCTAATTATATTGAATTTCCACATAAAATAAAATAAAACTAAGTTAGCCAGCTTCAAGGGAGTCCAGCAAATTGAAAGATTTTGAAGATCCAAAATGTTAAATTTATTCTACGAAAATATTTAAGTCACATGGATGTAGCTCACCGACGTCAATCAACTTACGTTCGATTTTTGTATGTATTGACTATTGTAGTAATTTAATATTTTTCTTCCTCCCATGATGAGGGCGTTGAATATACTCATTTTCCTCGCTTATTTGTCTTCTTCGTTTGGATCTTAAAATATTGGAATAATTTTTTTTCTTTTGAAAAAAAATGATTGGGCTTTGAGAAGAAACCGTACCAATCGATTTTGACTCTTTTCATGCACATGGAATATTATATTATAAAGAAAAGGAGTGGTCAGTTTCTAACGGTAGAAGTTCACTTCATCACGGCGAGACTTCAAAATCTCACGTCGAGTTCAAGCAGCGTGTTTTTAAATCCAATTTTTTATTTAAATTTTTAGATTGATTATTTTTTTCAAGCCATAAATAAATTTATTTATTATTTAAAATTTAAAATTTAATTATATAATTAATAATTATTTTTATTTATATGAACATTGTAAATATAAATTAATTATTATTTTATTATAAATTCTTTAAACAAAGGATATTAATTATTATTATCTTACTAAAATATCACGATATATTAACTTAACGTTTTAAGTATGATAGATTAATTTTATTAATGAATTTATATTTTATATTTTTAAAATTAATATAGTTTTATTTTAATATTTTAAATATGACATTACATTATTTTTTTAATAATTAAATTAAAATTTTAATTAAATAACAAATTTTTTTATTAAAAAATATTAATTTAAATTTTTTTAAACTCGAACTCAACTCATTTTACATAATAAGCTTTTTTTAATAGAGCTTTATTCTTTTTGTAATTCATTGATAGCCTCTTTGTACAATTGGAAAGAACTACAAGTCATAGTATTTAAAAAAGTAAACAAAAGAGACATAATTGATATATATAAAATAACTAACTCTAATAATAGAGTTAAAACCTTTTATAACATAAATTTATAAATAGTCTAATATATAACTAGTTATCCAATTACATAATAATTAATTTAAATAATGTCGTATACTAATAATTTATTATTTGATATTATTTAAAGTATAATATATTAATTTACAAGTCAAATCTAATTACTTTATTTCAATCTCTCAATTTTATTCTAATAATTAATCCCAAATTTTTTTTTCTTTTCTGAAAATAACATCATGTTGGCATGCCAACAGAAAAGGGTTAGAAGTAATAGATTTATAGCTTAATCTTCTAGAAAATTTGTATACTTGTTGGATATGTACATATTTTTTTTGCTCATCGTACAAATTCATCCTTGATCTAATCATGTGCCACCATTTCTTCAGAATTAGGTTTCAGCATTGCAGTTTAGATTTCTTTGATGCTAATTCCTCCATTTCATCTATAAGCGCTTGAGAGTGAAATTAAGAGTGAATGCCAAGCAGATTCCCTGGGGAGACATTACCCTCCCTGTTATGAATACACATAAAACATGATTCCTTTACTCGTAAAGCGTATACTGTATCTATCCCTAAACTAATTAATAATTAATAATTAAAAGATAAAAATGTAAAAATTATTAATGCATGTATTTACAAATTTTATAAATATTTAGGTGAAATTCACTAGGACGGAAAACCTATAAAACGTAAAATATTTGTGTATCCTTTCCTAAACTATGTAAAAATTATTTATGTAGTGAGTCATTCTTTATATTTATAATAATATAAAATATAAAAAAAATTAATGTAATCTAAAGATCAATTTCACACATTATATTTTAGTCTTCTTTGATCAATTTTAATTATATTTTAGAAAGCATAAATTATAAGCTAATCATAAAAGGAGAAGAAAATAAAAAAGAAACATTGTGATTGCAGCTTTAAGATAGTTTTGAAAACATTGCTAATGTGCTATATATAATAATCTCTCAAAAGAAATATAATAAAAATATGATGAGTTGAATTGATTTGTTTATTTTTATTTTAGATGGTTATAAATAAAATAATAATAGGAATGATTAAAATCAATACAAAAAAAAAACTAAATAATTAAATATAAACTCAACATTCAAACATTGTTTTCATACTATAACAATCAAACCAAAAAAATAAGAATGAAATAAATTTCTAATTAATATAAATTTTTATTTTATTTTATTTTACGCAACAAATTAAACTTTAAAAAATACATATAAGGAGTTAGAACTCATACTCCCACTCCTATTTTAAAAAATTAAGAATACATATAACAAATTAAACTATCAAAATTTAAAAAATGTATGATTTAAAAAATTATCTAGAATCTCCCGTTTAAATGGAGATGGGACATGTCTCATACTCCTCACCCATATTTGAACGTATCAATTAAATGCTCAAACCTAAACTAATTATAAAAAGAGAAAAAGAAAAGCAAAGCACAGCCATGGGAGCTCTAAAAACTTTTTACCATTTCTAATCAATATTATCAACTATAATTTAAAATATATTAATACTATTTCACACTTTAGAATTGTAAGGTAACTCAACTAAGTAAAATAGTTCTCATCAATAACAAATTAAAATTTTTTACTATTTTTATTAAATATATAAAGTAGGGCTCGCCCTCATGAAAAGCAAGCCCCTATATATAGGTGTAAGGGACTCGCCCATTATTAAATTGTAAAAATAAAAATTGTTTGGGCAACTAGTTATATTTGTGGATGACATCGATGAAAGTGATGGATTGCATGTCAAATATCATGTGACTTTTTAGACCAGTTATATAAAAAATTTCTTATACCTTACCATGAAGTTAATAGGATCATTCCTGATCTAATGAAATTAAGCCTATTCAAATGAGGTTTTATAGAATGAGACCAGAATCAAAGTACTCACAATTTGTTGACTCGGATATAAAATTAAATATGATTTCAATAGAAAATGGTAAACTTGCAAACTAAAAATTCATAAAATAATTTTAATATAAATTTTAGCAACTCTAATGCTAACGTCCATGTTTCTTGTGGGTTGAAGGCAACTTGGGATAGGTAAGACAGTTACGTGAGTGATACTATCAGAAGAACACTCTCGATTGAGAAACTTGGCAATGGTCCTCACATATATATAATTATTTATATAGAATCACGTGGGACGACTCGTTGTATATGTGTGTGTGTGTGTGTGTGTGTATATATAAAATATGAATGAAGTGTATTATCAGAAAATGAATAGGGTTTAGGATCTCAATCTGATCATATAAATGTACATAAGCTGTGCATGAAGTTGGTCTTAGGAAAGTTTGGAAATTATCTTTCACCATTAATGCCAAAAAAGCTTGGACCATCCTCAAATTGATACAATGCAATCAATGTTGTGCATGAATTGTATATATTTAGGGTTATTTTTGTCCGTTACTTCGATGATATTTATAAGATTGAAGAGGACTGGGTGAAAAAAATAATTTTCTAAGATGTATTTTAAATAAAAAAGATTTTCACTTTTTTTATGAAAGAACAAAATAAACTATTGAACACTCTAAAGAAAAGAAATAATCTTTCAAAGTAAACGCATTTGATATAGAGATCATTAATAACAAATATTTTAAATTTATGGTTATTAATTATAATTTTTTAACATTTATCAATTGTAGCTTCGTTTGCTTTAGCTTGTTCGAAATGAAAGTACTCATCAAAGCTTACATATGATCAAGTTTGAGACATAACAACTGTCACACTCCTATCTAAGGAGATGTGACCAACATAGAGAATGAAGTAAACTTTGTCTCTGCAAACCAGATTGAGTCAAACAACCTAAATAGTTTAATGACAAATTTACAAAATGGTTACCATATTATGCCAATTCATAAGCATTGTCTTCACTAGTTGACTTCGTGTGAAAATTTTAGTAGAGTCTTCTCTAAAATATAGATTTTTTGAAATTTCCACAATTAAGATCTATAAATCAAAAAGTAAGAGAGCTTTGCTCTTAAAAAATAATACAACTAGAAAACCTCAGATATACCAAATAATCACTAATTCCTTGCCTGTGACAATTTGAGCTACTAGTTACAAAATTTACGATGTTTAACAATAACAAGAATTAAACTACCCCATTTTGAACAATGAAAGACTCACCAGGGGATATCCAACTTCTATCAATGTAGCAGAAGAGTCCATAGCCAACCGTTCTCACTAAGAAAACGTGTAAGTAATGGAGTGAGTGAAAAAATTCATGAGTAAATAATACTACCTATGTTAGGAAGGGGCAACCTAGGGGCTCCAAAATTTTTCTTCATTTTCAAATAGAAAACTTATCATACCATCCACAGGGAATGTGAATCAATATTGATTATTCATAACTTAAAATAAAGACATTGTTTGTGTAAACTCATCAAAGTAAAACATGATCAAATCACCCTTTATGGATCAAATAAATAAATCAAAATAATTTAACAGAGCAGAATTAAGGGCATCTAATTAAAACCTAAGCAGTATACAAATGCTGAGTATACAGTTCGCGAAGGGTAAATCACCACAAATATAGAGCACATAGCTCACAAAAATTAGAAATATTAGATGCAGAGCACACAGCTAGCGAAGGGTAAATCACCGCAAATATAGAGCATATAACTCACAAAAATAAAAAAATTAGATATAGGGCACACAACTCGCGAGGGGTAAATCACCATCGATATGGAGCATGCAACTCACAGAAATAAAAAATATCATATGCAGAGCACACAACTTGCTAGGGGTAAATCACCATATATATAAAGCTTATAGCTATAAGAAATCAGAAAATCAGATGCAGAGCATACAACTCGCAAGGGGTAAATCATTATAGATATAGAGCACGCAACTTAAAGAAATATGAAATATCAAGTGCAAAGCACACAAAAACTAAAGAAACTATATAACACATTACCTTAAAGGTGTGAAAGCATTTAGAGAAGTTCTCAATAAGACAACACTATAACTGAGAATGTTTGTTCCCTAATGTAGCTAAGTGAACAAAATGCACCAATTTGTAAGGAATGTATTGAAATACAGATTATAACATAGTTAATAATATCTACTCACCTAAAAAGGAGAACACCAAACTCTCTTTAAAGCTTTCAACGGTTCATTGATCATGATTAGTCCTAATGACCTATAAAATTAAGCAATGCACTCTTACCCTTTGATATCTAGAAATAGTCTAATTAATTCTATCAATTTAGTTACTTAGCTATTCATTTTCTTCTAAACCATAAACATAAGCTTTAATATTTATGATTAAATGATTATCAAACACAACCTTCCATAATCATACCTAACTCCTCTAGCAATCTTGTTTCATATTTCAAAGTCCAACTGTTAAATAAACATAATCTTAATTAGGCTAATAACGCCTTAATTTAATCCCAGTGAGTAATATAATGGGTTTTCCATATAACTTGATTCATTTTGATTTGATTCCTTTGAAAATTTAATTATCCCTTTCTATTCCAATCCACTTTCAACAAACCTTTTCTCAAACTTTCTTCTTTATGATTATTAACAATCCAACTTCATTCTTGGAAACAACACTTTCATAAACTAAAATTAATTTATAACATTAAACAATATTTAATACCTTAAATCCTTTCCACAAAGCTTTATTTTGACTTTATTCTATAATCAAGAATTTATTGGTTTCACCAATGTGGCATTAAAGGTCAACCAACCAAATCCCAAAATTACTCATTGAATCATAATAATCATCTAAGGCTAATTTATTAACCTTAACAAGGTTTTCCATTCATCTTTCCTCCTTTTTACATGAATGAAAATCCCTAAAAATTAAGAAAAATTATCAAATCAAGTTATAATTGAAAATGAAAATTTTTGTTAGCCTTAATCCTTCCCTTAGATGCTTAATAAAGCTAGAGGAGTCTAAAGACTTTGAATTTCAACACCCTACAAGTAAGAATACACATAGCCAAATTGAGGTTTTTCAATCTTGGAGCCATAATACAAAATTGATAACTAATTTAGGGGGAACAATGTGCAATTTACCTAAAATATTATGCCCTAACTCAATTTGATGAGATCACTTGGAATTGAGCTCCAAATTCCACTTTTTGCACATGGAAAAATAGCAAATTTGGGGGGGTTTTCGCTTCTGAGCCAAATTAATGAAATTGACTAATGGGTTTAGGAGAGAAAGGTGCAAAAATCACTAAGGAAGTGAAGCCCTAATAAAATTTGAAGAGAAACATACCAAATTGAGCTAACTTACTTCAGATTCACGATGAACATGCTGCAAAAAAGGGCTTCATGTTTTTTACTTTACTTATTGCAATTGATTTATGCAAATAAGGGAAAGAAGTTTGAAAATCATGTTAGAGTTGAAGCTCTAATAATATTTGGAAGAAAACCTCACCAATTAAGCCAAATTGTAGCGTAAATCATGAATCATCCTTCACTGAAACCTTAACGACTTCCCTCAGCCAAATAGCATAGGAAAGCGACTAGTGGTGGCAGAGAATGAACAATGATGAATGAGATGAAGGCATGGAAGCAAGATCGACGAAATGGAAGAAGATAGCATGGCTTTCACTTGCAACACCTCCGTTTGCATTAGGAAGAGTAGTCATGTGAAAAAATATAAAAGAGGGGCATCTTGGTAATTCTCAGAAGCACATGTGGCAAAATCTGAAAGAAAGAAAAAAAAATAGCTTAATTCCTGAGTTGTATGAGGGGGAATTCAAACTTTGGTGGCTGGGTATGCATGGAGTGAGACTTAACCAGTTGTGCCAGCCTTAATATCAAATATATGACTAATTAATTCATATTTAAGCCTTTTTAATCTTTTTATTCCAATGCTCCCTCAATTTTATGATTTAATAATATTTATTCTTACCCCAAATACATTTTCTTCCTTTTACAACTCTTAAAACTAAAGTTTTTTATATATAAAAACAATTCCCACTTGAAATTGGATATTTAGCATATAAATTTCCAGATATTACAACAACTGACTTGGAATTCATCTTTCTCGTAGTTACCTGGGGAAAACCCAAATCAATCAATCATATATTGTACTTAGGACTTTGAAATTAAAACATTTTTGTCAAACAATAATATTGCTTCCCTCCAGTTCAAATTAAATAAGTCGTAGTAATACTTAATCATTGCCAATTTGTCATATCAACTACATTAATGTCTTGCATTTATATATATACCGCACATGTAAGTGGTACATGTAACTACTAAGGCTAACGTACTTAAAGCACTTCTTTTAAAGGTTTATAATAAAAATCTCAGGGATGAAAAGTAAAAAAATTTTGGTGTCCATGTTAGTGTGATTAGAGGTTTTTGTCCATGTATTTCATTCATATTGGACTTTGGTTTTATATTTGCACATTAATAAGTTAGTTATTATATCTAAAAACACAAGTTAGGATGATATATATCAAGGAAATCTTTATTAAAATTATTTAAAGTTAAAACTAGATATGAACCATCATAACTATTAGCACTAATTACGTGATGTAGACAACACATAAGATTACTGATTAAGAGTTAATGAAGAGAAATTAAATACATTTTAACTGAGATAATTAGATGACTTATTTTATTAAAAATAATTTTTTTTAATTATTAAAAGCTACTGTATGAGGATTACTCGTGGTTGCTTTCCACAATTGGAATCCTTTCATAAGTAACAAAACCCTTTCTTATGGCTTGTATATCTTTATTCTATGTTAGTATTTTCTCTTCTTGTAATCTCTCATTTTGAACATTATCATGTATAATGTTAGTTTACCAAATGGTATCATAGTTAGAGTTTTAGATTGGCTTACTACTTATTTGCCATGGATGAATAAGTATATGAACAATGTATGAAATCTAGAATTTTCAAATAAAAATTGTTCCAAATCATAAGGATTCTTTCAAAATAAATATAAGGGTTTTATACAGTAAATGATTTGGCATAAAATGGTACCTAATACGTGCCCCAAAACAAAGTAAATATGCATGGCTTAACGCATTTCTCTAGAACATATTTAGGTAAATTTGCTCAAACAATGGAGGTGATTTTTGGAAATTAGTTTAGGGGTTTCTCTAGATGAAGGACTTTGAGAAAAAAAAATACCCATTTCACTCCTCAACACTTGTGAAAATAGTGGTTGCTATTGAAGCTTGAAAATACATGAAACCCTTAAATTTTTAATCCTAATTTCTCTTTGTTGTTGTATTCATGGACAAAATTGATTGTAGAGTATTGTAGATTGTTAGAAAATGATCATTTTGATACTTACTTCTCTCGTGAAAGCTTAGAAAATGGTTAGGTTTGAAAATGGGTCAAAATTAGGTCAAAAAACTCGGTTAGAGGTTGAAACTGCTTCAAAAAACTTGATTCACCATTTCATAAAGTAGCAGAGCCCTTTCTTATGGTTTTTCTCTTTATCTCTAGCTTTCTTGCTTCTTTTGAACATTGGGCATAATAGGTTGTTCATCTCTATTTACTAGTTGAGCCATGACCACTATATCTTCATCTCCAGGTCATTGTTTTTTCTTCTTACAATCTCTTATTTTGAACATTATCTTGTATGATTAGAAAATGGTATTTGAGTTAGAGTTATATATTAGCTCACAACTTATTTGCCATGGATGAATCAGTATATGAATAATGTATGAACCCTAGAATTTTTGTATAGAAATTGTTCCAAATCATAAGAATTCTTTGGAAATAAATATTGGGGTTTTATAGATAAAAAAATTTGGAATAGGATGGTAGCCAACACATACTTTAAAACAAGATAAATATGTAAGGCCCATTAATGCACTTCTTTAGATAATTTTGAATTGAATTTGTTCAAACAATGGAGGTGATTTCTTAACATTAGTTTACGGTTTCTCAAGTTAAAGGATTTTAAGCAACATAATACCCATTTCACTCCTCAACACTCACAAAAATAGTGTCTGCCATTAAAGCTTGAAATTGCATGAAATGCTTGAACTTTTAATCTTAATTTCTCTCTATTGTTGTGTTTATGGATGAAATTGATTGAGGGTATTTTAGATTGTTAGAAGAAGATCATTTTAATACTTACTTCACCCCTCAATCCTTGGAAAATGGTTGGGTAGGAAGATAGGTTGAAACTGAATCGAAAACCCTGTTTGCGAAGCCGATTAGAGGTTAAAGAAGATGGTTGGCACGTGGTAGGCATAGCACACTCACAAGCTATGCGCCTCATACACTGGTTTTCTATTCCTTAAACTTTCATAGTTTCACTCCATGCGGCATTTTTTTGGGGTAATTTTTCTAGAGTTTTTTAACCTTTAGAAATAGGAGTTTTGAAATTTCCTAGAGATTTTAGGCCTCAAAATACAATGTAATTGCACTGTTTTAATTTGAAAACTTTGTGTGTCAACCATACTTAACAAGGAGTAATATATTCTACACACTCTCCCTATTAATTCAGAAGGAATTAAAATAAATTTCTTTGTGTAATTAGTGAATTTTTATTCCTATTTTGTGTAATATTTGAAGGATGAGTAAATAGGATTTGTTTAGGACCATATTGGGTTATCTACCCCTAATGATTGTGTGTTCACCTAACGTAGGCCAAATTATGATGGTGTCACCTTTGTGAACCATCATTGTTGTCATAATTATCTATTTAGTCGTTAAATATATATTATAATTATTAGAGACGAGGTTAATTATTGAAACAACCTACAAAAGAGAGTAAGTTTTATATTAACAGTGGACATGCTCTATTAGTATGACATTGTCAATATAATTTTTGTTAATAAGGCCTATTCACGACCTGTTCGCAACGTTTCTTTATTTGATGTATTTAGTATCATATCAATATGCAAATTATGGATATATTTTGTATTGTTTCTCTCGATGGTCAAATCCTCTAGTGCACGTGTGTTTTCTTGGTTTATTATAGTTTAAGACCCTTAGGCGAGCTTATGATAAACATCTTGTTATATAGTTGCATAAACTGAGTTTTGTGAAGGAAGACATAATTAATATTTCTTATTTGTTCTCCTTAGCTTCTATGTTTCATCAACTGTCTGTGGTGAAAACTCTGAATGAGTTAAAAATTAATGATTAGAGTGAGTCCCTTGATATATACCTAAAAATTACTTAGGAGAATTTGGCTATGCAAGAACCTAAGTCAGCGAATCTCACAACTAAATCTAGTGCTATTGACAAGGCTTACCATTGGTATTGTATGAGTTTAACAGAATTTGTCTAATGGTCATAAAGTATACATGTGAATAGACTATCAGGTAAAGCATTCTTGAGAAGGACTTAACTGTTGAATATCTCAAAGCTATTAGTAAGAAATTCAAGAAATTTGATAAGACTCCAAAAGCCTGTTATCTCTCTTTGCTAGACAACACTCATTATGATGGGGTATTAGGTGAGCCTGAGCAAATAATGAAGCTTGTTCACTGCTTCAACAACTTAAAATCTTACAATATGGACTTAAGTGTGAGTTACCTGGTCTATCAAGTTCTTCAATCTCTTCCAGTTGAATACAAGGTTATGAGAACTACTTATAATTTGCAAAAGGAAGAGTGGACTATTGATCCCATAGTGACTTAAGAGGTGGAGTCAATAAGGCAAGTGAATTCTTATATGTAATTTGGGAATTATATTTCATAAGATTCATCCAGCAAGGCTAGAAAGGAGAAACTAAAAGAAAAGAAGAATGAAGGCAAGGCTAGTGGCAAGTAACCATTTGGACCTAGGAGTAGTGATAAAAATTATAATGATCAAAAGAAGAAATCATTTAACGATAAATGTCCATACTGTAAGAAGTCTCTCCATAAGATCTTCAATTCTTTTGAGCTCAGGAACAATCGTGTGAAAGAAAGGACTAAGAAATAAGAGGAGCTCAAGTGATAGGGAAAAAGTTTAATTGTAGTCAATTGTATAGCAACTATTGTTTTAGACTTGCATTATGGACATTATTTTACTTTAAATAATGTTGTTTATATACCTTGATTAAGGAGGAATTTAATTTCCAGTTTTGTATTAGACAAACGTGGCTATTCCTTTTAGAAAGGAAATGAAAGAATTGATTTTTTTCTTTGATTATATTATTTTTGGAATTGCTTCCTTGATGAATGGATTATATTGTTGAATGTGAATGCTAGTTGAGATTCTCCACATGGTTCAACTATTAATGCTGTAATAGGACATAAACGTCAACAAATTGATGAAAATTCTTCTATGTTATGACATCAAAGTTTGGGCCATATGTCCAGAAGGAGAATAGAAATGATGGTCAAACAAGGAATATTACATGACTTAGATTTCTTTGATTTTAAATCTTGTGTTAATTGAATTAAGGGAAAACTTCTCATTAGAGTTAGGAACAAGAGGGTGAATAGATTTGAGAGTATTTTAGATTTGATCCACATAGACATAAGTGAACTTATAACACTTGGTGCCATAGGTGGTTATAAATACTTTATCCTTTTTATATATTATTACTCCATATATATGGATGAGTTGATTTGTCACATGAGATATCTAAAACTCTAAATGCCTTTAAGGCATTTAAAGCTTTTGTTATGCTGAAATCTGGGAAGGTAATTGGATGTGTCAGATCAAATATAGATGGTGAATATTATGACAAGTATATTAAAACGGGTAGAATTGAAACCCAGTATACCATGCCTGACATTTCTCAAGAGAATGAAGTTGCTGGGAGGCGGAATTGAACCTTGAAGGACATGGTTAGAAGCATGATTAGCCATTCTTCCTTATTAGAATTTCTATTGGAAGGGTGATACCCTTAAGAAAATGACTTATATCATAAATCAAAGTTCAAGTAAATTAGTTGAAAAGACCCCATATGTGCTTTTTACTGATAAGAAGCCTAGTTTAGGGCACTTTCATGTATGGGATTGCAAGTGGAGGTTAGACCTTATAATCCTTAGTTTAAGAAACTTGATTCTAGGATTGTTGGTGGATTTTATATTTGCTAAGATTTCAGATCCAAAGAATGCAGATTTTATTGCCCTACTTACACTATTAGAGTCATTGAGTCTAATAGAACATTTTATTTTGAGGATAACTTAGATATTGGGAGTGGTGTTTTCAGGGCTATCAATCTGCATAATAAGGATGCCATGTTACCCTTTCCAACTTTGTCATCTCTTCCATCTATAGTTCATATTGGCAAAGACAACATTCTTGTTGAGAATCCAATTGATATTATTTTGGAACCTTTAGTAGCTATTATAGAGGAAGCAGTTATTGAATAGAAATGTTCATAAAGGATTCATAGGTCTGCAATTTCAGATGACTATATTGTATACTTACAGGAATTTTAGTTAAATGTTGATGACAAAGCTCATATCTTGTAAGATAAAGTTTTGTTAGGTCCTCATTCATCTAAGTGGTTAATGGATATTAATGATGAGATTACCTCCATGCTCGTAACGGTATATGGGAACTTACTGAGTTACTAAATAGATTCAAGCTTGTTGGTTGCAAGTTAGTCTTTAAGACTAAAAGAGAGGCCGATGGTGAAATTGAAATGTACAAAGCCAGTTTATTATTAGAAGCTACAATTAGTGGGAAGGCATTGATAATTTTGAGACCTTCTCACCAGAGTCTACTAAAGTTGCCTTTAAAGTTGTGATGACATGTGTTGCATAGTTGAACCTTGAAATTCACCATATGGATGTTCAAACTACAATTTTAAGTGAAGTTTTGTATGGGGATGTATACATGAGATAGTTAGATGGATTTACTAAATCTGGGAATGAACATTTAATGTATAAGTTGAATGGATCCATCTATAAGCTAAGTTAAGCCTTAAAGCGATGATATATGAACTTCAATAAAGTAATTACCTCACTTCAATTCATAGTGAATGTTTCCAATCAATGCATGTATTTAAAATTTGAAGGAAACAATTTCAAGATCCTTATGCTATATGTTGATGGCATCTTATTAGCTAATAGATTAATAAGCTTTTTTAAATGTGACAAAACACATCTTTTCTTGCCATTTTGATATGAAAAAACAAAATCTAGGTGACATTTCTTTTGTTTTGGGAGGAGCTATATTATGGTAAAATGCTAAAAACACACATCTAGCTACCTTAACTTGTGTATACTTATATATGGTGTTTTAGAGAAATTGTTATGCTAAAAAGTGTCAAATAGACACATACAACTAACTCACATAAATGAATGAATAATATGTCATTTGTTTTACACTGCCCATTTCTCATGGAATTTGGTCAAGGAAATGAATTTATGTTGTGCATATATTTTGAGTCTTGACCATTCTTGTTGTGATAGTGACTTTATTATAGACTTCTCTCAAAATTACAATAGTTTCAATTGCATTGACCTTTGATTCTAAACTCAGATTTGTTAGAGAGAAGATATGTGAATTTCATACTCATTTTTAACATTTTGGGTGATCCGTTTGCCAAGACTACCCTATTAGGGTTTTGCAAACAAGTAACTCCTAGGTATATTGAAATTTTGGTGTCTTAGTTTAGTAGGAGTTTGAGTTATGTTCTTAAGGGACATTATGGTGTATTTTGACCTTTATAACATTTGTTTCCCAATAGGATTCAATGTTCTTGGTTGTGTCAAATTTTAGATATAATTTAGAATTGAAACTTTGTTAGCATTTATAACATTATTTTCCTTATCAGATTCAATATTCTTGATTCATGGTTTCATTTATGGATTTTCTTTATCTCAAACTAGGGTGGTTCACATTCATGTGAACATATGTTTATGGATCCATTGTCTAAAGGCTAACCCATAGAAGTAATTCAAATAATGCTACTCACATAGGGCTTTTTGAATCTTAGATGTAGCCTTAGCCTAGTGAGAGTATGAGTTATGTCACTAAGGGACTTTTGTACCAAGATATCATTTTGTATTCCATTATGTTTGGATATTGAAACTAAGTCTTTGAAAATGTTAACTTCACTTGTTCCCCTATTTGATCTAGTGATTTTGTGTAGTTTCATATATGAATTTAGTATGGTTTAGTATATGCACACATCTATGGGTTTTGGTGAAAATTGATTGTTTAGTTTTGCTAATTGATTGATTGTCTTAATAATTGATTCATGCTATCCAAATGGGAAATTGTTTGAATAATTTTCATATTATTTTATGGGTTAACATTAATCTCATTATTAAAATAATTTTATGTGATTGTTAATTAGGCAATCAACATTAATCTAATCCAAGAATGGATTAGGTCCTTATTAATAGTAGGTAATTAATGATAGGTCAGATTAACCACAAGTCCATTGGATTGAGACCCCAACCTATAACTCACTATTGATAACTAATCATCCTGTCTAATTGCTGATTAGAAGCTAATGAATAGATATTGAACTATTTTTTACTAAGACAATTAGAGGGGTTATTTTATTAAAATTAAAACCTTTTTTTACTATTAAAAGCTTCTATATAATGATGACTTGTGGGTGCTTTCCATAATTGGCAACCTCTCTTAAAGTAGCAAAGCCCTCTCTTGTGGTTTTTTTTTTCTTTATCTCCAGCTCTCTTGCTTCGTTTGAACACTAGGCACTGTAGATTGTTCATTCCTATTGATTAGTTGAGCTATGGTTGGTATACCTACATTTATGGGTTGGTAATTTATCTTCTTGCAATCTCTAGTTTTGAACATTATGTTGTATAATGCTAGTTTAGTAAAGGTAACACTCACCCTAGTTAAAGGGACTAATGTCGTCTTTCATCACATAAACAAGGACGTAAACTTGGTACTTCAAGAGAAACATAATTTTGGGTTCTACATGCAGTGCGTAGTAATGCATCATCTTATGTGATAAAAATTCTGAATAAGAGTTCCTTTTTCTTAACTCAAAAAAAGGTCCAATTCCATTAAGTAATTAACAACCTTTCATAATTAAAATTAAGGTTAAGTCCTAAGTTAAATTAAAAGCCAAGGCAACTAGCTATGGAACAACTCACTTAACAACAAAAACCAAAAGGGTTAAAAGAAATAGCATATCAAAATAGTCCAAATTGCCTTCAAATTATTTGAAGATAGTGAAATGAAACTTGTGACTATGTTAAGTAAATTAGCAATAGTTTACGCTGGTAGGCCCTTGAACTAATAAGTGGCATATCGTATATTATAATAAAAGCCAGCCCTTATTGATAGGTTGTCAAATAAATTTAGAATAAGAAAAAGAAACACTATAATTGTAACTCTAAGATACTTTGAAAATAATGTTAGTGTGCAATCTGAATCTCCCAAAAGAAAATACTAAAAATAATTTAATTATTTTTTATTTTAGATAGTTAAAAATAAAATAATAATTGAGATGATTAGAAACACAAACAAGTATACCAAATACTTCAATATAACTTAGAACATATAAACATTTATTTCATGCTTTAAAAATGAAAATAAAAATATAGAAATTAAATGTTAAATTAATATACATTTTTTTTATTTTACCTAACAACTTAAACTATAAAAAATACATATAAGGGACAGAACTCATACTCCCCACTCCTATTTTAAAAAATTATAAATACATATAACAAACTAAACTATCAAAATTAAAAGAAATGACCAAGATTTAAAAATTATTTAGAGTCCACCAATAAAATCTAAGGCACATTTACTCCCTTACATTCTATCTTATTTATAGTGAAAAAAATTGTTAGTACAGTGTAGTACAATGTGTAGCCTATATTATGTTCAATATACAATATTCTAACACTCCCCCTTAGGCTGGAGCATATGAATCATATGCACTAAGCTTGTTACAATTGTAACCAATTTGAGGACCCATTAGAGCTTCAGTAAGTATATATGCAAGTTGACCATTTGAATTAACAAATGTGGTAACAATGCAACTTGATTGAATTTTCCCTCTAATGAAGTGCAATCAACTTCTATGTGTTTGAACCTTTCATTGAAGACTGGATTGGATGCAATATGCATTGCCACCTGACTATCACAAACCAAGTCTGATTTATACTTCCAAATTTCAATTCATGGAGGAGTTGCTTTAGCCATATGAGTTCACATGTTGCCAATGCCATAGCTTGATACTTTTCATCTGCACTGGATCTTGCAACAAAATTTTGTTTCTTGCTTTTCCTTGATATGAGATTACCTTAATGAAAACACAATATCCAGAAGTGGAACACTTGTTAATAGGAGAACTAACCTAGTCTGCATCTGTATAACCCACTACTTTCAAGTGGCCCTTATCTTTGTATAATAGATCTCAACCTAGTTCTCCCTTAATGTATTTGAGTATGCAATGAGCTAGATGAATGCAAACATTAGCTGGTGATGTGTGACGACGTGGAGGAGATAATGACAGTGTCAAGCAGGGATAGGTCAACTGAGGTCCTTTGAGGGCATTGGTGCAGTAAGTGTCACTTAAACATGGCTGGGCAGTGGTTGGCTCGAAGTCATAGCCACAAATAAAAGAGAGAAAAATGAATGAAAGGGTAAAGTGAAAGAAATTAGGGCTTTAAGTTTGAATGTGTCATAGCTAAGGGGAAGCAATACTCGAAGAAGGCACAATAAGCTTTAAAACCATGTGAAATTGGTAAAATGTAAGGTGTGTTTACTCCCTTGCACTTATCTTATTTATAAAGAAAGAAAAAATGTTAGTACAATGTAGTATAATGTATTGTACAAGTAGTACATTCATCGTATCTGAACGCCTATAAACCTAGCCTATATTATGTTCAATATAAAATATTCTAACAGTAGATAAGGACAAGTCTTATACTCTTCACTCCTATTTTAAAATATTAATTAAATATTCAAACCTAAACCAATTATAAAAGGAGGGAAAATCAAAGCACTGTGATGGCAGATATAAAATATTTTTACTATTTCTAATAAGTATTATCAACTACAATTTAAAATATACCAACACTTTTCACATTTTAAAATTGTAACATAACTTAATAAAACAATTCCAATAAAAAGCCAGAATTAGATATATTTTCCTATTTTTAATAAATTATTTTTTAATATTATAAAATACATTATGTGTGTGTGTGTATGTGTGTGTGTGTGTGTGTCTGTATGCATATATAAATATATATTTAAAAGAGGTCGCCTTTAAATTGCGACATGACAATGAAGCTCACAATCAACTGCAACAAACTGTAGTTTGTAATTCTAGTTAAAAAAAATTATTTTGATTGTGTTTAGGGTACAAGATGCTAAATATCAATTACTTGTATTTAAATATTCAAGCTGTGCTTCATAGTATTAGAAGTACTTATGTATTTGTGTTCTGTCATTTATGTTTTAGATTATTTTACCCAATTATGATCACAAGAAAATTTTTGAGGGATACTCTTTATATTTCAAGGACTAAATTGATTTAATAGCAAATGGTGAACGACCAAATGTGATACCAAACTTCAATACCAATCGGCAATAGAACAAGCATTTCGGAGAACTAATAGCTATGAAGAAAAAGCCACCATCAGTAGTTAAGAGGAAAGAATGGCTGGGATTTAGAGCAACTCGTGCAAGCATAACCATTTCCGTGTTCAATTTTTCCCGTAATAACTTGTTACACTTGCATGCTTGGCCTCTATGTGGGGTCTAGCCAAAAATCAAAATTCAAAATAGATAAACTACCTTGCTCAAATTTGATTGTGTGGGATCCAAACAAACATTAATATCAAAGAAGATAAACCACCTTGTTGAAATTTGGTTGTGTGGGATCCAACCAAATATTAAATGTCAAAGTAGATAAACTACTTTGTTGAAATTTGGTGGTACTACCATGTGAAGCCTAGCAACATAAGCTAGAAATATTCAAATATTTCACATGTGAGTTTGAAATATGCATCTTATGCATGTGTAAGTGGACCACTAGTAAAGAATACACCAAATGGTGTATTGTCTCAAATGCTTAGGAGCCTCTATAAATAGAAGCTCATTCTTGCTTATTTAATCATCGTGTAGTAAAGAGTTCAGCTGCATAGTGAATGACTGAGAGAGTTATTCTCTAAGTGTGAGAGGAATATAAAGTGTGAGTAAATCCCTGAGAGTTTAGGGTGTGGGAAAAATACACCGGGGATATTTTTGGGTATCACTTCTATTACTCTTTAGTATTGTAATTATCATAAAATTGTAGTATTTGAATGGGAGAGGTCTCACTGGAAAACACTATATTTACCTCTTGTGTGAAAGAGTATGGAAATGATGTTTTGTAATTATCTTGAATACAATGAAGTATTTTCAAAGTTTGTCCCATGGTTTTTCCCTCAATATTTGGGGTTTTCAACATTAAATTTTTTGTGTTCCTTTTCTGGTTGTTTTGTACATATTTTATTTTCACTGTACTGAGTTATTGGTAGATTTAATTCTATCAAGTTTATTTAGTGCTCATTGCCACAGTGGAATAATTATAATTTACATTGTCAATCAATCCCATTGCCTAACAAGTGGTATTAGAGCCTAGTTGAGTTTTAGTGAGTTACACTATCTAAATTATTAAGGAGAATACAGGCACTATGATCAAGCTACAAATTACTTAATTTGGAAACTAAACATGAAGGATATCCTTTACTTCAAGGATATTTATGATCATGTAAAGAAAGGGGAAGCAAAGCCAAATGATGTCACTTTGACTAATGGAGAAAGCAACAGCGAAAGGCCATTGGATTAATTTGACAGTGGGTGAACATTAGCATATTCCACCATGTGGTCATAGAGACTAACGCCCATACCTTGTGGAAGAATTTAAAAGATATCTACAAGAGAAAGACAACATAGAAAAAAGCATTCGCAATTAGAAAGTTAGTGAATCTCAAGTATCGAGATGAAAAACCTGTTGCAGAGCACTTGAGTGAATTCCAAGATTTAGTAAATTAGTTAAATACCATGAAGATAGTGTTGGATGATGAATTACAAGCACCATTACTTTTGAGTTCTTTACCAGATAGCTGGGAGACCTTGGTGGTATCACTAAGCAATTTTGTGACAAGCGAGAAACTGTCTTTAGTCCAAGTCAAAGACAGTATATTCAATGAAGAAAATAGAAGGAAAGATTATGGGACACAAAGTTCTCATGCCCTTGTTACAGAGAACATGGGAAGAAGTACAAGCAAAGGATGTTCCAAAAAATCCAAAGATCAATCGTAATCTTAGTCTAGAAAAAAATTTAGTTGCTATTATTACAGTAAAGAAGGACACATCAAATGGAATTGCAAGGCTTAGCTGAACAGAGATAAGAAAAATTGGAGGAATCGAGAAACTACTGATGATAAAAGTTCTATAACCTCTGTGACAGAAGGGGAAGTGGTGATACTTTCTATTGAAGAAAAAGAGTGTTATGTTGCTTATTCATGTGTGGAATGGGTCATTAACTAAGTAGCATCATATCATGCCACTCCAAACAAGGAATTATATATTGTGTACAAAGCAGGAGACTTTGGCAAAGTAAAGATAGGTAATAGAAGCAATGCAGACATTGTAGGGATTTGTGATGTGTGCATTTAGACTAACATCAGTTGCTTACTGACATTGAAAGACATGCAATATATGCCAGATTTACGCTTGAATTTAATATCTATACATGCTTTGGATCTGGCCAAATGCCATAGCAATTTTAGTGATGGAAAATGGAAGCTTTCTAAAAGCTCGATAGTTCTTGCTAGGGGAATAGTATTGAATACTCTATATAAGACTCAAGTTAAGCAGATCAAAGGGTTGAATGCAGTTGAAAATGATGCTTTACTAAATTTGTGGCATAGATGACTAGCTCATTTAAGTGAAAAATGGTTGCAGATTTTGGCTACGAAGTCCCTCATTCCTTGTGCCAAAGATACAATGTTAAATCCTTGTGATTACTGTTTGTTTGGTAAGTATCATAAAGTGTTTTTTAGCAAAACATCAAAGCTGAAAGAGAATATTTTGGATTCGGTTTACTCTAATGTATGCAGACCCATGGAGGTGGAGACTCTAGGTGGTAGTAGGTATTTTATAACATTCATTGACGATGCCTTATGGAAGGTGTGAGCGTATTTCCTGAAGAAGAAGGATTAGGTATTTCAATATGTCAAGAGATTTCATGCCATGGTGGAGAGAGAAATTGGGAAACCTTTGAAGTGCCTTCCGAGCGACAATGAGGGTGTGTATACTTCCCATGAATTCAATAACTATTGCATTGAGCATGGCATCAAGCATGAAAAGACGGTTCCTGGCACCTCACAACATAATGGTGCGTCTGAAAGAAATAACAGTACCATTATGGAGAAAGTTAGATGCATGTTGAGAATGGCTAAACTGTCGAAGCCATTATGAGGTGAAGCTATTCAAACAGCATGCTACCTAATTAACAGATCTCCATCTTTTCCCTTTGGCTTTGATACCCCTGAGAGAGTATGGTCTAGCATGATATTAGTTACTCTCATTTGAAGGTATCTGGATCCAATGCTTTTGCTTATGTAAGTAAGGAGTAGAGACAAAAGCTTGATGATAGGGCCATTCCTTGCATATTTATGGGTTTTCGAGATGAAGAATTTGTTACAAGCTATAGGATATTGAAAAAAAAGAGGATCATTAGAAGTAGAGACGTAGTGTTTCATGAGCTGGAAAATATGTCGAAGTTTACAATTTCAGAGAAAACCTATGAACTTGGTGGTAAGGTTGATTTGACTTCAGTCTTTCTTACTAAATAAAATGCCATAGAAGGGAGAGAATTATATGAACAAGGGGTTAATGATGAGCTAGCTATTGATGATACCAGAGATGGAGAAGGTGTTGAGCAAGGGGAGCAAACTACTACATCACAACTCAGGAGATCAGACAGAGAGCGTCGTCCATCTAGCAGGTACCCTAGTTCAGAGTATATACTTCTCACCGATGAAGGGGAACCAAAGAGTTTTGAAGAAGTTCAAACTTATAAGGACAAAGTCTACTGGATAAAGCTATGCAAGAAGAAATGGATTAAGAACAACACTTATGAGCTTGTGAAACTTCCTAAAGGCAAAAAGGCCTTGAAGAATAAATAGGTGTTCAAGCATAAGAAAGATGGCAACAAGCTAGTGAAGTATATGGCTCGCTTAGTCATGAAAGGGTTTGGACAAAAGTAAAGAAGAGATTTTGAGGAGATCTTATCTCTAGTTGTCAAAATGAGTTTATTCAAGTCATACTTAGATTGATAGCTATCTTGAATTTAGAGCTTGAGTAGTTAGATGTAAAGACTGCTTTTTTCTAGAGAGATTTAGAGGAACAGATATACATGAATCAACCAGAAGGATTTGATGAAGTTGGGAAGAAGCACATGGTTTGCAAATTGAAGAAAAGTCTATACAGATTGAAGCAAGCTTCTAAACAATGGTACAAGAAATTTAACATATTCATGATGGGTCATGGATATACTAGGATTGGTGTAGATCATTGTGTATATATTAAAAAAATTTCTTGGTGATAAGTTTATCATCTTTCTGCTATATGTAGATGATATGTTAGTAGTAGGACAAGATACAAAGATGATTGGTGATTTGAATAACGAGTTATCAAAGTCATTTGATATGAAAGATCTAGGCCCTGCAAAGCAAATTATAGATATTTAGATTTTGCGAGACTAGAAGGCTGGAAAGCTTTGGTTGTCACAAGAACAATATGTGGAACGAGTTCTAGAAAGATTCAATATGAAGAATGCTAAGCCAGTTAGCACACCATTGGTCAATGACTTCAGACTCAGTAAACGAAGTTGTCCCACTACAGATGATGAAAAGAAGGAGATGGCTACTATACCTTACTCCTCTGCAGTTGAGAGTCAATGTATACCATGATTTGTACTTGGTTAGATATTGCTCATGCAGCTGGAGTTGTTAGTAGATTGCTTTCCAATCATGGTAAGAACTATTGGGAAGCTGTGAAGTAGATATTGAAGTATGTAAAAGGTAGTTCAAGAATGTTCTTGGGCTTTAAAGGATCAGAACCAATTCTAGAGGGTTATGATGATACGGATATAGTAGGTGATCTAGATAACAGGAAATCTACCTCTGGATTCTTGTTTACTTTTGCAAAGGGATCAGTGTTTTGGCAATCAAAATTGCATAAATGCGTTGCCCTATCCACTACTGAAGCAAAGTATGTTGCAATGACCGAAGCTGGAAAAGAAATGTTTTGGTTGAAAAGATTGATGTCAAGCAGTGGAGGAACAATAGTTCAAGCTAGAAAAGATCCACACCAACGAAAATCCTGCAAATATGATGACAAAGGTTGTGACGCAGAAAAGTTATAACTTTGTTCCAAGTTGATTGGCATGGATCCCAGATGATTGCTTCCCAAATTATTTTCCTCTTTGGCTGTAAGGTGAAAATTGTAGGGTCTAGCCAAACATCAAATTTTAAATTAGATAAACTACCTTGCTCAAATTTGATTATGTGGGATCCAAACAAACATTAATGTCAAATAAGATAAACCACCTTGTTGAAATTTGGTTGTGTGAGATCCAACCAAATATTAAATATCAAAGTAGATAAACTACTTTATTGAAATTTAGTGGTAATACCATGTGAAGCCTAGCAACATAGGCTGAAAATATTCAAATATTTCACATGTGAGTTTGAAATATGCATCTTATACATATGCAAGTGGACCACTTGTGAAGAATACACCAAATGGTGTATTGTCTTACATGATTTGAAGCCTCTATAAATAGAAGCTCCTTCTTGCTCATTTGATCATCAAGTAGCAAAGAGTTTAGTTGCATAGTGAGTGAGTGAGAAAGTTGTTTTCTGAGTGTGAGAGGAATATAGAGTGTGAGTAAATTCCTGAGAGTTTAGGGTGTGGGAAAAACACATCGAGGGTATTTTTGGGTATCACTTCTATTATTCATTAATACTGCAATTATCATAAAATTGTAGTATTTGAATGGGAGAAGTCTCATTGGGAAATATTATATTTACCTATTGTGTGACAGAGTGTGGAAATGATATTTTGTAATTATCTTGAATACAATGAAATATTTTTGGAGTTTGTCCTGTGGCTTTTTCCTTTGCATTTGGGGGTTTTCTACGTTAAATTTTTAGTGTTCTTTCTTTAGTTGCTTTGCACATATTTTATTTCTGATGTGCTGAGTTATTGGTAGATTTAATTCTATCAAATTTATTTAGTAATCATTGCCATATTGGCATAATTATAATCAATTCCATTGCCTAACACTTTAACTTGTGAAATTTGTAAAATACTTTTAACTTAAAGACAAAGGAAAAAAAAATATAGGCAGATGAAAAGAAAAGAAATGAGACAATACATGAACACATATTTTCTGTCACATTATCTAATTTTAGGCATTTTACACACTCTATACTAATGAACATACAAATACACAAATATACAATAAGATACACATATTTGAAAATTATTGGGTGCAGTTTCAAGGAGTCCAATGGAGATAAATTAATGAATTCTTCATTAACGTTCTTGTGTCTGAGCAAGGGCATAGCATACGCTCCATATTTTCCCCAAGTAGATGATGACGCATTGTGCTACACAGCTCCAAACTTGTACCAGCTAAATCTTCCCCAATATATGAATGAAACTCATTGTTAAACAAAAAAAACCATCGCCTTTTACCGACAGAATTAATTCTTGAGTTGTATTAAGGAACTTAACAAGCCACTAGTTAAATATTCAAATTTCAGCAATGATCGAATTGGACGAAACATTTATTTACAGTTATAAGAAGACAAAGACTTCAAGCTTGAGCTCAAATTCAGATGAATTTAGAAAGCTACCGAAGACACTTCCCTAGCTCTTCTAAGTTATCACCCCACTCACTCTTAACACGAAGTGGACGAACATTGGCGTAGTCCACATCACTATCCTCCCTGCGACTGCTCACAGAGGATGACCTCCCTCCTCCCTCCTTCGCTTCTTCTTCTTACACGAATTCGCTCTCTGCAATGCCCAAAGTACATACGACCCACTAATCTGAGACCCCTCGCCTTCTTGCTGATACTATATATAATATATTTTTATGGGGTTGAAATCAAAACGAAATACAAATTCAGGAAGAAAGACTCCTTGAAATAAGCTTCTTTGACACTTAATACGCAATAATATCACACCAAAATATGAAGCAAATAACAAATGCCATTGCGGTAGACGTCAACCTATCACTTTCCCATTAAATTTTTTTGTATGTAGAAAAACCGCAAAACATATATGTGTATGACTGGTGATTCGGGTTCACATTTGTGGCCAATGCTTTGGATATTTTCTTTAGTTTATAACATTGAATGGGAAAATTAGAAATGTCTTAGTTTAAAACAAATATACAATTTTATTATTTGTTTTTCTAAAAGAAATCATGACAATTCCTTCCATGATTTTTTTACTCAAGTTTTTAGAAGAAAAGCTCTAACTGTAATACAATAACAAAACTTTTTTTTTTTTTGCTAAGAAATACTGGACAAAAGTACCGATTGGTGTCATGTCTGTAACACTCTTATTGGTATGGACTTAACAAGTAGCAGTTATTAAAAAAGTAAAGCAAACGTAAACATCCACGTGAAACTTCAACTGGAATAACATCATTCCATGTGAGAATTCACGCAGTGGGGACTTTAACCGGATACCTTTTCACCGAGTCATCCCAAGGGTTCCCTCGCCAATCACACACCGAAACTTGCCGTATCGCCTTCCACACAGCACTGTTACACTTAAAACCTGACCCGAATGCAATCTGCCAAACTCGATCGCCCTTTCCGACTCGACCCTTTGCCTCCATGTACGCCAGCTCATACCATAAAGAACTGCTCGATGTGTTCCCAAACCTATGTAGCGTCATCCTTGATGGCTCCATATGCCATTCACTGAGTCGCAGATTCTTCTGCAACTCGTCTAGCACCGCTTTTCCTCCGGCATGTATGCAAAAATGCTGGAATGCTGCTTTGAAATCTGGAATGTATGGTTTCTCCTTTGTCTTTCGAAGCTTCCTCCTAACCAGTGAGACAACGAACATAAACTGCTCCGACAACGGCAGAACCAGTGGCCCCAACATTGTTATGTTAGTCTTCAAGGCATCTCCGGCCACAGCCATTAAATCTTTGGCTAAAGACACGCCCACTGTTCCTTTTTCATCTTCTTTTTGGTACACAGAGTTGAAGCTCTTGTCGTCGGATCCTTTATGGGTTCGCACTGTATGAATTAACTCGTACTTGGATCGAGCTCTGTCTGAGGATTTGTTCGAGAGTAGGATGGAGGCGCCGCCCATACGGAAGATGCAATTGCAGAGAAGCATTGAACGGTCGTTTCCAAAGTACCAATTGAGGGTGATGTTCTCTGTGCTGACGACAATGGCGTATGAATTTCTATTCGCTTTTAAGAGATCTTTAGCCAAATCGATGGAGATTAATCCTGCACTACACCCCATTCCTCCAAGATTGTAGCTTTTTATGTTTGTTCTGAGCTTGTAATGGTTCACAATCATGGCGGAGAGAGATGGTGTTGGGTTGAACAAGCTGCAATTCACTATCAGGATATCAATGTCTTTGGGTTGGACCCCTGTTTTCTCGAAGAGAGCATCCAAAGCTCCGAACATGACGGCCTCTGCTTCTGACCGGGCTTCACTCATGCTCAACCTCGGCGGTCTAGCCATAATCCCTTCAGGCATGTACGTCTCGTTGCCCAAACCGGACCGGGTGAAGATTCGTGTTTGGAATTGAAGGGATTCTTCGTCAAATGCACCACTTTCTTTTGCAATCCTATTGAAGTCATCTACTGTTGTTTTCCGTTCTGGATCGGGCTTGTAGCAGGTGAAGTCGACAAGGTAGACCGGTCTAGGCTGGGTAGCCCAATAGAGGCGGAAGAGGAAGAGAAGGACAACAGAGGCCGCGAGTCGGGTGACAACGTCAATGCTGTCGAGTTGAACTGTTTGGTTTGACCACAGCTGAGGCATGTTATTGAGTTTCAAACCGGAGAGCTGGAGCATAAGAGAGAGGAAGAGAGGCAGAATGAAGAGGAACATCAGGATGGTAGTGACGTTGCATGAGTAGCCATAGCCTAACATGACGTACTTGAGCTTGATAGACTGTAGGAAGTTTGGGAGGCGTCGCCGGATTCTGATGACAGCCGAGGATGTGTCCTTGAATTCCATCTCTGCTGTTAGTCTCTCCTTATCCATATCTATGTTGTTGCACATTGTAGCCATTCTCTCTCTTTATTTTTGTGTTTCTGTGTTTCTCTGAGTCTGTGTGTGTGTTTGCGTTTGTGTAAGAGACTCAACGTGTGTGTCTTTCGATAGGTGACGAGGTGGGTTTGCGTTTGTTTATAAAGGAGGGTTGAGTTTGCTAGAAGCCGAACTACAAATGCTAACTCAAAAAAAATACAAATACTACTGCCATCACATGTGTCACTTTCCCTTAAATTAGATTTATGTTTTTATTAACTTTATTAGTATAAATCTCGCAACAATTTAATACATTTAAGACTATAGGTTACTTGAATAATTTAAGTATTTGTTATCAAATTTATTATTCAATAAAGCATACATAGGATATTAAAGTTTCATTTTCAAAAGCCTAATTAATTGTCAATTACCAATGAATTACAAAACAGTATTTATCATATATTATTAAAAATTGATAACGTGTCTAAAAATATACATAGTCCAATAAAGTATCTGTGAGTAGTGAAGAATTATAATGAAATTATTTATGAACACTTCAATCATTATCTCTCGGACCCATTTGAATGTGATTTTATATAAAGTGACGTCCAAGAACGTTTTTAATATAACTACTTTGAAAAGTCATATTGCATACACAAACAAATATGAAGTAAGTTATCACATTAATGAGCGTTTTACTCCGTTGTTTATAAAAGAAAAAACAAATGAATGTCACATTAATAGCTTGACAAAATTATTATATTCAAATGTTTAATTCATACGTCATTTAAAAAGGATTCACTCATAAACTTCATGAATTGCTGTGAGAATCTTTTTTTATATCTCGGACCCATTTGAATGTGATTTTATATAAAGTGATGTCCAAGAACGTTTTTAATATAACTACTTTGAAAACACATTGCATACACAAACAAATATGGTAAGGTATCACATTAATGAAACGTTTTGCGCCGTTGTTTATTTAAAAAAAAATGTCACATTAATAGCTTGACAAAATTATTATATTCAAATGTTTAATTCATACGTCATTTTAAAAGGATTCACTTATAAACTTCATGAATTGCTATGAGAATCTCTTTTTATATCTCGAACCCATTTGAATGTGATTTTATATAAAGTGATGTCCATGAACGTTTTTAATATAACTACTTTGAAAACACATTGCATACACAAACAAATATGGTAAGGTATCACATTAATGAAAAGTTTTACTCCGTTGTTTACAAAAAAAATAAAAATGAATGTCACATTAATAGTTTGACAAAATTATTATATTCAAATGTTTAATTCATACGTCATTTTAAAAAGATTCACTCATAAACTTCATGAATTGCTATGAGAATCTTTTTTTAGATTTAATATTGTGAACGTATCCCTTACAATTATATATTGGGGGGCTCTCCTTCCTTGAGGCTGTGTCCCTTACAAGAATACATTTATGACAGTCTAATATGGTATTTTTGAGTTGTGAAAATTATTATAAAATTGATCATGAAAGCTTCAATTATTATCTCATAGACCCATACAATAAATTTTGTATATAAGGGATCAAATAGAGAAATATATATATATATATATATATATATATATATATATATATGACGGACTAAATTAAGATGACAATTCTATAAATGATTAAATTAAGAAGGCAATTTTACTAGAGATCAAATTAAATAAAATCATACATGTGTGGGACCATATTGAGAAATTTTTTTATGAATTTGTATTTTTAAATTAACTTATTTTTAGGATATTATTGATAATATTGTTATTTGTGAGGAATCAAATAGAGAAATATACATATGTGAGGGACTAGATTGAAGAGACAATTCTACAAAAGACCAAAATAAAAATTTCTTTTATATGAGGGATGTAATTAAAAATATTTTCTATCAATTCATATTTTATAGATTAACTTATTTTATAAAAAATATTATTGGCAACTATTTCATATACGAGGAATCAAATAGAATGAATATATATATATATATATATATGTATATATATTTATTTATTTATTTCTGTGTGAACGTCTACACATATATACATATTAGAATTAAAATTCGTTTTTGACATTTCTTTAGTTGACGGTTTGCATATACCATGTGCATATGTATTGAACTCAGCTTGATTTAGTTAGGTTGGCGAATAATGTAGAAAAAATTCTGGCCAACAAATTAAAGTGAGAAAATTTGAAGTGGTACGTATAACCTGGCAAGTCTCCCCAATTTTTTTTCCACAAAAGCGTTATTTAAGATGTCAAAAACTTACACATTTAATACTATCAGATCATACTGATGAATTCCTAGAGTTTAATAACTCGATGGTTCCCCTTATATGCATTCAAATTTTCACATTTCAGAAAGCTGCTTCTTAGAGGAAGTGGCGTGTGAATAGGTAAACTCTTAATCAATGCCTTTTATAATTTCTCTCGCTTAAATGGCACGGACGTGCCAAAATTTGCGGTTCTAGTTCACCGACCCCTATTGTAGTAATTTAATATTTTTTTCACCCATGTTGAGGGTGCTCAATATACTCATTTTCCTCGCTTATTTATTTTTTTAAAAAAAGACCGGGCTTTAAGAAGAAACCGTACCTTATAGATTTGGACAACACATGGACTTAAAATTTAAAGGAGTTGAAATCTGAATTTTTTAATGCACGTGGAATATTATATTAGAAGAATATAATTTCAAATATATCAATGTTTTTTCACACTATAAAATTATAAAATAACTCAAATAAATATCACAAATTTAAATTTTTTTGTTATTTTTAATAAATTAAAATTTTAATATTCTAAAACATCATATTTATATTTTTTAACCATCATAATATATAGAAACATATTATATATATATATATATATATATATATATATACATATATACATATGTGTATGTATATCTAAAAGAGTGGTCACCCTCAAGGAAGGCGAGCTCCACGATACATGACTGTAAGGGACTCGCTCATTATTAAAAATATATATATATTATTAGAGCAACTCATTCTGTCTGTAGTCTAATTTGTTTAAAAAGATGTATGCATGTTAAATGCCATGTGACATTTTAGACCAGTAATATAAAAAGTTTCTTGCACCTTACTTTAAACAAGATCTTATTAAAATGGGTCAATGAGATAATAATTGAATTGTTCATAAATAATTTTATCGTAATTTTTTACGCCTCACAAATACCTTGTTAGATTGTCTATGTTTATATCTTGTCCTACACACGCGTTAGCATCAATAATTTTGTAAAGAGCTTGCCCTCAAAGGAGGCTAGCCTCTTGATATGTAATTGTAAGGGAGTCCCTCACAACATTAAATTAAAAAAAAAAAAAAACAAGAATTGTTAGAGTAACTTTTCATGTGGGTGGCTCTCTTTAAAATGATGTACAAATTAAGCATTTGAGTGTAATAATTTTGTCAGATTACCTAGTTATGTGACATTCATGTATGTTGCTTTAGGTTTTTTTTGTATCATATATGTCTGACTTTTAAACTAGTTATATATAAAATCTCATTAGAATGGGTTCGTTATATAATGATTGAAGTGTTTATAAATAATTTTATTATAATTTTTCACAACTCACAAATACTTTTAGACTATCTAGATTTATATCTTGTCCTACACTATTGTTAGCATTGATATTATTCAAAGTGATGAAGTTGTAAATGCATAAAGTTAATAAGATCACTCTTTATGTAATGAAATTAAGCCCATTGAGATGAGTTTTTAATGAATGAGGCAATAATCAAATGGCTTGTTTGATTATGTTATTAGTTTTTATGTTTTTTAAACAATTTTGCAAAACTTTTTTTAGAACATGTTATAAAAATAAAAAGCTTTAAAAACTTGTTTGAATCGTCTGACTTTAAAAACACACTTAGGACTCTGAAATTAAAATATTGTTGCCAAAGATTAATTTTGCTTCTCACCAGTTCAAATTAAAGAGGCCGCAGAAATATTTGGAAAACAGATCTCGTTCGATAATTTATTTTATTGATGAATTTGTAAAAGTTAAATATAATTCATTAAATAAAAATTTGATGGTTCATATTTAAAAATATAAACATTATTTATGATTGTACGTAGTCATTAATTATTATATAATTTTCAATAAAAATTTTAAATTATCAAATTTCTACTCAATAACATATATTTTACTAAATCTTCTTTTATAAATTAATCGCAAAAGGAAGTCCGAATTCGTAATACGTGATCTTGCCAATTTGTCACATCAGCTACATAATTATCTTGCCTTTATATACCACACGTAAGTGGTACATACAACTGCTAAGGCTGACTTAAATACTTTTCTTTTTAAGGTTTATCATAAAAATCTCACAGAAGGGAAATTAAAAAAAAAAAAAAAAAAAAGAATTTGATCCCCCTCTTGTTAGTGTGAATCGAGGTTTTGGTCTATTTCAATTAAACTGGATTATGATTTTAAAAATTTATTTGACTTAGTAAATCTAAAAAGATAAAGTTTAAATAAAAAAAGTCTAAATAAAAAAGTTTGATTTGTAAAATATGTTAGACTTGGATTTTTTTTAAAGTCCAACATGAGTCTAAAAAGTCTAAATGAGTACTTTTTTAATTAATAAAAATTTATTATATAAAAAAACTTAGTGTAATATGATATATTAATAAAGAAATTAAAACTAATACATCTTATTTAAAGGATTTATGTCAATATAGCAACTCATTTATATTTGTAGCTTATATATATAATCTTACAAATAATAGTAATAACTATTTATGTTATTTATCTCAAATCTTAAGTAACGAATTGATTTGACTTTTTTTTTAAAAAGTCTGATAGGCCTAACCTAAAAAATATGGATAAAAACCAGAATGAAAAAATCATATTAAAATATGGGCTCAGGCTTTTTTTAAAATCTAAATTCAAGTATGATTTTTAAAAGTTTGACCCAATGATCATGTCTAATTTCAATCATATTGGACTTCTGTTGTAATATCCCCAAAGTTCTTAGAGAAGGAATTCTATTAGCTAGTAGAAAATTTCAATGTTAATCTAAAGGAAATAAAATAATTAGGTTTAGTACAAGATAGGAGCTTTAAGCCTATTAGAAAAAGACATGAGAGAAACTATATACAAAAAATTTATAAAGGGATTGGTAACCATTACAAATAAATGATATGATACATCATATAAATGAAGTATGATTTTCTTTTTGTTAAAAAAATTTAAATGCTTTGAGAATTTATAGGAAAAATCCATGAAGTGTTAGAATATTTTTTATATTATATGGATTAGCATTAATTATGTTATTGGATTAATCTCTTGTTATAACTAATTAGGCAATTGATATTATAATCTATAAACTAAGAATGAACTGAGTTTATATTCATTGTGGGTAATCAGTGATGTGTTTGATTATTCACAAGCTCACAGGGTAGTGACCCAACCCACAGCCAAAGAGCATTAGTAATTATCCTATCAAATTACTAATTATGAGTTTGTTACCCAAAGAGAGTTAATGGGTTTCCTTTTATCCGAATAATGAAATAGGAAATTATTCTAAAGGATTTTTGAGGATTTTTGTTTTAATAATATAATTAATTATTATTATTAAAATAAAACCCTATAAATTACCTTGTGATGCCTTAATTTCAAATACAACTAAGACGATAACTCTCTCTGGCTGTTTAATTCTCTGAGATTTCTTTTGGGTATTGTGGGTTGAAATTATTCTCATATGACAGAACGCATACCATACTATGTCATCTTCATCAAGTTAGATTTTAATAAACTAAATTTTCCCTATTTTGTATTCATGTATTATTCATAATTACTACATGATATGTTTCATGAAGAACATGTGAAGAGCTTGTGATTAAGGAAAAAAGAATGAAGGTGGTCGTTAGAAGGAACTTATAATCACATAAGAACTAGTTTATTTACTTGCATGTTGCACTGGCCTTCAGTTTTGCTATATGCCAATACATTTTAAATTAACGTTGCTTGTAAAGTGTTAGTAAAAAAATTGAATTAGTAATTTATTATGAAATAAAGAAAGCACAATAAATTGGATATAGTACTTAAAATTGACTTTGTGAGATTGGTGAAAGAAAAGTGACAATAATTGGCTCATTAGAAAGGCACCACTATAAGGGATTTTTTCTGTGGTACAAAACAACTCCTATTGTTGCTCTTTTAAAAATCTTTAGAATAAAAAAAAATTGATGGAACACAATTAACTCTTGCTTCTAACTTTGAATAATGTATAATGATAAATGATTCAAATCATTGAATAAATCATATATCATTTTCTTTTTCCTCATTAGGAATTTTAAGAGGTAATTATTTATTTATTTATTATTATTCTTGTTGGCTCCTTAAATTGTTTGGGCTTAAAAAAAATTTCAATTTAAGAGGTGCTTAATTCATTCATTTTCTCATTCACTTTAAAAAAATTTCAAAAGAATTCTCCATTTAAGAGGCGTTAATTAACTCATTAATTAATTACTTTATTTTTTTTCATTGACTATAAAGAATTCTAAAACTTTAAAGAATTCTCAATTTATAAGGTAATTTGTTTATTCATTAATTAATTATTTTATTATTTTTCTTGTTCACTATAAAGAATTTATACATTTCAAAAAGTTCCTATTGAATATAAAAATGGTGATGAGTTATTGCATAAGGAACATGAGGTTTGATCAAAAGAAGTTTTTCATTTATCGAATAAAGTTCTCACAATAAAAGGAAGATTACTTTATATATATATATATACACACACACATATAATTCCACCTCATCCATCCATTTCATTGTATTCAAGATTGCATTATGATGCTTCAGTACAGTTTCTTTTACTAAATATTCTTTTCTTTTATTAAATATTTTAATAAATCTACTTTATATATATATATATACAGACACACACACATTAGCACGACGTGGAAAGAGCATTATTGGTTGATCTAAGTCAAAGACATCATTACAAGTAATAAAGAGGCAAGATTGCTGGCAAAAAAAGAAGCATAAAACATGAAGAATTATTGGAGGAAAGGGCAAACAAATTATATAAAATATTACTCGAGAACTTATTAATAATTAATAAAAGGAAATGACCATAGCAACGTAGGAAAAGGACCGAACTTGTGGATAGCAATGAGGTGGCAAAACAATAAATCATGGTGGCAGCATTGGTTAAGAATCGGTGCACATATAAAACGTGGGAATTAAGTGAAATAGATTTGGTAAAGTTAAAAATTTAAATGTTGGTAAATTTGATGAAATTTGAACTATTGGTTAAAAATTTAAAGTTCAAATTTTAAAATGTTAAAAATTATTTAATAATTATTAAAGTCTGAACCTTTGAATAAAAATTTAATGGATTATATCTTTTTAAATGTATTAAATATGGATTTTCAAAGGTAGAGAATCCAAATATGGAAGGAGGCTGAGGAAAGGCATTTTGGAGGAAATTTCCTATTGTCTAGTTGAAATAGGATGAAACGATGGAAGATTAAATCTCATTTCTTCCTCACTTGAGATAAATGTGCACAAATATGTGGCAAGAAGATATTTTTAGATACTCATTAGGACAAACAAAATGTAGAGAAAATAGACACCTGATAAAACTGTAACAAATAATTTGATATGACATATAGAATTTAACATGAAAAAACCTAATAGCGTAAAAAATCACAGACAAGGAAGAAAGTGTTTCACTATGAAAAAAATTAGCACTTATATCTTCTCTCTATATAACAAGGATAACATGCTAATAGGAGAATACTAATTTCACAACTCTATATATCTCACAAATGTCTCTCTCTATATAGGATTGCTCATTTCTTGGTTATGAGAAATGAGATTTTAAAGCTCTCTATTTATAGGGAAAGATAAAGGACTTCAATGCAATTTTCAAAGGACTAAATTGCAATTACAAAAATTTTCCTTTAAAATTTTTAATGGTTTGGCCACCAACCACCATTATTTTCAAAATTAGGCACCTCTTTTAACAATCTCCCACTTAGATTTGATTGAGAATCAATCAATCTTCACACTATTCTTCCTTTGTTGCTATCTCCTGCTGCTCACGTTTCTGCTAGGCCAATAGAAGATCTACACCATATGAACTTATCAGTGTTGACTGGTTTTGTAAGTGCATTTGCTAGGTTATCTTTAATATGGATTTTTTGCATATCCATAGTTCCTTCTTCCACCTTTTCTTGGATAAAGTGATATTGAACTCGTATGTGTTTAGTCTTAGAATGGAATGCTGAATTCTTTGCCAAGTGGAAAGCACTTTGATTGTTACAAAATAGTGTAATCTTTCTAGGCTTGTACTCGAGCACTTCCAATAGTATTTGCAACTAGATTGCTTATTTGCTAACTTATGTAGCTACAATATATTCTACCTCAGTCGTTGAAGTGGCCACAATAGGATGCAGTTTTGAAACCTAGCTTATAGCTTTGCTTGCAAGAGTACACATATAACCACTAGTGGATTTGCTATTGTCAAGATCACCTACAAAATCTAAATCTGTATAGTCTCTGATGGTGAAATTTGATCCTTCATAACACAATGCAACATCCATGGTCCCTTTAATATATCATAAGACCCTTTTTACAGCATTCTAATGTTTTTGGCCAGGATTCACCATATATCGACTAACCACTCCCACTACTTGTGCAATGTCTAGTCTTATGCAAATTATAGTTAACGTTAGGCTACCCATTGCTGATGTGTATGGTACTTGAGACATTTCCTTCCTCTCTTCTTTACTGTTAGGACTTATGCTTGAGGATAACTTGAAATTAACAGGAAGTGTGATAGAGATTGACTTACAAACATGCATATTAAAGCGTCGCAAGATCTTTTTTAAATAATTCTTTTGAGAAAGCCAAATCTTCCTATTAGTTTTGTCATGGTGAATTTGCATCCTTAGAATCTCGTTTGTCGATCCCAAATCCTTTATATCAAATTCCTTAGCCAATTGTGCCTTTAATTCATTAATGCGATCTTTGTTGGGGCCTGTTACTAGTATATTGTCTACATACAACTGCAAGATAATGAAATCATTTCCACTAACCATTTGATATATGCATAAGAGGCTGCATTAAGTCTGTTGTATCCAAGATTCATGATGAAGGAATCAAATTTCTTATATCGGTATCTCGGCGCCTGTTTGAGACCATATAGAGATTTGTTCAACTTACAAACCAAGTTCTCTTTTCCTTTTTCTTCAAACCCTTCTGGCTAGAGCATATAAATTTTTTCTTCAAGATCTCCTTGAAGAAATGCAGTTCTCACGTCTAACTACTCTAGATGTAAGTCAAGTGAAGCACACATTGCTAGGACCACTCGAACAGTTATGTCGAACAACTGAAGAAAATATCTCATTATAATTAATGCCTTCTTTTTAAACAAATCCTTTTACTACCAGTCTAGCACGATGTCGTTCAACTTGATAATCACTAGTTCTCTTGATCTTGTATGCCTATTTGTTCCCAATGGCCTTTCGTCCTTTTAGTAGTGATATAAGATCCCATGTCTTGTTCTTATGGAGGGCTTCAATTTCTTCTTGCATTGCTACTAACCACAGAGAAGATTTTGAGCTTTCCATAGACTCTCGTAAAGTCAAAAGCTCTCTATCTTCTGTGAGTAGGTAGTATGTAACATTCCCTTCCATAATGTAATCTAAGTGCCAAACCATTTCTTTCCTCTCCCGAGTTGACCATCAAACTTATGGAGTCATAAGATCATATTGTTCTTGTTCATCATACTTTAGTGCTGCTTTAAAAGAATCTGGTACCTCTGTTTTATTTTATACTCCTTGAATATGCACTGTAGTGGTTTCAACCATTTCTTTTGAAATGCTATCATCTTTATGTATGTGTTATTTCTCTTCAAGAAATATGACATCGCTGCTGATTATAACCTTGTGGTTAGTGGGATCCCATAGGCGATAACCCTTTACTTCATCTGCATATCCTAAGAATAAGTATCTTCTAGATTTTGGATTTAGCTTTGTAATTTCTTTAGCATTATACATAACGTATATTGGACTTCCAAAACATATGGAGGCTTGTATAATTAGCTAGCTTCCTCGTCTATATCTCCATTGAGGTCTTCAGATCAATTGCAATTAATGGTGATCGATTGATTGGGTAGCAAACCGTCTTGACTACTTTTGCCCAAAACGAATTAGCTAATTTAGCAGTTTTTAACATTGCCTTTGTCCTTTCTAACAGAGTCCTGTTCATATGCTCTGCCACTCCATTTTGTTGTGGAGTGTGTGGCAACGTGAATTGCCTTTTGATACTTTCTTGATAGAAATTATTAAATTCATCACTTGTGTATTCTCCTCCATTTTCTGATCTTAGGCATTTAATCATTTTCTCATATTCATGTTCCACACACACTTTGAATGTTTTGAAAACTTCAAACACATTTCCCTTTCTCTTGATTGGATACACCCTACATCTCTTAGAGTAGTCATCAATTAAATGACATAAAATACTTTGCTCCTTCCAAGGATAAAACTAGTGCTTGCCAAACATCATAGTCCACTAGGTCTAAGTTAGCTTTACTTCTCTCTTTTGAGTTGCTGAACTTCAACCTATGCTGCTTGCTTGTAACACAATGCTTAAGAAAAGGTAGAGAAATCTTTTTGAGTATGGGAAGAAGATTCCATTCTACAAGAATGTTTAATCCAAGTTCTGACATGTGGCCAAGTTTACGGTGCCATGATATTGTTAATTCCTTAGCTACTAGATCAGTTGATGCAACTGAGACTTCTCCTTATTGTTGTGTTTCTCCTTTAAGCATAGATAGGGTGGCTGCTATCTTTTCTACTTTCATAACTACAAGCACGCCTTTAATGACTTTCAGAATGTCATCTTGTACCTGGGTTTTATACCCATTGCTATCAAATTGTCCTAAAGACAATAGATTTTTCTTGAGACCCTTCACATGTCAGACCTCCTGGATGGTGCAAGTTGTACCATCATACATCTTTAATTTGATGATGCCTATTCCAGAAAACTCTAAGAGATGATCATCTCCCATAAACATATATCCTCCATAGATAGATTTTTATTGATGGAACCATTCTCTTGGTGAGGTCATGTGCCATGTTACAACTGAATCTACAAGCCAAATATCACTAAGCCTTTTTCTACCTTTAGCAATTGTTGCTGCCTCACTATATGTGACTTCTTTGTCATTTAAGGTACTTGCAACATACCTCTAAGTACTTGACGACTCAATATCTTTGCCTTTAGCCTCTGTATTCTTATTCAAATTCCAACGCTTATTTTTATAGTGACCCTTTTTGTTACACTTGAAACATCTTATATTTTTCTTACTCTTTGATTTTGATCTACCTCGATTTTGGCTTCCACTTAAGCCACGTTCTATTGATCTTCCTCTCATCACTACCAATGCTTCCGCTTGTTGTGAACAAATAAATATGTCTTCCTTGTTTCTAAGCTGATTTTATTCTTCCAAAATAGTTGACATAATGTCATTGAAAATTAGGTAGTCTATAAGAATATTATTGGTCAGGTTGATGACTAGTTGGTCATAAGAATCAGGTTGACTTTGAAGCAAAATTTCGACATGTTCATTCGCCTCTATTTTATGGCCCAACTATGCAAGTTGAGAAAATAGAGTATTCAGAGTGTTGATGTGCTCTGAGACTGAAGTGGTTTTGGACATCTGCAGAGTGTATAATTTCCTTTTAAGGAAAATTTTTTTGTGGAGTGACTTGGCCTCGTGCAATTTGGTCAAATGATCCTAAATTTCATTCGTTGTCTTCTTCTCGTCTTTATTGGACAATATCACATATGCAAGTGCTAGATGAAGATTTGCAATTACCTTCTTGTCTATCTCATTCCATTTATTTTCACCTGTGAATTCAATCGACATTTCACTGATAGCCACAAGATAATTATCTTTTCTTAAGATGGCCTTTTTCTTTAGCTTCCACGATGAGAAATTAATGTCGTTGAACTTTTCAATCTTAAATTTCCTCGCCAAGGCTTCAATTACAGTCTATTTATGAGCAAAAATAGCTCCCACTATTTCTATGAATAATAACTATATATATGAATAGTTCACTGTACACAGAAATAGTATTATAATAGTGACAACCACAAAGCATACGATAAGTACATAATAACACACCTAAATAGGCTTTGACACCAATTGTAGAGAAAATAAATATTGGATAAAAGCAAAACTGTAGCAAATAATTTTAGATGACACACAAAATTTAATGTGGAAAAAGCCAATAGTGTAAAAAACCAAGGACAAGGAAGAAAGGGCTTCACTATAAGAAAAAAATAGGAGTTACACCTTCTCTTTATATAGCAAGGATAATATGCTAATAGGAGAATACTAATCTCACAACTCTATCTCTTTCTCTCTTTCTCTCTCTATATATATAGGATTGTTCCTTTCTTGGTTGTGAGAAAAGAAGCTTTGAAGCTTTATATTTATAGGGAAAGATGAAGGGCTTCAATGTAATTTTTAGAGGACTAAATTGCAATTATAAAAATTTTCCTTTAAAATTTTCAATGGTTTGGCCACTAACCACTATTATTTTCAAAATTAGGCATCTCCTTTGACATAAAAGGTGAATTGCCAGCTATATAAGTGGTGAATTTGATGAACTCTAGTAAACACACGTATTACCCAACTTTATTACATATAAAGTAGCACATAATAGGTCATGTGAAGCAAAGAGAAGGCCATAAATAAGAATCGTGTAGGCTTGAGGGAGGACCATTGAGGTAAGGAGAATATCCAAAAGAGAAAAGAAGAGCATAATTAAGAGAAGATGGAGAGAATGCAATTCTGAGAATGGCCTTATCTCTAAACTCTTTTTTTTCTTTTCTTCTTTTTGTTTTCCTTTTACTTTTATGTTTTGAACATATGTTGATGCTCAACTAGTAGATTTAATTTAGGATTTTAAATGAACCCTTTGATGCCTTTAGGAACCATTACTTGCCTTATTAGACAATAATCGCATAGGCATCAAGGTGAATAATGACCCAAATATTGTTACTAATCCATTGCTAAATCATGATAGAGGAAAACAAATGGCCATGCTGGGAGACGATGAGGTCATTGCAAAGAGCTTAAAGGATATGCCATGTAACATGAAACAATTGTATCGACATCTGAAAGATGCCAATTATATCCATGGCAAGGTGGAAGAACAAAAAGCACTTAAGGAATCATCAGAAGATTATTATGAATTTCAAGTAGGAAGAATGGGGCATGACATCGAATGCTGTAAACATTTTAGAGAACTGGCCCAAAGGATGATAATATTTAGGATTTTGAGTATTAAAGAGATCAAAGGGCAACCTGAGGAAGACATATGCATCTTGAAAAGAAGTTGCACCAACCTTGCAACTAGAAAATTGGCTGAACCAATAAGACACAAAGTTTCTCTCCTGGTAGTCAACAAACCAATCTATGAAATCATATATGTCATATCGGCCCAAAATGACCTCACCCCATAAGACGAGCCTAGAGAGTCCTTACTTGTCATAAGTACACCTATACCAATACCCTCCAAAAGCCAAACAACAATCATCCATGTGCCATCCTCATTCCTATACCAAAGCAATCATGTGGTACTATGGAATTATAGCTTAAGGATTGAATGTTCTCCAAATAACAAAACACCTAAGGAAAACCTCATCATGGAAGGGAATCATTCAAAAATTATAGGTAGGATTACCCAGAGCAGTCAAGTTTACTCCAAAGAGTTAGAAAGGATTCCAAACCAAAATTTGGAAGTGGGAGAAAGTTCCAACCCGAAAAAAGCCTATAGGAGAAAGGAACGAGAAGAAACAGATGAGTTCCTAAAAATAATGAAGCAAAGTGAGTACAATGTTATTAACCTACTACAAAAAATGCCTACTCAAATTTCAATCTTAACACTTATAATGAATTTGGAAGCCCACCGAAAAGCATTGCAATGTGTGTTAGATAAGGCTTATGTACGTCCAAACATCACCTCAAAGAAGGTAGTAAGTATGGTAAATGCGGTGAAGAACTCTACCTTGATTGCCTTCAATAAAGATGAAATATACCTAGCTTAAATTCAAACACCTGAAGCCCTTCATATTACTTTGAAATGCCACGGATATGTGATAACTAAAGTACTCATTGATGGAGGTTTAACTCTAAACGTCATACCTTTATCTACCTTAGGACAATTGCCAGTAGATATGTCATCTATTGAGCATAACGATTTGATAGTGAGAGCCTTCAATGGGACACAAAGGGAAGTGATAGGGAATATCAACCTCCTTTTAGAAATCAGGCCTAATCTGTTCACAGTCAAATTCTAGGTTATGGATATTGACACAACATACACTATGCTCTTATAGAGGCCTTGGATCCATGTGGCAAGTGCAATACCATCTACCCTGCATTAAAGGAAAAAATACATTAACAAAGGGAGGCTTATCACCATCATGGGTGAAGAAGAATTGATGATTAATAAGCCAAGTGCGGTACCTTATATTGAAAATGCAGAACAGGTGACGGACAGTTCTTATTAGAGTTTAGAGGCATTAGAAACTGTGAAGGCTACTAAGGATGTTAACCAAGTGGTAGCCAAGATAATGAAGAATAATGGATTTAAGAAAGGACAAAAGTTAAGGCCAAAACTGCATGGCACAAAAGAACTGATTGAGCTTTCTGAGAACCCAGGCCCACAAGGGTTGGGATATAAGTCATCTTTGGAGACCCTTATGGCTAAAAAGCACAGTTGGGCAAAAGCAAGCATAGAAGGGGAGTAAAAATACTCCATATTTAAGAAACATTCTCTTCTCCCATTGAGATTATTAACCGAAATGATTCAGTGGCAATAGCAAATAAAGGAGAAAAAGAGTTCGAGAAGGGGATGTGCATCCAACTAAACAAGTTAGGGAAAGAGCTTTGCAATTGGGAATTTGAGATGACACTTGATGTCATGTCTTTAAAGTAATATTTTGAAATGTCATTTTGTACTTGTTAGCAATTGAACCTTATTTTATCCATTGGAATGAATGAATGAATTTCCTTTATTCTTTGATTTATGATTTCCTTATCAATTCCCTTTACCCCTATACCCAAACATTATGCCTAAGAAGCCTAAACTGAGAAGGATGAGTCTCAAGATGTCCCTCAAGATCAAGGAAGAAATGATGAAGCAATGAGATGCTAGATTTCTAGAGGTTGTCAGATACCCACAGTGGGTCGCAAATATAGTTCCAATGCCAAAGAAAGATGGGTGTGTGAAGATGTGTGTCGATTATTAAGACTTAAATTTAGCAAGCCCGAAGGATGACTTCCCCTTGCCTCACATCAATGTCTTGGTTGATAACACTGCAAGAAGTTATAGATACTCTTTCATGGATGGATATTGCGGTTATAACCAGATTTTGATACACCTCTACAATAAGGAAAAAACCACTTTCATCACTTAATTGGAAACCTTCTACTATAGAGTAATGCCATTTAGGCTAAAAATGTAGGGACAACCTACCAATGAGTAATGGTGGTTTTGTTCCATGACATGATGCATAAAGAGATTGAAGTGCATGTGGATGACATAGTTGCTAAGTCAGTGGAAAGGGAGAGCCATGTAGCTGTGTTACGTAAGCTCTTTGAAAGGTTACGAAAGTATAAACTTTGTTTAAATCCATGTAAGTGTATTTGGAGCTTCATCCAGAAAACTTTTAGGATTCATTGTTAGTAAAAAAGGGATAGAGGTGGACGCTGACCGATTAAGGTAATTCATGATATGCCACCACTTCAAATGGCAAAAGAAGTTTGAGGATTTCTAGGGCGTTTGAATTATATAGCTAGATTCATTATAAACTTGACTGCCACGTGCGAGCCGATTTTTAAACTATTACGCAAGAAGAATGGGATGAAAATTGGCAATAAACATTTAATAGGATAAAGGAATACTTCTTGAGCCTACCTATTTGGTACCACATACGCTTGGTCAACCCCTCATTATGTACCTAACAATTCAACCAGAATCCATAGGTGCTGTGCTGGGGCAACATGACAAGACAAGGAAAAAGGAACAAGCGATTTACTACTTGGGTAAGAAGTTTAATGAATACAAGTCATGATATCCATTGATTAAGAAAACCTATTGTAGTCTCGTGTGAATCACAAAGAGATTGAGGAATACATGTTGGATCATACCACATGGTAAATTTTCCAGAAGAATCCAATTAAATACATTTTTTAGAGCCCTTACATATCATGTAGAGTCTCTAAGTGGTGAGTAATACTCTCTGAATATGATGTGAAATATATGACTCACAAGTCGGTCAAAAGAAGCGTCATAGCTGAGCATTTAGCTGCTAATCCTTTGGATGAATACTAACCCTTGGACTTCCAGTTCCCAGATGAGGATATTTTAATGGTGGAGGAAGATTAATTAAAGGAAGTTCCATGGAAAATGTATTTTTGATAGGGCAACTAATGTGCATGGTAGTGGATTAGGGGTTGTCATATTATCCCTTAAAGGCAAGCAGTAACCAGTGGCAGTTAAGCTCAATTTTGATTGCATGAATAATATAACAGAGTATGAGGCTTGTGTTAATGGCTTGCAAGCTGCCTTAGCACTAGGTATCAAAGATCTTGACGTTTTTAAGGACTTGGCCTTTATAATTTATCAAGTGAAAGGAGAATGACAAATTAAAGACCCCAAATTGATCCCGTACTAAAAATACATGACCGAATTAATCAAGAAGTTTGAAAGGATAACTTTCATGCATATGACTCGTGACAAGAATCAATTTGCCAATGCATTGGCTACTCTTGCCATAATGATTAAACTAGATTGTGGGGTCAATGTATTACTAATAAGGATCAAGACTCGAAGCACCCCTACACACTATTCGAATATTGAAGAAGAAGATGATGGACAGCCGTGGTTTCATGATATAAAAACTTATATTCAAAGCTAACAATATCTAGTTGGTGCATTCGAAAATGATCGAAATACTATTCGCTGCTTGGCAATGAATTTCTTCCTTAGCAGAGAAGTATTGTATAAAAAGTCATAGGATAGCACACTACTCCAATGTGTGGACATATTAGAAGCACGAAAAATCATAATAGAGATCCATGAGGGGATGTGTGGGACCCATGCTAATGGTTATACCATGACTAGATTGATACAAAAGTGTGGGTACTTTTAGCTAACCATGGAGAAAGATTGCATTAAATATGTTAGAAAATGCCATAAGTGTCAAACATATGCTAACAAGATCAATTCTTCGCCTTATCCATTACACAATCTTGTGACACTGTGGCCATTCTCAAATAGGCATTGCTTCATTTTGGTAGCCATTGATTACTTCACAAAATGGATAGAGACAAGTTTATTTGCCTATATTACCCAATAGGTTTTTCTTTATTTCCTACGATTGAACATCATCTGTCGATATGGGATACCAGAGAGGATAACCACAAATAATGCTCCTAACTTAAATGAGACTAAAATCAAGATTCTATGTGATCAATTCAAAATCAAGCATCATAACTCTGTACCTTATCGACCACAGATGAATGAGCAGTCAAAGCAGCTAATAAAAATATCAAGAAGATCATCGACAAAATGATAGTTACATATAAGGATTGGCACATGATGCTCCCATATGCCCTCAATAGGTACCGTACAACTATCTAAACTTCTATAGCGGTAACCCCTTACTCTTTGGTGTATGGCATGGAAGTCGTTACACTTGTTGATGTTCAAAATTCCTTCTCTCCAAGTCTTGATTGAGTCTAATTTAGAGGAAGGCAAATAGGTTAAAACCTAGTATAAGCAATTGAACATGATTGAAGAAAAACAATTAGTGGCGATGTATCATGAGCAGTTATATCAAAAATGAATAGCAAGAGCCTTCAATAAAAAGCTTCGGGCTAGGGAATTAAAATCAGGGGATTTGGTTTTGAAGAAGATTCTTCCAAACTAAGAAGATAATAGGGGCAAATGGGCTCCTTCCTATAAAGGCTCATATGTTGTTAAACAAGTTTTCTCTGAAGGTGCACTTATCCTTGCCAATATGGAAGGAAAAGAGCTTGGAAGGCCAATTAACTCAAATGCAGTGAAGAGATATTTTGCTTGGAAAGGGAAAATAAGAGATTTACAGTGAAAGCCGAAAAATGTGGTTTCAGCAAAAGTAAGGGCAACAAAAAGGGGAGTCAAAGTTTAAAGAAATGATTCAAGTGAAGATCAATTTCACCCTCTAGAACCATTGAAAGTATCATCATTACCCAATTCTAAAGGGGCGTATCCATAGTAGTATATGGACTGGTCAAACAGGGATGTAAGGAACCGAAGTCAAGGATATTCCTCTTTTCCATTATACAATGATTAAATTTTTGATTAATTTTCCCTCTTTCTCACTTTAATGCTTTGTGGTTCATAGACTTGTTTTTCCCTTCTTTTCTTTCCTTCACTCTTCATCCTTACAACATCATGCTTCTATTTTGATTACTCAATTCATTCCATGTGTGAAATAACTATTAATTGAATATGACATTCAAAATATTGCTTTAGTGACGTGCATTTTAGGAAGGTCCACATTTCCTTTTGAACACATCAATGTAATTATAAGAAACAGGTCTGAATGACGACATGAATCCATTGAAATTATTCCGCTTTCGCTACTGAGCAATTCAATTAGAAAGGAATTGGGCACTTTTAAGTTCACTAATTAACTATGAAACAAAAGTGACTAGTAAACCAGGAAGAGTTTAGGTGTTAAGGTATAAGGGGTAAGAGATTGGGTTATCCTTCTAGCATCATTATAGCAAACTAAAGGTCGTGGCATGAGGAATTTGGTTAGACAATTCTTTCACTGGGCAATGTGATGTTCTTCCAAATATAAAGTAAGTATGTTTCAGTGTTCCTCACACTTTCCTTTGGCAATTTTCAAAAGGCTAAGATCTCTTTGTTATTCAACTCTAAATTAATATAGCTTCTCTAAGGGCAACGTCTTTGCCCCCTTATCATTGATTTCGATACTTGGAAAGTGGGCACCCTAGGTAAAATAAAAAAAGAAGACATCAAGCATATACATTATGCATATCAAATGTTTAACGCACTGTATCTCTACATGTAGTATGCATAGAAAATACAATTTTGAAAATCAAGCATACACATTAGGCATCACACCCTGTGTGTCCTGAGGGGTCATGTCCTAACTTAGTAATTCACCTTGTACTTCTCGCTCACACTTGTCAGGGCACCCTTTTTAACTCTTTGCCCGCACTTGTCAGGGCACCCTTTTAATTTCTTGCTTGCATCTGTCGAGGCACCTTTACTCTTTGTCCGCACCTGTTGAGGCACTCTTTTACTTTCTGCCTGAACCTATCAGGGCACCCTTTTAATTCCTTGTCCACACTTATTGGGGCACACCTTTACCTTTTTACCCACACATGTCAGGCCACCGATCTTATTTCTTACCTACACTTGTCGAGGTAACTTTTTAAATTCCTTGTCTGCATCTATTAAGGCACCCTTTACTCATTGCCTACACTTGTCATGGCACTCCTTTACTTTCTACCCTTACCTGTCGAGGCACTCTTTTAATTCCTTGCCCACACATGTCGGGGCACCCTTTTAATCTTTTGTCTACACTTGGCGAAGCACCCTTTTAATCTTATGCCCTGCATCTGTCAAGACAACTTTAATTTTTTATTGAGTCATGTGCATACACTAGTACTTTTACCCTTCATCTAGTCTTGGAGGGCAATTATGTCATTTTGTTTTGCTTGGGGTGTGTTCACATCTTTACTCGTTCTTAAGTAAGATCATCTTATCCTCTTGTCAATATTCCTTACCTAAGAAACAAATACAAATGGGCAACTGTGAATACCCCATCCCAAATTAAATAAGAATAAAAAATTAATGATTAATTAATTCATTCATTAATTAAGAAAAATATAATAGGTGAATCATAAAACAAAAATAAGAAATATGGAAAAATAAAATGCAAAATCAAAAAATATGAAAAAAAAAAAGATTAAAAATATAAAAAAATAAAAGTTGAAAAAGGAAAAAACAAAACTGTAAAAAAAAAAATGCAAGAACCTATACGCTCCCATACACAAGCCCATACCTTACGCATAGTACACCCATGCCACTGCAACTCCCATGCAAAACCCATACTGAATCAATGTCAAACACCTACTCCCAAGTGACTGCAAAACCAGCCCATGCCTCATGCCACTGCAACCCCCATTACACTGTGTTCTTACCAGCATCATGAGGGAGTTATGGCCTATAATATAAAAATGAAAAATAAGGAAAAGATAGGGGGACACAAAGGTTGGCTCCTCGTGCAAGCAGACAGACTAAGAGGCAACTAGAGGTTAGGGGTGAGAGAAAAGCAGCAACATTGAAAAAACAGAGAAAGGGAAAGTCGTGAGAGAGAAGGATGAACAAGAATAAAGTTCAGGCAGAGAGAGAGAGAAGTGAACTGAGAGACAGAGAGAGCTTGAGAACCAAGCATAAATTAAAAAAAAAAAAAAAAGAACAAGCGAGAAATGAGAGAGAGAAGAAGTTGTGTGAGAGGGAGAGACATGTGCATAGGATGGAAGAGAAAAAGAAAGATTGAGTGAGGAAAAGAGAGAAGAGTGAGTGTAAAAAAAGGAGTGCATGCAACATGAAAGGAGAAGCATAAGAGAGCTCGAAGCTGAGAAGACAGAAGGGGGAAGGAGAGCTTCAACTGGTACTAGAAGAGGAAAAACTTGAGAAGGAGGAAGGAGAGGGAGCCAAAACAAGAGATATGGGAGTGAGAGGCTAAAAATGTAGGGTTGTTGACGTGAAAGAGTAGAAAAAAGAAAAATCATACGAGCAACAATTGTTGGAGATGCTAAGAACAGAAGAAGGCTTAGAGGGAACCAAGGTTCCCAATTTTAAACTATAAAGACAAAGCCCATGCAATGTAGACTGAGAGCTTGGGAAGAAAGAGAGGAAACTGAGTGGAAGGAGGAAGAAAAGAGCTCAGATAGAGAGGAAAAGGGACCTTAATTCAAACATTCAATATAGAGAATGAAAAGCTTGGGCAAGACAAAGTGGTGAGGAGAAAGAGAGCCTGGGGAAAGCTTAGGTATTCAAAATAGAGAGAACCATGTTTCAATGTGAAGAGATAGAGAAGCAGAATAAAGAGATTGGAAACCTTGAGAGGGAGACAGTGAGAGTCTAATTGTGAAAAAAATAAATAAAAAAAGAGTGATACTAAGAAGAATAATCATAAACCATAAAGGAGCAGTGAATTAAGAGACACCAAGAGAGGAAGAAGGGTGAAGCCTAGCCCTTTTTTTATGACTCTAGTGCAAAGAAAAGACCAAGGGAGAGAGAGAAAACTAAAAAGAGCTTTTCCACTGTGAAGAAGGGTAGAAAATAGGAAGAAAATCAACAAAGAAGGGCAGCAAAGTGGGTTGTGCATAGTCCCTATCGTGGAACTAAGGCAGTTAAGCTAGTTAAGAAACTTTAAGGTAACCTATATCATGCTTTGTTTTCGATTAATTTCCACGTAGCTTACATTGCTGTTTGGTCTTGGGTGCCATGCAATGGATCTAAATCTGAGGCACTAATGTTTGAGCTTGTTGCATGACCTTTACATGTTTCCATTCTCTTTCAAGGTTTAAAAAAAACGATGCACTCTCATTTTTGTTACAAAAGGGGTTCTGTGTATGAAAAGGATAAACCTAAAATGTAAAGAGGGATAAAATCTGGGTTAGTGTTCATGGTACCTCATTGCACTGGTGCTCAAAAGCCTTCCTGTATTTTCGCTCTGCCTTGGTGATATCATGGGTAGTGAATGGTGTCTATGAATGATGCGAAAAAAAAAGGGATATAATATTGACCCACTTGCATTGTAATAATCTTCATTGAATAATCATGTCAGTGTAAATATCTAAATAAATTCATAATGATAGGTCTGTATATTTTGTTTACTATTTTTGTCACATGTTTTTATAGTTTATTCATGATTTTAAAAGTCATCATGTGAAGCTTGTTGTTTCCTCAAACACTTAAGAATCGACTAGTAGAAACCGTGTGAGCTCTTTGGACATCCGTTTTCAAAAACATACCAAAAAAATGGAACAATTCCAAAAAATAAAAATGTGCTTTATTTTGCTCGTTATTTGTAATTAAAAATCTAGGAGTGCTTCCCTTAGATAATCTTTTCTCTTTCAAATTGAAATAAAGAAACTGTCATTTCAAAATTTAAAAAACTTTGAAAATATTTTTCCATTATAATGTCACTTTAATTTTCAAATAAAATTCTAACTTTAAAAATCCTAAAAAAAATTTCCCATTACGTTTTCATTTAAATTTCAAAATAAAAGTTAAAATTCAAAAAAAAAAGGAGAAAAAATGAAGAGAGTAGGAGTGTGATATCAATAAGGTTTTCTAGATTAAAACACATAAACCAAATTTCAATCCCATTTTATTTATAAAAATTTGCTTAATTTGAACTCTCATGTTCTTCTTACAAAAATTAAAAGACATCAACCAATTGCCACACAATTATAGATCGAACTACGTGGACTTTGATCCCCATCGCTGGGTACGTAGGGCCTAAGCTCTCAACCTAGGTCAAGTCCACCCTTTGTAAATATCCATTTGTTTGTTTTCATTATTGTTGTTTGTTGTCTTCTTTATTTAATGTGCATGCATTTTAGTAAGGGTAATTGAGATAAATTTAAGGTCATATCACATTAATTTCACTTGACTAGTTTAGGGTAACTGTCCTTATGGATGGGTGTTATAGGGTGTCTAACACCTTCCCCATACTCAAATAGACTCTCGAACTCATCTCTATTTTCGTAGGTCACCTTACCTTTTCCTTTTGTTTTAAAATGGTTTTCTAAAGTTTTCCTTTTAAAAAATTCTGATGGTGACTCCAATGAATTGATTTTCAAGATTTCGTTTTAGGAATCAATTCACCTCTATCTCTTTTTTTATTCTTTCGAACGAAAGGTAGGTTACGACACCTATGATGTTGGACATGGTTATCCATCTTATCTAACATGTTTGTAACATGTGTGGTTTACTTCGGTGTGTAAATTTGTGCCTAATTATGTCTTTTCTGGAGATGTTTAATGTATCAGATATTGGCTATCCAAATTCTATGGAATTATGGTGGGTTTGAGTTTGGGAATCATTGCTAAGAGGCATTCAAATCAAGGTACAAGGGACACACAAGTAAGGATGGCATATTGGAAGACTAGTAAGATTAAGTTATCAAATTCCTTTGAGCTTAAATGTAATTGATGTATCCTTAGTCCTTTTAATCACTTTGTAATGAATATGCAATTGAACACTCACACATACAAACACCTATAAATGTTTTACTTAACACCAACACACACCCACACTTATAAATGATTGATTAAACACCCACACACACCAAATGCCAATGCTTAGTATTTTTGAAAATGTGCCATGTGACATCTAATGCCTCTATAGGTACTCTCTTTTGGTTCCCTCATCATGTGTGGTCTAATGCCTTTATAGGCATATCTTACAAACATTTATCTTTTTCTTAACATTAATGTTACCATGTGAGATCAACGTCTACATGAGCATCTAATGATTCACCATTGGAACTATGTGAGATCTAACGACTCCATAGATATATCCCAATACTGGTTGCACGTGTTTAAAGAAATTTTAGGTTCCAACAGCCCATCCTAATCGTTTATATTTAGAATAAGTTTTAGGTTCCAGTAGCCTATTACACGTGCTTTTCAAATAATCTAAATTTTAAAATAAAAGATATTCTGCTCTTTTTCAAATAAAGCATAAATAAATCAACTTTTCAAAATTCCAAAAGATAACAAAAAAGTGAGATTAAACTAATTTCATAAATTAAAACATGCCAATCAAATCTCAAATTTGTTTTGTTTACAAAAATTAATTTAATTATATCTATCTTGATCCCTATTGTTGGGTACGTAAGCCCTAGGCTCCCATCTTAAGTCAAGTCCACCCTATGTAAATATCCATTTGTTGGTTTTCATTGTTGTTGATTTTGTTTTCTTTGTTTAATGTGCGTATGTTTTATTAAGGGTGATAGAGGTAAATTTAATGTCATATTACAATTATTCTAGTTAGCTAGTTTAGGATAACCGTCCTTACAAATGGGTGTTGTGGGGTGCCTAACACCTTCCTTACACTCAAAAAGACTCTTAAACTCATCTCTATTTTTGTAGACCACTTTACCTTTTATTTTTGTTTTGAAATGGTTTTCCAAAGTTTATTTTAAACATTTTAGTGGCAACTCCTAAATAAATCATTTTTTAATTTGTTTTGAAAGCTGATTTGTTTCTCTTTTCTTTTCACACCATTCACATTGCGACTTACCAGGTTGTCAAGTGTGACAATTACTTTATAGAGCATTATAATGATCAACATCTATATTTCCTCATCATATATGATGTCAAGCATATAAGACTTGTATCCCACAGCGAAATACATCTTAATAATTCATACTCGTATCCCTTTATCAAATTTGTCTCAATAACTTATACTATATTCCTTTGTTAGATACATCTCAATATCTCGTACATGTATCTCTTTATTGGATATGTTTAAATAACTCATACCCGTATCCTTTTATTGGATATGTCTTAATATCTCATCTCAACAAAGTGCACCTAGGTCATTAACCTCGGGTTCTTCCGTGAATTCCTATTCAACCTTTAAATCTTTTTAAAACTACTAAAAATAAATCATGTGAATAAGTTATGTGAATAAATAATATACTACTTGACATATCTATTACCACAAGTGAATAACTAGAAAGATAGATTTAATAATGCAATGAAATAAAAGGTACTAAAGGGCAGAATCATGTTTTTTTTAGAAAATCTAAGGGCAAAATCATAATTTCAAGTAGTCTAGGGTAAGAACTATAATATATTATAAAGTTAGGGGTAAAATCATAATTTCATAATGTCTAGGGTATGAGCTGAAATATATTAGAAAGTTAGGGGCAAAATCATAATTTTAAGAAGTATAGGGGTAAAATTGTAATTTCATGAAGTTTAGGGTAAGAACTAACATATATTAGAAAGTCAAGGGGAATAATCATAATTTTAGGTATTCAAATTCATTTTTCGTAATTCTCACATCATAATAATTGCAATTAAAATTTATAATAAATTTTGTAAATAAGTAGAAAGGGGTTACATTACCTAGCAATTTATAGGAAAGGAAAGTAACAATATTATAAATGATTAAGAATGATAAATAAATAATAGTCAACTAAAGAAGATAAACTTACATAAAACACATCAAGAAATTTAAAAATAATGTAAAAGAAATAATTAAAGTTTAGGTTTCCAATACAACATTATCTGAGCACACAATTGAAGAGTTTGAAAATTTTAGATTTATCTACCAATGAGACACATAGTGTGGAATAAGGAAAATGAAAATTAGACAAGGAAACATAATCATATAATAAAATGAAAGTGCTACTTCGCTATTTATACACTTACCGATAGGGAACCATAGTAGAGGTCTTTTATTCCTACACACAATCCTAATTGAAAAGTATCCACAAAGCTATCTTTCACAAAAATATGAACTTTCCACATAATGCTTCTTCCATGACCTCTCTTTCTCTTCTTTTCTATTAATTTTAAATGAGAAAACTAAAAATTGTTCGTATTATTTATTGAAGTTTTTAAGTTACTACTTGGCACTTACAAACAGTGTCCAAACGTGTTTTTACCGATAATTTACTATGCATATGCATTTTGCCGACAATTTACAATGCAAATTATTATATAATGCTAAAAATATATTTTTATCTTAGATAATATTTTTTTCATTTTAATCCCTTAAAATTGTTAAAACTTTAATTTCTGCCCCAAATATTATTTTCTCCTTTCATTTTAGTCCTTAAAATTCTATTTTATTTCTCTAATGTTATTCTTAAAATCATCTGAGGCTATACTATTGTTTATACCCCTATAATGATCATATATATATATCTAACTACATATATTTTAGTATGTTACTTAATATATATATATATATATATATACACACATTTTTATTGGGTTATTACCGTAGCTATACGGGAATGCAATGAATATGTGGTTGTTTAAATGTCATCTCTTATTTAATGGATTTATAGATATACTCCCGAATCCTTCTATATAAGAATTCATATTTAGCCATGAGCATTTCCAAACAAAATGACTAATAGGAAGAAAAGATGTCAAAAAAGAAAATTTTAAGTTTGCCTTTCCTTAGTACGAGCAATTATCTTAATAAAAAACTAATATATAGTGTACAAGTGAGGATGTTACATTTAGAGGTAATATTTTCCATTTAAAAATCATAAAATGAGTTAGGTCCTCCATGGTAATCACAAAATTTAATGTCGTTTTTAGTAATTAATTGCATCTACTAGTCCTACATGGAAATTTCCCTATTTGTCGTTAAATTTATTTTTCAATAAAGCATATATAACATATCAAAATGTCATTTTCAAAATCTTAATTAAATGTTAATAACCAATGAATAGTAAAACAATATTTATCATATATTATTAAAAAATTGATAACATGTCTACAAGTTAAGAGGTGTAAACCATTTGGCACATTCTATAAAGCTAGATAGGATAAAGCCTAATAATATAAGGCTAAATTTGAAAGGGATTGATAATATAAATCCGTGAAGGAATTTTTGACCATGTGATGTTTGGTATGACATTATATAAGATATGGTATTACATAAGATAGTACTATTTTTTACTGGGTGACACCCTATATTATATTATAGATTGAAAAAAATTAATTATTTTGACATACATCTATTTTACTTAAATAAAATTATATAAAACATGCTCATTAATTGAAAAGAATTTGATATTTTTTTCGCACTTATACATATTCATACTAATAGTAATATAACAACACGCATTTAAGGTGGGATGGGAAAAATTAAATTTTGAAATAAATAAAAAAGAGTAAAGCCTCATTTTGGTCCCTTACATGTGGTTTATTTCATATGGATATTTTTCAATTTGGTTTCTCATAAATAAAACCATTATTAGTAATGTCTTTTATATTTCTAATTAACTTATTTTGTGAGGATATTATTGGTAACACTTTAATTAGTGAGGGATTAAATAAAGAAATGTCCATATGTGAGGGGTTGAATTTAGAAGATTATAAGGGACTATATTAAGAAGACAATTCTATGAGTGAACAAATTGAAAAATATTTTTTCAACAAGCGAACAAGTTAGACAAGAATTCTATATGTTCAAATTTTTAAAATTAAAGTATTTTTTAAGGATACTATATGTAATAATTTATTTATGAGAGATCAAATGGAGAAGTGTTGGGGTGCACAAATATCAAGTCGCGCCGGGCTTGATACAAACCTGTGGCCCGGCCTAGCCATATGTCTGAGGCTTATTTTTAGCCTTGAGCTCGGGGGCTTGCCCTAGTGAACTTGGGGAACAACCAGGTTGGGTCTAATAAAATATATATATATATATATATATATATATTCATACACTAGCTTTTCAAGTTCCCACCACTATTGTAGGTGTTCTCGACTTTCAAATAGATGTTATAAATGATTCATACACTACTACGTAGATACAACGCAAGGAAATGCAGAGACATTTACAAATTTATTTCTAATGGACCATTATCAACAACTCATCATAATCTTAACCAGATGATCTTCACCAAACAAAACAAAAGTTGGATACCATACAACAAGATTGATCTCATATTTTAAACAAGTGAATCTAAGTCAAATTAATTAACTATAGACATTTACAAATGTAAAGCATAAACGACCGCCAATGAAAAAGAAGAAGGATGGTGAACCAACCTTGAAAAATGACCAATAGCGGAAAAGAGAGACTACGAGATTGAAGCTTGAAGAATAAAAATGGACATCAACGGAAAGGGAATGAACAAAAATTCTACACGAAAGTTGATAGAGGCTTCGACACTTCAACTTCAAGTACAGTGAGAATGGAGTTTGTGCATGATAGGGCTTAAAAACATGGAAAGGAAAAGAGGAAGAAAACGGTGAGACGCAAAGCAAAGGGAGGCACATAAGGCTGAGATTAGATTAAATTAATGTTTTGGTTTTTTTTAAGTTAACTCATAATGTTAATAAATAAATAAATATTATATAAATTAGAATAAAAATATATATATTAATTTATACACACATGGCCGAGTCGGGGAAAAGACTTGCAAGTACTTAAGACCTAGCCCAGCTTGGGTACATTACCCATTGTACGTCTTCATATATGAAGGACTAAATTGAGAAGACAATTCTTTTAGGGATCAAATTGAAAAATATTTTATATATGAAAAACCAAAGTGAGAAAAATTCCTATGAATTTGTATATATTAAATTAACTTGTTTCTTAAGGATATTATTGATAACAATTTTATTTGTGAGGGAGCAAATGGAGAAATGCATATATGTTAGGGACTAAATTTAGAATACAATCTAATGATGGACTAAATTACAAAGACAATTTCATGAGGGATCAAATTAAAAATATCTTATATGTGAGGGACCAATTTGAGAAAATTTTTTGAGTTCATATTTATAAATTAACTTATTTTTTAGGATATTATTGATAACAATTTTATATATGAGCGATAATATATATATATATATATATATATATATATATATATATACCTCTCTCTCTCTCTATGAGTAGACTTGATCATTGGATCGGCCCTTTAATAGATAGGCCTAAATATGAGCTCAAACGAAAGTGTGAGCCTTATTTTTCATAGGATTTTTTATTCAAACTTTTATCCATATTATTCGGGTAGAGCTTATAAGGCCGAGTAGGCATTTTTAACTCTTGATGAAGTCTATTTGCTATATAGGACTTGTGGTAAATAACATAGTTAATTATTATTATTACTTGTGGTATCATATATAGGGAAGTTATAAATACAAATAAGTTGTTGTATTAGCATAAATTCTTTAGATATGAGGTATTATTTTTTATTTCTTTACTAAGTTGACATGTTACACAAAGTTTTCTTTAAGTAATAAAATTTTCTAATAAAAAAAATATTGATTCGATCATTTTAGGCTTGGGTCAAACTTTAAAAAAAGCCCAAATCTGACGCATTTTACAAAATGGACTTTTTTGAATCTACCCTTTTTTTGTTTTGGCATTATTTTCTTGCGGCTAAACTCATTGGGTTGAACATGCTTTTTAAGTTATAATTAAGTCTAGATGTGATGGACTAAATTGGAAAGGTGATTCTATAGGAGATTAAATTAAGAAGATAATGAAGAATCAAGTTGAAAATATCTTAACTATAAGGGACTAAATAAAGAAATATCTTATAAGTGACATGTCAAAAGAAGATTTTACTAAAAAAGACATAAAAATATAATTATGCCTAATCAAGAAAAAAGTGACTATATTCGTAATATAATGGTCAACCATATTAAGTGTAGTTGACTGAAAATGACTATATAAACTTATACAATCTAATCATATACGACATGCCAAGTGGGCATTCAGAGCTTCATCATTTTAAAGAATATCAATACCAACACAAGTGTAGGACAAGACATAAATATAGACATTCTAACAAAGTATTTGTGAGTTGCAAAAAATTATAATAAATAATTTATGAACACTTCAATCATTATCTAATGGACCATTTTAATGAGATTTTTAGTAAAGAGACGTACTAGAAAAATTTTTATATAACTAGTCTAAGAAGGTCTCATTACAAGGATGATACAAACAAATATGAAGTAACGTACAAGCATGTCACATAAATAATCTAACAAAATTATTACACTCAAATGTTTTATTTGCACATCATTTTAAAAGGATTCGCTCACAAACATGACAAGTTGCTTTAACAATTCCTTTTTAAAATTTATTGTTGTGAGCAAGTCCTTTAAAATTACATATTGACCGAGGGTCATCATCCTTGAAAACAAAAAAAATTGCCTTCAGTGGCGACAAAAGTCGCCACTCAAGATTGGTTATTTGCTTCTATAAACCTTCAACAGTGACTAGCAAGTCGCTGCTAAGTCACCACAGCATGTCCCGTAAATGAAAGGATATAGCAACGACAAAAGAAGTCACCACTAAAAGGCACAACTAGTGGTTGAAAAAGTCACTGCTAAAAAGCTACATGTAGATGGATTACAAAATTTATCATAGTGGCCAAATAATGTGAGGCTTTAGTGGCAAAATTGTCGTTGCTAAAAGAGCTTTAGTGACAATGAAATGTAGTCGTCACTAAAGCTCTCCAGTGCCAACTTTATTGTCACCAATGATGTTAAGTTGCTGCTAAAGGCTCTTTTTTTTTAGTTTTACATATTTTATATATATTTAGGCTCTAAAAACCTATTAACAGATATATAATAAACTAACATAATACATATAAGACTAGTATTCGCATCCCAAACAATGAAAGCAATATTTAAACACTACAAACATAAAATCAATTGTTGAATTACAACTAATTATAACATACAAGACTAAATATGTGTATCCTAAATGTAGAAAACAAAAGTAATATACAATCAACTTGAAAGTTACTTTCTCTAATATATACACATTAGAATTCCAATCTTTCACAAGAAACCTACAATTCTATTAATCTAAAGACATAATAGCAACTTATTAAAATAACAAAGTCAAATACTTTCTTCATTGGAACTTGCTCTTCATAGTCTATGTGCCATTATAATGAGCATTATCATTTCCAACAACAAGCCAATGATACCAGCTTAAGTAAAAGTGAATGATTCTAGAAAATGACATAAGATACATGTAATATTTTCAAAACATATGACTCTTAAACTAGTACACACATGTTTATGAGCCAAATAAGAACAAGGCATAAGGCTATACCTTTAACTTAGCTATGTAATTTCCTTACGAGGTCATTGAGTAGGTTCTATCATCACTACCCTGAAGAGTTAAAAGGCATGTGTCCTTGATAGAATGAAATGTCACTCCAATTTTCTCACTATTGGAAAAATAAAGAGATAATTATAAAATATATCTGTTGTGAGTTAACCTTTAAGGTGGCCATGTAAGCTTGAATCTCAACCTGCATTTGTTATTAGAGCTCAGCTCTTTCTTTTTGTAATTTTCTCTCTATTTCTTCATGTATCTTAGCACAGTCTTCCTCCCATTGCCTCTCTAACTCAACACGATCTATCTCTCCTTGGCTCTTTAACTCAACACGGTATTCCTCCCATTGTCTTTCCATATCAGGCTGCATCTGGTCACGCACTTGTTCAATTCTAGAGTCCATTTAAGCTAAGTTAACATTTTTTTCCCTATTGGGGTTTCTTTCCATACCTTTTTCCACTCACATACCCTGATCGCTCTCCCAACATAGTAGCAAGTATTTCATCTCCAGTCAATGGTGTCTCATTATCTTCTTATTACTGTTGAAGAACAAGATCATGAATGCGATCCTTCTATTATAGGAACAATTAAAGCAATGTACTATAATATATAATTGAAAAAAGATTGAAACTTAACAAATTTATAAGTCGCACATGAATTTCTTGTGAATGCGAATCTGACCATACTACTTCTCCTTCCTTAGTCCGCCAAGTATGTTGTATCTCCCAAACTTGATCAAGTGGCGTCATGTCCCCAGTCCTAAGATCCCTTTATAACGTAGATTGTACAAAGAATACTTAATAGTACCAAATAATTTAATTGTCACTATGTACATGAGGGAAAAAAAAAGGGAGTGCACACTCATCATTGATTCTTTTACCTCAGCAAATGACCCTATCCCACAATGTTTTGTAACTTGCTTACTCATATTTGATTTATTCCTATTATTTGTTACCTGCAATGAATAATGATGTTATCCATTAAAATAAAGAATACAATTTAGATTAACTTGCAAAAAGTTGGTTACCTTGAACTTATTAGACTTAAAGTGATGACATAACTATTCCCAATCATCACGACTAACCAGATCAGGCCTAGCTGCTTCTCTCTCATCATCAATCTCACACTTCATATACAATTTGTGCAAGCTACTTTTCCAATTCCTAAAAAGTTGTTACATAGTACTTATATAAAAAGCTTTTATTGTAATCTCTCATTGGCTGTCCATGGCCTCAAACTTATCTAACAAATAATAAGCACAAGTAGCTGCACTTATTAACATATATAACTTGCAGCAAAGCAAAAATAATGTTTTTTGATAGCTAGCTATTTACCTTAACTTTAAACCACATCATTTCTCTATCCTTTGAGAGAATTTTATCCCACTCATCATCTTTAAAAGAGATTGTAGTTCGCACTACCTAACCATAATAGTTCACTAAGTCCTGAGTATCATCTCCAACTGCTTTATCGATGTCATCTAGAATATCAACTTTAATTTTTGCACCGTATTTAATTTTCATGTCAACTGAAAGGCTCTTGTACTTCCCCTTCTTTAACTTGACAATGCTACAAGAAAAGCTAATACATGTAAATATAAAATTATAATTTCATATTCAAATATAGAAATATCCATTATCTTACTTATTCAAGATGCATAAAAAGATACATGCACTACTCTAAAGTCGCGATGGCAATGTGAAAGGAGAAGCCTCAAGGTCTTTCTCAACTACTGATAGTAAGGGTAGTGGAGAATCTCTAGGCTCCAGTGCACCACCTCTTTGAGGTTTAAGTGAATGTAAGGGTGATGTTACTTCTCCATAGTTATCACAACTCCCTTGACCACTATTGTGTGTAAGGCCTCTTCCACCTCGTCCTCCTCCTCTACTATGTCCACCACCTATCATTTTGTACAACAACAAATTCAAATGTTAAATTAACCAAAAAGAAGTAGAGAATACACATTAAATTAAAAAAGCAACAGATTATCATAAACAAAGTTAAACATATGATCAATCTTTCAATGTAAACTAAAAATTACCACAAGCTGAGTTCCTATTAGTCAACGTCTATTTCATTTGTATCATCATCAATTAATTCGTCATCTTCTTCTTTATCACTAACCATATCCTCATCATTGTCATCAATGAAGTCATTTGTCCTATTAGCTGTATTTGGTTGACTTACTTTACAAACTTTACTTGTAGAACTTATTTCTTCTGGTTCAACATCAATCTTATGCAAAGAGACCACAATGTTATTTTCATTGTCACTAGCAGGCACCACATTTAGTTCAACTTCTTCTTGCTGATATGCCTTATCATTAAGTAGTTCCTCTTCATCACCATATATGTCATTATCATCCATCATGGACATGTTAAAGAAATCACGAGGAATAGTCTTGACAATGACGAGCCAATCTTGGTTAACAAGATTTTTCAAATAGAAAATTTGTTCCACTTGAGATATCAATATAAATGGCCCATTCAAGCATAATGTATAACGAGTATTCACTATAGTCATTCCATACTTGTCAACCTTGTATCCTTTTCCAAGATGACCCACAACCACCAGTGATAGTTGAAGACATGTACTTTCTTATTTCTGATATATGTTAACTCATATATGTCTTCCAAGAAACCATAATACTTTTTCCCAACATCTGAATCATCACCCCTCACAAGAATTCCATTATTTTGTGTTCTCCAACTCGAGGCACGATCTCTTATGTGAAATCTAAATCCATTTACCATAAAAGTATAGTAGTGGTGAACTAATTTAAGTGGCCCAATAGCTAAGCTTATGAGGTCATCATTAGCTTCACCACATGCACATAACTTTAAAACCTATGGGTAAGAAGTAGTGGTAGTGATTGGAATATTTAATGGGGTAAAATAATATGAGGTGAGATTAAGGGAAACCTACATGCGCATGGAACCATACATGAAACTCCTTCACCCTGGAAGCTTATATATCCAACTCCTTCTTATGCTCCCTATATGTTACAATAGGACAAGGAACATAATTATTAACTTAGCCTATGGAACTAAAATGTTATTAAAGATATAGCCAAGTCTAGTGAACCTACTTCATGAATAGCCAAATGTCCACACAATTTTAAAGCACATAAGTGCAAGCTTGGTTGAACTCTAAATTAAATAAAAGTCTTACTTCATAAGCTCCTTTAGCTTGCCCAATTTTTTTTAAGATTGACATCTCATAATTTGGCATAGGTCCATTATTATTTCTTGGAGGTCTATTAAACGTAGTTGGTATATTTTTTAGGTAACAAGAGCAAAATGTGAGGCATTCATCTACCAAATAACCTTCTACAATTGAACCTTCTGGTCATGTCTTGTTATGAACATATGTTTTGAATGTTCGTAAATACTTTTCAACTGGGTACATCCATCAATATTGTATGGGTCTGCCAAGCTTCACTTCTCTTTCCGAATGAATGGACAAGTGGATCATTATGTCGAAAAAAGCTGGTGGAAACATTGTCTCTAATTTGCACAAAATGGTTACAATTTAAGTTTGAAGACTATCAAATCCTTCAATTGTCAAACATTTTAAACATAAGTTCTTAAAAAATCTACCCATTTCTACTATTGGTTTTGCCACCTCCTTAGGCAATAAACTTCAAATTGCAATTGGGAATATGTCTTGTAATAATACATGGTGATCATGACATTTCAATCCTAAGATTTTTTGCTGACTAACATTAATACACCTTGAAATGTTTAAGAAGAAACCATTAGGAACCTTTTAAGTTAGCCAAAAAGTTACAAACTTTTAACTTTTCTTATGGAGACAATGCATAGCATGCTGCTAACATTAGAATTTTGCTCCATTGTTCTATCAAGTGCAATTGTTGCTTAATTCCTAAATCAACCAAGTCATACTGACTCTGTAATTGTCCTTTGTTTTTCCCACCAATTGCATCACCATTGACACAATATTGTCAAACACATTTCTTTCTATGTGCATGACATCAAGGTTATGTTAGAGCATATGGACTTTCCAATAAGGCAATTAAAAGAAAATAATCTTCTTTGTCCAATTGTAAACATTATTAGACTGGGTGCACTTTCATTTATGAGTTTTCTCAAATGCCACATCACTCAATGCTTGCAACTGTTGAAATGCTTCATCACCTGTTAAAGGAAGAAGTGCCCCTGCATTTTCAACTTTCCCGTTAAATGCTCTCATATTTTGTCGCCATGGATGGTTAGTGGGTAAAAAGAGACGATGGCCTATGTACCCTAACTTGTTTCATAATGACACAGAATGTGTGTCTTTATGGCAATAAAGGCATGCAAGCTTCCTATAAGTTAACCATCCTGAGAGGTTCCCATATGCTAAAAAGTCATTAATTGTCCACAACAAAGTTGCATGCATCTTGAAGTTGGATTGTGAATGGCTATCGAATGTTTCTACACCTTCCACCCATAATTTATAAAGCTCTTCAATCATTGGTTGTAAATAGACATTTATGTCATCACCTGGACACTTGGGCCAAGAATTAGAAATGTCATCATAAAGTATGGATGCTTCATGCAAGCCCGTGGTGGCAAATTATATGGAACTAGCACCACTAGCCAAATATTGTGATTGGCACTCCTATTCCCATAAAGTTGGAATCCATCACTTGCTAGACCTAACTAAATATTTATAGGATCAATAAAAAACTCAAGACGTTGTTCATCAAAGGATTTCTATGTTATGGAGTCAGAAAGATGTCTTAACACACCATTATTAATATGACCCTCCTTATGCCACCTCATCTCCTTTGCTGTGTGGCACACCATGTACAAGCTTTACAATCGTGGCTTTACCAAAAAATGTCGCAATACCTTAGATGGTACTTTCTTCCCTCTATGACTATTCGTCTTCCATCTAGACATCTTACACTTTAGACGTGATTGTGCATTAGCTATAAGATGCAATCATTCTCGCATGCATCTATCTTTGTATAATCCAATCCTTGGTCTTGAATAACCTTTTTTGCTTCAAAGTAAGAGTTAGGAACCATTGTACCTTGAGGAAAAACTTCTTGGAATAAACTTAGCAATGCATCCATTGATTTGTTGCTCCAATGATTGAGACACTTCAAATGAAGTATCCTAAATATAAAAGACAACTTTGACACTTTGGTACATCTTAGATAGAGTTTAGTTTTAGTATCTTCTAACAAGTTGAAGAAATTTTTAACATGTATGTTAGACGACCCATCATATTTTAAACTATTATATATGTCTTCAAAATTTGAATGTCCATATGCATCATGTATCATTTTAATATGTCATCATCTTTTACATCATCCACCTTAACATTATCCTCCTCCAATTCTTTATTGTACTCTTGAATGGGACTTTTGACATAGGTTTATTTCTCTCCAAGTGAGTCCCACACTTCATAACTCTCACAAAAATTCTTTTGAATAGATCTTTCTTAATTTTACATCTTACCTTAAATGTTATGATCATACAACCCTAACATGGGCACCGAACCATGTCAGTCACCCTGGTTGATTGAATGCCCATTGGAAAAAACTATCTACTCTTGTATATATATAGCATCAACCCTATTCCTAATTTTTAACTATCTTTTATTCATCCCTAGTTCCTACATTCAACAATATTTATCTAAACAAGGTCAATCTCTTTTTTTTATATATAGAAAGAGATAATGCCAATAATGCACTTATGATTTCAAAATATATTTCAATTGGTATATAAGTTTGAGTTTTGTAATTACAAGTTGTTTGTAATTTCAAAAATTGTCATAAATAGCTAGCTTAATCGTTAATTTGAAATATCCATATTTGTTGACTTATTAATGAAAACTAGTTAATTTGACCCAATTAGACTGGAACACTTTCGTCGCAACAAAAGATGCATGAAAGACGTAGGTGCCTTGCTGTGTTTTTTGCCGCGATGAAAAACACAGCAAAGGCCTTAATGGCTTGCTATGTTTTTCACCACAGCAGAAAACACAATAAGGTGGAAACACTGTCGAAAATTCTCTTCCTATTTAAGGAAAAAAAATCAAATCGTAGGAGGGATTCATATTGTCTGTAGATTTGTTCAATAATTTTTAAGTAAAACATTTTTTTTAGTTTTGGCTACTAAAATTTTAAGGAAATGAGTGAATATCACCTAAGCAATTGAAAGCACAAAGAAATATGAAGATTCAACTCATCACATACCTTAACAACCCTTACTATTTAAACCTTAATGTTATGTCGAGGTGGAAAGAAAATTATGTTGGACAGTGGGCCAACATCGCCCTTAATGTTGCAAGAATATGGCTAGAAGGATGCTTGATAGTGGCGCACGGTGACACAATAAAAGAACGAAGTTGTCAACTCATGGGGGAAACACGTTTGACAAAGCAAGAAAAAGATGTCAAGAATTGAGTGAAAGTGAGGCATGTATTATCAGATTAGGTTTTGTTTTTTGTTTTTTGTTACCAGATCAAGCAAAAAAGATAGTGATGATATTATTCATTCATATTACTCTATTTAAAATTCAAATTTAATTCATTAAATTTTTCTATTTAAAAAAACATATATACATATATCAATTACATATTTATTAAGAAATGAAATATTTATTTGTCTTATTAAATTTTTTTTATTTATCAACTACAATACTTGAACTTCTATTTCTCTAATAATTATTTAAACTAACAATAAATTAAATATTTATAATATATATTTATTATTTATTATTCAAATTTTTGTAACTTCATTTCACTTTCTTAAAATTTAATTACCTATATTATTAAATTAATTTATATTTTTTCATTTAAACATTTGAATTTCCTTTAATGGATAATCATTTAAATATTAATTAATTAGCTATTTATACTATAAATTACTCGGTATTCTTCTAAACTTTTGAATTTTGTTTCATTTTTTAAATAATTCAAGTCATTCATTTATTCTATATAAATATTTAAATATTAACAATTCAATTTAGAATTGAGAATATTAATAAATATTCTTAATATGTATGGTGTTTACATTTTTTATTCTTTATGTTAATAAAATATTCCATTTATAAATTTACAAATTATTTATTTTTTTAGTAATTTTAGTTCAATATTTAAAGAGATATGATAGTCAAATTACACGAAAAATTATAGTAATTATTATTATAATAAATAATATTTTATTTAATGGCGACTAGAAAATAGTCATCATAAATGATCTTTTGTGGCAACCGCAAAATGGTCACCATTAAATGTGAGGTTTCAATGACAATGAAACGTAGTCATCACTTAAGTAGCCACTAAATTTTTTTTAGTTTTACATATTTTATATATATTTAGACTCTAAATTCACTAAATTCAACTCATTGCATTGCAGAACCATAAATAGAACCCTAAGTTGGCCAATAAGGAACAAAACTAATTACAACATCATAAAGCATATTATATATATATATATATATATATATATGCAGAATAATAATTACCCCATATTAATATCAATTGTGGCAATAAGGTATAGGAAAGAAAGAAATTAATACATGATCTGACCATTTTGATGAAGTAATAGTTCCAAAAGATAAACGAAAAGAAGAAGAAGAAAAAGATAAACTTCAAGCTTCCAGGTGTAGAGATCGACAGAGCCATCACTACCATGAACAACATAGAGGGATTAGTAGAAGAAAGAGAGAATAACATTCAAGCCTAACAAAAATGATGATGATAGAAACTTACCGTTTCTCACCAAGATGAGAATTCTCTATAGTTTCTAGAAAGTAATCAATGGGAGAGGAGGAAGAAAAACCTTAAGCACTCTTACTAAGATGAGTTTTTCAAGTGCAACGGAAGACAAAAAAATTAAAATAATAATAATAATAATGAAATAAATAAATAAATATATATATAATAATGATAATAAAAAAAATAAAAAATAAATAAATAAATAAATAATGCATTATATAGAAAGAGACAATGCTAATAATGCACTTATGATTTCAAGATGTGTTTCGATTGGTATATAAGTTTGAGTTTAGTAATTATAAGTTGTTTACAATTTCAAGAATTGTTACAAATAGCTCGCTTAATAGTTAATTTGATGTATTTTAATTGTTGACTTATTAATAAAAACTAGTTAATTTAACCCAATGAACATGTTTTGCCACAACGAAAGACACAACAAAGCCACAGGTAACTTGCTGTGTCATTCACCGCAGCAAAGATGTGCTTTTCACCGCGACAAAAGACACAGCATATCACCCGTGGCTTTGTTGTGTCTTTCATCGTGGCAAATGACATAACAAGGTGAAAATCAATGGCAAAAATTCTTTCTAACACATAAGGAAAACCTGTGTTTGAATAACCCACAACTTAACAAATCGAAACTAGCCTAAAAGACAAAAAGAACATAGGGAAATCTAACTTCCAGTTATGATATCGTTCTTCAAGGAAAATAGAAAGTAATGGAGGAAGAATCAAACAAAACATCATCATTTGGAGAGTTTTCTAAATAGCATATAAAAGTCATACCTTAAACAACAAAAGGGCGTATAACACATCTAAAGATATGAAAAGATGTGAAGATGCAGAAAAGTGCTCCAAATATATTAAATATAGCCTCAATAGTAAGCTTGAGCAAGAATGAAAGGGGAACGAGTAACCTATCTCTTTTCCCAAATCTGCATAGTCCTGCAGTGCTTGAGAGACTTAAAACCCAGCAAATTGAAACCCACAAGAGGAAAAAGAGGATTTGGGTGTTGGATATTGAAAAAAAGGAAGAAGGAAGGCAAATTAAGGCTCTAGATTGAAGAGTGAAAATGTGTGTTAAATATATATATAACCACAATTGCCTTTAATAACAAGAACTGAGTTATCCCCACTAAAAAACCATTTAGTGGCAACCATTTAGGATTGCCATAAAAGCTATATTGTGGCAACTGCGTAAAGTCATCACAAAAGACATTTAGTCACAAGATATTGTCGCCTCTAAGTCATTTTTTGTGTGACTTATCCCTATTGTCACTAAATATCTTCAAATTTAGACCTTTTACTCCATGCTTTAGTAGCGACACATGGAAAGTCACTACAGATGATATACAGGGGCAAGTAAAATGGTGTTACTAAATACTAATAATAGCAACTTTAAGTATCTTGCCACAAGAGCTATTCAGTGACGACACAATTAAAGTCGCCATTAAAAAGTCAATTTTTTGTAGTGTTACAAGAATATATGGATGTCGACATGAGTGTAGGATAAGATCTGTATATAGACACTCTAATGATGTATTTTTGAGTAGTGAAAAATTATCATTAAATTGTTCATGAACAATTCATTCTTGTCTTAGAGAGTTAGACCCATTTTAATGAGATTTTATATAAACTAAGGTACAATCAATCTTTTATAGAGTTGGTTTAACAAGTCACATGACATTTGACATACATATATCATTTTAAATGAAGTCACTCACAGACATGATGAGTTACCCTAAAAATCTTTTATTTTTTAAATTTAATTATGGACGAGTCCCTTACAACTTTATATCAGGGGGCTCACCTTCCGTGATGGGAGCCCCATCATATATAAAAAAAAAAAATATATATATATATATATTTATTTATTTATTTATTTATTTATAATTTTTATATATATTAGAATTGCTTTATTTAGTTGGGTTACCGTACAATTTTAAAGTGTCGAAAAGTGTTAATATATTTAAAATTATAGTTGATAATAGTAATTAGAAATGGTAAAAATATTTTATAGTTGCCATCACAGTCCTTTGCTCTTCCTTTCTCCCTTTTTCCTATTTGTTTAGGTTTGAGCATTTAATTGATACTTTAAAATTGGCGTGAGGAGTATGATATATGTGTTAATTTTTAATTAAACGTTAGACTCTACATAATTTTTAAATCTGTCATTTTTTAAAATATTGATAGCCTAATTTGTTATATGTATTTTTAATTTATTAAAATAGGAGTGTGGAGTCTAAGCTCCTACCCCTAATATGTATTTTCAATAGGTTAATTTTCATGCAAAATAAAATATTTTATATTAATTAAAAAAAATTTTTTAATTTTTTGGATTGATTGTTAAAGTATGAAAACAATGTTTAAGTGTTTTAAGTTTATATATATTTACTTGATATTTTTGTTTGAATCTTTTGTAATCATTTCAAATATTATTTTATTTATAACCATCTAAAATAAAATAAAAAATTAAGTCACTATATATTAGTATTTTTCTTTTGGGAGATTTAGATGGCTTGCTAACGTTGTTTTCACAATATCTTATAGTTACAATTACAGTGTTTTCCCCCCATTTCCTCTTATGATTGGGTTTTAATTCATGCTTTCTAAAATATAATCAAAATTAATCATAGAAGAAGACTAAAATATAATGCGTTAAATTGATATTTAGGTTAATTTTTTTTATTTTTTACATTATTATGAATATAAAGTAGGATTCACTATATAAATAGTTTTTACATAGTTTAAGGCTAGGTACACGAATCATATTCTAGGCTTTATAGGTTTCTATCTTAGTCAATCTCACATAAAGACTTGTAAAATTTTTAAATACATGCATTGTTATTTTTTATATTTTTTATCATTTCAGTTATTCATTATTAATTAGTTTAGGGATGGGTATAGGATCATGTTCTATGCTTTATGATTACGTGGACCATGTTCTATGCGTATTGGGGAGGTCTGCCCGAGATTCGCCCTCAAGCATATAGATGAAACGGAGGAATCAACATCAAAGAAATTTAGACTTGATTTTAATTTTTTGCGATGCTGAAACCTACTTTTGAAGATATGATGGCTCATGATAAGATCATGGTGAAATGAATTTGTATGACGAGCAAAAAAAATATGTACATATCCAACAAGTATACAAATTTTCAAGAAGATTAAGCTATAAATCTGTTAGTTCTAATCCTCTATTATTGGTATGCCAACATGATCTTATTTTGTAGAAAAGAAAACAAAAATAAGGACTAAATGTTGGAACAAAAATGGGAGATTTAAATAAAATAATTAGATTTGACTTGTAATTTAATAAAGTATACTTTAATTAATATCAAATGAATTATTGGTATTTAACATTACTTAAATTAATTGGGTCATATGATTAGATAACTCATTATATGTTGGTTATCCATGAATTCATATTGGGGAGACCCAAGTCACATTCCATTACTAAATCTAGTTACTATATATGTAGTAGCTATATAGCTCTTTTACTAACCTTTGGTTATTGTGAATTGTAATCCTTCCCCACTACAGAGAAAGACTATCAATGAATTCGATCATTATTACATGTTAGATATAAGGTAAATTATTTGGTATACTCATAATTTTAAATACACCTAAATTATGACGTAGAGATATAATTGATATTTTTTAATTGGACAAAGTTGTGAATGCATAGAGCCTTTTTGGCATGCAATATAAAGTTAGATTGTATAAATTTATATAATGCAATTCTCCTTTATCATGCGCGTGGTGCACACGTTAAATTATATAAGTTTATATAGTCAACTCCAGTCGATCACACTTAATATAGTAGAGCACTATATTACGAATACAACCACTCTTGCCTAGATTAGATTTGACTGTATTATTAAGATATTTTATATCTTTTTTATTAAAATCTTCTTTGATCCTCACATATAAGATATTATTAATTTTGTCCCTCACAAATAAGTTAGTTTTCAATTTCATTCTCCATTATGTTCTCAGTATAATCCCTTATAGAATTATCTTTTTAATTTAGTCACTTATATATATATATATATATATATATATATATATTGATCTATATAAAATTGTTATCAATAATATTCTCGAAAAAAATTTAATTTAAAAAATGCAAAAATTATAATTTTTTTCTCAACTTGGTCTGCCACATATAGTATATTTAAAATTTGATCCCTCCTATAATTATTTTCTCAATTTAGTCCCTAACATATGTACATGTCTCCATTTGATCCCTTACAATTAACATTATTAACAATAATAACATACAAATAATTTAATTTTAAAAATACAAATTTATAGAAATTTTTGTCAATTTCTTCCCTCAAATATAAAATTTTTTCTATTTGATCCCTCATAGAATTATCTTCTCAACTTAGTCCCAATCTGATCATATAAATGTACATAAACATTGCATGTAGTTGGTGTGGGGCAATTTGGAAACTATCATTCACCTTTGATGCCATCAATGTCGTGCTTGAGTTGTATAACTTTAGGGCTATTTTCGCCCGTTAATTTGATGATATTATAATATTGAAGAGGATTGGGTGAAAAAAAAATAATTTTGCAAGACACGTTTTGAATAAAAAGGTTTTCACTTTTTTCATACAAAGAACAAAATAATTGAACACTTTAAAGAGAGGATATAATCTTTCAAAGTAAACTCATTTGATCTAGGAGTCCTTCATAATAAATATTTTAAATTTTTTATTCTCAATTATAATTTGTTAACATGTATCTATTATAGCATCTTTTGCTTTAGCTTGTTCGAAATGAAAGTACTCATCGAAATTTATATATGATCAAGTTTGAATTAATACTGATCTTTAAAGTTAAATTGTGGGTCAGTTGAACTAATAACTCATGACTTGATAACAACTTTGATTTTCTAGTTAACTCAAGTTTTAAAGCATTTATATTTTGGTTAAAAGGAAAGTATAGTGAAATGGCCCTTAAGCTGATTCTCTGGCAATACTAAACTATCTTCATAACCCTTTTTTAAACTTTGTCAATCAACATGGTTTTCCATAGTACTTCACCCCATTTGTTTTGTTTTGTTTTGTTTTTGTTTTTGTTTTTTTTTGGTAAAGACACTAGTTTCTTTAGATCGTTTTCTAGATGTCTCGTGAAAGTGAAACAAAGAAAATGATCCCATTAATAATTTTCATAAACTTATGTACAGATACTTGTACATTCATTAATCAGAAAGACAACCAAAACTCTTCTCAAGCCTCTTGGGCAATAATTTATCCGCAAAAGGTGGCACACTGGATTTAGCTAATAAAATTCTATAGAAAAGTTCGGATGTCCAATATGAATGGAAAAATATAACGCAATTTTGTGGGATATACTGTTTCTCCACTCAAGCACCAAATTAGACTATTCCAATCCAACCACCATGTGCCCCAGCTTTAGCCGAGAGCCCATGCCTTCGGTGAAACACTGATCTTGAAGTATATGTGTTTGTTTTCCGGTTGATATATAGTTTTTTTTTTTTTTATGAAAAGTTGAAAGATAAAATCACTTAACGCAGGAGGTAATTAAATAATTCGAATGTCTACTTATACCACCCACACACACTGAAAATATATTTAGTTATATACGAGAAAAGATACCAAAGGTAAGTATTCAAAAATAGATTCTACAAGAACATCCTAATTTAGCAGTAGCACATCAGACCCACTAATCTGAGACCCCTCGCCTTCTTGTTGATGTTTTATATAATATAATTTATGGGGTTGAAATCAAAATGAAATACAAATTAAGGAAGAAGTACTCCTTGACATAAGCTTCTTTGACATTTAATACCAAATAATATCACACCAAAATATATAAAAAAAAAAAATCATAAATGCCATTGCGATAATCGTCATCCTAAATCTTTCCCAGCATTGTCGGAGCAACACGTTTGTGGCCAAATATTTGAATATTTTCATTTTCGTTTATAACATTGAATGGGAAAATTATAAATGTCTTAGTTTGAAACAAATCGAAAATTTTAATATTTGTTTTTCTTTAAAAAAAATCATGAGTTTGTTTCATAATCTTTTTTAAATAGGTTTTTCAAAGAAAAAAAAAACGCTCTAACTATAATACAATACCAATACTCCTTTTTTATTTATTAGTTAAGGAATATAGCTAGACATAACACTTAATGATTGGTGTCTTGGTCTAACACTCTTATTAATGATGTACTTAACGAGTAATAAAATAAAAAACACGTAAACATCCACGTGAAACTTCAACTCCAATAACACCATTCCACTTGGCAATTCACGCAGTGGGAACCTTCACCGGATACCTATCCACTGAGTCATTCCAAGGGTTCCCCCGCCAATCACCCACCGAAACACTCCGTATCGCCTTCCACACCGCACTGTTACACTTAAAACCCGACCCGAATGCAACCTGCCAGACTCGGTCACCCTTCCCGACCCGACCCTTTGCCTCCGTGTACGCTAGCTCGTACCACAGAGAACTGCTTGACGTGTTTCCAAACCTATGCAGCGTCATTCTCGATGGCTCCATATGCCACTCACTGAGTCGCAGATTCTTCTGCAACTCGTCTAGCACCGCTCTTCCTCCTGCATGTATGCAGAAATGCTTGAATGCCGCTTTGAAATCTGGAATGTACGGTTTCTCCTTCATCTTCAGAAGCTTTCTCCTAAGCAACGAGACAAGGAACATGAACTGTTCCGACAACGGCAGAACTATTGGCCCCAACGTTGTTATGTTAGTCTTCAAGGCATCTCCAGCCACAGCCATTAACTCTTTGGCTAAAGACACGCCCACTTTTCCTTTTTCATCTTCTCTTTGGTACACAGAGTTGAAGCTCTTGTCGTCGGATCCTTTATGGGTTCGCACCGTGTGGATTAACTTGTACTTGGACCGAGCTCTGTCCGAGGATTTGTTTGAGAGCAAGATGGCGGCACCGCCCATACGGAAGATGCAATTGGAGAGAAGCATTGAACGGTCATTTCCGAAGTACCAATTGAGAGTGATGTTCTCTGTGCTGACGACAATGGCATAGGAGTTTCGGTTTGCTTTTAGAAGATCTTTGGCCAAATCGATGGAGATTAATCCTGCACTACACCCCATTCCTCCAAGATTGTAGCTTTTTATGTTTGTTCTGAGCTTGTAATGGTTCACGATCATGGCGGTGAGTGATGGTGTTGGGTTGAACAAGCTGCAATTCACTATCAGGATATCAATGTCTCTAGGTGGAACCCCTGTTTTCTCGAAGAGAGCATCCAAAGCTCCGAACATGACGGCCTCTGCTTCGGACCGGGCTTCTTTCATGTTCAAACGCGGCGGTCTAGCCGTAATCCCTTCAGGAAAGTATGTCTCATCGGCCAAACCGGACCTGGCTAAGATTCGTCTCTGAAATTGAAATGATTCTTCTTCAAATGCACCGCAGTCTTCCATAATCTTAATAAACTCATCTGCTGTTGTTTTCCGTTCCTGACTAGGCTTATAGCAGGCGAAATCGACAAGGTAAACAGGTCTAGACCAGGTGGCCCGGTAAAGGAGAAAGAGGAAGAGGAGGATAGCAGAGGCGGCAAGCTTGGTAACAGCGTCGATCGTATTGAGTTGAACTGTTCGATTTGACCATAGCTGAGATAGGTTGTCGAGTTTCAGATCAACGAGATGGAGCAAAGGAGAGGAGAAGAGAGGCAGGATGAAAAGGAACATAAGGATGGCGGCAGCGTTGCATGAGTAGCCATACCTTAACTTGATGTACTTGAGTTTGACAAACTGTACGAAGTTTGGGATGTCCTTGAAGTCCTTCTCCGCTGTTAGTCTCTCCTTATCCATAACTATGTTATTGCCAGCACTACCCTTTCTCTCTCCGTTTCTCTGATATTCGAGTTTCGGTGTTTCTTGGAGTTTCCGTGTGCGTTTCTGTTTATGCTTTGAGAGTCAAGAGGTAGGTTTGCATTTATTTATAAAGCAGAGTTGAGTTTGCCAGAAGCTGTCTACTCCGAGAAAATACAGATTTTTATTGCCATCAACTTTGTAAGTATAATTTCGCATAACAATTTAATACATTTAAGACTATTAGTTACTTGAATAATTTAAGTATTTGTTATTAGATTGATTTTTCAATAAAGCATACATAAAATATTAAAATTTCATTTTGAATTGTCTAATTAAATTTTAATGACTAATGACTTGTAAAACAATATTTATCATATGTTACTAAAAAATAGATGACATGTCTAAAAGTTAAGAGGTATACTAACCTATTTGGCACATGGTATTAGTTATCATTTCTTTACCAAGCTTTCACATAACAATAAGTCATTCTTTAAATAATAATTTTTTTTATAATTAAAGAATATTGATTCAAGTTTTTTGGCCTTGGACCGAACTTTAAAATAACTTTAGTCCAACCTATTTTACAAAATAGTTTTTTTAAATCAAGTTTATTTTTTTTGGTCAAGTAAGCATTTTAAATTATGATTAGATTTATATGTAAAAGACTAAGTTGAAAAGATAATTCTATAAAGGATTAAGTTGAGATAACATTGAAAAATCAAATTGAAAATATCTTATCTATAAGGGCTAAATTGAATGAGATTTTACATAAGTTGACAAACAAGAATATTTTTAATTTACTAGGTAAAAAGGTCACGTTACAAACATGACACAAACATTAAGTAAGCACAATAATGTTACATAAATAGTTTGACAAAATTATTATACTCATGTTTTATTCATACATCATTTTAACAGGATTCACCCACAAACATGAGAGTTGCTTTCACAGTTCTTTTTCTAAATTTAATATTGTGAGCGAGTTCCTCACAATTGTTTTCAATCATTTCAATTTTTATTTTATTATATAACCTTCTAAAATAAAAAAAAAATCAATTTAAGTCATTATATTTTAGCATTTTTCTTTTGGGAGATTTCAAAAGCATGCTAGCATTGCTTTTAAAATATCTTAGAGTTATAATTACAGTGTTTTTTTTTTTCCTTTTCCTCTTGGGATTGGGTTTTATCATGATTTCTAAAATATAATTTAAATTGATCAAAGAAGAAGACTAAAATATAATGTGTAAAATTGTTATTTAGGCAAAGTATTTTTTATATTTTTTATTATTATAAATATAAAGAAGGATTCACTACATAAATAGCTTCTACATAGTTTTGGGATGTGTACATGAATTGTATTCTATGCTTTATAGGTTTTTGTCTTAGTCAATTTCACATAAATACTTATAAAATTTTTAAGAACGTACATTATTAATTTTTATTTTTTTATCATTTTTATTATTAACTATTGATTACATTAATTATTAATTAATATAATATTCCATGCGCACGAAAAGATTCAAATTTCAAAGCCTTTAAATTTTAAGTCGATGTGTGATGTCAAAATGGATGATATACGGTTTCTCATTAAAGCCCAATCATCTTTTTTTTAGAAAAAAAAAAAAAAAGGAAAAGACAAATAAGCGAGGACAATGAGGAAAAAATATTAAATTACTACAATAGAAAATACAAAAGTCAAACATGAGTTGATTGGGGTGGGCGTGCTAGGACCACGCAGCTAAAAAAGTCGGCACGTGCGTGTTATTTTAGCGAGAGAAATTATGAAAGGAATTGAATTAGAGTTTACCTATTCACACACCACTAAAATCATAATTGTGGCATTTCATTTGTTGGCCAGAATTATTTCTACCTTATTCACCAACCTAACGAAATCTAGTTCAGTTCAGTACATATGCACATGGAATATGCAAACTGTCAACTAAAAAAATTGTCAAAAAAGAGTTCTAATTCTACTATAAAATTATTATTAATAATATTATTAAAAAGATAAGTTAATTTAAAAAGTACGAACTCAAAAAGAAATTTTAATTTGGTACCTGACATATAAGATATTTTTCATTTGATTCCTTTTAAAATTATTTCTTCAATTTAACCCCTCACTTATGTACATTTTTGCATTTGAAGAGGTAGGTTTGCGTTTATTTATATTGCAGAAAGCTGAACTACAATCGCAGAGAAATACAAATTTTATTGCCATCACACATGCAATTCGACTTTAAAAAATTCTCCTTTTTTTTTTCAAATAATTGCATTAGACGCTTTTTTTTTTTTTTTTGGTATTATGACCACATGTGTCACTTTACCTTAAAACTTTATAAGTTTAATTTCACATAACAATTTAACACATTTAAGACTATAAGTTACTTGAATAATTTAAGTATTAGTTGTTAAATTTATTTTTCAATAAAGCATATATATCATATTAAAATTTCATTTTCAAAAGCCTTATTAAATATTAATGACCAATGAATTGTAAAACAATAAATATAGTATATTATTAAAAAATTGACAACATGTCTAAAAGTTAAAAGATATTTTTATCTGTTTGGCACGTTGTGTAAAGCTTCATATGATAAGGCCTAATAATATAAGGCCATGTAAGGTAAGGCTTGATAGTATAAGTTTTTATAGGAATTTAATACTATATAGTATTAATAGTATAAGGCTTCATACGTGAGGGACTAAATTCAAAAGACAATCTTATGACAAACTAACTTGAGAAGGCAATTTTAGGAGTGATCAAATTAAATAAAATCTTATATGTGAGGGACCATAGTGAAAAAATTTCTATAAATTTGTATTTTTAAATTAACTTAATTTGAAGGATATTATTGAAAACAATGTTACTTGTAAAGGATAAGATAGTGAAATGTATATATATGAGGGACTAAATTGAGAAAGCAATTCTACGAGGGATTAAATCAAAAATATCTCATATGTGGGGGACCAAATTGAGAGAAATTTTTATAAGTTTGTATTTTTCAAATTAACTTATTTTTTAGGATGTTATTGATAATAATTTTATATATGAGGGATCATTTATATATATATATATATATGAGTAGACCAGACTATTAAATTAGGTTTTTTAAAATTAAGCCTGAATCTAAGCTCTAAAAAACATCGAGCCCTCTTGTAATAGGGTTTTTTCATTTACACTTTTATCCATATTTTTTTACCGAGGCCTATCGGAATAAATGAGTTTTTTTAAGTCATGATAAAGTCTATTGACTATTTAAAATTTGACAAAAATAACATAACTAGCTGTTATTATTACTTGTAAAATTAAACATTGAAAAGTTATAAATGTAAATAAGTTATTGTATTAGCATAAATCCTATAAAAAGTATTAGATTTCATTTCTTTACTAATTTTTCACATAACAATAAGTTTTTTTTTAAAGAATAATTTTTTTCATAATAAAATAATATTGATTCAAGTTTTTTGAGCATAGGCCGAACTTTAAAAGAGTTTGAGTCTAACCTATTTTACAAAACAATCTTTTTTAATAAGACTTTTTTTATTCAGGCTTTTTTTTTTTTTGGTTAGATAAACTTTTTAAGTTATGATCAAATTTATATGTGAGGAACTAAATTGAAATGATAATTCTATAAAGAATGAAATTGATATGATAATGAATGATCACATTGAAAGATATATTATCTATAATGAACTAAATTAAAAAATATTTTATATGTGACAAACCAAAATAATATTTTACTCACAAGGACATGAAATATTTTATTAATACCTTCAGGCTCAATTAGAATAAAAGAGGTCATATTTATAATACAATGCTTAATCATATTAAGTGTGGTTGATTAGAATTAAGCATATAATTTTGTATAATTCAATATGTGTATCCAAAGCATGATAAAGTAAACTTGCAATGTACAGGCTTATACAATCTAGCCTTCTATGACGTGTCAAAAAGGCTTTCACTGCTTCGTTGTTTTATAGAATATTAATACTGACAAAAGTATAACGAAGATACGAATACAGACAGCCAAACAAAGTATTTGTTAGTTGCGAAAAATTATAATAAAATTATTTATGAACACATCAATCAATTACCTCATGGACCATTTAAATGAGATTTTACATAAAATGACGTGCAAGAATATTTTTAATATAACTAGTTTAAAAAATCACATTACAAACATGGCACAAACCAGCAAAGTAACGTACAATAATGCCACAGAAATAGACAAACAAAATTATTATAGTCAAATGTTTTAATGATACATCATTTTAAAAGGGTTCGCCCACAAATATGGGAGTTGCTCTCACAATTCTTTTTATAAATATAATATTGTGAGCGAGTTTCTTACAATTATATATCGTAAGGCACAATAAATTGTTATATACGTGGTCTAATAAGTCACAAGACATTTTACGTACACCCATCATTTTAAATGAATTCACCCACAAACATGACGAGTGGCAGTGAAATTTTTTTAAGAAAACTAAATAATGGGTGAGTCCCTTGCAACTATATATCAGGGGCCTCACCGTCTTCGAAGGCAGCCCTAGTGTGTGTGTGTGTTTTAAAATATTAAAAATTAATTTATTAAAAAATTGTAAAAAAATTCAATTTGTGACATTTATGATAAGTGTTTTATTTACTTGAGTTACTTTACAATTTTAAAGTGTGAAACAAGTGTTGACATATTTAAAATTATAGCTCATAATAGTGATTAGAAATATTAAATATAATTTAGAGCTACCATCGCAATGCTTTGCTTTTCCTTTTCTCTTTTTATAATTGGTTTAGGTTTGAGAATTTAATTGATACTTTAAAATAGGGGTGAGGAGTATGAGACGTGTTCCAATCTCCAATTAAACAGCAGACTCTACATAAATTTAAAACTTTAGTGATTTTTATAAATTTTGATAGTCTAATTTGTCATATATATTTTTAGTTTATCAAAATAGGAGTGGGGAGTCTGAGCTCCTACCCTTTATTTTTATTTTCAATAGTTTAATTTTTAAGTAAAATAAAAACTTTTATATTAATCAAAATTTTATTTTCTTTTTTTGTTTTGTTTTTATTGTTTTTATCATTTCAATTTTATTTTATTATATAACCTTCTAATATAAAAAAAGATCAGATCAAGTTATTATATTTTTGTATTTTTCTTTTGGGAGATTTCAAAGGCATGCTAGCATTGTTTACGAAATATCAGAGTTGCAATTATAGTTTTTTTTTCCCTTCTCTTGTGATTGGGTTTTTACTCATGCTTAATAAAATATAATTGAAATTGATCAAAGAAGAAGACTAAAATAAAATGTGTGAAATTGATATTTAGGTTAACTTTTTTATATTTTAAATTATTATAAATATCAAGTAGGACTCATTACATAAATAGTTTCTACATAGTTTAGGGATGCTTACACTGATCGTATTTTATGCTTTTATAAGCTTCTTTCTTTGTCAATTTCACATAAACAGTTCCAAAATTTCTGAATACATGCATTATTAATTTCTATATTTTTATCATTTTAATTATTAATTATTAATTAGTTTAGGGATATGTTTTGTGCGTATTGGGAAGTCTGTCGCCCTCAAGCGTATAGATGATATGGAGGAATCAACATCAAAGAAATTTAAACTAAGTTTTAATTCTCTGTGATGATGAAACCTAGTTCTGAAGAGAAGGTGGCTCATGAATAGATGAAAGTGAAATGAATTTGAATGAGGAGCAGAAAGATATGTACATATCCAACTTGCATAAAAATTTTAATTAAGATTAAGTTATAAATCTACTATTTCTAATCCTTTTCTATTCGTATGCCAACGTGATCATATTTTGTAGTTTTGTAGAAAAGACTAGCTGTTAGGGCAAATTTGGGGTATTGAAAAAAAAAAAAATTCGACTTTACTTGAATTGATATGATCTTTCTTTTAGTTGCTGAATCTCTTTTTGATTGATCAATGTGTGATATTCCGATATGTGATTGGGAAGCTCGTTATACATTGGCTATTCATAAACCCATATTAAGATAGGTCACTGCTCACTTCTTATTACTGGAACTAGATACCTTATATATTCTATATACTAGCTATAGCCCTTTTGCCTGCCTTTGAGTATGCTATCAACAAATTCCAACATTATTACATGTTAGAAGTAATTATTCTATTACAATCTCCCAATTTTAATCTAACACTAATAAATTTTAACTAGACGTGATCATAAGTTTAAAAAATTCGTTTAATCCAAAAAAAATTAAAACATGTATTGTAAAATAGGTTGAACTTTGACTTTTTTTAAAGTTCAGACTTAAATCTAAAATGTTAAAATAATTTTTTTTAATAAAAAAATGTATGCTTTAAAAAAAACTTAATTAGATTATTAAAAAAATATTATATTGTAAGATTTAAGATATTAAAAATAAAAATTTAATAATTTTAAAGATGTAAAATACAAATTTATTAGTGACATTAATTCATTTCTACTACATGATAGTTATACATGAAAACATAAGTTAATGTGACATAATATATTAGTACAAAAATAATATCTAGTGCCCTTCATTCAAAGAATTAAAAAATTTACGACAATATAATAATTAATTTGTAATTATAATGTGTGTATATACAATCATATAAGTAATAATAATTATTAATCATATAATCATTCTAAAATAATAAATATTTGATAAATTTATTTATGACTTGAATAAATAAATAAAAATTTGAATAAAAAATTTCAATTAAAAAATAGCCTCAAACTTATTATTTTCTAACCAAAATTTGATCCGATATTTTTTAGCCCGGCCAATACTAAATCCTCTTGGAACATTAAAAATTGTCCACTCATTTCCTTTTTAATATAATATTGCATGTGCAAGATAAGATTCAAATTTCAATGCCTTTAAATTTTAAGTGGATGTGTGACGTCAAAATGGATGAGGTATGGTCTCTTCTTAAAGCACAATCATCTTTTTTTAAAAAATAAAAATTCTTCTAATATTTTGAGATCCAAAAGGATAAGACAAATAAGCGAGGACAATGAGTACATTGAACACCTTCATCATGGGAGAAAAAATATTAAATTAATATGACAGACAATACATAGGAAAATCGAACGTGAGTTAAACGTGAGTTGATTGAGGTGGGTGAGTTAGAACCACACGATTAGAGAAGTCAGCACGTGCGTGTCATTTTAGCGAGAGAAATCACGAGAGGCATTGAATTAGAGTTTACCTACTCACACATGTAATCATATTTCCCGCATTTAATTTGTTGGCCAGAATTATTCAAAAACATGATAATCAGTCCCAATATGTTTAAGTAATAATTAATTTAGTATATTAATTTTAATAAAATATTTTTAAAAAAGAGTAAAAATTATTAAAGAAATAATATTATTGAAATAGTATACCACATCATTTGTTTGTTACTTAAATGTACCAAAATCAATTAATATTTTTCGAATTATTTCTACCTTATCCACTAACCTAATTAAATCTAGTTCAGTTCAATATCTGTCAACTAAAAAAATGTCAAAAAAGAGTTCTAACTCTAATATAAAATTGTTATCAATGTTATTATTAAAAGATAAGTTAATTTATAAAATACAAACTCTAAAAAAGTTTCAATTTGTTTCCCACATATAAAATATTTTTAATTTGATACCTTATAAAATTATATTTTCAATTTAGTCCATCACGTATATTTGTTTTTGCATTTGATTCCTCACAAACAACATTGTTATCAATAATATCATAAAAATTAAGTTAGTTTAAAATTACAAGCTCATAGAAAATTTTCTTAACATGGTCCCACACATATACGATTTTATTTAATTTGATCCCTCCTATAATTGTTTTCCTAATTTAGTCTTTAGTCCATCATAGGATTGTTTTATTAATTTATTCTCTCACATGTATACATTTCTTTATTTGATCCCTCACATATAAAATTGTTATCAATACTATCCTCAAAGAACAAGTTAATTTAATAATAAGAATTCAGATAATTTTTTAAATTTGATCCCCCATATATAAAATATTTTTTATTTAATTCCTCATAAAATTATCTTCTCAATTTAGTCCCAATCTGATCATATAAATGTACATAAGCTGTGCATGCAGTTGGTTAGGGACAGTTTGGAAATTATCTTTCACCGTTAATGCCATCGGCATCAATGTTGTGCTTAGGTTGTATAACTTGGGGGCTGTTTTTGCCCGTTAATTTGATTATACTTATAAGATTGAAGAAAACTGGGTGAAAAAGATTATTTTGCTAGATGCATTTCGAATAAAAAGGTTTTCATTTTTTTATCGAAAAAACAAAATAAGTTATTCAACACTCTCTAGAAGGATATAATCTTTCAAAGTAAACTCATTTGATCCAAGGATCCTTCAGAATAAAAATTTTAAATTTATGATTCTTAATTATAATTTTAAACATCTATCAATTATACAACCTTTTGATTTAGCTTGTTCGAAATGAAGGTACTCATCAATGAATACTTATGTTAGGGAGATATATACTAAAGATCTTCAAAAAGTTAAATCCTGGGTCACTTGAACTGATAACTCATGACTTGACAACAACTTTGACTTTCTATTTAAGTCAAGCTTTAAAGCATTGATATTTTGGTCAAAAGGAAAGCATAGTGAAATGGCCCATAAGCTGATTCTCTGGCAGTAATATACTATCTTCATACCCGTTTTTAAAATTTGTCAATCAATATGGTTTTCCATCGTACCTCACCCCATTTGCTTTAAAGACACTGTTTCTTTAGATCGTTTTCTAGATGTTTTGCAAAAGTGAAAAGATGGAAATGATACATTAATAATTTTCATAAACTTATGTACAGATACTTGTACTGTTGTACATTCATCAATCAGACGGACAACCAAAACTCTTCTCTAGTCTCTTGGGCAATAATCTATCCGCAAAAGGTGGCACACTGGATTAAGCTAATAGAATTCTAGAAACGTTCAAATGTCCAATATGAATGGAAAAATATAACCCAATTTTGTGGGATATACTGTTTCTCCTCCCAAGCACCAAATCAGACAATCCAATCCAACCACCATATGCCCCAGCTTTGGCCAAGTGCCCATGCCTTCAGTGAACTACAACAAGTGCATACGCTAACTAGCTGCAATACAAATAAAGGAGAATTAAGATGAAGAAATGAACTCAATAGTCAAAATGACTGCTCTCACTACAGCATATGTGGACATAGAGCAAAGGATTCATCACAGGCCAGGCTTGGCTTAAGCAGAGATGGGTTTTTTGGGAACCAAGAAAAAAACCTCAAACCGAGCCGAAAATTTGAGGCCTAAATTCTTTTTTTTTTTTTCTGTTGACAAACCTAGCCTGTGATCAGGTCTAGAAGTAAAGTGCACCACATATGAGACTATAAGGGATGGTCAATTGTAAGGGATTTTGGTAATTTGAAGGTGGTCTTCACTTCAATTCAATCCTCTGTGCCATAAAGTACCCGAGAAAAGAAAAATTGGGTCAATATATGCTCTTTATAGTGCAAAGAGTTTGGGGAAGAAGGTACCTTGATCGTTCAAGTTTTTCTTCAGTTTTTCCTTCATTGGGCCACACTACGTCTTGCAATCCTGACGAGAAGTTTTTGTAGAACTGCATATAAATAAAGAATAGGGTGGTATGTCAATCAACAGAAAAACACAGATCTTGAAATATATGTCTTCGTTCTTTCCAGTTGATATATACGGGAAAAGAGGCAAAAGGAAAGTACGTGAAAAAAGGATTCTACCAAAGAACTTGAAAAGAACATCCAAGTTTAGCAGTAGTAGTAGTCAGAGACCCATATGAGTTAAATCTGGGCTGCAGATATTCTAATATGAATAATAGTAGGTTTCTTTTCTTGTTTGTCAGAAACTAAACTAAAATTTAGAATGAACTTTCACAATTTACATGCCTTGTGAAACTCCAGTGTGTCACCCCCGGTCTTCCGCAGCTCCACCATGTGCAACGAGGGAGCCACTTCGAAAACCTGAAGCCAAAGGCAACAAATCATACCATTCATCTCAAGTGAGAACCAAATAAACTGGAAGAGACTAACGAACACATATTACATCATTTATTTTTGGTATTATGATTTGGGGTGTTCTTTGGCTTTGCCTGAAACTAAATCCCGTTACGAGGTTAGACAGTTTTAGTGTTCAACTAATTAGTAGACTCCAATTGACATGTCTGATATTTATGTGCCACATCCCATTTTAGATATTTTTTCAACTGTCAAGCTACTATGAGGTAAGAATATACATTTTTTAGTGCATGATTGACAAACTACTACTATGAGTGCATGATTTTAGTGTGCCTTCTATGCAATGCGACTTCAATCACTGTCAAGGTTTTGATGTTTTCTGTTATATTACACAAATTTATGTCACCGATACTAATAAGCAAAATTCAAAAGCTCACATTCATAAGTCAGGTCAAGTACAAAAGACCAGGAATTTGAAATTTAGAAGTCTATCTGAGCAATTAGATTGATTGGTAAAAATATTAGAACCTTTTGTTGCCTTGTGACTAGTACATAGAAAAAATGCTTATACTCTTCAAGGAATGATTCTGTACCTCAGTAGCCACAGAGAGGTGGCCCTTCCTTCCACTCTTGTCACCTTTAAGCTTCATCTGCAAGATTTAAATCTACATAAGTTTGAGTACCCTACAGCACAAATAGTTTTTTCCCTTCTTGACTAAAGTTCCTCACATTTGAAAAAAGCTTGTTGCAAATAGTCACATTTGAAAAAAGCTCGTTGCAAATAGTTAATGTGCATAGCTGAAGCAACAAGATAAATTATTACCTTGTAGTCTTTCTTGTGAACATTAAATCCCAGTGGCTTGGCAGCTTCCTCAATTTTAGACATAATTTCATGTGCAGGGCGCTGTGAAGTAAATCGGGTTTCTCGCTTCACAAGGCCCTATTGTGTTGATTTTAAAGAAAACAGAAAAACAATCTTCATTAATCAGAAAGAACAAATACATCTCATCATCAACATCTTGTTATGCAACTTTCCCAAGGAATTAACAGCTAGAATGAAGATACATAACCAAAATTTGATAGAAAAATCTCCGTAGTTCAAAACTTATGACTAGGTTGATAAGTCAAATTTTATGTGTGACTTGTAATTTGAACATATCTATAAATTGCTTAAAATGATCAAGGCACAGTCTAGTTTTCACTCACCCTTTCCTTCTCAAACAAACTGTCAAGATTGAAACTCTGTGACATAGAAATGAGCTCAAACGCATTCATGGAGACAGGTTTTTCTTTCCTTTCTGTCACAAGATTTTCCTACGAGAAAAGTAAATGTATAATTATGCATTGAGAAGAGCTTCAGGATACACTTTTGTATTTTGCAAATTATACTCTTTCTTTTTTCTTTACATAAGGATACCAGGGGAACAAATCAAAATACGTCAACTTCCAAATCAAAAATATTTTAAAAGCAGGATTCCTCTGGTTGCACTATACTGAGTTATTTGTAGAAAAACATCCAAGAAAACATTGGATTGAAGAAGTTCAACAGAAATTGCTAAAACCCAAATACCTTAGAATCATTGAACGCTGCAGCTACATCATCTACATTTATACCCTCCTCCTCTTCAAAAGATGCAGGCTTGTATCCTTTCTTGAACCATTCATCTTCTAAAAGTTCAGGCATTTTTATCCTCTGCAAAAAGCAAGGTAATGTTTTAAAAGAAAAATTCATGCTTCCAGCTGGGTTTTTTTGAACCACATAAAGGTAAATAAGAGGATTAGAAGTGGACTAAAGGGACAGAATCAGACATATGAGAAAGTAAGGACTTCATTAAAGTAGGAAAAAGAATTAATGAAAGAGCTAGAAAGACTTCAGAACTCACTGTAGTAGCGTTTGGATCAAGAATTCTCTTCAGCAGTTTCTTTGCATCTGGCGTAAACCATGATGGGCATGAGAATTCAGCCTTGCCAATCTAAAATGTACTGGAGTTATTTACTTTCCTTTCCATAGTGGCAAACAACTTTTCTTTCAGTGTTGATTCTCAAGAATCATAATCTGAAACTACTTACTTTCCTATACAAAGCCATATAATTCGGCTCATCAAAAGGCAAGTACCCAGCCATCAGAACGAAGAGAATGACCCCACAGGACCAGATATCAGATGCTGAACCATCATAACCTTTAGCATTAATTACCTGATGCAGATGGCGCATGAGATAACACTCACAACAGTTAAAGGGACTAATGTAGCCTTTCATCACATAAACAAAGGCATAATCTAGGTACCTCAGGAGCAACATAATTTGGGGTTCCACAAGCAGTGCGTAGTAATGCATCATCCTACGTGATAAAAAAATCTGAATAAGAGTCTTCCTTTTACTCAACCTAAAAAAACTTCAAATTCCATTAAGTAATTAGCACCCTTTCACCATTAAAATTAAGGTTGAGTCCTAAGTTAAAGTAAACACCAAGGCAACCAGCTATGGAACAGCTCACTTAACATCAAAAGCTAAAAGAGTTAAAAAAATAACATCTCAAAATAGTCCAGTCTGCCTTCAAATTATTTGAGGATAGCGAAATGAGACTCATAACTATTTATTTATTTATTTTTTTGGCCACAACGACTCATAACTATGTCAAGTAAATTAGCAGTAGTTTATGCTGGTAGGCCCATGAATTAATAAGTGGCATGCTGTATATTTTGGGAGAAACTAGCCCTCATCAATAGGTTGCCAGATACCCAAGGAATAATAAAACAAGAAAGAATTGTCATAGTATCAGTAACAGCTAACACAGGATGTTTATAACACCTTCAAGCAAGTGCGCTTAATCAGAAAATCAAAGAAAGAAGCATATTCCAATCATGTAGCAGATAAATACTTACTTGCTGTGAGTATGTACTCAATCCAAAATCTGAAACTTTAAGAACACCATTTGAGTCTAGAAGAAGATTCTCAGGCTGTTAAGTACATTGAAGATGAGTCTGATTTTTTACTTTACTAGAAACATACGGAATAAAAGTTAATTATTACTTAAGGAAGTTTACAGACCTTCAAATCTCTGTGAAAAACGCCCCTACTATGACAGTAATCAACAGCATTAATAAGTTGTTGGAAATATTGCCTTGCTTCGTTCTCCTCAAGTCTCCCATCGTTAGCCTAGAAATCAAAGAGGTAACAAATCAGATCTTTTGCTGCAGATATATGCTAGATCATCTGCACAAGACGTCAGGTTGTCAATGTACTCAAAAGAAAGAACAAGCATATTCCAACGTCCCCTCCCTCTAAAGGAAAAGGCAAAAGAAGGAAAGGAAAATAGTATCAAAGAGAAAAACTATAATAATTATTTAGAAAGAGTAACTTACTATTTTGTCAAATAGTTCTCCCCCATCAACAAACTCCAGGACAATGTAAATCTTTGTTTTACTTGCCATCACCTATACTTAAACAGAGGACATATATTGAGTTAGAAATGCTAAACGATTTGCATTTGTAGAGTAGGAAATGAAATTTTCATGCACCATTTCAACCGAAGAATGTGGTTTTCACTATTTGTAATCGTACATTATACCATAAACCTATACTAAAATGAAGATGTGATTATGCATAGCCCTGAGATAAAACTTTCTGTACAAAAAGGAGTAAGAGACCTTGCATTTGCAAGTCTCAAAAATTAAGGGGAGAAAAAAGGGTTTGAATAAATTTGACATTCCAAATTCACTATTACCCAACATATTGATATCACCACGGAGCAGCAGAGTTCACATTGTACACACGCACACAAAAGTATGTTTACTTTGGCATCAGTGCTATCTCCACCATATTACTAAATTCGTGTCTTTCATGAGTTAGCTTAACTCTAAAATGCTTGTAAACCACAAATGACCTTCAAAATAGCTTTTGGGTATTTATGAACCTTTTCATATGTCAAAAGCAGATAAGAAAGAAGCATTATCCTAGCATTTAGGCACTTCGAATATGATTAGTACATTAATACGGGTAATGCTATGACAACTCTACTAGTAATAATATGACAGAAATTATCAACTTTCTCAAAGAAAGCACTTTCTATAGTAATGTTGTTGAATAAAATTAAGAATTGACAAAACGCATGATACCCTAAAATAAGAAAACACTTTCTCTGTTTCAAGTAAAAGGAAAAAGAAAAATCTGAAACATGCATGGTACCTCAAATATTTTAATAACATTCGGATGTTTGATCAGCTTCATCGCTGAAATTTCTCTCTTCAGCTGCCAAGAATAAAGAACAAGTTTCATTATTTTTGAGCACTTCCATAACCAAATAAAAAATAAAAAGATATCATGCACAGGTTCTACGTACACAAAAAGATACAGGGCAAATCAACAGACAAAGTCACCACATACAAGCTCTTCAAAACACACACAAAAATTACAAGTCAAAATCCCGAGAAATTTGAGTCAACACTCATCTGGAGCATTATTAATACCGCAATACGCACTAAAACCCATGTGGGGTCATCAGGAAACAACCTTAAACGAAACGAAAGGAGTCAAGGAGACAAATTGATTCATGACGACGCTTCAATTCTAAATACTGCATGCAGCTACCTGTTCCATCATCTTGTGTCGAAGAACATGGTTACGGTCGAGGATTTTGATGGCGACGCTTTGCCCTGTCTCAACGTTTCTCGCAAACTTGACCTTCGCGAAGCTACCCTCGCCAATGGTTTTTCCTAGCTCGTATTTTCCCACCCGGGTCCGAGGTTTTGCTGCCTTCATGCTCATTTTTGCTTTCAAGTTCTGAATTTTCTTTTTTCAAGTGAGTTTGAATGTTCGTGAAAGCAATGGAGCTGATACGAAATGAGGCTCGAGATTGAAGATTTAGAATTTTGGTAAACGGGAAAACGAAAATCTGTGTGGAGTGGAGGAAGGAGGAGAGAAAGATGAATGGATGAAGAAGAGACCAAGTGCGTGTCTGATCCGTGTGGGGTCAGGAGGATGACGCGGGTCCCACTATCTATTCTGCCATTGTTCCGGTTGTGCAAGATACGTACAAGAAATGCCCAATTTTGTGTTCTGTAATTATTATGAATTTTCCATTGAACTAATATTGTCTTCCCGAAAAAGCCCTTTTGCCATATTTGAATGTTCAACTTACTTTCTTTGACTTGATGTGTTTGAGCCTGGATTAAAGTGCAATTTTACTCTACCAAGTAGCAGAAAATATCTAAATTATTCCATGTTTTGTTACATTTGGCCAGATTAATAAAAATTAAATGAATAAAATGACTTCATCTTTCTAGACTTGTTTGTTAACCAAAATTGTTGATTTGGTTTGATTAGTCAAGGATATCTAGACTATATTCAATTTAAAATTTTTTTCCTTAAATAAGTTTAAAAGTGCACTTATTCATATTAATTTGGTGTATTTATAATTTTATTTTAATTTTTTTTTTCAAACATTCCGTATTTCAATTAATGAATAAAGATATTTCTTTTACTATCAATTGAACTCATCAGGTAGGAGAATATAAGAAGAATGGAGATGCAGAAAGTTGCTGTTGTTGTTATTATTATTATTAAAATCAGTAAAATTCAAAAAATAATTAAAACATGAGTTATAATATTCTTAAATTTTATTTTATTGTGATACTATTGGGATGAAAAGTTATGGCATCTTTGTAATTGAATATTGTTTGTTTTCACTCCCTTAATCAATTTATATAGCATCTAGAAGGAAGTGCTTGATAAAGATGGCTGCTCAAAGCCTTGAGTGAGAAATGGCTTTAGAGATTTTTCCATATAAATTCATTTTTGAATATTAAATTACTAAAATGAAGTTTTTATAAAATTTTATTTATCATAAAATAATCATTTCAATTTAATTCTTCACATATAAGATAATTTTCAATTTAGTCTCTCATAAAATTACTTTCTTAATTTAATTTCCCACAAATAAATATTTCTCAATTTGAAATTAACAAATGTAATGCCATATAATATATTATTTTGATAAGTTATTACTTTAGTCACCATTATATAAAATGTGAATTGAATGTTACTAAATTGATAAAAAGACGTCCTAGATAACATTTATATTTATGAAATGTTAAATTCAGAAATACCTTTTATGTAAAAGGTGGATGAAAAATATGTCATATATGAAAGAATAAATTAAAAAAATAATTTTATTTAAAAAAAAAAAACCCATTGGTGGGACCAAAACAGGATTTTGGTCAATTTTAAATTATGAACAGACTATTGGAGGGTAGTTATGTAATTAAGAGAGTCGATAAATGTTATAATCAGTGACAGCAGACAATGATATGGAGAAGATCCCCTCCAGTACCAGTAATATTGGAGGCGAGTGTTACTCTCCCCAACTTTTGTATAAAATATATTTTAAAAAATAAAAAATAATTTTTTTATAAATAAATAAATATTTATATTTTAAATTTATTTTATAAAAAATAATATATAGTTAAAAAATAAAAAAATTAAATTATTTTTAATTTCTCATATTTTATTTTGTATATTTTAAAGTTTATTTTTTTAACTAAATATTATTATATATAAAAAAATAATTTAAAATATTAAAAAATATATTTTTTATAAAAATAATTATTTTTAAATTTTTTAAAATATATTTTATATAAAAATTAAAAGCCATTGAATTTAGATTGAATGACCCTTATTCATTAATGTAGAAAACAATTCCCTCCAATTACTAGAGGGATCCGCGCACATGATATGGAGGTGCATGTAATGAAGGCCTTAGCATCATTAAATCCTCAATTATTGTTGGCCTTTGCATGATTAAATCTTCAATTATTGTTCGGTTTTAGAAGAGTCAGAGTATATAATACTAAAATTTGGATCACATACTATTACAATAAATATCGTATAAATAAAATATATAAAAAATAACTATATACAATCATTTTTTATATACAATTATAACAGCAGAAGATGCTCGTGGTATTGTGCCTTCCCAATTATTGGGTGAGGGACGACGGCGTGCACTGCACGTGCCATATTCAGGGGTTTTCTAAATGAATTTTGACACGTCCTCTTGCCTCAACGAGATTTTTGTGTTCGCATGGGCCCAACCTTATCTTACAATTCCTTTATATGAAAGATAAATATTATTAACGAATATGTCAGTTTATTTTGTATTGGCCAAAAAAGAGTGTCAGTTTATTTTGTGAATTCTATTTATATTAAAAATCAAATACTTTTTTGAAAACGTGAGATCAATGAAAATAGTTAGAAATTGCATGTTATTGAATATTACTTCATAGTTTAAATACACAAATAATCAATAAATCAAACAACTAGGTGTTTTCTCATAATAAAATGTCTACTCATCAGATAGTTTTATATTTATTATTATTAGATCAAGACATTTTAAAATTAGATTTATATTTATAAATAAATAAATATATATATACATATGCGTGTATTTTATAAAAACTTAAAGTATAATTATTTTTATTATACATAAAAAAATTTCGGCTACTAGAAGAATAAAAAAATATTTTTTAAACAAAAAACGAAAAGTAGTGAAAAATTAAAATTATTAAATGACTAACCAATATCGTATTTTTTATTATTGAAACTGTGTAAATTATTAAATAATAAAATATCAAGTATATATTATTTAGAACTAAAAATTTAACCTAGTTTACTCTATAATCTACTTAGAAATAAATATTTCTATATTTTATTATGTGATTCTATCCCCAAATAAAGTCATTGTCTTTTATTCTCCAAACAAATGATAAGTTTGATCAGAGTTTAATATATTTTTGATAAATTATTATTGTCATTGACTTTTAATTTAATTAATTGTCGTAGTTCTTTAAGTTAAATTTTGGGATACAATTATTTTAAAGAAAAGGTTGTGTAAGTGGTTCTACTTCAAATGTAATTTCACATTAATCTTGTGAAAAAGAATATTCGAGGTTTAAAGTCATATGGATAATGTTCAGAGCGGGGTCCGAGAAAAATCAACAAGCCTCATACTAATATATCTAAACTGGATTTTTAAAAATTAGATTTGAATTTAGACTAGAAAAAGGTCTAAACCTTTATTTTAATTTATATTTTTTTGGCCAGGTCAATTAAGATTTTTTAAGTTATAGTCAAATCAATTTGTTACTTATTTAATACATGAGATAAATAACATAAATAATAATAATTATTATTATATGTAAGATTATATATAAAAAAATTATAAATACAAATGAGTTGTTATATTGGTATAAATCTTTTAAATAAGATATATTAGTTTTTATTTTTTTACTAAATATCATATTACACTAAATTTTTTTTAAATAATAAATTTTTACTTATTAAAAAAGTATTTATTTAGACTTTCAAGCTTGAGTTAAGCTTTTATAAAAACCAAAGTCCAACCCATTTTATAAATCAAATTTTTTTATTTGAACTTTTTTTATTCAAATTTTATTTTTTTTTAAGCTAAACTTATCGAGTTGGGTGACCTTTTCAAGTTTACCTACTCGACTAGTGGGCTCTTTACAAGTGGGTTACTCAACTAGACTTTAGTTGATTGGATTTGATAATGGAGTCACATGTGCTTAGAAAAAGTAATAAAAATATATGGTCCATATTTTTTTTTAATATTTTTCTCTAAATATGGACTACATTTGAATACGAATGATCCACACTCAAATCTTTCATCAAATATAGAATAGAGAAAAAAAAAATTTCTATTTAGTGAATAGCATAGTAAGATGGGCAAGTATCAACTCTATAATTAATTGGTAGTTCATTCATTAAACTTGGAAAAAAAATCTCTATCTTTTTATACTATAAAAGCTTCCCCTATTCTAATGCATGCTTCTATTTGCAATAGGTAGATATTTGATCAAGAATGTAATGACCCAAGTAATTAGGATTAATAACTCAACTGATGGTATATTATTTTGTTATGTGAATCAGTATAATGAGATTGAGGCTGGCTCAGTGGTCAGGCTCTAGGCTGCATTCCACCTCCCTTGTTTTTTTTTTTCTGAAGCTGCCACGTATCCCCTCCTACAGTGAAAGGACGAAAATGCCCCTCAGAGCTTTTTTTTTTTTCTTCTCCCTTTCTCCTTCTCCCAGCCAAGGTGCAGGAAGGAGATTTGCGAGCTGTGCAGACCGGTGAAGTAGCAGGGACGGTGCCTTAGCCTTGCCGGAGCTGAGTTGCCTCCCTCTGAAGGTTGTCGGCCCCTCAACGGTCAGTAACCGTCTCATCGCTGGCAGAAAACGTCCCATTTTTCCGTTGGACCCGCGAGGAGATGTGAGCTGAAACGGAGCTCCAGCGACTCTTGTTCCTCCTCGAGTTGGGTGGGTTCTGTTTCCCACCTTCTTGCCAGCATATTCTGCCTGCCGTCGGGTTCTGTTGGCCGCCGTTGAAGCTGTTTTTCCGGCGGGATCCAAGGAGCTCGAGCAGTGAAGATTTTGGACGAATTGGTGCGTTTTTACTGGTTTTCTCTTGAGATTGAGCTTAGAAGTAGCATTTTCGGCCCATAAACAACGAATTTAAGCTCTAAAACCATGGATTTTGGTTGTTTGTAAAGAGGAATGGCTGATAGGGACCAAAATAAAAATTTTTGAAACTTTTGGGTTCTTGAGAAAATGGAAAACTGTTGACTTGTAATAGGTTCATATTAACTCTAGATTAACACTTTTAAGTTGCTGGGCATGAGAACTAGGAATTTGTCTTGAATTGCATTAGAATGGAGGCTAGGGTTTGAAACAGGGACCAAAATGAAAAATCTGGAAAAATATGTGGGGCAAAAGTGTAAAGTTACCACACGTTAGGGAATGATAGATATAGAATTAAAGAGAGGGGGGGTAGGTCCTAACTTGGGATAATGAACCGAAAAATGATTAATTCTTGCGTGAACGTTGGTGCAGGTGAATCGTAAGAGCGATTTAGGCACCCTAGGAGGGCAACGTACTACTCGTGACAACCGGTGTCTAGGTGCGCAGATAGCACCCCCAAAACTCTTATTATACCTAGGTTGTTCTTGCTTCAATTGTTTTCTAAATACAATCAATTTCTTTGTGATTATGCCTCACCGGATTAGGGGTTAGAAGTAAGGGACCTTCTGTATACATTGAATGACCTTAACTGCAGTATTGGACTTGTGACATGTTTAAGGGTGATCACTAGATAGTTATGATCAGAAGCACTGATAATTTTCCGCATATTTCCATCTTTGTATGCATGTTTGACTTAAATCCTTGATTGTTGGGAGGATGACGAATGATAAACCTTCGCGAGATACGACTCGCGCCTGTTGGTTAGTTACCCTCGAGGATTGTATATCCTCGCCTGTTGGTTAGTTACCCTCGAGGATTGTGTATCCTCGCCTGTTGGTTAGTTGCCCTCGAGGATTGTGTATCCTAGCCTGTTGGTTAGTTATCTCGAGGATTGTGTATCCTCGCTTGTTGATTAGATGCCCACGAGGGTTGTGTACCCTCGCCTGTTAGTTCTTAGCAGTCTTTTCCCCTGAATGATTTTTATAAGTTGATTGTTACCTGTGAATGGCTTCTTGACTTAATATTTCAGAAAAGTGGGTTAATTAGCTCAACCGTTAAATTGCAAGCAAAAGGATTTAAAACACTGTTGTATTGTATTCAATTCCTGATTATGTTAAATTTACGTTTATATATATGAAATTGTTTATTGACTTGGGGTGCTATCTGCCAAAAAATTTTTGGTCCCAGATAGAGAAATAGACGACCCTCTGGAGTCGGCGGAGCACTGACAGGAGAGCTGTGTTGAGCCGCTTGGGTTGGGTGCAAGGCGTGCCCTTTTGTTTAGATTATGATGTTGGCATTTCTTTTGGATGTGTATATTTAAATTGGTAGCCAGTATTGTATATGGGGATTATTTTGTGATCACAGCTGAACCCGCCACATTTTTATCGTACGTTGTAAATTATTAGACTGGGCTGGTGGGAGCGGAGCTCCCCTATTTATGTATTGCCTTGCAGGATCTTGTAGAAATTTCGGGACGTCTTATTTACGAGGGAGGTGCTGCCGAAATTTCTACAAGTTTCCTCATTTTGTATTGAAATTCTCATCTTATGTATTAAGGCAAACAGTATTCATGGGGGTTGGATCGGTATGATAGTGATTGTCCCCCTAGGGTTAGGCTTGCAGGTCAGGGGAATTTAATCGTGATCTGTGTCAGTCTCACTCTGGGAATTTTGGGGTGTGACAAAGAAGATTATATAGTTTACCTAGATTAATTTATAGATAATTATAATTACTAATAAATTAAAAACTCGATTGACATATGACAACACATATGAAACTGATAATTTATTTTTAAAAAAAAAATTTGTTGTAATGTGGGGAGTTGCAATTTTATGATCTCAATATCCGTTTCCACGATTTTGCAAGGAAATTAACATTTTAAAATAAAATTACAGAGAAAATTATACATTTTCTTTGAGGGTAAATTTTGTGAAAATTATTATGCTTTGTATATCAAATTTGAAAAATATTATGTTTATATTGAATTTAAAATTTTGACAGGCCGAAGGAAGAATTTTTACTATTGATGTGTAGAAAATAAGATATTATATAAGAAAATTAAGAATTTAAGTTAATTCTGAAAAGATTTCATTAAGAAATAGAAGAATGAAATAATTTTAAACCTCCAACTAGCTAAAGTGATTTTTTTTAAAAATATTTTAGTTGCATAAGCTTTGCTAAGTGATTGAACTGAACTTAAAAACAAAAAAAAAAAAAAACAAAAGTGGTAATACAAAATTGTCTATGCTTCAAGCTACGTTGAGATGTTCGCACTTGCTCATAATTTATATTTTATCATTTTACGCATAACATGACTTAAATAAACAGGAAAATAATGTTAAAAGTATTTTGAAACAAAGAATACTGACAAAAACCCTATTTTAGCCCCCACTCATTCTCTCATTTCTATTATAGTCCCCTATTACTTCAAAATTTCAAAATGGTCCCACAGTGAACTAATCTTTTCCCATTTTGGTCCTTCCCATCATCTTACTATTATTAAAGACTTGACATGGCTTGATAATTACTAAGTGGTCCCTTAACTTGGATTCTAACTATGCCAAATCATATTTGACACGAAAATTTCACGCAAAGTCATACTTTTTCTTCTTCCCCTTATCGCTGATTTCGATTCCTCGATCTCCTGAAGTTTCCAGAAGCATGATTTCTAGGGTGTTTTACGTTGCTTGAATAGGGGTCATGTCCAACTTCCCCGATGGTTAATTCCTCGCTCTGGCAAAGATTTCTGACAACCCCAAACTCACACCCCTCTGATTAAACTTTGACTTCACACCTGATGACAATAGAGGCTCCTTGACCTTCTTCATAATCTGTTTCGCTTCCATGAACTTCACAGGCACAATTTTTCCACGCTTTTCAATTTCACGATTTGTTCAGCCTTTCTGAGTTGAAGCATCTCCAATCTACATAACAAGTGTTTAATCTCATTCTTAATCTTTCTCTCATCTTCTTGTTCACACACCTTCTAACAGTACACCTAAAAAAAAGAGGTGAATAGGTGCTCTAAAAATTTTTGCGAAAAATCTGTTTTAACGAATATAGTTAACTGAAAAATTTATAATCGACTATAATTCAAAATAAACAGTTAATAAAGATAAAATGTTGTCGACTAAATTTTTCAGTAAAACGTTCGTTCTATCAGATGAAAAGAGAGTTAACTGAAAATATCTTTAGTCAACTATAATTTGCAATGAATAGTTAACTGTAATAAAATAAAGTTGACTGAAACTTTCAGCAGTGGGTTCGCTCTGTTAGAAAGAACGGCAGTTAACTATAAATATTTCAATGAACTATGTTACTTGAAGGGAAAAGATGAATGGAGAAAACAGTTAACTATAAAATTAGAAATTGACTGAAAAATAAATTAAAAGCCAATGTTCATGGAAAGAGAATCAAACATGATAGTTTATTCCTAGTTTGGCTAACCACAATGCCTTTTTGTAATCCCCTTGACTTCCTAAAGGGATTTTCTACTAAGAATAGTTTTCTTACAACTTCTCACAAAGTTTTCACGTGCTAACTCTAAACATAAGGTTTTCTAGCTTAACCTCAAACTCTAAACCAACCCTCTTCTCCACTGAGACAAAGGCACAACATCAGTAGCAAAAGAAAATGAGTTTTATGAACCCTTACAAATTGGGTTTTCTCTAATAGCTCTCAAATATGCTCTAAAAAGCAAATAAATTATAAAATAAGCTCTAACATGAAAAACTTTTAAATATTACAGAATGATTTTTCTCTTCAGCTCTTTTTTGTTCTCTTTCTTGTCAATCGAAGGCAATAGCTTAGACATATTTATAGCTTTCTAGAAAATAGTCGTTGGAGAGCATTTAATGTCACAGATCTTCATAATGAGAGAGATATTCGAGTTGCTCCTTCTTTGACAACCATAAGGTGCAGATTTTGGGCTCCAATGGCGCAGTTGTTCTGGGTTTGTTGAGGGCACCATTAATGGCCGCTTATATCGGTAGCTCCAGGTAAAATAGAGGGCGTAGAAAGCATGTGGCAGTGAGTGTCAAAGAAGTGCTGAGATTTGTCTCTACAAGGCAACTTTTCTTATTGTGTTGGAGAGATAAGCTTTATGAGTTGTCTTCCACTCTCTTGTGCTGATATGGGACTAAGATTTAAATTGTCCAGACTTGCTAATTTCTTTGATATGGGTTAGGCTTTGTTTTTAGCATTTGGTTTGTCATTAATCAAATATAGGTTTAGGCCATTTACTTTTAGGCCAACATTCTCCCCCCTTTTAATGATGACAAAATCAAATGAAGAAACTACAAAAGCTCCCCCTGAAATTGAGAATCTCTACAGAACAAGGAATATAACAGCTAGCACACAGGATAATGTCACAATAATAATAGTATTGGTTATTCAAGAATCATCACAATAACATTCATTCAATATTAATAATATTACAGTAATATTTCAGTATCATCTATCAAAGTTAATCAAGGTCAATATATCAATACAAAGTACTGTCAGAGTAATAAAAGTAATATATAGTCCCAAAAAGATAGTTAACTGAAAATAAATGAAAGGAAATTAAAGTTAACTGAAGTTTTTTTCTCCCTTTTTTTTGTCATCACTTAAAAGGGGAGTGAGTAAAAACAAGGGTCATCACAAGCTATATGTCAACAAAGAGAGAGAAATCTAGGTTAGCGACACCTTAAAGTCTGAAAAAGCTGCTAAAGACCCACATTAGATTGAAGTATAGTTTTCTGAAGGTCCTGAAAGCGCTGAGTCAACTATACTTCATATTGTTGTAGAGCAGCCTTGGCATTTTGAAGGTCAATATTGATAGTTTCTTGTCTCTGATTGTATGTATTTAGCTACCTGCGAATGATGAAAAGCTCGGATTAAACCTCACTCAATTGGATGCGCATGGAATCCATAAGGGTGAGCATCTAAGTCTGGTTGTTAAGTAGGGTGTTGAGTATCTAAAGTGGGTTAGGATGAAAGCTGCCCACTGTTTATGATGGTTCTGTTTAAGGTGTAAAGGAAGATAGAGGAACAAAGGCATCAAGAAGATCAGAAGGAGTAGGAGCAGGTTGAGTTGGAGGGTTGTCAAGATCAACCATTTTTATCCACCTTTCATTCATAAATTTGTGTTTCATTAATTTGAAGGATAAAGCATCATAGGTGGCTGTAATCCATTTGTAGGGGTGTTGATCCAAAACAACTCCTTGATCTTTAAACAGGCAAGTAAGAAGCATGTCATAGGGTATACTGGAGGATGGATCCAGGTGAGTGCTGCTTTCCAACATATATTGGAGGATCCAATGATAAAGGTTTATAGGTTCCTGAGCATGTAGACAAAATAGTAATAACATTTCCTTTTTACTTAAAACTTCTAAGGACCTAATCCTGGGAAAAACACATATAACTATCATGTGAGCTTGGACTCTGTCCTTAAAAGAGAAAGCTAGCCCATTTAATTTTTGGCCTTGAAGAAATTCACTCCTCTCTATTAATTCATTTTTGACCTTCTCAAAAGTGAAGTTAAAAGTTTTAGGCCATTTGCTATTAAAAGAGAACTTATCTACAATGTCAAAATGCATGTCCAAAATGCTAGCTATTTTGTCCTCATCTATTATTATTCTGACCCTATATACCAATGATTCAAGAGTGAACTCATCACCCAGAACAGATAGATTTGTATAAAATTTTCTAACTAAATCTTCATAAATAGGCTCAGATAGGGTAAAATGGGGGACCACCCTAAGTTCCTTATCTCTGGTTCAATAGGAACATGGAGATTTGTTAGTTTGTCAAAGAATACAGTTCGTCCATATGCTATGGGTTTAGAAGCGAAGTACTATTTATATTTGGTCTCATGTTCAGTGGACCGAAAATGTCTCAAAATGTGAGAGGAAGAAATACCTTTGCCTTTGGCACATTTAGGTTGTGAAGAAGAGGTTGTGTTCCTTATTGAAAGTTGAGTAATCTGAGGAGGCAAAGGACTCTCCAAAAGGGTTTCTTCGGTCACAGGGGTTTCCTCAGTTGTTGGGATTTCTTGAGGCACTGGGGTTTCTTTAACATTGATAGGATGTTCATCTTCTTCTAGTGAAGATGAAGGAATCACGATAAGACGCTTTCGTTTGAAGGTTGCCTTTTTTGAAATTGTTAACGAGATCAGAGTTTTAGTGGCCACGGTAATAGCGTCTTCACTCATGGGAGGAAGAGGATTCTCCTCGACGGTGGTCATTGGTGGTGGTTGTGTCACTATAAATCATCGGGAGGACCATCGATGAGAGAATAATGTGACTCCTATGGATGATGATGATTGAGAACGGAGAGGCTTGTTATAGCGAGAGAGAGAGAGAGAGAGAGAGAGAGAGAGAGAGAGAGAGAGAGAGAGAGAGAGAGAAAGAAAGAGAGAGTTCTGAAATGGAGTTTTCAAGTTCTAAGGCATGAGACAAGCAATATGAGAGACAGAGAAAGAGTCAGATCTTTTTATGTCTCAAGAAAAAGCTAAAAATTGTCTTCTTATATCAGTTAGTGTGAACAGTGACAGTTGTAGAGATAGTTCCCAAGAAACAGCTCTTGATGTAACTGTCATAATGGTTATAGAAGGAAAGCATAAAGTCTATGATAGATTTGACTTGATTATCAGTGAAGCACATCGTTTTGGATATCTCATTTTAGATTAACAATTTTGACTTCAGACAAAAAAAATTAGTTAACTCAAAATAATATAGTCAACTGTATTTAAAGTAGTTAATTAAAAAATTGTACAGTTGACTTGTTTGTCTAAACTTTAGTAACTGAAAAATTTATAGTTAACTAAAGTTTCTAAATTTAAGTTAACTATAAAAACATTTAGTTGACTATTTTTATAAGATTTCAGTTAACTAAGAATTTATTTTAGTTAACTAAGAATTTTTAGTCGACAGAAAAGACAAAAATTCAGTTAACTGAAAAATTTATAGTTGACTAAAAAAGTTCAGAAAAACTTATTTTTCACACAATTCAGTTATTCCAAGTTCAAAGCACATAAATTTGAATCTTTCTTCATGAAGAGGCTTAGTGAAGATGTCAGCCAGCTGATATTCAATTTGACCATAGTTTACCTCAATGATTCCTTGTTGAACATGATTTCGAATAAAATGATGGCAAACCTCGATGTGTTTTGTTCTTGTATAATGAACCAGGTTCTTTGTTAGACATACAACACTTGTGTTGTTACAATAGATAGGGATTTGTGATAGAGATATAGAATAATCTTCAAGTTGTTGCTTCATTCACAGGACTTGAGTGCAACAACTTCCAAATGCCATATATTCTACTTCAGTGGTGGATAATGCCACTGAGGTTTGCTTCTTGCTAAACCAAGAGACTAGGGTCTTACCAAGCATTTGACAAGTTCCACTAGTGCTCTTTTTATCCAATTTATCTCTTACAAAATCAGAATTTGCATATCCAACTAGATCGAAGTGATTAGTTCTAGGATACCATAGGCTATGATCTTGAGTTCCTATTAGATATATGAATATTCTTTTAATTGCAACATAGTGTGATTCTTTAGGACTAGTTTGATATCTAGCACACATGCAGATACTATTCATAATATCAGGGCGACTAGCAGTAAGATATAAAAGAGAACTAATCATACTTCTATATACATTTTGATCAAAATCCTTACCATTTTCATCCTTGTCTAAGTGGGTGGAAGGATTCATGGGAGTTCCTATAGGTTTTGCATTTTCAAAACCAAATCTATGGAGTAACTCTTTTGTATACTTAGTTTAACTAATGAAGTTTCCCTTATTTGTTTGCTTTATTTGAAGACTAAGGAAGAAATTCATCTCACCCATCATACTTATTTCAAATTCACTTTGCATGAGCTTGAAAAATTCATTACACAAATCATCATTAGTACATCCAAAAATGATATCATCAACATATACTTGTACAAGTACAGCTTCTTTGTTAGTCTTTCTAATAAAGAAGGTAGTGTCAACATTTCCTCTTTTAAAATCATTTTATATAAGAAAATTACTTAACCTCTCATACTAAGCTCTAGAAGCTTGCTTTAAGCCATAAAAGGGCTTTTAAGAGTTTATACACATGGTTAGGTAATTCTTCATTTTCAAACCCAAGAGGTTATTTGACATACACTTCTTCATTTATAAAAACCATTCAAAATTGTTGTCTTGACATCTATTTGATATAATTTAAATTTCATGTGAGAAGCATAAGCAAGTAACATTCTAATGGATTTCAATCTAGCAACAGGAGCATAGGTTTCAACATAGTCAATACCCTCCTATTGAGTGTATCCTTAGGCTACTCGATGAGCTTTATTTCTTATTACTTTTCCTTGCTCATCCAACTTATTTCTAAATACCAATTTAGTCCCTATTATGAAGGCATCCTTTGGTTTCTTAACAATAGTCCATACCTCATTTCATTTAAACCAGTTTAGCTCCTCTTGCATGGCTAGGATCCATCCTTCATTATTTAATGCCTCATCTAGTGTTTTAGGCTCTATTTGAGAGAGAAAAGCCAATTTGTTATTTTTCTTGAATGATGATCTTGTCTTCAGTCCTTCTTGTGGATTTCCAAGAATGAATTGCATGAGATAAGTGGGTGAGTGTTTCCATTCTCTTGAAAGTCTCTGTTTTATTCTGGATTTTTCTAGTTGACTGTGTTCATTTTCTTGTTGACTGAAATCTTGATCAGGTTGACTTTTATGATTTTCATTTAAATCAAACATATTTTCTTGAATTTTCTGATTCGAGTGCTGAACAGAGATGGGTGTAGGTTTTTCATCATCATTTGTGACTACACATTTCTTAGAAATTGAGTTAGAGTCATCAAAAACTATATGCATGGTTTCCTCTACTATTAATGTACGTTTATTGTAGACTCTATATGATTTACTAGAGGTTGAGTATCCTAGAAATATACCTTTGTCCCTGTGAACATTAAACTTCCCCAAGTTGTTTTTACTATTGTTGTGAATAAAGCATTTGTAAACAAAAGCATAAAAATAACTAATCTTGGGTTTTCTTCCTTTGCAAAGTTCATAAGGTGTTTTCAAGAGAATAGGCCTTATTAAGCAATGATTAAAAATATAATAAGCAATATTTATAGCTTCAACCTAAAAATATTTAGGAAGATCATTGTCAATAAGCATGGTTCTAGCCATGTCTTGTAATGTTCTATTCTTCCTTTCTACCACACCATTTTGTTGTGGAGTTCTAAAAGAAGAGAAGTTATGTTAACTCCATGTATATTGCAGAAATTTTCAAAATGTTTGTTTTCAAATTCACCACTATGATCACTCCTGATACTTAATATCAAATACCCTTATTCCTTTTAGACTTGCTAGCAAAATGTTTTAAAGAATTTGAAGGTTTCATCCTTATGACTTAGAAAGTATACCCAAGTGTATCTTGAGTAGTCATCAATGATGACAAAAGCATAACTTTTTCAACTTCTAGTTTGAGTAGGTCTAAATAGATCCATGTATAATAATTGGAGTGGTCTAGAAGTAGAGACGCAATCCTTGGATCTGAAAAATGACTTAGTTTGTTTACCAAGTTGACATGCATTACATATATGATCCTTTTCAAATTTTAATTTTGGAAGATCTTTGACAAGGTCAAGTTTAGAGAGTTTTGAAATGAGATGCATGCTAACATGACCTAATCTTTTATGTCATACCCAAGAGTCATTATAAACAGATGAAAGACATGTAACATTCTTTATAAAGAAATATAATATATTTAAGATATATATGTTCTCATGTCTTTGACCAATAAAAAGTGCTTTGTCACCATTAAATACTCTACAGCGAAGTGATTCAAACATTACTTTGTAGCCTTTGTCATATAGTTGACTTATGCTAAGAAGATTATATTTGAGTCCTTCTACAAGATACACATTTTTTATATAGCAGTTAAGAAGTAATTGTACCTTACCTATACTAACAATTTTACCTTTGTTGTTATCTCCAAAAGTGACTAATCCTCCATCCTTTATTGATATTGAAGTGAACTTAGAGGTTTCTCCTGTCATGTGTCTTGAGCCACCACTGTTCAAGAACTATTGATTTCTGAAAGTTCTCCCTTTGAGGCAAACTTGCAAAAAAATTTATTTTATTTTAGGTACCCAAACTTGCTTGGGTCCTTTCTTGTTAGTATAAGCAATAGAGATGCCTTTAGGGATCCATATCATGTTATCCTTATGGTATTTACATTTATAGCAAGCATGTCCTTTTCTTTGACAGTGAATAGAAACAGTTTTGGAAGAACATTTTACAAAGAAATTCTTGTATAATTTAACAGAGTTATTTTTATTATAACCAAGACCAGATTTGTTAAAGTTATATTTCTGTTTTCCTAAAAGCAGATTTAATCTTTCTTCTCCTTTGACAAAATTTGCTAAGTCTTTAGCTAATGTAGAAATTTCAATTTGTAAATCCTTATTTTCACTTAAAACCTTTTCACTTTCAGTTTTTAGGATTTGAAAATTTTTCTCAAGCATTTGTTTTTCTTTTTCTAAGTTTCTGTATTTAATGAACAATTTTTCAAAGTCATCAAACATTTCATTTAAAGTATTTTGTAATTCTCCTTCAAAGGAATCAGTAGTTACCTCATTTTCTGATGTAGCCATGAAGCATAAGTTGGTCATTTCTTGCTCTAACTCCTCTTCTTCTTCATCTTCAACATCATCACTCCATGCAGTAAGTGATCTTCTTCTGTTTAAGGTTTTGTTCAATCTTTTCTTCAAGAAGAGACAATCAGAATGAAGGCTATAGAATTCTTCCCTTGATCATCTTTCTTGAACTCCTTTCTTAGAAAGTTTCTTTTGTTCATTATGAGCTTACTCTTCTGTCTAGCATATTTCTCAAATTTCTTTGAGAAGAACGCTAAGTCTTATAGATCTACTTCATTTTCATCATCCTCTTGCTGCTCAAACGTTGTTGCAGCTTTTAATGCCATATTTCTTTCTCTTTTGAACTCATAGTGTATAAGGTAATTATTTTAGTAAGCTATAAGAATTCCTCTTAACTCATCATAAGTTAATTCTTTGAACTTTGAACTACTCTCAATGTTGTCCACCTTGGATTTCTAGCTTTTTAGGAGAGATCTTAGCACCCTTTTTAACTGTTTCGTAATTGGTGTAGGTTTGTCCAAGTAGTTTCAGTTGACCCATAATTTTGGAGAAAGGATTGAACATAGCTTCAATGTCCTCATTTTCCTTCATTTCGAATAGCTCCAATTCATACTTCAGTGTACTTATCTTGGAGTTCTTCACATTTATTGTTCCTTTATGTATAACTTCTAGTTTGTCCCACATTTCCTTCGCAGTATCACACATTGAAATTTTATCATACTCTTCACTGCTGACCGCATAGTAGAGGATGTTTATGGCTCTAGCATTTGCCTGAATCATCTTGATATCCTTCTCATCATATTTTTCTTCAGGTTTGAGTTCCCTTTTTTCTGTTGTTAGGAATTTTGGACCTTCCTCAATAACTTTCCATACTGGATAATCTGTAACTTGTATGAAGATCTTCATTCTGCCTTTCCGGTGTGTATAATGATTTTCATTGAAGTAAGGAGGCCTTGAAGTTGAGTGCCCTTCACTGAAATAAACTCCATCAAGGTGTTGTGAAGTCATTTTCTGCAAAGTGGATCTTTTCTCCTAATTATAAGGCACTGATCAAGTGAGATTACAGCTCTGATAAATTGATAGTGCACCTGAAGGGGAAGAGTGAATAGGTGCTCTTAAAATTTTTGTAAAAAAGTTGTTTTAACGAATATAGTTAACTGAAAAATTTATACTTTACTATAATTTATAATAAATAGTTGACTGAAATAAAATACAATCGACTGAATTTTTCAATAAGACATTCGCTCTATCAGAAGAAAAGAGAGTTAACTGAAAATATCTTTAGTCAACTATAATTTGCAATGAATAGTTAACTGTAATAAAATAAAGTCAACTGAACCTTTCAGCAGTAGGTTCGCTCTGTCAGAAAGAAAGACAATTAACTATAAATATTTTAGTGAACTATATTACTTGAAGGGAAAAGATAAATGGAGAAAACAATTAACTATAAAATTTGAAGTTGACTGAAAAATAAATTAAAAGACAAAGTTAAGGGAAAGAGAATCAAATACGATAGTTTATCCTAGTTCAGCCAACCACAATGCCTACTTCCAGTCCCTTTGAGTTCCTCAAGAGATTTTCTACTAAGAATAGTTTTATTACAATTTCTCATAGAGTTTTCACGTGCTAACTCCAAACATAAGGTTTTCTAGTTCAACCTCAAACTCTAAACTAACTCTCTTCTCCATTGAGACAGTGGCACAACACCAGTAGCAAAAGAAAATGAGTTATATGAACCCTTACAAATTGGGTTTTCTCTAATAGCTCTCAAATATGCTCTAAAAAGCAAATAAACCAGAAATTAAGTTTTAAGATGAAAAACTTTTAAATATTACATAATGCTTTTTCTCTATAGCTTTTTTTCGTTTTCTTTCTTGTTGATCAAAGGCAACAACTTCGACATATTTATAGCTTTCCAAAAAGTAGTCGTTGGAGAGTATTTAATGTTGCAGATCTTCATGATGAGAGAGATATTCGAGTTGCTCCTTCTTTGACAGCCATGAGGTAAAGATTTTGGGCTCCAATAGCGCAGTTGTTCTGGGTTTGCTAAGGGCACCATTAATGGCTACTTCTGTCGGCAGCTCCAGCAGAACAGAGGGAACAGAAAGCATGTAGCAGTGAGTGTAAGAAAAATGTTGAGATTTGTCTCTGCAAGGCAGCTTTTCTTATTATATTGGAGAGATAAGCTTTATGAGTTGTCTTCCATCTCTTGTACTGATATGGATTGAGATTTAAATTGTCTAGATTTGTTAATTTCTTTAATATGGGCTAGCCTTTATTTGTAATATTTGATTTTTTATTAATCAAATATGGATTTGGGTCATCCACTTTTGGGCCAACACCTTTTTCACCGTCTTCCCTTTCACAACACCATTGGCACTATGAAGAAGCTCCAGTCCAAGCTATGTCGCCAGAGGAGATTCCACATCTCTCCACTCCTGCTTGCTTCTAAAAAAATTGAAGTCTCTGGAGAGAATCTTGGCATTCTGGCAGTTTCAGTGGATTCGAGCTCTTGCTCGCATTTCATTGATGAAGTTTCATGCAATTTGACCAAAACATTAGTTGAATTTGACGACAAAGGAAGGTCATATTTTAGGAAGAAAAAAATCAATGAAGTTGGAGGTGTTCGGACGGATAAATACGATGATTTGTGGAGAATTCAGAGATTTAAGAAGCAAAGGTACAGTGAAGTTGATGTGTCTGAGACTTCAAGTGGTCTGAGACTTCAAGTGTGAACTCCAATTCTGGAGTTGGTAAACAGAAGATGCTTTTGCAAAGAAAGACCCATTGTTTAGCTTCTCCTTCAGTTGCCAATGAACAGATCGAACAACACATCTCTGGAGCAATGACCAGTCCAGTCCGGATCTAATTTCCTGGCGATGAGGAAGTATCCTTCAGCATTGGTAGCAAACAAAGGAAACAGGATAACCAGAAATGCTGAAGAGATCAAACCTGCAATGATGTCTTGGATTCCCTATGTGCTCCTAGTTGACATACCACATGAGCTTTCTTATCTCGTTTGGTGTTGAAGTTCAGGAGTGGAAAAGAAAGTAAGAATGTGAAAGCAGCAAAAAATGAAGGACTATTACTTGCTGGATCAATTCGTTCCAGATAAATAGAGGAAAAGAAAGAAAAAGAATAATGGACGAGAGACAAGATCTATGAGTGAGTTTATGGTCAAGCTTGATCTGCATCATCTACCATGTCAGAATGACGCTTCCCTCTTCCCACACTAGACTTCAGATGCCTCTTGGTACAATGTTTCGATTGATTGCCATCGACAACACTAATCGCAGATACAAAGGAATGCTGAGGGCCACTAGATTTAAATTTCTTCAAGACCAAGCGCTCACAATCGGAATCCCCTTTTTGTTTGAGACTAAATTGATGCAATATAACCACCAGACCTACTTCATAGAGAGACGAGCACACTGGAACAATCGATTTGACATCTGCAGAGCTATCTTCTTCAGGAGGTAGTTCACACAAAGTAGGGAGGCTGAACAATCAGATCAAGCCGACGAGCATTATTGCAAAAATACAGCTTAACATGCAGCCCAACAATAAAGGAAACAGAATCAGTCAAAGAGGAATTACCAGACATAGTAGTGAACCATTAAATCTTATGGAGAAATTGTAAAACGAAGCCCATTTGTATTTGCCTGCTGAGCCATTGGCCCACTTTATTGGACCCCGTCAGGGAGAGCATCAGAAGAAAAGCTGCTATCTTCGTCCATCCTGACTGAGAACCAACATGTCCAGGAAGTCAACTCTCTTGAAAGAGCGAGATATGCTCCCACGAAAGAGAGCTTTTTATTCAATCGTATCTTAAACCTCCAACAGATGACATAATGTTAGTTTGAGAGGTCCATCATCAGAATTGTAGCTTTCTACGACAATTTCGTTGACAGTAGGGGACACGAGAACAGGTTCAGAATTCGGACGCAAACATATACAAGGGAAAAGATCTTAACGAGTTCGTTGGCCCAAAAGTGATAACATCATATGATTTAATGTTTATGAATAATGTAATACTATGATGCCAATTTAAACATGTAAAAACAAATCACACTATTGTTAAGTGACTACCCAGTAGTGTCTGTGCCTGGGTTGCCCTAAATAAGGGCATGGTTGAATGAGTTTTGGCTTCTTTGTCCTTTAAAATAATTTTTGTGAAATTGTTTTTAATAATAATTTTTAGAAATAAAAAACCAAAAAAAAACACGTTTGAAAATTTTGTTCCAAGACAAGTTTGTTCTTGACGGTGTCTCCAATTCATCACTCTCACGCACCTTAATTATGTGAAATCCATGAGCATCGTGGATTTCTCGCCAGCATTGTAGTTTTGAAGATAACTGAGTTATCTTTGAATCGCAATTTTTTTTTTAATTATTGTTTTCTTCAACTAATTATTGGATTATACTTAGTAATCTCAAACTGAATTCTAGTCACAACGGAAGGTATCGTTCTATGTTAGACAGGACAACACAACATGGTGCTTTCAATTCAAAACAAAAAAAGAATAGAGGATTGAATGTGATGTTTTATATTACATAACATAACCCCTATGTGACTAAATAAAAAATATATAATAAATATATATATAATTTAAAATTTAAAAAATGTAAGAAGAGTGACAATCCTCTGCACCCCTTTTTGGATTAATTCCTTGCTCTTTTTCTTGTTTTTGAAAAGATTTAATTTTTGTCCGAAAAATTATAGTGACACAAACTATGCTTTCAAACAGTTCTTTTGTATCTTTCTACTTCTAAAAATCAAACAAGTTTTTTTCTTATAAATAAATTACATTATTTTTTTAAAGGTTGGCTAAATTATATATGATATATATTATAAACGATTTATTTCCAATTATATTTTACCAATAAAATTAAAATTTTTTCATATGTGTTTTCAGAAAATTACTGAATCATCTAAAAATAAAATCACAGCTTTATGCTTAATTATCTTTATTGTCATATATGAAGAATAGAATTATAATCTTATATTGTGTCAAAAATTAATTCCATGAAAAGAAGATTAAAAGAAATAAGCGTAATTCAATCAAATAGTAAAAGATCTCAATATAAGTTGGCCAACGCAGGCTTGGGTTGCACGCGATCCCCAGATACCTGTCTATTTATACATCACGTAGGAAAAAAAAAACCATTAAATTGAAAAAAAAACGAGTTTGGAGTTCTGTGTTTGATAAAAAAAAATAAATTAAACTCATTTAGAAAAAATGAATGTGTCATGCTGCACACGTGGTTCCCATCCATCAAGTTTGATACGTAAAGTTAAAAAGATGGAGTCGTTGAAGTCAATAAAGAAGTAAATGTACGCAAATTGAAGTTGTGCCCCTCGGAACTCCAAAGTCACGACGTTTTAATGCTCTGCTTTATTCTGCTTCTTGATCAAAGTTTTAGGTGCAAATCTCTGTTTTATTATATTACATGAGGGTTTTTTTTTTTAAATATTGTTTTGTCTCATATATTTTGAATAATTAAATTTCATATATATTTTTTTAATGAGTTAATGTGTGATTAGTAAAGTTTTTAGACAACTAACAAAATTAACAATTAGGATCATAGCAGGAGTAGGTAATGATGCAGCTCTTCACGAATAGTTTCGAATTTGAATTTAAATGATGACAGATACTATAAATTAAAATGAATAATGAGTAAAAAAAAATTACAAAAGTAACAATTAGGTATGACACCATTTCAACTCCCATGGATCCATTAGTGTAGTTTTTTGTAATCCGATGGTCTAAAAGTTTTTTATTAAAAAAATTTAATATTTTATAATATTAGATATAAATTGTTAAATATTCATCCAATAATTTAATTTGTTACTACAAAAAACTACTATAAAAATTACTTTAGCAGATCTGGGCTCCATTTCAAAACAATTACTGCTATTACATCAGTAGCTAAGTGAAAAGTGTGATGATGTAGAAAATCTGTCAGACAAAATATATGATGAGAGACTATTTGGATTAGGGGTGGACATGGGTTGGAATCTAACTTATGGTCAGAATATACATCAGCCAATTTTTGACTCGGCACATAACCCGAGTGAGTCACTAGTTTTCTTTTTTTAATTTTTATGTTTTTTAAATTTTAAATATAGATTTTTTAAAAAAAATTGATTAATATGCATTAAATTAGATATTTTATGTTGGTAAAAATTATTTTTATATATAATACAAATAAAAAAGTAGTTATTTTTTAAAAAAATATCATAAATTTCATTAAAAAAAACAACAAAAAAAGTTAAAGAAAAAGTAAAATGAATAATTATATATATAAGCTTGGTCTGGCCTAAGTGTTGATATGAGACCTAACTTGGCCCGGGATCAAGTTCAAGATTTGAAAATTGGGCCCCTTTTTTGGTTTGCATTGACCTGGCCATGAAACAACTGAGCAGGGTTGGGTTGATTGGGCTAGTCAGGTCAATGCATACCCCTAATTTGGATGTTGTTCCTTTGTTAACAAGAAAAAAAAAAAAATACTAGTAGCTAGTTGAACTGGTATGTCAATCTTTGAATGATTTAATTGAAAATAATATAATACTTCAATTGTCACACGTTAGAATTAACTAATTTTTTTCATTTAGAATTAACTAATTTTTTTCATTAACCAGTGCCTTAAGGTACTGATTAAGGAACATTTATTATACTTATTGACAATAATGATTAAATTTTATGTTATTACTTTTTATTGCATCCAATTAATGATATATTTAATTTTATTTTTATGACAATATTACCCTTCATCTTCTTCTATAAGTATAATCAACATCTTTTATTATTAAAAAATTATAATCAATATTTAATGAATTTTTATATCTGCAAACATCTAATTAATATCACTATATTACTCTTGATATCTCATGAAACTTCATTAAGATTAGTCATAAAATAAAATAAAATTATTTTTTAAAAACAGAATTAAAGGAAATATAGAGATATTACTTAGATGTATAGAAATATAAAAATTGTTAGATATTAATTGTAAATTTTTAAAATAAAAGAAATTGATTATATCTTTTAAAAAATAAAAAATAATATTATCATAAAAATAAAACAAAATAAATCATTAATTAAATACAATAAAAATAGTACAAAAGTATCCATTATTGTTATCGACAAACATAATAAACGCTTTTTAGTCAATGCCCAGTACAATTAGCAAAAATATGTTTTTTAGATGAGAAAATATTAGTCCGTCCTATAAGTATATTAAGATTAATTAATTTTTTTTTTTTTGTAAGGCACATGTAAATGATCATGGCTAGGGTACCATAATCCTTTTGCTCATATTTGGGGAATAAAAAATTCTTCATTCTTATTGCATTCTTGTACTCCGTGTATGAATTTATTTATCCAAATGAATTTCATGATGAACAAATTTTTCTTAATTAAATTGAAACTCACTTCCATAATATCTATTCATATAAAGTCATAACATTGAATAATATGTCTCAAACAACTATTAACACAGTCCAAAAGCCATACAATGCTATTTGGATATTTTTTTTACTCTTAATTATAATATATCATATTGATAATTACATGTGTGTGTGTGTGTATATATATAGGATTAATATCATACTACTCTAACTCAAACCCTTAAAATATTCAAAAAAATCTTTGTATCCAAATTTAAACATATAAAGTTTATAAGTGCCGATAAAGTATATATATTTTACTTGTTCCTAAATTTAAAGAATCAATTTAAAACTTTAGACAAAATTATGAATCAAAATATAAATTAACCAATTTTTGTAACATCTATAAATGATCAAGTTTATTCTTATCCCTATTGGTTATATTTAATACTAAAAAATAAACAACTACAATAAGTAAGTAAACCCTAATAAGTACAAGTAAACAGAAATGCCATACTTCATATTACCAGTTGTTTACTGGGTAGTCATGAAGTCATGAACTTCTTCTCTTCATATCTTTCCACTTGAAACACCTACTTCTGATTCCCTTTTTCTTTTTTCCAATTTGAAAAGGAGAGCCACCACCGACTTTGGACTTACTATTGATCATTGATTATTAATTTTTTTATATATGATTGAAACCTATAGGAACTATCTGATTCTGATCTGTTTACTGAAAGAATATACCATATGGTTATTAACTAATCATAATCAACCTAGTCAATAAGATAATAGAACTAAGAAATGTGTCAAAATACGTACTCATTTTCTATTTTGATATTAATATCCCAAAAAACTTTGATCAAAGGGCACACCACAGCATGAGTTTTGCTCTCGTGATAAGAACTTACTTGTAAGACTCTTGGCTCCCTCCTCTATCCCCTTCTTCGCTACACCACTCTCAACTCTTTCACCACGCCCACCTACTGTTCGATCAAACTCCCATAAGACTTTCAGGTAAGTTATCTTGAATCAATTCTGACTCATATCATATGGGGATTTCTGTTTATACTCTGATATAGGAAAAATACGAAATGGATTCTGTCTAATTTTCAATTTCAGGGCATGGGATCATCAGTTGAGGAAGGGAGAAATGGAGATTGCAATAATGAAACTCAGAGGAAAATGAAGACATACTTGCTGGTGATTTTCTCGTCGTCTTTGTTGGTAAGCGTCGTAGGAGTCTTTGTGCTTGGATGGTGGATTTACAAGTACCATCCGGCTAATAGAGAGCTTTGGATGGTGCCTTTTGGCCTCATTCTGTTTCTCACACCACTCATTGTTGGGTTTTCTTTGATGATTTCTGACCCAAGTGCTTCCAAGAAAGAAGAAGAAGAAGTCCCTGATCTAAAGAGATAGTCAATGAAGTAAGCTTTTCCTTCTGTTTCTTGCACATAGGGTGATCTGCACAAGTTTTCTGGTTTTATTCTGCTTCTTTCAAAAAGAAGAGCCTCTATATTCTGTGTCTTTTAAATTCTGCAACACTGGAGAATACAAAAAGAAATGAACTGAAAATAAGATGATATAGTTTAGAAATTAGAAGAAACCCCTTCGGCAATTTTGTCTCAGACAGTTCATAGACCTTGTTAATTAGTGTTCACTGTTCATCTATTCACTTCTCCAAAGTTCTTTTGTTCTTTTCCTAGACCTGTAATTCATCATACCATTAAACTATCAATTATTCTCTGAATTATTTAACCAAACGATAATTTCTTTAAACTTAGGTTTTAAAAGAATACGATGTATCTAGGTTCCATCTCACTTTCAATCTTCAAGGCTCAGGCTTCATGCACAATCAGTTTATTATTTTCAAAAGCTGATTCGCACTTTCAACTGATATTTCAGAACTCAAGCTAAACATGTATAATTAAGTTCAAAGAAAGATTTTTCACTGAAACTGATCTTCAATGATCTTGAAATTTCTTCATATTTAGAGAAGGACCATGATGTATTGACTCTACATTCTTACCCTTCTTATCCACAACTGTAAAAGTAATAATTTCAGAACAGAACAAGGGAAGTTGATATCTGGGGAAACATTTTTCAGTGCTACAATATGATTTTTTTATTTATTGGGGTTTTGGTGATAGATGTATGAGATGTGGACCAGTGAAAGGATGCCAGTAGTGGAAAAGCAAGGAAGAAGAAGGTTGAGATGGTGCCTTCCCTAGATTATACAATCCAATTGGAATTGACCAAAGGCAATATAAATGACATGATATAGATATATAGAGGTTTACTTGTAATTAATAGCTTTCAAGATATTAAAGTATTCTTCCAACTCCAACCGCCCCTTCAATTATTCTCTCTTAGTTTTTTTTTCCCAATGCATGACGTTTGCTTTCCAATAATGCCGCCCATTGGAATATGCAATTTGTTATTAGCCAATAAGAGACTAATTTAAGGGAATTTTGAGTTTTTTTAATTATTTGATCATTTTAATCAATTTTATGTAAAGTATTAGATTTTAGTTATAAGTAAAATTTAAAATATGATCAGACTATTAGAGATCTTTGCATTTAAGGTTAGGATAACGAGATAATAAAAGTTTTCCTAAAAGTAAGTATATGCCTTTAATTTCACACAAGTTGCATAAAATCATTTAAGAGCTTTTTTTTTCCCTAAAATAATTTTCTTTTTCCAATGACTTCATTAAAAATTTTCTATCATAAATATATATATTTTTTTAAAAAAATAAAAGATGCGCAAAAATTAAATTAAATACATATATATATATATATATATGGTTAAATTTTTATTTGAAGGACAGAAAATCCTTAAACAAAAGCAGCAACCAAAGTTTGAAAAAAAAAAAAAAGAACGGATTGTTATTTTTCTTGTTCTTATTTTCTGTTTTATTGATTTTGTAATTATTATTCGATTAAAAGTTATGAATATGTATTAGAAATTAACAAAATAGAAACAAAAAAGATCATAAAAAAAATGCATAGCTATCAAATCCTTCTTCACATTGCTTGCTTATTATGATAATGATGAATACGAAAGTAATTTAATCAAAGAGAGTTTAGTTACATCACATCATTTACTTTGAGAGAGGATGATATAATCAAGTCACCTTTAAAAATTATGTATAAACTGACTCAACAAAAGGTTCAGGTCTTCCATAAAACATTACACAATTTCCATTATTCAAAATGATTTTATTTTACATTTTTAAAAAAAAAAAAAAAGGTTGAGCATATTTGAACGCAGCCAAAGTTGGCATGAAGAGAAAGCAAATGAAGGGTTTGAGTCAAATGAATTTCATTAGATTGAAAAGGGCATGTCTATGGTGGCCGTAGCCTTCAGGAGAGAAAGAATGTATTTCCAGCTATAGTGCCAAAACAGACAGTCAAGTGGACAATATGGACTTGCTTGCATAATTGATTGTAATTTATTGTGCATTTTGGTCAAGTGATTGAGTGAACCACATAATTTTTTAGTGATAATAATTCAAGGAGTTGGTGTGAAATTAATTAAAAGTTTGGTATAAATAGTAGTATGTTTCCTCAATTTTATTTATCTTTCAAATTTTTTTTTATTTGAGAAGTTTAAAAATAGTTTTTTTGGATTTTAAATTTGTCTTAACTCAGTCCCTTAAACATTGTGTATGTAAGAAATTTGAGATGAATTTAAAACTTAAGAGACTATTTACAATGCTTGTAACTTAAGGGACTAATTTGACATACCTCACATTTCAAAAACTAATTTAACACAATAAGTAAAGTTAAAGGATCATAAACTATTTTAATCCTTCTTTTCTACATCTCTTATGCTCATTTTCTCTCTCTTTCTTATATTTTCTCACTTTAATAGAAATGCTTTATTATTACTTTAAATTTCTGAATCTGAAAAAAAAAAAAATTGAATTATGATGTTAGGAGAAATGTCACGAAAGCCAAAGAGATTCATCTCTCTCTTTTTTCTTTTTTTCTTTTTGGTTAAAAAAACTAATTCAGACCTTATATTTTGTAGTTTAGTAAAGTTAAAAAAATGTGAAAAAAAAAATGATAGCATTATTTTCTAAATTTCTTTGCTCTGATGGATGATGTTGGTGGTAAAGAAATATAGATAGAAAATGAAAAAATACCAAAGGAGTTAAAAAAAAAAAAGATAAATAAAGAGAAAGAAGAGAGAATAAGTAGATTAAAATATAAATATGAAAAAAGTAAATAAGTCAAATACTATGTAATAACCAAAAAATAAAGATATATTTTAGTTCATTATTTTTATTTATTATTTTAAATTAATCCTTTCAATTTAAAGGGTTTTAAAAATGCTTCTTTATGTTTGAAATTCATTTCAAATTTTTTAATAGACAATACCTAAGGGACAAATTTAAAATTATAAAAATCATTTTAAACATTTTAAATTTAAGAAACTAATTTGAATCAATAAAAAAAATTTACAGACCAGAATATTATTTTGACCTAATAGTTTTTAGCATCACAATATAACCAAAAAAAAAGAAGCAAACAAACAAACTTCATCCTCCAAGCCCCCCCCCCCCCCCCTACTCTACTTCATTCGTCCTTTTTACGCATTTTGGGAAAATGAAATTTAATTCATTAGGCATATATCAACATTAAGCATTGGATAATATAATACCATCAGTTTTCTTGCCTCCATGAAGTTAAATTCTTCTAGGTGGCGAGAGATGAAGGTATGAGAATTATCAAATGACATGATTTTAACCTTTTATAACAAGATATAATTTCCATTGATTCAACAATTAAATTAAAAATAATTATTATGTTGATTTTCAATACCAAATTCTATTAAAAAAAATTGAATGATTATAAATATACATTTTTTAATATTCAAAACATATATTGGGCTTGATTTTTAAATTAATTCATGAAACATAGAATAAATTTTTAAATGAAATCTTATATTACATAGAATAAATTTTTAAATGAAATCTTATATTCAACCATCCCAAGCCAAGTATTTGTAAATTTAGTAAACAGCAGGTTGATCAAGACAACCAGTCTATCCCATACAAAAGACAACTTCGCAAGAACAATCCAATAGCAGACAGGTTAAATACACGAAAAGAATTTTGTGCAAATTTACATTAATCCCAGCATCAAATGGCATCCTAGTGAACTAATAATAACAAGAAGAATACAAAATTCACATATATACGTCGATCGGACTAGAAGCATAGTGCAACATTATTGTTATGCCTGATCCTGCAAGTAGAAGGCGTAACAGAGTAAGCATCAAAGGCGAATTTGGGTCTTTCACAGTAACTGGACGAAGAGCAGTTAGAGAAAGAAAAATGCGGATGTGAATCCTACTTGGGATGAACCCTACTGCTTGTTTCTCCCTCTACCATTTGTTGCAAACAGGTCCTGACGACTAAACATACCAGGTCTACTAAGCCTCATGCCTCAACATCTGAACGCGTGGGGAATTCGAGGCCCCTAAGAGCTGGTATGTTGTCTAAATCCTCTTTTGCGAACAAAGGGAGCAACCATAGAGCCTTCTTCGTACCAAAAACCTTGAAAAGTAAAGAAGCAAAATGGACGGAATAATCACGAATGAGTAAAAATTTGGACAAAACTTGGGTGATAGTTTTAGGATGTTTGTTATCAGATTATCCAATAAAAATATGGCAAGTGGATATTTTCTACGATTCAACACCATATGACAGGTTATTTCCTAACGGTTCCTTTATATCTTTATATCTTTATATGGAGAGTCTCCTGGCAAACACCTGTAAAGAACTTTTGTCACAAATAGTTGTATTTATGAAAAATTAATTTTTCTGAACATCATGAGACTGTTGTAGTGTGATAAGCTGACTTTGTATGAGAGCAATCCCTTTGTATGAGAAAATTTCTATTTTTTGTTATATTCCATAAAAAGCATCACATTATTGAGAACGACATTTGGTTTTGCGAAAAAGAAAAATCATAGATTTCCTGAAAATTTTGTAGCAATTTTTCAAACTATTTTCATTTTATTCTCCATTTCGTTGGGGGACAAGTAAAACTGAACAAGGTATTGCAGTTTATAAGCATAAATAAATTGGAAAGTGAAGTCTTCAGTCCACATAATCACTCTTTTTGTATGAGATCCAGGAAAGCATGTCCAATAGATAATACCTGTTCAAAATTCTTCTTCCTACCCAGGTCGTACCTCCATCTAACTCCTTTTTTCTTCTCATGAACCTAAACAATCAATTTTTTCATGTGATTTTCTGAACATAAATTATGCAATAACCATCAACAGAATTATGAATCGTAGTTAAGGTTACTGGATAGTTCTCTCGTGATTGGAATCATGATTCTGCAGTCTTAGCTTAAAAATAGCAAGGCCAACTGTTACCAAAGTCGAGGGACAGGATAAAGACAGGCTCCAGCCAAGAGTTAACAATATGGATTAAATTTATAAGCAGTTTCTTATATCTTTATTATGCTGTTATCTAAATAAATTATGACAAGTGTATAGTTAACTAATAATAATGTATAATTTAATTTAAAAATAATATAGTTATCTACATTAACCATATACCTATTATGATATAATTGATTAACCATACACTTGTTACATTTTAATTGAAGAATAACATATAAAAAAATATAAGGACCCTAAACCCTAAACTTTACATAAATTTTTTCCTAACAACATTTCTATGCATGTGAGCCTGTCTGCAAACAACATGATCATATACCAATACCAATTTAACCAGGTTAAATAGAAAATAGATCAGACGGATTACCTCTACTGAAGTTGTGTTGCTTAACAAAAGAGACAAGTGCATAACTACGAAACAAAGAAGACTCAGTGCAAAGGCTAAATTAAGAACTGCATCAAGGCATACAATGTGTAAGAGGCATTAATAATTATGAGAATGCAGAACTAAGCAGTGAGATGAACTTGATTAAAACAAGCAAACTACTTACTAGAAGCCAAAAAGACGATGGCAAAGCTCCCCGGAGATAATGAATGATTCTTGGCTCCTCCAAAGAATCTGATAAAACTAGGTACTAAAGCTAGACAATCCAGCGTTGTCTCAAGGAATGTATAAAGCTATCAGTGTAGGGGGAAAAAAAAGTAAGGTAAATAAGGGATAACAATGTTGTCAAGAGTCAAGACCAGAAAGTAGGAAGCCATTTATCCCTTTCCCAACTGCCTTCCCTTTCTCATCTATCAATGTGTACTTCCAATAATTTCAGATGTATTTTCTTTTCTTTTTCTTTTAACCAGAAAAAAAAAAAAAAAAGACACTACCAGTATACGCTATCTGTTTATAATTAGAAGTCATATAAATTTGTTCTCACTTCTTAGAAATCTAGCAGTAATATCTGTATTACTGAACCTCTAATTTTGAATGCTGCTCAACATAAAATGAAACACTTCCTGGATACTTGAAAGAACAGAGGATGGAAGTTCATTTTAAATATTTAATCCTTGCAAGTTATTTTAATAAAGAATTTGATGCAGCAGTAATGAATAAGGTATTAAAATTAAAATTAGAAACAGCGAGACTTTGGTTGGCGACGAGTTCTACATTTGCTTCTATCTTTTAACAAATTGGTAATAATTAACTGTTGATTATATTAGATTTTTTCTTTCAGCTCATTCTCTGGAAACCAAAAAAATTCTCTCCATAAAATTTGTTTTTCCTGGACATTATTATGCAAATAAAAAATCAATCAACCACATTCTATTTATTATGCAAACAAATTAATATTAGCTTCCTAGAATACACAGACAGATGTATTCAGAACTTTATTTTTCCTAAACTCTACCTTAGTTTATCAAACTTAAAGACTTTATTAACCCCTAGATCAAAGAAACTTGCATATTCTTTTGCTTACTCAATGTCCAAACAGAACAAAGTCCATTTTGACAACATTCTCCCTTGGTTTTGCTTGACTACCAAAAACTCCAAAGTACATATAATAAACTTAATCTCATAAAGTGCCAATAAACCCAATTCCATTAATGTGAATTAAATAGAGAAAAACATGAGCCCATAATGGAATCCATAAATATCTCCTAAAATTTCACCTAGCCACAAGTAGCAATTGGGAAGAACAAAGGAATAATATTTACCAAAAAGAGAAGAAAAAACTTGTAGTTACGTGCCCCAACACAATTCACCACCCAAATACAATGATGATCCATCTTAAGAACACATCTTTGGCCTACAGAAATGTGAAAAGCAGAGCTAAGATGGTTTCATCTTCCATTAAATTACCTCAATTTATCACTGAGATAAGTGTGTGTGTGTGTGTGTGTGTGTGTGTGTGTATATATATATATATAATTCACTGGCAAGAAATATGCACAAAGAAGCGGTCAAGCAATATCAGAAAATAGAATTGGAGATACTTAAGTCACATACAAATTGAGCAATGATGGCAACGCGGTGGCTTGCCATTTTGGCATCGGCTACAATATCCAGTTTGTCGTCTTCTCTCCAATCCATCAGAAGAAGACCATGCAGAAGCTGAAGACTCAGTTGCAACGTGATTTGACAACGTTGTAGGAATAACAGCTTCTAAACTCTCCTCCTCCGATATAAGTCTCCAGTTCTCAGGGACAGAGCCAGGATCGTTGACCACTACCATAAAGTAGCACCAGATTAACAGTATAAGCTGCAAATTGAACATACACACTCATCAGCAGCAGAAGTGAAAATAATGTACCAAAAAAATGTGGAAGTGATCATATGTTTGCAAATGAAATTGAAACATCCTTAACTTCATTCTACATGTACATATGAGACATCGACTTTTCTATGCTGAACTGTATAAACCAAATCCATGATACATCTACTGCCCCACATATGGTTGAAAGAAGAAGTTCATGAAAGATCTAGTAAGAAATTAGTACATCATTGTAACTGCTTTCATTCTCTCATATCACATTGCTATTTAAAACGGACCCACGTATCAAGCATTCTCCACAGAGAATTCTGCCATACTACATAAAGTTTCCAGTTTCCACTAATGACAGAAGTTTAAAGCTTTACCCCCAGCTAACGACAGAAGAGCAGTACGTAGCATCTCAATATTCTAATAGCATAGCACAACTAAAAACAAATAAACCCCTTCTTTCTACATGCAACCAACAATTTCCACCCCCACTTTGCAATTTCAGACAAAATATTAAACGATCCCATTTCTCATCAACAAAAGATGATTTATTAGGCTAACGCACCAGGATATGAAAGGCCGTGATTATTGCAATAGCCAAGAAAGAGGAGAGTCCACCATGGAACAGCAGCGGGCCCCAGGTGACCAAAACGACGGCGTAGTAAGTAACGGCAACTATAGCGGCAAACAATAGGATCATGAAGTAGCCAAGAACTCTGAGGCCAGAGCACAACTTGAAGAGGTTTAAATCCATCCCGGGGATGGGATTAGTTCGTCGACCAATTCCAATCCGGGGGATGCTTGGAAGTGGGAAGTGCCTTCTTGTTCGTGCCGGAAATAGGCGTTTCCAGATATCGGAAGCCAGGATTGAGGTTTTCTGCGTCTGGAATTTGGATAACTTCGACGAGAAGTTGATGGGCGAGACCAAAATCTGGATTTTCTAGGGGGACGAACTCACAGGGAATACAATCTTTATTCGGGTCGGGTCTAACCGTAACCATAATCAAGGTAATTCTTCTTTTTTTTTTTTTTTTTTTTTGGCGAACAACCGAAGTAATTTTTTGAGGAAAAAAACTTATACACATGTTTTTTCTAAGCAAAATCTGGACTCCCTTGAAAATGTTTATTTGTGAAGTTTAAAACTTAGTTTATCCAGTTGAATGAGGGTTTGTCATGTAATATTTTTGTTTAGTTTGATATTTAATTTTTTAATCTAAAATTAATTTTGTCCTCAAAGCAAGAAAAAAATATATAGTTAACAAAAATCAACTTTCAAACAAAAGATAAAAAATATTAAATTATTTTTTTATTTTTATACTTGGTAATAATTTGATCATTTACAAATCAACATTAACAAATCAAAACTTTACAAATTAATCGTAATAAATTAGTCATTTAAAAATTATATTTTATACAAAATTAATCTTTTATTAGTCTAAATGAATAGTTAATTTTATACAAATTTAAAATTTAAAAAAATTAATTTGTCACAATTAATTTATGAAAGACTAGATTGTTATAAAATATATAAGTGTAGGACAAATTTTGTACCTTTTTTCCAAACATAAGAATTTAAATATAAATCACAATCTTGCAAAATTATATTTAACTAAAATTAATTTTAAAAATCAACTTGACTAAAAATTAAATTAATGAAAATTTAAACATAGACTTAATCTTTAAAATATAAAAATACATAATTAATTTATTTTAAAAATACAGACTGTAATTGTAATGCATGATCCAATTTAAAATTTTCAAATTTATTCTTCGTTAGACGCTAAAAAAAATTACTAATAAAGATTAGTAGTATTGAATTAAAAAAAATTTAAAGAATGAATTATTTTTGTTAAAATTTAGAAATTAAATAAATAAAAATTAAATGATAAAATTTTAAATTTAAATATTAAATAATTAAAACATGTAAACAAAAACGCATGTTTGGTTTCATTTTTTATTTTTAAAATTTTTTTTCCAAATTTGTTTTAAAAATAAGTTTTGAAGATTAAAAAAAAAAAAAAAAGAAGAACTGTTTGAATAAAGCTTTTTTTGTATGTATTATATGTGTTTTTATTAAAATATCATAATGTCATTATGAAAAGTGTTATCTCAATATGTTCTTTTTATTTCATGATTCTTAGAAAAAAAAAAATCAAAAGATTGATAAAAATATTCTCTATTTTAAGTATTTTAGAAAATTATTATATTTTTTAAAAATTTAAAAAGATAAATAACAATAAAATTATTAAACAAATTTTCATTATTTTATTTTTTAAGTAATTATTTTTTTTAATAGATTCAAGCAAACCTATAATTCCTCGTTTCCTTTGGCTAAAACAGTTTGCTAATTGTTAAAATTTGAGAAAGGAGTTTCCAGTCATTTATTCTTGAAATGAGCTACATGCTCTTATAAATACAACAGAAAAATAATTTTTTGTTAAAAAATAAGGAATCAGTTATAAAATTAATCTATTTTTAAAATTCTTAAAAATAAATTATTAGTTACAATTGAATTTATTTCTTATAATATTTTTTTAAAAAATCTGTCCTATGTAAATTTAAAAATATTTGATGAAAGAGAAAATCTATTAGTAAATAGAATATATCTACTATTAATCATTATCTTCTACGCGTATTCATGACTTCATGGCCCAGAGGAAGGAAACGTTCTTTTCCCCCTCGTTCCTACTCATGGACATAAAGCAAAACTTGGTTTTACTCCATTTTAAGATTTAACTATTGGTAATAGAGTCAAATTTCATATTTAATTAATAAAATTTTCTTAAAGATAGTATGTCATTTTCCCCATGTTTTTAATAATATATTCGCTTATAAAGCAAATGTTTGGAAACTGAATTTTTTAGATATATAATTGTACAACTTTTATTTGGAATGCTGGAGGAATGGTTTTCAAATTAATATATTATTTCTTTTGGAGTTAGGAATGACAACGGTCCCTATATCTAAGAATTCTTGTGAGAATTGTCCCACTTAAAAATTTGCATGTGGATAATTTTTGCCTGTGGAGATGTAATGCAGTCAAAACTCTCCGTAAAAAAAGTTTGGAGATGGAAACAGAAATCATATTATCAAATTTTTGTAATTTTTGTATTTCACTCTTTATTTATAATTATAATAATTAAAAATTAAAAATTTAATTTAACTTAAAAAATAATTCTATTCATTACATATTAATCTTTTATTTTTTTAAAATTTAGACGACATAATAAAATTACTTTTAAAGTACTTTAAAATTGTGATAACATTGTAATGAAAAATGAAAAGTAAATATTAAAAAAAATAATATTAATTATTTGTAAATTAGAATTACAGATAAATATAGAAATTAGAATTATTTAAATAGTTTTATTTTAAAATTAATTATTTTATTGTTAAATTTCTTTTATAATTAACTTACCTAATTAAGAATTATTTATTATAACTTATATAATTTGTTGTAAAATTTATTATTTAAATATTTATAGTTTTATGAACTTAAATAAACCTAATTAGATAATATAAATTAAAAACTTAAACTTTAAATCAAAATTATATAAATTATTTAATTATTTTTCAATTTTTATAAAGAAATTCAATGTCCTAATAAAGATCAGCGAAGATCCACATCTAATAAGAAATGTGAATGGAAGAAAAATTTCTCCTGCAAAATTGTCATTCCTATTTGGACTGCAATTGGAAATATTTAATGCCCCATTAACAATGAGACAATATTTAATTTATTAACGTTTTGAAAATTAAAACTTGCCTTATTTAAATATTGTTATTTTTTTGCTTTACATTTAAAAAAAATGAGATTTTGAATTATTTTTCCTCTCAAGTTCAAGTGTACAACAGTAATTTTGATTTTAAAAAAAAGAGTCAACAAATAAATTAAATTTATTGGCACATACTTTTATTCTTTAAAGGCTGTAAACTTTCGTAAATGGATATATTTTTAAGAGGAATTTGACTTTCTTTTAACTACTATTATTAACTGAAATTAACTCATTCTCCGTCAAAATTTTAAGCATTCATTCACTGTCTAAATTATTCTTTGGGCTTAAAGGTGGTAATTGATACTATAATATACAACCGATTTTCTCTACATATAAATGTTAAGAATTTTGTTATGGATGTACTTTAGATTTTTATCTCGACTTTCTTTTTTATAATAATAAACACAAAAATTCCTAATATTTTCTACGTTATAACTGTGATTTTGCTATCAGAAGTGTGAATGGTGAGAATTCAGAATGTTTTAGATTTTTTGTCCAATGTATTAACATGTTTTAGTACATTAAACAAATTTAACATATTGTAATTATTTTGTATAATTAAATTCTAACGTTTAGAATAATTTTTTTAAAAAAATTTAACGGTGTGATATTAAGTTTAAAAATGGAATTATTGTTTTTAAAAATTACAAAGCTTATTCATAATATGTTTATTGTGTTACATATTTTCCAGTTCGCTTTTGATTTGTTCGAAGTGTGAATCTACTTACCTCAATTCTCTGTTGAACTTCATAAAATTGAACGATGGAATTCAATTTTAACTGCGTTCTTACTGCTTAATCAACCCAATTTAAAGTTAGGATTTTGGAATTGGGTAGCTCTAACTCGCGCGGTGAGATCATTACTCAAATCTGAAAAATAAAAACCCATTCATTCAATTTTCCATGTTTTGTGCTACAGTACGAGAATCCGAACCGGACTCAAACAAAGCCGCCGTCGGATTCAGCCAAGAGAATGAGAGGACATGGGGTTCTATAAATAGCGATTATCGAGCTCTGTCTCTGGAGTTCGCAACTACCCAAATCACACCGAATCTAGTAAGTTGTTTTGGTTTGGTGAAATCTTTGTAGTGAAGTACCTTAATAATATATCTTTGGTTATTTTTATGATTTTGCTTTTGTCTTAAAATTCCAGAAACCTCGTCGACATCCGAAGGATCCTGAGAATCCCATCCCAATAGTCTCTCCCACACCCACCTACTCCGACCGAGGTTCTCTTTCTCATTTCTTTAAAGTTATTGTCTTTTCTCTTCTTTTTGTCGCTTTATTCATCCGTCTTAACATATTTGCATTTGGGTTTGGACTATTAATTAGTGAAATTAGGGTTTATTTTTTCTGTTAGTTTCAGCGAAAATAACTAGTGCAGAAGATGCAACAGACACCGCAAATGATGCCTATGATGCCTTCATTTCCCCCTACAAACATAACTACCGAGCAGATTCAGAAGGTATCTATTTTACTACTGTAATAATCCTATTATTCCCTTTATAACTTCGTAAGTTGCTTACAACAAAAGCTGGCAGGTATAGTCAGCTTAGAAGCCTTAATGATCTATTATGGGTACTAATGATAATGTTTTGTGGTTAATGGAAACCTGTATAACGTTAAGGGTAATTTAATTACTAAAGTTTAATAACGTGTGGTTTGGCCCAAGATCAGTTTGTCCTCTATTGGTTTAAAATTGTATAATTTAATCCCATGTGGTTTGTTGATACTTCAATTACCACGTGAACTTGTGATATTTTCATTCTTGATTTTAACATAAATGATCATATGAATATCAAAATAATAAACAATATCATTGTTTGATGTTTCACTTGTACCTTGAATAATTTCATAGAATTTTACTGCTACTATTGGGATTTTGTTGATATTTTGAAATTGAAAATGTCCATTTAATCCTAGCAGTGGCGTCTTAACAATGTGAAAGTGTTAAATATATGAGTGAAATGGGCATTTTATAATAAAACTGTTCATTTTTCTCACATTGATGTGATTAATTTCATTAAAATTTTGCTGTACAATATCACGGGGTATCTAAGTGGTAAGGGAACAAACCACAAGGGAGTTGTTTGAGAAATTTTAAACAGTAGGGTGGCAAACTGATTTTGGGCAAAACCACATGAGGGTAAACTGAAATTTACCCTAAGATAGTTCCCAATTTCAGAGTTTTTTAAATATCTGCTTTTTTCTTTTTACTTAAATTCTTCATGATGAGAGCTAAGTTTCAGAACCTGAGTCTGAAACCAATCAGATGACTATAAGGGATGCTTTTGAATAAGTAAGTCCTGCATATACTCAATTAATGAAATAATGAATCTTGTTTAAATAATCTTGGGGACACAATTTTGTTCAGGAGCCAGGAGGTTTGTGAAAATAGTGGTTTTTGTCAATTAGTTAATCTCTTGCACACCAAATAAACAAAAGGAAAAAGGCACAAGAGTTGCTCACAATTTTAATGCGTTTATTATCTGTGCAGTGATTTACTCCATGTTGAGATATTGGTTAGAAGTACTAAGGACCATTGAAAGTCAAATTACTGTATTTAAAATCTATAATCGAACTCTACGGACATGCACACACATAGAAGCAAATGACCTTGAGTTGGACATATTTAGTGAACCTTGTCTTAGGCTGCCTTCTTGTTATGCAATGTAAGACCTAGATGTATCTTGTTCTACTTTGTGAGCATCAATGTTCATTAGTTTGTTGTGAACATAGGAGATGCAGGTAAAAACATTATTTTTAGCCAGTGATGATCAGATCTAATGGAATTTATTTAGCCTTATGAAATGAGAGTAAAAGTTTTGAAACTATGAATTTGGATTTTGGAGACTTCTAGCTGCATCTCGAAACTAAATACATGGACATGGAGGGCTACTTGCAAATTTTATTTTCCTTTTTATTTGCAGCATTGGCTTATCAATTTTTCTTTTGTTCTTTGGAAAGATTAATTCTTACTTGGAAATTACAGTTTATGAAATTTAAATGGTAGATCTGTTGTGTTGTATTGATTTTTCGATTATCTTGGAATATCTTGTATTTTAAAATTTCTTGATGTAGGACACCCTTGTGCAGGGATTGTCTATGATTTATAAAAAGGGTTTTACACTTGGCATAAAAAATTCAGCTGGACATCTCATCTTATGCACTTGACTGATTTTTAAGTTGAAAAAACAGGTGACATTGTTTTGCTGGATGTTTAAATCCTTTTACTTATGTTTTGGTTGCTGCAAGTAATTGAGTTTTATCATGCCTGTTGAAGGGATAGGATTCTTTGCTAAACTAAACCACCAAATATGAATACAGTTGCTAAACTTTGTTTTCGTAAATATATCTCTTGTGAACTTGTTCAATTATTCCATATTTGTCAGATTAATTGATAGGTTAGAAGTTAGAACTTGACATTACGGAAGTTTTTTTTTCTTGCTTTCCATTCATCAACTATATCTTCTTTGCTTCTGCTTGTCACAATAATAATTGGTTCAAACCATCACAATGACATGATAGATTATGCCACAGTGAATTTCATAAGCTAATTTGAATGGCCTATTGTGACACCAGTATCTTGATGAGAACAAGAAGTTGATTCTGGCAATTTTGGACAATCAAAATCTTGGAAAACTTGCTGAATGTGCCCAGTAAGTAACTTCTCAATTGTGTCTGCATTTTTTTTGGCTGACTTTTGGTCTGAATTTTTTATAATGCTATGTGAGTGGTCTTCCCTTGGCCACAACATCACTTATATCTGTCCAATTATAGATTTTAGAAGCTTTATCTGATGGGAATTCCTCCTGCCAAAATTTTTTTACATCAAGATTTTGTAATCTTATCAAAAAGGAGATGCTTAGTTCAAATTTTCTTTTTTCGCTTCTTTGTGCTTGCTTTCATTTTGATCTTCACAGGCGTCTTCATGATGTCTAGAATGAACAGTGTGCATTGAAATTAGGAAAGCTGTTCTATAAAGCATCTGATGTTTCAATTTTTATATGCCAGAATAATTTGAGCGAGCCAATGTTTGTATTGCTTGCTTCTTTATGTTAATCCGCCTTTGTTATATGTCTAATATTGTCAACTTCTAACATGGTTCTCATTTCTCACTATTTCTAATGAATTATTGTCAGTGTTTTTCGGTGTATCTAGCATGGTTTAATATAATGTTTGTGTGATATTTTGATGTTTCAGGTACCAAGCTCAGCTTCAAAAGAATTTGATGTATTTAGCTGCAATTGCTGATGCTCAGCCACAAACACCAGCCATGCCACCGCAGGTTAAAATTGAGCGTAGCTAGTGAGGGATGTCATCAGTTTGGTTTGGTCAGTTTTTGCATCCAAACCAAATCAATCTGTTTACTGAAAATATTGGACCTATTCGGTTTTGTTTTTGCAGTAACTTTACCAAACCATTGAAATTTGGTTTCTTTTGGTTTGGCTTACTCTCAGACCAAAAAATTCCTATTGATTGTGATTGGTTTCTTGGCTTTTGGTGTGATTGGTGAACATCCCTTATAGCTAGTCTTTTGGTCATCTATCAGTTGCTGCTAACCTTGTTTCAGTTGCCTTCTTTGAACCCTCGCAGATGGCCCCACAGCCAACAATGCAACCGGGATACTATATGCAACATCCTCAGGCTGTCGCAATGGCTCAACAACAAGGTATTTTCCCCCCAAAGATGCCATTGCAATTTGGTAACCCACATCAAATACAGGATCCGCAGCTGCAGGTGCAGCAGCTACACCCGCAAGCCATCCAAGGGCAAGTGATGAGACCTGGCGGGATCAATAATGGCATGCATCCAATGCACAATGAGGCTGCTCTTGGAGGTGGCAGCAGTGGTGGCCCGCCTTCAACTTCTGGTCCAAATGACCTTCGAGGAGGAAACAAGCAAGATGCTTCTGAACCGGGGACAGCAGGTGGTCATGGCCAGGGCAGCTCAGCTGCTGGACATAACACTGGTGGTGATGGTGAATCATCTTACCTGAAGGGATCAGAAGAGGCTAAGTGACATGCTTTCATCATGTAGCTTTTCTTCAGATGATTGCAACTGTTTATACTGTAGGTTTCTCCTCATGGTAGGACCGGTGTGATCTTCAATGGGCAGCGAAGTACAAAGAGCTTTTGTTTAACTGATTAGGTAGGCAAAGTGTCGTTAGAGTCTGGGCATGCGGGCATCAAACTGAAACTGCTGGTGCCACAAGACAATAGTGCAGCATTGTTGTGGTAAGGGGAAGAGGTCGAAGTTTATACTACCTCATCCTTCACATTTGTGTTTACTTAAATTGCACGATTTGTTTCCTTGTGTTATATTATAAAGAACTCTTGCTGGATGAACTTACGGTCGAAATTTAGTTCAGCCTCTTGTTTCTATTTGGCCTAGATCTTGCACCTCAGGAGCAATCCATAGAGAATGTGGGATTTTTTTTAGCTGGTGCTTAGGGAGCACTTGGACACTAATTATTCTGAACCTGGAAGGTTCTGTTATTTGTTTTCGATTTTGTTTTCTGTTTCTTTTTTCTTTGGTGTTGAGTTTGTGGTTTCTTGTATTTTTATGAAGATGATGGACATTAAACCGTGAGTTTGATTATATTGGTGTTTATAATGAAGTAAACACCAGTCTGATGTCAAATGTTTGATTTTTATTCATATAGCTTGTTCATTCTCCATTCCAGATGATTTTGACTTCGGAGTTGTTTTTCAGAAAATTACGCAAGACTTTTTTGAAGTTTTGCTGAACTCCCGTTGACTCTCAAAATATACCTTCTTGAAACCAATAGTCGTGTTATAATCTAATTCAATTTTAATTTTTTTGGCTAAAATATCTTCCATGAATATTCTTTTAACTAAAATATTCGCCTACATTTTTTTTATGGAGGATATTTTAGTAAAAAAATTTTGAATTATATTAATCATAGCACAAGTTTTACTTTTAGGGAAGATCCTAATTCAGAGGCTTGTGTAATTCAGAGGTTTATAATCATATTTCATGGCAAAATATCAATTTCCTGCAACAATGTGATCAAGTGTTCACTTAAAGAAAACAAGAGTAAATAATGCTAATTTATATTAGGATTTATTTAAATCACGCTTAATACGTTTCTTATTCAAAGAATATCATTCATCTTTCTTGAGAAATATATATTATAAAACTTTTCTGTAGTTTATTTTTCTATAAATGAAGCCAATTTTCTGCCCAGGAGATTGTGATTTTATTTTCTACATTAGACTATGATTTAATTTTTAACATAATATTGAAGACAGCTAAGTAATTTTGAAAGGAATGCATATAGTGTTGACTTGTAGAAGTTTCTTAGCCATATTAGCCATCAAAGCCTATTGATGAAGTTTAAAAGAGATAACCTACTTTATTGCTTGAAAATGATGGAACTTAGACTGATTTGAATAATATTATCAAAAGAATATAGAAGTTTTCAAACTATAATTTTGCATTTGAATCCGTTCTTATTACATAAACAGATCTTGTAATATTTTATATTATTTTATTACAGAATTCGTTCCTATTATAGGAGTAGATTTAGGAGCTATAATTTTAGCGTCTCAAATGTTAGAATAAGAATAATTTGTATAATGTAAGTTAGACTGATGCCCAAGAAAATCATATTCTAAACAACTTGAGTGAACAGGTTTCACTAAGTTGTATCAAGTAGGAATCACTTCCAAACATAAGGAAAAGACTATTACTGTATGTAGTTTAGTATTTAAAAGCAGTTTACAAGACAGGTTTTTATTTAATTTTGCTCAAGCAAATATTTTTATATAGTTTGACATTTAATTTTTTAAAATTAATTATACTTTGCAAATTTTTATTTGTATATAAATGAAAAAAAAATTTGTTTGTATTAAATAAACTATATAAACGACAAAAATCAATTTTTAAATATAAATAATAGTTTTGACCAAAATTAATTTTAAAAATTAAATTCACTTAAAATCACATTAACCCAATACCAATATAGACATACATTACATATAATATGAATCCTAAACTCTAAACCTTTGCATCCATTTGAGTAAGAAGATTTGTGATTCTATTTGCTATGAAAAAGATTCCAACTTTTGCTGTGATTCTTAAGTTGTACTTCATATTCATTGCCATTTTACTTTTATGTTTCTTAAAACTGGTACTTACATTCGCTTTCGTTAGGTACAAAAGGGAACATTCTCCCCATTTTACTCTGTTTCTTTGTTTAACCGCTTCGTAAATTTATTGAACCAGAAAAAATTGTTGCGTGAAATAACAAATAATTACTTCAGCATTTGACAAAGCCATTGATTCAGATCCTTGTACGTGTCGTAATTACACCACTTGTTCCCAGCTATCTGAATAAATATTGGGCTTCTCCGAAGTCCATTGGGCCACGCGGTCTCGTTTCCTTAAACGACAAGAACTTCTCTTTCATTTATAGTATCCGAATCTTTTGGAGGAAAAAATCTAGATTCAATTATTTAAATATTTATTGAGACAATGCATTGCTTATGGTAGGAATGGCAAAAAAATTTTTTAATTCAGAATCTTCGTGGGAACTATTTTAATTGGAGATCATTATTTGAAATTTTTTTCCTTTGAAAGGACAAGGACAGGAAAGAAATTTGCCTCAAAGGCATTCTTGGAAATTAAGATAAAATCATATCTTGGCTTCTTGTCTCATAAAATTTTAAAAGTTTCATTTTATAAATATATTTATTTTAAGGTGTCATATCTGTACTCACAATTTTAAATACACTAACGCAATCAATTATAATATAAGAATATAATTATAATAATATTAACTCAAAAAATATTAATGTTACATTTATATCCTTATATTATAATTGTGTGTATTAGTGCACTCAAAATTATGAGTGCACAAAAAAATTACTATATTTAAAACATTTTTTAGCCATTTTCAAGAACTTATATGAAAAAAATATTGAAAATAGAGCCAAGAATAGAGTACTTCACCCTCGTCCCATAGAGTTATCATCCATGGATCATACTGAAAAATAATCATACAAAATTCAATGGCCTCCACTGGAATCATATACTCATTTGTGAGTGTAGATAGAGATGAGGAAACTCAACTCTTAAGTGTTTGCTATTAAATATTATTAATGACATATGACTTAATTTTATAACCACAATAATAAAGCAATATTAAATTATAAAAATGTTCAGATGGTACATTTTTAATAAAAAAACACTTATAACAAACCGTGTTATTTATGGAAATATTAATAAATGATTTTGCCAAACATGGTTCAAGATGTTCAAGTTGTATACTCTTTTGTGAGAGTAGTTATGGATAATGTAGTAGGCATTGCTTGCTCAAAAAGAATATGTAAATTTTTTTAGTGTTTTTTGTTAGATTCGTTAATGAGAATGGTGGCAATTGTGAACAAAATTTAACATATTCTATTTTTATTAAAAAAATATGATTATAAATAACTAGAAAAACTTTACTTATATTTTATCCTATATATATTTATGTTTTATCCTATATATATTTCTCATCATACCCTTCAATAAAAATACTATGTTGATTAGTTTCATAAATATTTAACATATTATTTACTACTTAAAATGTATTTTTCATAATTTTACTAAAAAAAATAAAGTAAAACTCTATTTTCATCCTCTGCAAACAGGTTATTTCACAATTTAGTTTATTATACTATTACCTTTTTAATTGAGTCCCCCACAAATATTGTATTTCTTAATTTGGTCCTTCATAGAATTGTCTTTTAAATTTGATCTTTTACATATAAATATTTCTCAATTTGATCTTTCCAATAAAATCGTTATCAATATTTTCATTCTAACTTTTGAAATTAATATATCTTTAAGAAATTTATTGTACTGATTCTATTTATGATAGACTAATTAGAAAATACTCATATGTAAAGAATTAAATTGAATAGATAATTTTATAAGAAACTAAATTAAGATATACGTTATTTGTAAATTATCAAATTGTGAAACTAATTCAATAAGAGACTCAATTAAAAAAATACAACATCTATTCAAAATTAAAAGAGAAAAAGTTTAGTCATAAAATAAACGTGATAACATATGTAAAAAATTCCACCTACCTCTCATTGTAATTGTAAATAAACAAAATCAAGGCCTAACTTATATGTATCTACTATTAAATTCTTCAACAAAAGAAATAATAAGTAAAGATCATTTCTATCAATTCTAATATATATGAATAGATCTTTTTTAAAAAAAAAATTATTTTATATAATATATTTTAGGATTACACTTATATATAGTTATTTATATATTTGCTCTATGATTTTCTAAATATAACATGACAAGTGTTTGATTTATTAATAATAATTTATAATTTAATTTGAAAATATTACATCCCAAAAGTGAGGGTGATCAGCACAAAGGGTGAAGTAAACCTCGTCTTCATAGCCTCATATCCAAAGCTAATTATCAACTTAAAAACAAATTTTGGCAAAAGAATCCAACTTATATTTAGAGTCAACCACAACTAAGACAAGTGAAATTTAGCAATCTATTGCTAAAAATCCTCTACAAGAAATGTGAAAAATTTGGCTGAGTCTTCCCTAAAATACTAACCTCCTAAAACTTCAATAATAGAGAACCTATGTACTAAACAATAAAGGAGAATTTTGCTCTCACCAAAGGACACAAAATAAAAAAGCTTACAACTCACTCAGAACTATACTAAACTAAATCAATGCCTATGACAAAATGGAGCTACCAAGGTACACAAAAATATTTCATGTTTGACAATGGAAGCAAAATAAAATGAAAACAACTCTTCACCCTTGCATGTAGACAAAGCGGGGCTGATTAACAAGTCTCACAATCGTCTCTAAATTACGGAGTGATAATTGGGATCAACATTATTCTTTGAAAAGAATTAAAGAGAGAAAATGTGAATGATAACACTCAATGAGTAAATATCACTAACATACTAAAGGGGAATATGCAAAGCAACTAGAGTTTTCCACAACCACACTGTTTTCCAGTTCAAAACATAACAACTTACATTCACCAAAATTATTCCAAATAAGTAAATCATAAACCATACAATATCATTCATAAGGCATAGACAAATTTAGAAATACTTTATGAAACAGATCATATTAAATAGCAATTGAAATTTAAATATAATTTTAAAATAATAATACTGAAGTGGATAACACATCATAGAACCAATCACAATCCATAACAAACACTAGCTCTAGGCAATGAGTCACAGTAGATATAGTAGTTGAAGTCGAGTAGTATGCTCGTAAACAGTTAATGTCCACTGTTAAGTGAACATATCATAGTACACCAAGATTAATGTCCACTATTGTTAACTACTGGGTTCTATGTTGAATGAATTTCCAAGAAAACAATATTTTCCACAATAGTGCTAATAATTAAAAAAGTTCTAAACAACAAGATTCTAATTTCTAGAAAATTGTACAATAACAAAAAATCATTTAAAAAGATCCTAGATTATCATACAAGATGTAAATCATTTAAAACAATCATTCATATACAAAAAAGTATTACAACGAAATTTCTTAAAATTTTCATAAATTTTCAATAGGCTTATTCCCAAGGTACCAAAGCGTATTAAAAAAAATTCATAAATGAACAAATTAAAATATAGGTAACAAGCATGAGTAGCAATATTTACTCTCTTGGAAAGAGCACACTCAACAATCGTATTCCTATCGTCACTTTTTTTATCTCACTTAGTCACAAAACTAATGTCTATGGCTCTATAATAACAAATAACACATAACTTCTTATATTAGAAATTATTCTTAATTCAAATAACTTCTCAATGCCTAATGTAATACTTATTTAATCACGGCGTACCAAGTCTCTAAAATCTCAAAGTGGGGTGTTAATGCCTTGACTTCCTATAATAATAACAATTTCTCCACTTTCACTCAAATCTTGTATTTTTTTCATTCTTTATCTATTTATTTATTTATTTTCTATTCATATGTATTTAATCATATATATATATATATAATCCAAAACAAATTCTTCTCCTTAGCCATGGGTTTCAAACTCATCAAGATAATTTAGAAATTATGCTAAGATAATTCAAGATATAGTGATTAATTTATTTATTTATTTATTTAGTGTCATTTAGTCAATTACTATAAGGTTTACCTCATCCACTTTTCATAACAACAATGGAAATGAGAAAATTAAGAAAAGTCACCAAATCATTGTACTACTTTAAACAATAATTTTCAATTTCTTAATTCCATCTCCCCTTAGTGATTATTGACAAATAATGGTTCAACATTTTTGAAATTCCAACACCCCATCAAACTTCATGTTCAACTAGGAGAAGTTTAAAATTAAAGGTCAAAACCTAACAATTTCACATTATACTGGAAATAATGAAACACATCACGACCAGTAAAGGCACAACTCAATTTAGAGAAATTTCTTCTCAATCACATCCAATTTCACTTCTTATGGAACCCTAATATCACTACATAAAGGGATTTGAAATCAAGGATCAAAATCATGAAATTAAAGGCCATGATTAAAGGGGAAATGATGAGCTATTCACTAATTAGAAGAGGAACAACACAATTTGAAGAATTTCACACCAAATCACTTGATTCCTTCTCTATATCAAGCTTGACATTGTGCAATGAGTCATGGTGGTCACAAGGGTGGAGTGGTGATTCCTTTGGCTAGAGTCGTGGTAGACATGGTTGGCAAAGATGGCTGCCATGTGAGGACGCTGAATAGAGTGAAATGTGAGTGAGAGAGAAAGATAGGGGGGAATGAGAGAGAAGGAAGGAAAAAAGAAAAGAAAAGAAAGAAAGGAAAAAATAGGGTCACAAGTACTCTTATAATTTCCAAATTGTAAATTATCTCCAACCAACATTTTACCTTTCCTTTTCAAAATTCCTTACCCTAAAGTATATTTTTAAACAAGAGTAAGGTCAAAAGTCAATTGTGAGATGATTTCTTGAAGATTGTCATCATTCTCGAAGACTTATAGGTTTCTCTTCCTTTATATGTATGGTCTTTAATGCCCTTAAGGGTGGAAGAGTTATAAAGACCTAAAATACATCATTCTACTTAGACAATAATTTCTTCATCATGTAGTATTGTTCACTAGTTAACTTCTCATTGTTTCCTTATGACATTTCCAACTGAATTAATAAGCAATAGTATAAGCTAGTAGTTTCTTAATCCTTTTAAAAGAATAGTGGTTCCTAACAATTGATACTTACAATATTTTAGGATTTACCATTCAACATAAAAGTCATATGTTTTTGCTAATAGTCAAACTAAATTTTCCCTAATGTAAATAGCCATTAAACTCACAAAATTGCGTCATAGCTTCCAAATTCATAACACAAAAAAAGCTTCAAATTGATTGTCTGGCATAGACTAAACCAACTTCTTGCAAACGCTTTCAATCTTAAACTTTTCCCCTTTATAACAGATACTTGCATGTCAACTGAGTAGTTAACCCTCAATTTCAACTTCTTCACAATTGAAGAATGTATTAAATTGTGAGTACTACCGGCATAAACCAAAATTGCAATTGGTTTCTTCTTAACAAAACCCTACACTCTCAAGGTGGAAAAGTCATTCAATCCATCAATGGTATGAATGGGAAGAGTTAGAACATCCTCCTGAAGCATTATATCTTTGCTACTCTGCTCGTTGTCTATAATACCATCATCTCCACCTCTTTCATCTACTTCTAAGTGAATCATAAAGGATTGTGCAGGTTTACAACAATAATCATTAGTATACTTATCATTACACCAATAGCAAAGGCCTTTACAATGCTTTCCTCGATCTCCTTCTTTGCTAATTACTTAACAAGCTTCTTTACAGAAATAAACCCTTTATTCGACACAGAATTACTTATGCCCACTTACTCTTCTTATCTTACTGAGGCGCTCACAATCTTTGCAGATGAGGGATTAAGTACAAGTTTAGAATACCTATATACAAATATTGTCCTATCCTAAGCTACAAACACTGCATCCTTATTAAGTATATTTTGTTTTACAAGTTTCTTTATATGTGTTTATGCCTTATTTATGATCTTCGTATTTTGGAATAATTTTGTAGTATGTGAGTTTGATATGCTTTAAATTGGAAAACGGTATGATTGTGAAAAACTCCAACAATTTGGCAGCTCTATCTAGGTATGGTTAGTAATATTTGCCTATGAGTGTTGTCGCCTATCGCTTCTCTCTTTAATTTTTTTTCAAAGAATAGCATTAATCCCGACTATCACTCCACAGTTTAGAGCCATCAGAGAGACTAGTTGGCGAGCCCTATATTGTTTACAAGGGTGAAAAATAGTAATAAATTAAGGTTGTTTCCACTATTAAACATAGAATATTTTTATGTACTCTAATAACTCCCTTTGGCAAAGACAAGAATATTACATCCGTATTTTTTGTGTTTTCCTATGAGTGTTGTCGCTTATCCCTTCTCTCTGGTTATGTTTCTTTAAATGAGAACGGAGCTCTCTTTTCTTGTGTGGTATACAGATTCTCTATTATGGAGGTTTTGAAAGGCTCATATTTTTTAAAAAGCTTTGCCAAAATTACTACATACAACCCTTTAAAGGATTTCTGGCAAAGGATTTCTTGAATTTCCTTTGTATTAGTTATGGATGACCCTAAATATAGGTTGTATTTTTTTGCCAAGTTAATTTTGTTCCCTATGTAGGCAGTTACCTCAGATATGAGACTTCTAGAGGGTCATAACCCTAGACCCTTTGTGCCAATCACCCTCTACAATAAAGGGAGAGACAATATTAACACATCTAGAGCCTCCAAATTTCCCATCCCAATTATATCCAAATTAAGACTTCTACCTCGGACTCAAATTTTGACCATCTCAAGATTTTCATGAGTTTTGACTTGAAAATTTTACATTTACGTGATGGTTTGCGCCTTTGTTAGACATTTAATATTGTTTTATAGCTTTAATTAATTTTTAAACTTTTAAGTTGACCTAGGTTAATTAAGATTGTGCATTTTTGTGCTTTACGTCTACGGACCTTTGTGTGATTATTTAAAGACTTATATTGACAAACCTTCAACCATAGACCATAGTTAAGCTTTTGAAAGTCTAAATGATGATAAAATTTGATATAAGACCAAAAGTCTAATTATATAATTAATATAACTAAATAACTATATATGTGTGTACAGACGGATGTATCTATGGGAGATTATTGGCATATCGTATATATATGTGTGTGTGTGTGTGTGTGCTATTTAAAGAGGTAACTTATTATAAAGAGAAGATAATATATATTCTTAACATGATTTACAAGAGCTCAATATATATTCATCTAGAGTGTAATGTACAGGCAAAGCTTGAAAATATTTGTGACACTAAATAATACTAATAAAAATTGACATGCTTCGATGAAAAAGAAAATTCCGCTTGGAATGATTGACATTTTTCTTAAGTCTTGACTTAAGTAATCTCAGGCGATTATTTTTGACATATTCTAGAAACCTTGCTTTATGGTGTATTCAGTTTCTTAGAATAACAAGAAGTTGGAGAAGCACCTTTCAGTGGGAAGCAAAACAAGAAACTTCAACCATTTACTGTTACCATATATATGAGCTTGCTTTATTAGGTACACACATATCTTATCTTCTCAAGATCAATATTCGTGCATGATTTCAAACTTGGCGTGATTCTTTGAAATTGTGACGAATCTGATTGAAATATAGCTAGGGATGATCTCATACCCCTTGACTGATTTGCCATTTTGATTATTGGTAGGCTGCTCTTGAGGCAACAAGACAGATAATCTATCTTGAGTGTTTTTCAAAATAAGTTATTTATTCACAACTAGAATCATTTCAAGATTCTCACTATAATAATGGACCAATTTAATTATAAATTGATATTTCAATGTAAAAATTTTGAAATGCATTTAACATAAGAAAAGAAAAGAATTTTTCTTCTTACAAGTTAGAGGAGGGCCCGCGATATATGCCCATTTGGATCTTCTTGTATTTTTTTCTTTATATTTTTGCATAAATTTTAGTGGGATCCATAACTGAAGTGGCTCTATTCACTCTTTGTATATATATTTTAAACATAACACAAACAAAAAGAAAAAAAAATGAGAGTGCTTAAGTGTAAGGATGGTGCACATGCCTTTTAATTCTCTTAACCCTAGATATGATAGAGAAACATTAAAAAGAATTAAATTGAAAAAGCCATAAGTTTAGAATATTTACTTTAATAAACTTTATTTTTAAAAAAAGTATCCAATTGGTCCCCCCATTTTTACATTTAATAACAATTTAGTCCCTCATAAATATATTGTATCAAATAAGTCTTTTAAAAATTTTATTTTATATAAAATTAATTATTTGTTAATTCAAATGAAAGGATTGATTTTGTATAAATTTAAATTTATAAATGACTAATTTATCATAATTAATTTATGAAATTCTAAATTATCACAAAATACAGTAATGAGAGACTCATTTTGCACTTTTCACTACTTTGAAATTGCCCTAAAGGATTTAGAGAATATTTTATTTTATTTTTACTCTTCAAAGACTAGCTAAAGTATACATAATTAAAAAAAATAAAATTAAGATAGGATCTCAAAAGCTTCAGAACAAGATCCTTAAAGCAGAAAATAAGTTTAGTCATTAAATCTATTAGAATAATATTAAGGTAAATATTTTACACTTATAATTATATTTTTCAAAACATTACAAGGACAGATTCTTAACTAGCAGTTGATCAATAATTGTACTATAAACTGTTTCTCTACGCAATTTGTATCATGATTATGCCATCATTTGGTGTAGCAAAAATATACTGTTACACCAAATTCCGTTGCTTACAATTCAAAGCCATTTAATTTGGCATATATCGTAAGAATTGCATGCGGGCCAAACAAATCCTTATCACCACGTGCTTGATATAAAGATCTTCATGTACAAAAACATAAGATGTGTTATGTTCAAAGGATGTTATCATTTCCAGGTCTGTAAACCAGGTAAGTTACAGTGATGGGGGCAAAATTTTATGAATCTTTTATGAACTGAGGGATGCATGTAAGTGCAGGTTCATCCCCCCTATACATAAAATCTTTAGTTTTGAGCATGTGATCATTTATAAGCAGTCTAGTTTGATTGGATCGTTCATGAATTTTTGTTGTTCATTTTCTACTTTAGAATATGTACAAGTTGAGTAGGTTATGTATTTAAAGCAGTGTTAATTTAGGTCATGTTTCGGAATCAATAATTAATGTTTAAAGCGGTGTTATTTTACGCCATATTTTCGAATTCATAATTCTTATTTATTCATTCTGATGTTCTAGTGTCAACAACCAGATATCTTCTTCTTCTTTTTTAAGTAAATATTTTATTTTTAAAAAATTATCATAATATAAAATAATAATACTATATTTTATATTGTTTCTTATGCAGCGCACTATCCCATTGAAAAGAATTAATAAATGATCAGCCGCCAAATGATTAACGTAGTTAATATACAATAGGATTTAGAAAATGAATATCGCATAATTAAGATTTATAATAAAAGGATTCAATGAATATTATAATTTTTTATATAAATTTTTTTGGCCAAAAATTTTATATATAAATTTTATGCGTCATTTTATAAATTGTCACGTACAAACATGTCCTTATTGGGGCACCTGTGGCCACCGTGAGATGTGAGACTTGATTGAGCAACAAAGTCCAATGACGGTGAAATGTTGTCATTCAACAAACCATATAGTGTCTTTATCTTCGTTGGTAAATAAGGACGTCAATTCTGATTTTGGACATGAATTTGACAAAACAAAAATATTAAGGTAAAATTTTAATATATTTATAATTTTGAGTATATCAATAGACTTAATTTTAAAATAAGAATATAATTATAATTTTTTATTTTTTATTAATATTATTATAATTATGTCTTTACATTATAATTAGGTGCACTAATACATTTAAAATTGTGAGTACACAAAAAATAATATTAAATATTAATTTAATTATTACTACAAAATGTAAATAATTTAGATAGGACATAATTTAATTATAAAACACAGTATTATCAAAATCGAAAACAAATAATTAGTATAGGAATTTTTTTTGCTAAAGGTAGTAAACTTTTTCGCTAGTAATTGAACACAAATTTGAGCGCGAGTATTTGCACTTCTTTTTTCTTTTTTTTTTTTTCTTCAAATCCCTATAAATTAACAACAAATTTGTGTAATCTCGCTACATCTTCACTAACTTTAAAGGAATTAAAAAAAAATTTCCTTACCTATTTCTTCCACTATTCTATATTTTTCTTCCAATATTATATCAGAAATAAAATTGATGTCATTGGCCATAATTAGACTAGTTAGTTTATCTATGATAGAACTCCTTTATAGAGTAGCAATAATCATAAATTAAAATTTGATTATAAATTGAAAAACTCGTTCAATCCAAAACAAAGGAATATGAGTCTAAAAATAAAATCTGATAATTTTAAAAAAACAATTTAATTATTAAAAAAAAGAGTGTATCTTGAGAACTAAGATATTTAAAATAAAATTATCTTAATTTAAAATATATAAAATATACTTTTATCAACTAAATAGCTTAATTTTAATTCAAAGTGATTTTACATAACTTTATAAGCTAATGCGAAAATCTTGATAGAAAAATAATAATTAATATCATTTATTTAAAAAATTTATGTCAATTAATTTTTATTTATAACTTTCATACAGATAATTATATAAATAATAATAAATATTAATCACATTCTTTATTTTAAATTTTAAGTGATAAATAAATTTTAAATCATCAGAGCCAATAGGCCAATTAAAATAAATAAAAATTCAAACAAAAAAATCTGATTAAAAAAATTGAGACTTTTTTTTAATAAAAAGAAAAAACGACTTGTTTTTTTATGACCCTGGCCCATTTTCGGATAAGTTTGGTGGGTGATCACGACTATGCACGCAGTCATTTATAGATTGAGAAGAAAATTTGCTTGTAAATTTAAAAAATTACAAAATATACAATTTTAAACCGCTCCCCATGCACTTAGACGTAACGGTAAAATATCACCGTCCGTTTGTCTAAAAATAAATGAACAGAACTTAAAACCCTGCAACCTCGCCCGGATAAATATGTCAATAACCTATGGAGTTAGGGAGAGAATGTGAAGAGACTAATTTTTGAAAGGGTCAATTTTTTTACCATTAGATCTTATTCACGTATATGTATATAATCATAAATAAATAATTTATCATGAAATTTAACATAATAATTTAAGGATCAAAAGAATGTGCAATGCCCGTAATAATGATATCAAAATTTATTTATAACTTAAAAAATTCATCAGACTTAATAAATTTAACCAAAAATAATTTGAACTTGATTTTTTTTTTTAAATATCAATCAAGGCCTAAAAGTTTGAATTATATTTTTTATTAAAAAATTTATTATTTAAATAAAATCTGAGTAAAAAAATAAAAATTAGCATCCTTTAAGCATTGCAAAAATAGTCCAATTTTTCCTATTCGTCTAAGTGATCTTGAGCTTGAATTATTAATTTGTATAATCATTAGCTAAATTAGTATGCTAATATAACAACTTTATTACTCAATTCTTAAACAATAAAAAAATTAAAAAAATTTATTAAAAAATTTCAATTAAAAAATAAGCTCAAATATATATTTTTCAACAATTTAATCTTAATAAGTTCACCTTCATAAATAAATCTAATCATAATTTAAAATGTTTACGTAATTTTATGAGTAAAGAAATAAAATTCAAATAAAAAAATTTAATTTATAAAATAAGTTAAATTTACACATTTTTTTTTAATTTAGACTTGAAACAGAATAAATATTTTTTAATTAATAAAAATTTATTATACAAAAAAATTAATATAATATAATATTTTAATAAATAAATAATTAATTAATATTTTTATTTAAATAATTTATATTAATACAACGCCTCATCCCTCTCATCCACTCATCACATGCCATCTGGAACACACATCCAACAGGACACAAATGAAAAGCCAGCAAGATGATTTGACATGTCCCTCTCTCCCTCACAACGTTAAAGTGGCCTTTCATATGCCCATTTCTCTCACATGTTTCTGATGTCCTTCTCTTGTGGCTGCGCTGTGAATTACAACCGAGTGGTTGTGGCTGCTGCTCATGATGATAACAATATGTCCCACCTTCAGGCTTCAGCTACATATATAAATTATCATTATATATAATAAAATTATAAAGCAAGCCCTTCCTGTACGGTCTTCTTTCCCCGTCCACCAGCATCAGATTAAAGCTTATTTTGAGCCAAGCAAAATTTAGTCTCATCAAACCCACATCACATGCCACCAAATCTGTGTTGAAATCTTGGCCAACAGAATCAAATCTCTCTTTTATATAAACCAAATATTTCACATATTAGTTTTATGTACTATGTTTTGTCCTTAAATTGAAACCTGACGAGTGAATAATTAACTAATTATAATATAAATATTGTATTACTAATTTAAAAATATAGAATTATCTTCTATAATTATATACATATTACAATATTATTAAAAAATCATATATTTATTATATTTTAATTTGATAATAACGTTATAAAAATATATAAATGACTGCATATAATTTTTTTCATATATCAAATCTATATAGAACAAAATAATTATATATAATAATAGATTGATATGTGTATATATACACACACATAATTATTTTGATTCTATGTATAACCATTTCTTAAGTCTTTTTTCTCCTTTTTCAGTCAAGATGTCTGAATATATTCATTATTGAAGTCTATATATAGAAGATGTTGTCTTATTAGATTATAAAATATTTTTTAAAAAATATTTATATAGATTTTTTGTGGACTAACATTTGTACAGATGTGTTTAACGAGTAGTTTACGTGAAAACAAGAAAAACTATGATATAGGTATGCTTTGGGAAAAATACAACTTTGGTCTCTTATTTTTGTTTAAAGTATTAATTTAATTTTTAAAAAATAAAAAACATCAAAATAATTTTAAAAAAATTGAAAAATAGATTAATTTAATTCTTTCACAAGACAAACTTAATTTTTGAAGAACTATTATTTTTTGGAAAAATTTATTGTTAAAAAGTTATTTTAATACTTCCTCTATTTAAAGAATTAATTAAGGGCGAGAGTCATATTTTTCAAGACAAGGTTCTTAGATTTCTTCCTATATTATTTCTGATACATAATTACTAGCCGCAGGTACGGACTGCGAACTAAAAAACTAAGAAAAGAAAAGATCACCTAACCTCCACCACTTCCTCCTACTACAGAAACTAAGGAAAAAAATATATATTATTACAAGACGTACGCAGAAATTAAAAAAAAAAAAAAAAGGCTATGAACATCGGCTGGTAATTCAAGAGAACTCGTAATTGAATCTTGCTACTGATCCAATCTCCTGAGAATAGCAGATTTAATCACACCCTCGTTGCTTCTCAGCCCGAGAGGGATCTTAACGACGACGTCTTGAAGCATAATCTCATTCACACATGACATGCTAGCATGGTGCACCTGAAGCTGCAATTCTCGCAACGCATCCATCAGCCTCGCTCCAGGGTGGTTTCTGTTCTTCGACTGAACCCTAACCATAGCATCCGGCCCTATGATCTTAACATCCACCACCAGCCCACCCAGCCCAAGCCCCAGCCCACCGCCAGGCCCAGACTGCTCCACCGTGGACTCCACCGTCTCCGCCATTTCCAGCTTCACTTTCTTACAACTAGTGTTGTTCGCAGACTCTCTTTGAAGCTGCGACTCCAGTTCCTCGATCTTGCCTTTGAGCTCGTTGATGTAAGCCACGGCGTCTGATAACAGCGAAGCCTTATCCATTCTCGACACGTGTGGGACCACGGCGCGTAGCGCGTAGAACCGGTGGTTCAGCTTCTCCCGCCGCTGCCGCTCCGCCTCCACGTGGTTCAAGGGCGTCTCGCGGCCCAGCCCGGGCTTTTTCCCTCTTCTCTTGGCGGGTCGTTTTTCGATCCCCGGGCAGTCTGAATCCGAATGTGAATGCTCTGATTCTACGTACGACCCGAACTTGAGAGCGGAGGAATCTTTCTTCTGGGTTTTGCCACAGGAATTGTCTTCTTCTTCTTCTCCTTCTACCCGTACGCCGGCGATAATGCCCATGTCGGAGAAAAAAATGTTCTGGTCGACGTCCAATATTTGATTTGGTTGGGGTTGTTTTTTATTATTGGGCCGGATGCTTCGGGCGAGATCCGACGAGCCGTACAGAGTTTTGGCTTGTTGGATAAGACCCCAGTTTTCTGCGATGATATCGGAGGAACCCATTTCGAGAACTCCGTGATTGGTGGGAATACAGATCAGGGTTCGAATTCCGTGCATGGAGGCTTCTTTTGCTCTCTCGCAATTGTAAAGTTGAAGCTCGTGTTCGGTAAGATGTAACCAAAGCAGAGAACCGGAGGTGAATGCCTTACCCGGGAGTGAGGGGGAGGAGGAATCGGCGAGGGAGAACATGCGAGTCAAGGACATGACGTAGAACCATTCAACGTCGTTGATATTGTCGTCGATGGTGCCGTTGGGGCTCTCGACGTCATCGATTAGAGACTGGATACCATTGACAAACTTCCTTCGCTCTGAAGAGACGGGGCGTTTGGTGCCTTGAAAATGCCCGTCCGCCCAGGACAAGGAAAGGCGGCCATTGTCGTCGTGGGAGGCTTCCCACAAAATTCCGTAGAGCCACCAGTGGGGTTGGGTCTGAAGTAAAAATTGAAGCTTTTGCTGAAGTGATGGTGGGTTTTCCTGGGGGTGAGACAGAGACACCAGAGAAGAAGAGGAAGCAGGAGAGATCATCAACTCCTCCATGGATATGGATTTGCACAGATATGGCAAGGACTATGAGATGTATGGATCCTGAGAGAGAAAGCTGAAGCACGAAGAGGAGAGTGAGGAAAGCAGGGAAGAGCACTAATTGACAGAGATATTAATAGAGAGAAAGATAAAGCAGATGCTTTGTCTGGACAAACAGTACCTTACGTAAATAGACAGATAATGAGAGAGAGAGAGAGAGAGAGGACGGGGAAGGTTGGGAGGGAAAGGAAAGAGTTGGAAGTATAAGGGGTGAGAAGGTGGGTACCACAATAGAGGCGGTTATAACTGGAGTTGGTTTAACTCATTTAAGAGGTAAATTGAGTTAAAAAAATTTTTTAAAAATTTATTTAATATATTTTTATTAATTTAACTTATTTAACTTAGGAAAGGTTAGGAGGGAAAGTAAAGAGTTGGAATTATAAGGGGTGGGAAGGTGGGCACCACAATAGAGGCGATTATACTCCAAGTTCATTTAACTTATTTAAGAAGTAAATTGAGTTAAAAAAATTTTTAAAAATTTATTTAATATATTTATATTAATTTAGCTTGTTTAACTCGCGAGTTAAACAAAATAATTTGTAGATTAAATGGGTTGTCTACCTTTTTTTAAAAAAAATTTTTACTTACTCAGTCTAGTGCCTTATCCTATTGCACTTTCCTATTTAAAAATAATAACCCTAATATATGTGTTGTGTTGTCTCTATTATTTTGTAATTTACCAGATTTAAATGTTCTGCTTATAATTATATTCTTATTATTAATGAATCATTGAATTATTATATTACTCTATTTGTTTTAATCTATTGAAACTTGTTTTTTATTTAGTTATTTTTTGTTTATTTATATTGATATAAAAATTGATTGATTAAACAAGTTATGTGTTTAAAAAAAGTCATATTTAAATTTTTATTATTTTTTATTAAAATTTTTTGTTGAATTAAATTGATCAACTTGCTTAAGCCACTAAGTAATATAAGTTAAGATTTTTAACCCATCATCTTATGGTAGATTAAATGAGTTGACTCGTTTAATCCACTAATTTAAATAGGTCAATTCAAGTAAATAGAATTATCCTACTTTAACAACTCTAGATCACAAGAGTCGAAGAGTTTGGTGGCAAATGGGAAGAAATTATTGGGGGGAAGGAAACGAAAACGGAAATGGAAATGGAATGGAGAATGGAGTCCAAATCAGCAGAATAGTTTAATAGAGAGTCACTGTCGGGCACCACCAGCACGTGAAGTGAAAGCGAGTGAAGGAAATGGTTAGTAGTGGCATAGGTGGTATGTGGAGGCCATTATCCTTGTACATGAATCAGTTGATTCTCAGATATTACAGTCGTTCACGAATTCTAGTCCTTTCCATTTCCCTGTGTCTCCAATCTCCATTTCACCTCAACACTGATAACATTGATTTTTGTATCAGTGCTGACTCATACATGGTACAAGTGTTTTGAGCTTGATAAATATAAATATATAATTCCAAAAAATTTAGGGTTGTTGAGCAGATTATACAATAAATGTGTCAGTAGAAATATCAGATCAAATTATATAGGATTAGTTATAATATTATATATTATCGAAAAACAAATTTAATATGTTTACATATCTATTTATTTATAAAGTAATTAGTAACTTTTTTTTTTAGAGATTTGACTAAATTACCTATTGATTTTTTAAAAAAATAATCAAGCTGACTCCAGTGACATTTGATACATATTGTAAAAATCATTTTGCCAATAAAGTTATATTTTCACACAATATGATTATTTTCAAAGATGAAAATTATTTATTTTTTTAAAAATTTATATTAAGAATAAAATCACAGTCTTCAATTGAAATATTAGAGTAAAAAAAATTATTACAGAAAGTAAATAGTAAAAGTTTTCGCAATATATATCTAAATATTAAATGAGTCCTATAATAACTTTAAAACAATAGAGATATAGGTGTAAATGAGTCAAAATTTGAGAAAGATTAGTATAATTTATTCTATTTATATCAATGTACATGTCAGCCTACACTTTTATATATATTTCTGACATGATAAGATATGTAAAATCACAAAACTTATAGGTTAAAGATGAGTGTTGTCTTGTTGTCCAAAAAAAAAGAAAGAGTGTCGTCTACTTTAAATACCTTTAGAGTTAGTATTTGAAAAAATATACTTTTTGAATACACCATAATAATATGATTGTTGAAAAGAAAATCTTAGTATGTACAGACTAATGTCAACAGAAACTATATTATTTGCATAATAATTCAGATTTTAATAAATATTCAATAATTTTTAACAACTTGTTAACATTTAAAATATTAAATTTTTATTCAACAATTTAAATTTTATGAATTTCATTTACATTTAAACACCCATATCATTAAGAAAAACAAGAAAGAAAATGAAACAAAGGCTCCAATAATTTCTGCTATTTGGACAAGTGACTGCCGTGTCGTTGATGGTTTGCGACTTTTAATGTGATGTGTAGGAATCAAGAATAGGATGTGAAATGAAATAATAAATTAGACAAACCTATGACACAGGGTTTAGTGGCAACAATAATATTTATTATAGTAGTACTGATTTCCAAAGCCCGGCCCACTCAGGCATTAAATCAGTTTGTTATACATAATTAAGTCAATTATTGTTACAAGTGGCCTCCCAGAATTAAATACAACTTCAATATTTTAAACCAAAATATAAGAATTAAGTTATCATTTTGTAATAATTACAACCTACAAAGGAAGATTAGATTTTCTTTAATATAAGTTCAAGTGAGTTTGTAAGTTAATCAGATCACAGATGAAGATACCAGCTGAAGGCTGATAATAAATACATATATACTAAATATTATGTGGTTAATATTGGAGTAGCCTTATCCATAAAGTATGGTCCCTCCAAAAGATCTAAACACATCACCAAATGTCATTTTATTACTGAACAGTGCAAAGGTGGTCCATTTTTATATGTATACATATAATATAAATAAACAAGATTAAAAATATGCAATTTGCGAAAGCGGACGCACGTGAATTTAGGATTAATCCTTCCTCGTGCTTAAATTCTTTTTGTCCTGCACATAATTTTCATATACATATGGTGATCTATTAAAAAAATTAAAAAAAAAAAAGTGAAGGAGAGAAATTGTTGACAACGCTTGGAGCGGGCGCAGCGTTATGAAGTCAACGGACTAAACATGCGACTCAAAAGGACATTAAATAATGTTCCCATTTGAGGTAAAAACAATACTGTATTAATTACTAAGCTAATAATTATTATAAATAATATATATATATACATATATCTCTCTCACTGGATTTTGTTTGATAAATTTAAGTCCAGATATATTATTTGTCAATAGTCATTAATGAAAAATATTGTAAATATTGTAATTATCAGAGTCCATAACTTATATAGAAGAATAATTTTTTTAAGATCTCTTCTCATATTTGATAGCATGTATCTGATGACTTTGATAAGAATGATTCTTATAACTCTCAATTTTTTTTATACTTGCTATAATAATTTTATGGTAAAATCATTAGTGCATGTATAATTTTAAGTATATAAATATATCTAATTATAATATAGGGATATAATTGTAATATTATTATTATTTAAGTAAATATTATTATAATTATATTTCTATATTGTGTATTAGTACACTCAAAATTAAATTATAAATACATTAAAAATAGCATCTAACTTTATTAGTTTTGTAATTGAGGCTCAACTCTCTTGATTTATTTTTTTTTCTGATGGTTTCGAGAAAGCATAAAAATTTAGAACCAAAATGTTAACGAGGTTATTAATGGCAGCTGGATCGGTGAGGTTTGAGAGGAACTTGTATTTTTTGTTTTCTATTATATTAGAGAGAAAAATATATAAGATAAGTAATGGGTTTTTTGACCGTATTATGTAAATAGTAATACTTGATTTCTCGAATACTCCGTTGTTTTTGTTTTTTAACCAAATGCTTAAAAGTTTTTTCTTATTAAATTAAGGGAGTCACGTGAATAACAATAACATGATTATAGTTGTCTTTTTTTGGTCACGTTGATGGCAAGAGCGAAACTGATTTTGTCTTTTTCTAGTCTCATCTTTACCATCAACGTGACTCATTTTGTCTTCTTTAGATCTCGTGTTTGTTATCAATGTGACGTGCATGACATATTCCCCCCTTAAATGCATAGATGCCAAAAACATGACATTTTTTGTCCCTTTTTAATCTCGTATAAGCCATCAACATAATACAACTTAATTTATCGATAATATTCTTGTAGTTGAACTAATAATTTTTATAAAGTTTTGGTTTACTTTTAATAGGTTTTATATGTAGAAAATGTGTAATTAAATGTTAATAAGTTTATCAACATTAAATGTAGTCCAAATTAGTGAAATTATGTAAGTATTTTTTTAGTTGTATATATAACAATCATAATAATAATTTAAATTATGAAGACATGATTATAAAATCCTTAAAATTGCAAAGCACAATAAAAATATGTGAAGATTGATGTATGTGCACAAAAATAAGCAAAAATGAAAAGATGATATGGACTAACCATAAAGGGAAATACATATAACATACATAAATGTTTAGAATTTAAAAGTTAAAGTTAATAATACATAGTTCTAGGAAAGGAGGATAATACCTATAATCCATAATAATAGTAAAGATAATATCGTTAAGATAATATCATTAATTGAAATAATGACTTCCAGTACCACACTGAGGTCGTCGTCTGGTTGATCTTCTTAACCTTGCACATTATCTCCCCCTTCATCTTTTGCAAGTTGGTCGTACTGTTTTTCAAGACTTGTTGGTGGGATATTTAAGTCTTACTGTGGTGATTGAATAGGAGGAATAGATTGGTGTGGAGTGTAGAAGCCCAATTACAATTGATGGGAAAAGCTTCCAAGTTCAAAAGACCCATTAGCATACTCGGTATGGAATGCAAAGGGATAAAAAAATAATGCCATGAGAGACCCCGAGTCAAAACACATGATGGAACATATTAACTGGTTCTAATATGGAGCTAGTGTTTTGGCATTCTTTATGGACAAATGCATATTAAGAATTAGGAATGAAATGGGAAATTGCAGTAAACAGTTATGGAAGTAAGGCATATGACCTTTCTCAATTTCCAAATGTGATGGATATTGCCTAGTGCTTCCTTAACCACACCTTCTTATAAGTGACGGTATATCCAAAGATACCGCATACCCTTTCACCGACCTCTCAGATGGACATCCCTGGATTTTTAGTTACCATTACCACTATGTACAATGATATTACATCAACATCTAGCTTTGGATGATCTTGAGACAACGATGTAGATACACATGTGGGGGCTGTTGTATTTTATAATCTACCAATGGTTCTCCCTATCCTTATAACATGCTTTAACCCTCTACTGACATCGCTCACCATAATGAGAGCATTGATATTCTTCATATATGGTTGATGAATAGTGAACCAAAAAAGTGTGGTGTGCACGAACCAAGTATATTTTCAAAGCATGTCAAAATGATGTCACGTTAGAGTACCTCAGTTCGACACAAAGCTCTTGGTTATCTGCCATGTTATTATTATCGTCTACTTTATCTTACCTAATTTCCCTTGTCGCATCAATATTGATTCTGGAAAAAAAGGCTAATCCTGGCTCTTCATACCAACTAATGGGTTCTGCAGGGCCTACATCTGGACCATCTTCATCACCATCATCCTCATCTGCCTTATCACCATCATTTGTTTCAAAGTCATCTGCAACTGTATCATATTCATCCTCTTGTTCCACATCATCCAATATATCCTTTGTCTCTTGGGGGGATGGTAGTGGACTATCAAGAACTTCAGGACGGGATGAACTGGGTCGTGGCATGTTGTACATAGCATTTGAGATACATTGTTAACCATATACAAATTCTAGTGCAAATAAGTCCAATACTATAATGTATGGGCTATAGTGTAAGGCTATAATGACAGCCTCTTGAATTGTGTTGTTTGATGGCAAGGTGAATTAAAGATGCTCATCAAATCAGCTAACTTGATGTGTTGATAATAAGTTCATTAGTGGTTATGTGAGCATACACCTCCAGGCAATTCAATTGGGATAGGAACCGTGCATTTGCTTCCTAAATATGTTTAATGTCATCATCATCCTTTAGTTCGCACCACTCAAACCATGTTGGATTTAGGGAAAACGGATGTCTATATAATAGTTTAGACACAACTTTATTTTGCCCTATTCGTAGCTTCTGTCCAACCCTATCTTTTAATTCATCTAATATAATATCAGTATGAACTCTAATTACTCTCACCAAACGGCATGTAAATGTATCACCCTCATCGGTTTCTATGATTTCTCCATTTGCATATATATACAAATTCTTTGCCTATCCACTCATCCTAATTCCTAACATTAAAAGTGCATATAATTTATTATTTCATACTTTCCACATTTCGTATCTTGTAATTGAAAGCTTGCCAAAATAAGTTACATTTTCAACACACATATATGTTATGACATCCTCACTATCATTAACTAAAACTTTTATTAACAATTTTCACACATTTCATTATTTCTACTTCTTATATTTCATGAACTATTGATCTATCAATTCATTATGTATTAATTAATCAACTAATTTGAATTCTTTTTTCTTTAACATTTTCAATTTTTTATCCATTTGTTTCCAATTTCTTCTATTCACAACTTTTTAAACACTTAATAAGCTCTTTCCAACAATTTAACATATTAACATATTTCCCACATTTTGTAATTTATGAATTCTTTTTTCTACCTTTTATATTGTGTATTTTTTTCCTTCTTTTTAAATTTCCATGATATCCTCACATCTAATTAAATGTAATTTTTTTTTCTTCACAACACATCTTATTAATTTTAATTTCTTATATTACCTATATCTTTAAATATTCATATCATTATACATTAATTTACCAACACATTTTTTCCTCATTTTTCATATTTCTTATTTTTTTGCCGTTTTCCTTGTGTTTATAAATATTTAAATATGTTCTTCTCATTTCCTTCTTATTCCACACTTGTGTTTTCCCACTTGTATATTTTGCAATTTGTTTCTTCCATTCTCCAAATAATTTTTTCTTTTTTCCAAATTGTCAACATGATTATCATCTGTACATACACATACATGTTCAACAACTCAACATTAATACAAACTAATAAAAAAAAAATATTGCCATAATTATATATTAAATAAAAATGACATATCTCAATATTTCTTATTTCTTTGGTTTTCTCTATCATTAAATATTCTTATCATGATACATTACTTTTTTAACTTATTTGAATTTCTTATTCTTTTTACCATTTTATTGCATTGACAAATTTTTTTCCTACTCATTTCTTAACATTTCACAACTTAATTAGTTTTCATGCTTTCGAATTTTCCATCTAAAAATTTTTTTATTCTATTTTTTTACATGATTTTGAATCTATTTTAACCAAATATTATCACCATAATTATCCACACACAGCTATGTTAAAAAAACTCAACATTACCACAATTTGATCAAATAAAAATCAAATATTGCCATAATATTAAACTAATTTATAATAACTTTGGTAGCAAAAAATTGCATAATAGAAAATATCAAAATTTAACAAAGAAAAAAAGCCATGTACTAACTTGGAGAGCCTTCTACTAGTTTGAGACCACTTCCAATCCAGATAAATCTTATGGGTATATAGCTACAGATTTATCTAAAAATATTTATAACACATTGTGCAACCTCTAATGTGTTCCACCTTTTATTTTGGACAACTTCAAAAAAGTTTCAACAAGAAGGATTGGGATGAAGTTTCAGCAACTGAGAAAGAGAGGCTCTGCATCATTTTCACAGAGGAAGGAGGAAGACAACTATTTTAACTACACTTCAAGGGCAAATTTGTAATTACCCTTTCAATTTAAATTTGCCCGTTGCGTCGCAGCCGGATGTGATGCCTCTCTAATCATGTGGTCGTTAGACACGCGATCAGAGTACTCAGTCTGATTGCATGTCTGACGATCATGCGATTAGAGTTACTGATTACTTGACCTCTGGCTACCTGTGACCACATATTATGGGGTTTCACATCCCGTGATGCATTAAATTTTTTTATAAAAAACCATTTGAGCATTTTGGTAATTAAAAAAATCACGCCACATTTTACTCCTTAAGTAATTTAAATTACATATTACAGTAAAAAAAACCATAAGTCATGCCTAGTAGGTCCATTTGAATAATGAATCTAATTTGCTGTGTCAGTTTTCTAAGCGAAAAAAAGAGACAAAAAAAAAAAAATCAAAATTCGTTTGAAAGTAGTATAAAGTTAGATTGTCTATTTGCAGAAGAGAAAATTCTAAAGTCCATTATAATGATGTTTATACCGGCGTTAAAATTTAGACTGATAAAATATATTTTGAAAATATTATGTTATAGATGTAATCAATTGTTAAATATTGAATAATATTTTATTAAAAAATGTGTGTGTATTAATAATTAATAAATTTGATTGCAATAATAAAAATATTAAAACGATAAAATTTTCTTTTATATTAGCTGACTTTAATAATTAATTATATAATAGCTAAATTGAGAACACAGCGTTATAAAAACATATAATCATACTCTATAATTTAGTTATTACTGACGCAGTGAATTTTATTTACCGTCTAATCTGAAAAATGAAAATAATAAAGTCACTTGAGGGTAATTTGGATAGTAAAATTTAAATAAAGATACAAGTGATGTTAATGATTTAAATCCTCAAACGTACACTAACAAAACATTTACATTATTTTGTAAAACTTAAAATTAATTAAAAGATATTTTTTAAAGCATTAATTAGATATTGTTATTTCATGAATTTCCCGAATTAATAGAAATATAGCCTATTTTATTTTATAAAATATTAACGAAAATAATGAACTAGTGTGTGTGTATATATATACACACACACATATGTATATGTATATAAAATAGTGATTGTGAAGAGTTATTTCTCATATATATTATAACTTTAAATTATAATATTTTTCTTTTTGGTTCAACATTACACAAATAGTTAGTTAATTATAGGGAAAATTATTATTTTGGTCTTCATGTTTTAACTTAGTAGCAATTTGATCTTTCATGAATTTTGAATGATAATTTGATTTATCAAAAATTTATTAATAAACTAAACAAGTCCATCCCTCATCTTCTCATTTAAAAAATGCTTAAATGAACTATTTAATACTAACGTCGAAGCTGTGGAATAAGTTTATTTTCATCATCATCACACACTTCATTGAGTGAAAAATATTTTGAAAGTGTATTCTATGAAAGGTAAAAGAACAAGCTATGAATATGAAACAAATTTGATCAAAGAAACTCTTAAAAATGCTTCACATTTAATTAGATGTTGGTGATAGTAATATATATATATATATATATATATATATATATATATATATCCCATGTATGTAATTAATCTCAGTGTCAACAAAAATTAGTCCACTTTTGGACTTCTTAAGAATCATTTTATTATTTTAAATTTGTAGAAAAGTATATTATTATTAAATTAAAATGTGGGACCAAAACATTAATTTTCTCACGGCGAGCTAATAATATGGTACATAAACACAGATAAGAGGTTTTCTTATTCGAATATTATAAATAAAAAATTAAATTTCGAAATCTTCACAAATCAAAAGTATTACATCAAGGTGTTTAAAGTGTCAGAGCATCGCTTCTTATATATTTGTTAAAAAAATAATAACAGGGACTTGCCCCTAGGGCAGGAGAGTCGTTGTTTGACATATAAATAGATTTGCCCCCACTTTATATATATATATATATATATATATATATATATATATATATATATTATTGTAAAATTGATTATATAATATTATTTAATTGAATAACAAATTTTTGAATTCAATTTCGAAATAATTTTGATTGATTACATTGATAAGTTACAGGTAATTTTAAAGTGTGAAAAAGTATTGAAGTATTTAAAGTTGTAGTTAATAATAATGTTTATGCATGAATAAATGTAACTCTTACTTCTTATTTTCTTCTACAACATGAGAATGACGAAAATAGTAAATACAAGAAAGGATTATAGAAAACTACTTAAATGTGATTTATACCCATCAAGGAAAGCTAAAACCTAACGTGTGAAATTGATATTGAGGTTAAATAAAATATTTACATTAATTGAATTTTTTGTGTTTTTCCGTTTGATTGTTAGAGTATGAAAATATTGTTTGATTATTTTAAGTTTAAGCTTATAAAATTGTAATTTTTTAAGGCTTTATAATAATTCATCTAATGTCCAATTATACATGAGTAGATGTGATTCTTACATTTTCTGTTTATAATGATATTATTTTAAATATTTTTTTTTTATTTTTGTTCATAATATTATTTCTTTCAATAGAAATTTCAATTAAACTATGTTAATTGATTTATTCATTTTATTTTACTGTTTGAATCATATATTTCAAGTCAAGAATTTATTACCTTTTAATTTTTTTATTATAAGAGATTAATAAAAGGACATTGTGTTTACTGTTATAAGGTATTTTGAGAACAACGCTATTGTGCCTGTCGTGTGCAATTGTTGATGTAATTCGTGCGTTAAGATTTGTAATTTTGTAGTTTTTGCATTTATGATAATTCATCTAGTGTACAATTATTTTATGTAAATTTTAATGAGTTACGTTACAATTTTTATAGATTATATTAATTAATAAGTTACATGCAATTTTGAAGCATCTAAAAGTGCTAATATATTTGATGTTGTAATTAATGATATTTATGTACAAAGGAATGTGACTTTTACTATTTTTTCCTTCTAATATGGGATAGAAAGTATATAGTAAACGCAAAAGATCCGTACCTCCATGGATAGATATAACATATGACTCCAATAAGAATAAAAATTTTTATGGTGGCAATTTCTTATAGTTTAAGATAAGTGAATTTTTATAAATTAAAAAAAATAAAATTACATATAAAATTTAAAATTTTAAAAATTTAAAGGAAGTGACCTCCGCCCTCCTATTCCTTTATATCCATTCCTACTTACATCCTTTTTTCATCTACAAAATAGTTTGGGGATGGGTAAAAAATTATATTTTACATTTCATAGGATTTTCTCCTAATCAAATTTACATAGATACTTATAAAATTCATGTAGATGCATTATTATTATTTTTATCTTTTAATCATTTTAATTCTATATATATAACGCTTGCGGCATATTAAGAAGGTATCACCCTCCCCAATAATTATCAGAGGAATACTTTATTTTTATTAAAAAAATTATATAATTAAATTAAGTATTTTGGTCTTTTCTTATATCAGACCAAAATTTTGATTTTTTTTTTTTTGTATTTTTACATACTTAGCTCGAACTTCCCAGATACATTGACTTGCATAGATATCTTATTTCTTGTTTAATTAATGCTTTTATAAAAAGACATACGATCAATAATTCTTGATTTTTATATACTAAAAACTAATTTATTTGTACGTAATGTCTCAATGTGACAGATCAGACACAATCTAGCCCAAAGAATGTCTTTGACCTTTCGCAAGTTTCATTTCCACTCCTAAGTTTTATAAAATTGGGCAATGCGCAAACATTCAAATTATAATATTAAAGTTCGAGAGAATATTAATTATTATCACAAAGTAAAGCCAATTTATTAATGGATTAAATATATGTTGTGCGTATACTTTTTTTCCTTCTCTAGTAATTTTTTTTTATATCGGTTAACGTGAAACATCGAAAACTTGTGCAGTAATAGGATGCCCACTGATTAATATATTTTATTGTTGGTTATAATATTATAGTCTTATACTAAGTTCCTGTTGATTTTGCAGCCAACGGCATACATAGATTGCTTCTTTTTTCTACCCTACTTTGTTTAATATAATATTCCTCCATTATTATAGGATTATCTTAATATAGCTTTTGAATCAATCCTCCAGCACATGTCTTTAGCTAGTGATATTGCTGCGGGCAGTTGAAGGACCTAGTCGCATTAAGAAATCTCAAAGGTCATTGATTAAGATAAACTATAAAATGTGATCAGACGGTCTGCAAATTTTCAGTGTAAGATGTTTAGATTGTTGGGTCAAATTTTTTAATTTAATTAAAATTTTAAAAATTATTGATTTTATCTTTTAAATTTCAAACACAAATTGTCAAGTCTTATAATTATTTTAATATAAACCAGGAATCCAGATTCTATGATATGTATGATTAACTTTCATAGTTTCAGTTGGATTTAAATATTCTCATAAGTTCAGATTAAAAACTTGTTAGTGTAATATAGGTAATTTTATAATAAAATAACGAAATATCATTTTATAAAAAATAACATGTTTTGAACATTTGTGAAATATATATATGTATATCAAAGAATTCAATTATTAATTTAAAATAATAAAAACATAAGATGCAATTTAATTAAATCTTAAAACAGGTTAACTAGTATATTTTATTTTATTTAATATGATCAATCACGAGAAAGATGAAGCGTGCAGAATTGAAACATGCCACTATTGATAAAGTAGAAACTTTTTTCAAAGTTCGAGGTTTAAATGGTGTCATTTCATTCCCATTAAAGTAGTGTTATGTTATTTAATAAGATGGTAAACCACCTAAGCTTTTTTTTAATTAACATAAGAAAAAAATAGTAGAATCCGAAAGTAAACAATCACGTGCAGATGTGTTTATATTATATTACTTTTGTAATAATTTTTGTAATATAAAATTATATAAATATACCCACGATAAAGATTGGAGTACTAAATTAATTATTTATAAATAATTGTGACAAAGTATTTTTTTTAAAGTTTTAATTTATACAAAATTAGCCCCTCATTAAAATATAAATAGAGAGACTAATTTTATATAAATTTAAATTTATGATAGACTAATTTTGTATAAAGTTAAATTTATGAGGGATTAAATTATCACAAAATGCAAAAAGTGAAGGATCAAATATATACTTTACTCCCACAATAAATAAAATTTATGAACAACAAAATCAAAATGGATTAGGTATACAAATGAATTTTATAAAATCTAAATTGTTAAATAAAAATTGAATGATTTAAATTTTAAAAAATTAATGAAAAATTATTTAATATTTATTAAAATTTGAACAATCAAATAAAAATTTAATGGTGGATTAAATTATTTTAAATATAGTAATTTAAATTTGCAAAGAATTCAAACCTATTAAGATTGTAATTAATATATATATATATATATATATTATTATTATTATTTCCACTTTTAAAATCATAAGTACAATTTAGCCTTGAGTAATATACATAATTGATCCCTCACTTTTGCATTCTATAACAAATTGATCCTTCATAAATTAAGCGTAGCAAATTAGTCCCTCGTAAATTTAAATTTGTACAAAACTAGTCTATCATAAATTTAAAATTATATTAAATTAGTTTTTCTATTTATATTAATGAGGGACTAATTTTGTATAAAATATGATTTTTTGGGGACTAATTTATAATAGTTATTTATAAGGAACCAAATTATCACATAGTGTAAAAGTGAATGACCAATTTAGCACTTCTACCTTAAAGAAAATTTGAGTTTTTTTTCTTTCCCTGCCCAAAATTTTCCTAAGCTATGTATGGAAAAAATCCTGGAAACTCTCTTGGTACTCCTAGCTTTAGCTTAATATCGTAATTAGTTTATTTCCTAGCACATTACACGTGTTATAGAGAAAAATAGTTTGTTTTACTATATGTCAATATATTTTAAATTAAAGACATTTGTAAGTGTTTGTAAAAAATTAAATTTAGTAATATATCATGATATAAATAAAACATACTAAATTAGAGAAAGTCCATAAAGTTGGTTATGTAAAATCGGTGAGAGAGAAGTGACAACACCAACATAAACCATTCAATTATATATATATATATATATATATATATATATTGTTTTAATTTTAAACCGTGTTAAGTTATATTTATTATCCTTTATTAGAAAATTTAAGAGACAATTAATTAATTAATTCATTATTTTTTTTATTGACTTCTGAAAATATTTGAACTTGAAAGAATTCTTAATTTAATAGACGGTTAATTAATTCATTATTTTTCTTATTCACTTCAAAGAATTCTTAAATTTTAAAAAAAAGTCATTAATGTTCTTATTTTACTCTAAAAAATTCTCATCATTCAAAAATTATTGATTTAAGGGGCAATTATTAATTTATTAATTAATGACTTTATTATTTTTCTCATTAAGTACGAAGAATTTACGTAAATTAATAATTTCATTATTTTTTTATTAACTATAAAAAATTTATGCACTTTAAAGAATTCATGATACATGTATAAAAAATATGAAAAATCATTACACGAGGAATTGATAATTTGCTCAACAAAGTTATCTCACATGTCAACAAAGTTCTCACGTTAAAGAGAATCTACTTTACTTATATATATTACATGGTCCAATACATTTTAACCACACTTTAAGATCTCACACAACATAATTTATGTTTAGATAATTAGAGTCATTAAAATTTGATTTTGGATTAACATAATTTTAAAAATTTGATTTTATCATCAATATAATTCATTCAATGCAAAAGTCAATACTTTTCACTTAATTACAAACAAAATTTAGAGGATAAAAGTGCTTTTGATATTTTTAAAAACATTTATCGCTTAACCAAACAAAATTATTTGACATACAAATCCTATTTTAATATGCAAATAAACTTTTTAACTTTTTAAAAACTAAACCAATAATATTATTGGCTAACTTACACTTAGTAAGTACATTTGTAGAGAATCATTTGGGTATACATGTTTATTGATTATATGGGATGTAAAACTGTATCAAGTTTGATAGTGCTTGTCTATACACTGATACAGAATCTTCCTCTACACAATTAATTTCTCTTTGAAATTGAAACCTCTTATTGTACGGATTTAGGTAAGTTCTTTTTTTTTTTTTTTTTTTTCATTTTGCTTGTCTAAGTAACTTCTCAATAAATTTACTGCATTGCTACTAATTTATCTGTTAACTATACACATGGCAGCTCAAATCATGCCAATTGTCAAATTAACGTACAGGTGCGTTCATTTGGATGCAGAGTATCGGCATTTGAAATCACAGCATAGTGTGCAAAATGGTTTTGAATACATCTGTCAACATTGTTTATTATAAAAATATTAACAAAACACTATTCAATTATTATAAAAATGAGTCCACTCAATTCATCTGGGTTAATTTATATGAGTTAGTAGACTAAATGGATTAATTTATTTAACTTACTTCAATTTGATAGGTTAAGATGTTGAATCTGACCCATTAAGTATGTTAAATAAGTTGGACTCAAATAAAATATTCAATTATTAAATTAAGTATTTAATTATAATACCAAAAATTTATTTATATTGTCTATGATTGAATAAATATTATTTGAACATAAATATTATGGTCTTTTTTCTATTTTCTTTTTTCATTTCTGCTCATTTTCTCATAACATAATATATGGGCCTAACATTTTATTTTATCAAAGATCATTCTTATTCTTATTCTTTATAATTCTACCAACTAATCATATCTTTAGAGGAAAAAAGAAGCTTAAAAACTCATAGACAACACACTTGTATTATTGATAAGGGAAAACTTTTTTACAAAATTTATTCTACTTTCCAATTAAGAAGAGAGCTCTTAGAGCTGGTAGATACAATATCATTAAATATGTTTGTACAATTATTTGAGATTTTAACAAGACAACATAGCTTTAATGGAACAACAATAGGTCGGACATGTCTTGACGACCATAGCTTCGAGTGCACATATAAAAAATGTTTGTATGGGTGATTCCATTTCCCATTGAATTCATTCGTGTACAATAAAAAAGCCAATTTCAATTATTTAATCTCTAATTATATTCTCTTTCTTACGCACATGCAAACGCAAGTATACGTGAGACTCAAATTACTATTGAAAACATGCATACAGAAAAGAAGCGTCGAATAATGATATGGCATGGGTAACTTAATATGATGGAGATCTATTACCTTACCAAATAACCAAAAGGAAGGAAAAAGAACAGAAATTTATAGGAGCATTATCTTTCTTAAATATTAAATTATGTCAAAACAAGTACGGTTAATATCACATGGACGATGCAAAATTGGTTCTTTCATCGTTTGATTACACTTTTATATTAATTATGATTATAAAAAAGTGAAAAAGGGTGAATGATTGAGATGAAAGAAAAAAATGAATGTCTTATTAAATATAAAACATGTCTTATTAATAAAATGTAATTAGGTTAGGCATGACATTGACAACATGATATTGATTTTATTATTTAATTAGACTTGGACGAACTATATGAATATGACTGTGATAAATTTTATAAAAAAATGTTATTCTCTTATCCTGACACTTGATACCATAGAAGTAAATGGTACGGAATCAGATTGACAAGAAAGAATCAATCATTCATTTGGACTATAGATTGTAAAGAGAGTTTTCAAACTTTAAAAGAAAAATTAACCTTCTCACCTATGTTAGTATTGCCTAATTTAGAAGCTTTTATTGTGTATATTGATGCTTCAAAGAAAGGTTTAGGATGCTTTGTAGTGCAAAAAGATAAGGTAATAGCTTATGCCTCTAGGTAATTGAAATCTCATGAGATGAAGTATCCTATCCATGATTAAGAATTAGTTGTCATAGTATTTACTTTAAAAAATTGGAGACATTATTACCTCTATGGCTCTAAGTTCAAGGTTTACTGTAATCTAAGAGCCTAATATATATATTTGACCAAAAATAACTCAATATGAGGCAAAGTAGGTGGATTGAATTTTTGGAAGACTATGATTTTGCTTGAACTACCATCAAGGGAAAGCAAATCTTGTAGTAGACGCACTTAGTAGAAAGACCCTACACATAGTTACCTTAATGATATCTGAACATAAATTGTTGAGTGACATAAAAAAATCAAACCTATCAATCACCATTAAGGAAAATCAATTGACAATAACAAAGCTTAGGATTCAAAATGAATTAAGACCCCTGATTAAGGAACCTTAGGAGAAAAATCCCTTCTTAATTAAAATTAAGAACCAAATTCATCAAGGGAAAACATCAGACTTTAAAATTTTTGAAGACAGTTTATGAATAGAATATGTGTACATAAAGAAAAGAATTTTATGGAAACTATTCTTAAAGAAGCCCATAAGAGTAAGTATAATAATATCACATGGACGATACAAAACTGGTTCTTTAATTGCTTGATTACACTCTTATATTAATTATGATTATAAAAAAGGTGAAAAAGGGTGAATGATTGAGATTAAAGGAAAAAAATGAATGTCTTATTAAATATAAAACATGTTTATATATATGTACTTATGATTTAATAAAATGTAATTAAGTTAGACATGACATTCACAACCACGAATATTGATTTTACTATTTAATTGGACTTTGGATGAGCTACATGAATATGACTGTAATAAATTTAATACAAAAACTCCTTCTCTTATCCTGATACTTGATACTATAAGTAAATGGTACGTGATCAAAATTTGATCTAAAAATAATTAGTAAGGAAAAATGTTTAAATGGCGTCAAGATAATTATCCTTGTCAAATTCAACATATATGGTCTTAAAGAGTTCAGAATTTCTACAATCAAAATCCAGAAACATTTAGCATGAGAAGAAGACTCCAACAAGAGTTAATGGCCTTTATTAAATCACATTAACACACGCATGCAATCCATTTATTAAAAAAATTCATTTATACAATAAAGAAGATTTCATTTTCAAAGTGGATTTTTTGTATCTTTCTTGCGCGAAAGTTCTTCCCAGAGCTTAACAGATCTGTTTTTGAAAGATTTGTGATGGCTGACAAAAACTGGATTAGGAATGTGAAATTCAGTGGGGGCTGAATTTTCCATACTCTGAGGTTGCATCTGAATATATAAATATTTGGCGATAAGTCCTTGGGATATTTATAAAATTAATACATTTCAGCATTTTTCTCAAAATTTTCATGTGCCTTCTTAACTAGGTGACACTGACTGAAAGTTTTCCATCAAAAGAAAAGATGAATTCTTAAACAGATCAAATTTATCAGAAGTATGAGAAGTAATGAATGAACATATAAATGTATAAATTATAAATTTCATTAAAAAAATAAATGAAACCTAATTATTTATTATCAATTTGATCTATTACTATCTGACATTTATTGAAAATTTATTAAAATATCTCTTTCCGCAAAAAAAAAAAACGAAAAATCACTTCATAAAACTTTTTTGTTGCTTATATCATCAAAAGAACTTTCATAGATTACATTTTAAAAAACAAAAGGTAGCAAATGATAGCCTGTGGTTGATGATGCAACACGTGCATGTGCATGCGTGAGGACATAACATGCTCTATAGAATTTGAAATTGCTTGGTTCTTGAGCCCATAAAAGCGAAGACAGATCCTTATAACGATCCAGTTCTAAGTTGAAGCCCAATTCATAGAGGAAATAGGTCAAAGTTGTGGCGAAACAAACCTAAACTAATTGGGCTTAGCTTATTTGATGTAATTTGAGAATAAATGATGATCCCAACATCCAACTTCATAGGTCATAGCCCAAATTGCTTACTTGCATTGGATAGTTGAATGAAGTTGTGATATTTTTGTATTTCTAATCAACTTAATGGTTTGTATGTTCATCATAATTTTTTAAGTTGATTACTGAACGGTCATTAATATCTGATTGGAGTTGTTCGTTGGATATGATTGTTAGTGTAATTAGGATGTATTACAAGTGAACTATGGTGTTTAGCATCTTATAAGAGATCCACACAAGGAACATAATATTGGCCATTGAATTAAATGACAGGTAGGTATTCAATAAAATTTAGTCCAAGTTAAATACTCAAAGCTAGGCCTTCTTCTTCTTCTTCTTCTTCTCCTCTTACCCTTGTATTTAGAACGCCAAAGACTTGGAGTTGCAGGCTTCTATATCTGTATTCCATATTACCAATCTCACATCTCCAAGTTGTACCACCACTTGAAAAACATATAATTTCCTCAGACTTCCAAAATTTCTCGTTAACACTCCATTCCATTCTTCCCAAAGTAGAAGTCCTTGAGAAGTTATATTCCAGAGGTGGCTTTGGACAGAAGAATCCTGGGTTTGCTCAAAAGATTCCTCCCTGTTATAGTTTACAGGAAAAGGATCAGCTTCAAAAGAGGGAGAATCTGAGCACCGCGAAAGCTGCCTCGACTCGGCATTTGATTTGCCTCTTTCTCTGTGGTCTTCAGAATCAATGTCTTCAGGAAGTTCATAACTTGGACTGCATAAATCAATGCAGTCAAAGTATCGGACATCTGCATGACACCAGTAAACAAGCATTTGAATATGCTATATACAAAGACTGAGACTCATACAGGATGAGAGGTTAGAATTTGTATCTATTTGATTATTAAACGTGCTTTATCATTTGGAAATATTATAAATTTGTAATTACTTAATTTGGGTAATTTATAACTAGTCACAAGTTATAAGAAGGCTTTTGAGCCCAGAGAAATATAATCATTGTAAAATTTTATTAAGGTTAGAATTTCTAATTCCAAGTATTGCTTACAGATGGGCTTTAGGGGAATAAAATAGTTACCTTTTTTTATTCTTGATAAATAAATTTGATATTGGGTTTTGAAAATATGCGATTTTTATTTATTTACTACATAATCCATGTTGGTCAGTCAATCCAGAATTCAGAAATTGTTGATTAATGTTAATACTCCAAGCCACTAGTTGCCAATTCTTCCAAAGTCAGATGTCAGTAAACAACTTACTTTTGTCATTGCTCTTTAAAATTGACCGTCACAGTGAAATTTATTTCCAAGGGAAAAACCGTCCAGATACAAGTCAAACTTTAAAACTTTTCTGTTCAACTAGAAGATTACCACGAATTAAAATTAGAAGACATTCTTGTGCAGCTCAGTCTACATATATTTAGGAGGCTCCATTGTGTGGAGACAATAATTCTTTATTGTTATATTTTTACTCATTTATGAATGGGGTCCAAGAATGACATGTCCTAATTAACTAGTTACGTATAAGAAACTAGAGACATCTCACATGTTCAAGAACTGAAAGAGTCTTATTCCACGACAACGAAAACACTTTTTCACTCTTTCATATATTAGGGAATTTCACTTGGCAAAGAAAATGTTCCATACTAACAAATTTGGGTCTATAACTATGGGTTCCGATATACAAGATTTTGTAGCACTTACTAATGAGACCCTATTGATTAGTATTATACAAAAGAAATCAATTATAGACACTAATCTAATTCGAGAAGGGAGGATTAAAAAAATCCTATTGATTGCAATTTTTTCCAGACTCCTAGGAAAAGCATGAAAAAAAGACTCGAATAGTACGATTTTGCCGTCGCCCCAAAATGAAAGGGGTAATCTCGTAGTTTTTGATTTGTGAAGATACGTTGTTAGGTGCTCCGTTTTTATTTTTCCATTGAGGCCAAACCTAAACCCGTACTTGAAAGATAGCTATCCATATACTGATAAGGGATGTATAAATTTTTAAGAAGAGAGGAGCCGTGGTGGTCCTATCGCAAGAAAAACTATAACCAAAATCTTTTTTATCTGAAATTAACTTGGAACTACGTGCATCCAAAGCACCTTTTACTAAGATCAAAGTAGGTTTATGTAAACCTAGGGCAATAGCATGATGAACCAAGAAGCCTCCAGGCCTTAAGAATAGAGAATTACTATCTTGATTAATAGCATTTAACCAACCAGGCAACCATATGCTTCCATTATATTTTTATTGTATAGAAACTAACCCGTGTCATGTTGGGTGCAAAAACCATTGCGATATTGCGTGCGTTCATCTTGTTGAACTGTTCATGCTCCACAGCATCTGCCATCAAATTGATGGCCCAGTGGAGCAGTGCAGTCTTCCGTTGGAGGAGGTAACTTCACGAGGTTAGTGCAATCCTCTTCTGTGTCACAATTCACCACATGTTTTGGGGAAAGAGAATCAAGCACTCCTGTCGGAAGTTCTCTAACCCAAGCCTACAAAGGATGAAAAAGGAAGATAAAAAATGGGCAAAAGAAATCATTAAAAGTTGAGGCAAATTGTAGGCATTGATAATAAGGATTAACCTTTAGTGCAGTAGTAATGAGTTGATAATAAGAAAGCATAACCAATAAAATGAGGTATAAATTAGTTTCAGATATCCAATCTCAAGAAGATTTCCTTGGAATTGTACTGTAAGAGCTTCTCAATTCAATATTAATTCCAAACTCTTCTTGTACACACATTTTCCTGATCAGAAAAATAGATCAAGGCTATGTCTGAGACGCCATTCCAAATAATTTACGGACAGTACAGTAAGTTGAACACTTATAAAGCTCCCAAAGACAAGATTTTTTTTCAAATGCTTACCAATGCCATCATTTTAACATAAGAACCAAAGGTGAAAATCATGCGAGTTGACTTTTACTAATTCTAGGTTTCTAAGTTTTGAGACGGTTGAACAAGGTAAAAAACTTAGAAGCAATTCTTTCTTTGGAGTGTGTAGTCAGATTCTTCAATAGAATCATGACATGCAAAGGAACATTTATTAATGAATCAAGTGTGACGCTGACTTATAATAAATAACCACATTGTATAGGTTTACTGGAAAACCTGTAACAATGACACACCAACTTCCCCTAAGTTTTGTTTGTAGAACAATCGATTAAAGCATATTAATTAGTAGATAACTTTATCAAACCAGATAAACAATGAACATCGATTCCATGTGGTACCACACCCTTGTTTAGCTGATCACGAACAAACTCTTCTTGGCTGCTTCCTGCGTAAATTCAAAATATTCATTCTGCCTTCATATATGGCAAGTGTTAAATCATACCTCAAAAGTAATATTTATAAAGAACAAATTAAATTATTTCAATAACTGATTGCTCATTCAAACAGAACATACTTAAGGCCTCCCTCTGAATACAGACTTGTTAGGATAGTTTCCCCTGTCATCGTACGAGCGTTCCGTCGACTCTGCAGAAACTCCAAATGCCTCGGCACTGAATGGTACAAAAGTGACATAAGAACTAATGCCAAATAAGTAGAGAGACAGATAGTTTAAAGGCAAACTGGGCGGGGGATAAAGAAAGAAGAGATTATCAACAAGCACCAGAAGACCACCGAACGACCCTTCATAAATTGTATTTGACTTTGCAACCAAAAATCCAAACATAAAGCTCGATACATATGTATGTGTGTGTCGCCAAATTCACATTTTATTCCCGTATATTATCATTTAGATTTGGTCCCCTAAGTTTGATTTTTATTATTTTGATTTGATCCTTTAAGTTTGATTTGTGCCAAATTAGTCATTTAAGTTCTAGTTCATGAAATATATATCCTAAAGCATCAACTTTGCCTACTTAGTGACAAACACAAAATGCCTGACCATCGTTGTTAGATTGGTTTTTTATGGAAGCCAATGGCTTAGGATACATATGATACGAATTAAAAGTTAAAAGGCTAACATGGCACAAAGCGAACTTAAAAAAGACCAAACATTAAGGCCTTTTTTGGTGCGCTGTACAGGACAAGACTTGATAACATATATAGCACTTGATAGTATTATGTAAGCTATTCACTATATAAGTCTTTACACTATATGTTTGTTGCCCTATAAATAATATATACGATTTTATAATGATATGTATTTGCCATAAGATGAAAAATTATATATTACAAATGTAAATAATATTGTTATCATGTTAACACAAGATAATAGTGATAGATGCAGTGGTGATAGTCACTATAGTGGTGGCAGTAATACGTCGACAGTAATGATGGCAATAGCAAGTTACAGGAAGCGGTGGCAGTAGTGATAGTGATGGTCAAGATAATGAAGGTGCTAGCTCTAGTAGAGATGGTGTTGGCAAGGTGAAGGTAGTGTCGTAGTGCTAGTTGGGGTAGTGATGGTGGAGGCAACGACATAGGAAGAAATTGTGGAGATAGTGATAGTGACAGTAATGGTGGCGGTGGTAACATGATAATATTGTGGTGGTGGTGATGGTGGCGGAGATAGTGAAAGTAATAGCCGTGGTGGCTAAAGTAACATCTATAGTGGTAGTGTTGGCAACATGAAAGTGATTAGGAAGGCAATAGTTATGGGGACAACTATAGTAGCTACTACCATGGTGGTTACATGGTAAAGATAGTGGTAGTAGGACAATGACGGTAAAGATTGTAATAACTATAAAAGTTATATTTAAAAAGGGAATTCAGTCAGAATAAATATAGATGTAGATAAAATTTTATCTGAGAATGTAATCAAAGTTAGTATTAAGTCTCACCCTGTGTATTTTTACCATTTGTAATTCAACTAAGTACGGTAACCAAATATTTGTTAGGAAAATTTTGATTTGATAATATATATATATATATATATATATATTTTTTTTTTTTCATTTAAAATATTTTAAAATTTTCAACTATGTCTACTAACTCCACTTAACCCATATTATTGTCCAATTATGCAATTAACTTACACCTAATATCCTCAAATAATCAAATTATTCATCAGATGCTTCATATCACTCTTGTAAAGACCCTTCCTCCATTGTGCTGACCAAGCTTCATTCTCCGGTAGCCACTATCACCACCATCGGCTAGCACCGACAACCCTGTAGCATCCTCATCGACCCATCCCCGACAACTGTAAGCTTCGCACCGGCAAAAACAGCTGGAAAAATCATGCAACCGTTACCTTTACTGTGCAAGCATCTTGTCAGCAAACCAAGGTTGCTCTACCACTGTGAAGGGTCATCGGAGTCTCCTCTTGATGTTAGCAACTCCATCATCACGTTTCCCACCGGCAATGATCACTGGTTGGTTCAAAGGGCGAAATCTAAAGCTCTAATTTACAATTTTGGTGCATTTTGAATCTACTTAAACATAGGGCTTTACTTTTTGCATTGATTTCACACATTTCTCCCTCATTTACACTAATCAATTTGGTCCAATTTGCTCAAAATCGAAGAACCTAATTTTGGTTCTATTCATCAGAAAAAGAGGAAAATTTAAGCTCAATTATAGTCATTTGCTTCAAATTGAGTAAGGATTAAATTTCATAGGTGAATTTCACACATTTCTCCCTTGAAATTACTGATCAATTGTAAAACTTGGCTTCTAGATTGAAAAACCCCAATTTAGGGGTTTACGGGCAATTTGAGAATTTAGTGAAATTTGTGTTCTTAGAACTTCTTAAATTTTGTTATGCATCTAGGGAGTGATTTAAAATTTTTAGAAATTTTATCTTGAATTTTAGAACAAAATTCAAATTTTTAGTAATTTTTCTAGATTTTTCATGAAGAAAAAGGAAGGAAATTAGAAGGAAAAATTAGAATGACTTGATTGTATAACAATAAATATTTTTTGAGGTTAAATGAAAATTTTGGAATTTATTAGATGACCCTTAAGTGAAATTTGTGTTATGGTAGGTATTTTTAATTTAATAAGTGCATAATGGAATAATTGAATAATAATAATAATAATGATAATAATTATAGTAATGATAATAATAATAATGATAATAGTAATAATAATGATAATAAGAATAATAAAATGAAGTATAGGTTATAAGAATTTTAAAGTATTCTTTAAGCGGCCCATAAATTTAATTTCCTAATAATTATTAAAGAAATAGGTAAAATAGATAAAGGTGAATAATGAATAATTAATTAGCTATGTGACAAATCAAATAATTAAATTAATTATGAGGATTGTATGTTAAGATTATTTTATTTAATATTTTAGGTAGTTAGAAAACTGTCAGCAAAGAAATTATAGTCAAAGATAAGAGGAGTTTAGTATATTCCTCTCATAAGAGTAGAAAATCCTAATTATGACGAATATTATTTTAAATTATTTATGATAATTTTGAGTATTGAATTATTAGAAATACTGAAATCTAAATTCTAAAATGGTATAATTTTAAAATTTCTGATATCTATACATAGATAATTATTTGTCTCTGAAATATTAGGAATATATCAAAAACAGAACCTTATAGCTAATGGTAGTTGACGTTGGCTATAGTACATTGTGATTGGTATTCTGATACGGTTGGGTATGATACATTTATCATTATATTCTGTTTGAGGCTAATGACCATTATGATATATACTCAGAGCTTATGGCTGGATGAGTGTAAGTTCTGATCTGTCATCATTAGCCTTGGGCTAGCTTTGTATTATGTTATTATGACTGGTTCTGTAGGAGATTCCCAAAATGCATTTTGTTAATGATTATTATCTGTTTGATATTTCTGGATTAGGATTGTATGATATCGGTTTTAAATTTCGAAAGACGTGCCATTATAAGTCTGCTTTAACGTTTGCAATATTAGAATTACTTGCTCACTGAGTTTCTACTCATCCTATTATTTAACATTTTTCATATTCCAGTGCTAATCCAGAACTTCCACCTTCAAAATTTTAATCTTGATGATTAATTCTTTGGTAAGTCTAGCCTATTGCTAAAGCTATATCTTTCATTATTTTTATGATTCAGTTCAGTCGCTCCCATGTATACAGGCTAGATGTTTGATGTATTACTATGGTATGTCAGAAAATGTTTGTATAGAGAGTTATGAGACTTATGCTATTTAATTTGAATTTATAAAAGTTCTACTGTTATGAGGGTTTTGAGGGTTTACGAGGATGAATGACACCTTATCCTTATGCTAGTCATGCTCTATCGACTCAAGTTGTGACAAAGATAATGGTGGTACTAGTGACAATTGAAGTAATGGTGGCAGCGGTGGTAACTTGGTAGTAACAATTATGGTGGCAGTGACAACCACAATGGTAGTGGTGGTGATGATAAGAAAGTAATGGTGTTGGCTCGTATAATAATGTCTAAAATGGTAGTGTGAGCATTGTAAAGGTATTTATGGTATGACTTTGATTTGAATCAATTTATAGTTTAAACTGTCTCTAACCATGTGTTAAAGCCAACATACATTTTTGCTAGAAAGGCTTATAACCACACCATAAAGGGCATATTTGACGAATTATAAAAGTTAAGTTAATACTTTGTTCAGAATTTGCCATTAATAATGATAAGGTCGTTCTTTTCTCTTATTTCTTGGACACTAATGAGAAGGTGATCTAAGAATCACCTTCATGCTGAATCATCATCTCACAAAAGGACCCAAAATTTATCTCTTCCATTTCACAACCCCTTGGTTGATGCAATTTATCAAACAATTCAATTGCATTTGAGAAATGCACAAATATGCATGCCTATAAGCCCTTAAATTTGTTAACTCATTAAATAAATTAACGAATAAACCAATTGCATCAATCTTAACTAAATTAAAGTCAAATTTCTTGTTCTATCTGTCAAAGTTTGGGGCCTATACCAAGACTAAATATCTTGGTTAGTGAAGTTGGTAAACAACTAAAGAAAAAAGGGAGAAAATTTTTTCGTAATTACAGTTTAGTCCGTCAAAAATTGCATTGAAGCCTTCATCCTTCCCTATAAATTAAGAGCTTCAGAATCTTATTTCTTACAACTAAGAAATGAGTAATCCTATATAGAGAGAGAGTTGTGAGATTAGTACTCTCCTATTAACAAGAGATATAAAAATATTGTATTATCCTTGTTATATAGAGAGAAAGTATAACTCTGAATTTTCTCATAGTAAAGCCCTTTCTTCCATGTCTGTGGTTTTTACCCTATTGAGGTTTTCCAGATAAAATTTTGTGTGATATCTCAAATTATTTCCTACAATTTTGCTTCTATCTGATGTCTATTTTCTCCACAATTAGTATCAGAGCCTATTTGGGTGTGTGATTATCTACTTATTGTATGCTTTATGGCTGGCACTAATATAGTAGATCCTCCATATCAGAAAATAAATAAGATTATTCTAGCCTATTATAAGGTACTGGTACTATTCATGTGTATTGTACACTATTCATACGTATGGTTACTGTTCATGAAAAATAGTGGGAGCTATTTTTACTCGCAAATAGACTGTGATTGAAGCAATGGTGGTGAATTTTGAGATTGAAAAGTTCAACAACTGTAATTTCTCACTGTGGAAGCTGAAGGTTAAGACTATCTTAAGAAAAGATAATTATCTTATGACTATCAGTGAAAGGACAATAGAATTCACAGATGAAAATAGGTGAAACGACACAGACAAGAAGGCAGTTGCAGATCTTCATCTAATACTTGTAAATGAGATATTATCTAACATAAAAGATAAGAAGACGATGAAGGAAATTTAAGATCATCTAACTAAATTGTACAAGGCCAAGTCATTTCACAACAAAATTGTCTTCAAAAGGAAATTATACACTCTGCGGATGTTAGAAACTACTTTAGTGACAAAACACATTAACACTCTTGTCGTAACTGACCTTTCGGCGAGATAGAATCAAAAGTGTTTATATTGATTCCCAAAATAAATCTTGAAATCAATTTATTGGAGTCGCAACCAAAATTTTTAATGAAAAACTTTGCAAAATCAATTTAAAATAAAAAAGAGAAGGCAAAATGGTTAGCAAAATTAAAGATGGGTTCAGGAGTCTATTTAAGTGTGGGGAAGGTGTTAGGTGCCCCACAACACTCATCCATAAGGGCGGTTACCTTAAACTAGTCAGTTAAAATAGAATATGACCTTAAATTTATCTCAATTATCCTTTATTGACATGCATGCCCATTAAATAGAGAAGACAAAAAGGACAATAATGAAAGCATATGGATAGATATTTATAAAGGGCGAACTTGACCTAGGATGAAAGCCTAGGGCCTATGTATCCCACGATAGGGATCAAAATCCACGTAGTTCGATGAAAAATACGTGGCAGTTGGTTGTTGATTTGTAATTTTGGTGATGAGAATAGGAAAGTTTAAATTAAAATAGATTTTTGTAAACAAAACGGGATTGAAATTTGGTTTGTGTGTTTTAATTTACAATAACCTGATCAATCTAGCTCTCCTGATCCTTTCATTTTCTCTTTTTTTTTTGTTTGTTTAGTTTTGTATTTCAAATCTTTCTCTTGAAACTTAAATAAAATGATTATAAGATGAGATTTTTAGGATTTTTGGGAGTTTATATTTTTTAGAATTGAAATGTAATTATAATGAAAGGAATACTTTGAATTTATTTATTTTTTTGGATTTTCAAAATTGGAATTTATCGTTGAAATTAGAACGAAAATAAAATCATTTTTCAGATTTTTGAATTTATGTATTTTTGCATTTTTGTTTTTATTTATGTTTGGATTTTTAAAATTAGAATTTATTGTTGAAATTAGAACAAAATTATAACAAAAATCCATTTTTCAGAATTTTTAAATTTATATATTTTTTGGGTTTTTGGATTTTTTTTTTATTTTGAAAGTGAGGTTATGATTAACAGGACTTTTAATTAATTTCTTTATATATATATATAGATGTATTTTATTTGAATTTATTCTAAACTTTAAACTATAAGAAAAATATTTCTATGACCTTTGAATTTATAATTTTTTGTATATATATATATATATATATATATATATATTTTTTTTTTTTTTTAATTAGAATTTATTTGAAACTTAAAGTAAAACTAAAATGAAAAATATTTTTAGGATTTTTAGTTACATACTAAGTAGGACAAATATCCCTATTTTCTTTAATCAATTCATCCCAATATTTTAAATGTTAAGTTTTTAAATCTAAGGAGACTCCAGGTTTCACGCGGTCTCTACTAATTAACCTTTGGGTACTTGAGGAGACGAGCGATCTCACGCGAGAACCCAAAATATGGAATAAAATATTTGAATTTTTTTTTTTGGATTTTGTTTTTATGTATTTTTATGGATTTTGAAATTAGAATTCTTTATCTTATTTTTAATAAGATTAATCCTCCAAAGCCTACAGAGACCCAAGTTTTACATGACATTTTTTTAATTAATTAAAATTTATAAAACACCGACCTAATCATTTTGCAAATAATAGAAAATACTTAATTAAGATATTTATTTTTTCATTATTATTATTTTAAAACAAGTATGTACTAATTTTCAAGGTTTATGGAGATTAAAATCTCTCACGACCTCGAGCACTTGAGGAGAATAATATTCTCACACGTTGATTTTCTTATAACCTTGCTTGTAAGGCCAAAATTAGTCTCACATTGACATAAAAAAAATAATGATAATAATAATAATTAAAAAAAATTAGAATGCCAAAAATGAAGTTGAGTTACTGAGCATGCATGCACATAACATTGCTTACCTCTCCAAATTTCCTTTGCTTTACCAAGATTAACGTAATGGACCTCTACGAATCCTCCTACGATCACTTTTGTTAAGCCATTGGCCACACATGTCCAATACCTGCACTATATTGACAAAGCACCCTTGTTTTACCTCATGCACGACATGTGTTTTGCTGCTGAGTACCTATCTTCCCTCCATCCTTGTTTAGTTGCTAATCCCATCTTCATGCACAGATTTTACATACGGAAAACTAAGTCTTGCATGTAATCATCCATAAATCCCATGAATGTTACTTGCTTCACTCTTTGTCTCTGGCTAGTGGTCCATTCAAAAATGCTTTTTTCAGCCTTTAGGATTGAAAATCTCAGCATCTCGCATTCTCTGGTTTCCTGTTCCATTATCGATAAAGTACCACGTTGATCCTCAGAAATGCACCATAACCCATGCACAAGCTTTCAACCTAATATACAAGGGCATTGCCATTTTCTGCAGAAATAGCTTTAGCTGCTGATCGAACATCCATAATATACTCTCTATTCCCATCATTAGCTTCCATGCCTTTTCTGTTTTAGGCTTCAAAGACAAGGGTATGCAAAGTGGCTCACTTTCCTCCTACCCAGTCCCTTTCTCCTCTTTCTCAGCTTCGAGGTCCTTCTCTCTTTAGCCCGTGCTCCCTTCGCTGTCTTTTTTTCTTTTCTTTGGTCTCCCTTCTCAACTTGTCTCTCTTATATTTTTTCCTCATGTCAGCAACTTCTCTTCTCTCTTCCTCCTTCTTTCTTCTTCGTCCCCCATTCTCGGTTCCAACTCATTTCCTTTGCTCTTGTCTCGGTCTGGTTGTTCTCAGCCTGTGACCTCGTGGTTTTTAGCTCGATCTCTTCTCTTCTTTATTTCTTCTTGGTTCTGTTCTTCTCTTTCAGTTTGTTACTTCTTTGTTTTTCCCCTTTTGAGCTGCTACACATAGAGACTTCATGCCTCCTCCCTCTTGGTCACCTTCCTTTTCAGTTTTTTTCTATTCTTTCCTCTCTATAACTCAAAAACCAGAAAAACTCTCTTTCCCTGTCTCTGCTCAACTTGTCATTTTCTCTCCCTTGGTTAGTGCCTCTCTCTTTCCTTTTTTTGTTGCGTTCTCTCTTCGATGTCTTCCTTGGTTTTGCCCTTTCTCAGAGCCTTTGCTCCACCTAGCTACTGAGTTAGTGAATCATAATCCAGAGAACTTGAGGAAAGGTGCTGTATGATAAAGAGTAAACCAGAAAAGAGAATCTGAGTAAAGAGTCAATCGCACTGATACCAAGTTAAACTTGGCTGTAATATGACTGAGGGCCTCTTTTCTTTGATCGCTCCTCAGTAGCTCTGCCCCTGGCAATGCTTTTTCCTTTTTCCAGCCTTTTTACTGCAGCTCTTCACATGAATTACAACCTTATTATTTTATTTTATTTTATCTTTAATTTTTATTACTATTACCATTATTATTAATTAATATTTTTTTAGTTTTTAATTTTCTATTTTTGTTTTGTTATATATTTTTTATTAGTTTTTTTTTTTTATAATTTTGCTTTAATTTATTATAATTATTTTAATTAGCTAATTTTATTTTTAGGTTTGAGAATGTCATTTGAAGCTTTGTCATTTTTAATTTTTCCTATTTGCTTAATTATTAATTAATTGGTGTGTCAATTAATTAAATAATTAAGTAATTAGGGATTGGGTGTTCACAACTTTGAATACTCTATTTTCTCAACTCACATCGTTAGGCCACAAAATATAGTCGAATAAACGTGTAGAAATTCTACTTCAAAGTTTACTAGATTCCTATAACCAACTCATCATCAACTTAACCCATAATGTTTGATCATAACCATTTTTGTGATGTCATTCAATGTCATTTCATGGCATTTTATGAGGTTTATTAAGTGTAAATGCATGTTTGGATAATACTTTGTGGTATATTGGGATTAGAGGCAATTTCATGCAAAATGTGCTTTCTAAGTGTAAAAATTGTAATTTTTCCACTAATTTGACTTAAACTAATTGAATTGGAGATATTACAATATTTGAATTCTTGCATTACAAGCCAAATTCAAATACTAGTTGGAAGAAATTGCAATCAGGGACCAGCAAATTAGAAAATTGTATAAAAGACCTGGAATGTGCTTGCTGTGTAGTTCACAGCGGTGAACTTCATTTTTCGTTGCGGCAAACTCTACCTAATCTGCATCATTTTTTAAATTTTTTATCCAAATCCAATTGGAGGATTTGACCTAACTCGTCTCCCTTTAAGTAATAGGGTTTTTGCAAGCTTTAGGGATCCATCAATTGGAGGAAAGACTGAGAACTCATCTACATTCACTCATTCTTTCATTTTCTTCATATTTTCATCATTTTTTTGCACTTTTATGGGTGTTCTTGGAGATTTGGAGCTTGGTAAAGCCTCCCTCTCTACCATGAGTAGCTAAACAGCACTTGCCCAGAGGATAATTAAGGAGGCTTGAGCTTAGAGCATCAATTAGGAGTTTTCTTAATATTTTCCATCATTTCCTTTTTATAATGATTGTGTTTTAGTTAAATCATTTTGGTTACTTTGATAGGTTGAATTACTTTGCTATAAAATTTCATATGTTAGATTGAATTTTGGGATTTATGTGTGGATGTGTGTTTTGTAAGGATTATTCTACACTTGATTACAAAATTATTGGGTTTGGTATAATCTAAGATATCTTATAATTTATCGTGCTAGTTTGGTAATACTTAGTTAAGTTGCTCAAGTTATTCTCACATCTTTGCATTGATCTCTCTCTGGTGCATCGAGAAGGTTAGTTAAAGTTGTTGTGAAGCCTTTGGATTTAACGATTTCATAAACAAATTAATTTACCTAGCGTTTGAATGGTTTTTCAAACCACCTAAGGAATTGGTTTTCAAAAGAAACTCCTATTTATCTTTTAAGAAGCTAAAAAGGCCGAATCAAATCTCCAATAAGCATTTCATCATCATTTGCTTTATAATTTTCACTCCCTCATCTAGTTATTTTGTTAACTCACATCTCATATAAAAGATCTCAAAAAAAAAATTATAGATAAATTACATCATACCCAATTTCAAAAGACAAAGGAAAACCCCCAAAATTTCCCCTTTTTTGCATATATCTTTCTTTCAAATTACTTAGGAATAAATTAGGCTCCTTAAGGTGAACATGACTTGGATTGCATCACTATAATGCATTCTCACATCCGATATTAGCTTTTGACACCACAACAATGAGGGCTCGGTCAATTTTCTTGTAAACTGCTTGATTTTCAATGATATTACATTAGCTATTATGGAAGATGAAAATCAGCGCAAAAACAAAGACAACAAGTTAATTTTTTCACACAAGCGGAAGCATTGGCAATGATGAGAGGAAGATCAATATAATGTGGCTAAAGTCAAAGCCAGAATCGAGGTATATCAAAATTGAAGAACATGAAGAACATTAGGTGTTTCAAATGTTATAAAAAAGGACATTACAAAAAATGAGTATTGACATTTGAAAAAGAATGCAAAGGTCAAAGGCAACGATACAAAGTCATCCAGTACTTAAGGATGCATTACTAATACCTCAGATGATGGAGAAGTCATATACAGCTAGGCAACAACAGTTGCTGAAGGCAGAAAAAAGTTTCATTAACATCTGGCTTGTAGACTTATAAGCATCATGGCACATGACCTTATGGAGAGAATGATTTCACCATTATAAACATGTTTTTGGAGGATATACGTTTATAGGAGATGATTGTTTTTTAGAAATTGCTGGTATTGGCACCATAAAATTAAAGATGTATGATAGTACAACTAACACCATCTAAGAAGTCTAGCATGTGAAGGGTTTTAAAAAAAATCTAATGTTTTTAAGATAATTTGATAGCAATGGGTATAAAACCCAGACACAGGATGCCATTCTAAAAGTCATTAAAGGTGCGCTTTGTATTTATAAAAGTAGAAAAGATTGTAGCCAACCTATATATGCTTAAAAAAGAAACATAACAATAAGGAAAAGTCTTAGTTGCATCAACTGATCTACCAGCTGAGGAATCAACGATATTGTGACATCGTAAACTTAGTCATATGTTAAAACGTGGATTAAAGGTTCTTGCAAAATGGAATCTTCTTCTTAAACTTAAAAAGGTTTCTCTACCTTTTTGTGAACATTATATTACAAGTAAGCAACATAGGTTAAAGTTCAACAATTCTAAATTGAGAAGTAAAACTATCTTAAGCCTAGTGCACTCTGATGTTTGACAAGCATCGGTTTTATCCATGGGAGGAGCAAAGTCTTTTGTGTCATTCATCGATGACTACTCTAGGAGATGATGGGTGTATCCAATCAAGAGAAAACAAGATGTATTTGAAGTTTTCAAAACTTTCAAAGCAAATGTGGAATGTGAATATAAGAAAAGGATCAAATGTTTAAGAACAAACATTTGAAAAGAATACACCACTGATGAATTTAATACTTTTTATTAACAAGAAGGTATCAAGAGGAAATTCACAATGGCTACACCTCATAACAAAATGGAGTGACAGAGTGGATGAATAGGACTTTGTTGGAAAAGACAAAGGTAATGTTAAAGAATTGTTGAATTAGCCAAGTCATTTTGGGCAAAACCAGTCAAGATAGCCTGCTACGTGATTAATCGATCACCATCATCCACAATTGATCTGAAGGCCCTAATAGAAATGTGGATTGGGAAGCCAACTGATTATACAAACCTCTATATGTATGGAAGTCCGGTATATATGATATACAATACTTAAGAAATTACAAAGCTAGATCCAAAATCTAAAAGACGCTTATTTTTTAGATATGTTGATAGAGTAAAGGGCTATCACCTGTGGGATCTTACTAACCATAAGGTTGTAGTTAGTTGGGATGTCATTTTTCCTAAAGAAAAACAACATGCACATGAAAGTGATAGCATTTCAAAAGAAATATTAGAAACCACTATAGTGTAGATTGAAGGAGGAGAAAATAAAACAGAAAAACTAGATTCTTCAAAAGTAGCATCAAAGTACGATGAACAAGAACAATCTAATCTTATGACTCCATAAGTTCGACGGTCAACTCGAGAAAGGAAAGAACTGGTTTGACACTCAAATTACATTATGGAAGGGAATGTTATATACTGTATACTCATAGAAGATAGAAAGTCTTTGATTTTTTTAGAGACTAAGGAAAGCTCAGAAGCTTCTTTGTGGTTGGTAGCAATGTAAGAAGAAATTGAAGCCTTCCATAAGAACATGACATGGGATCTTGTTCCACTACTAAAAGGACAAAAGGCCATCAGCAACAAATGGGTGTACAAGATTAAAAGAACTAACGATTATCAAATTGAATGATAGCTTGCTAGACTGGTGTTTAAAGGATTTGCTCAGAAAGAAGGCATTGATTACAATAAGATATTTTCTTCAATTGTTCAACTCATAATGGTTCGAGTGGTCTTAGTAATGTGTGCTACATTTGACTTACTTCTAGAGTAGTTAGATGTGAAAACTGCATTTCTTCATGGAGATCTTGAAGAAGAATTTATATGCTCTAGCCAAAAGGGTTTGAAGAAAAAGGAAAAGATAACTTAGTTTATAGGTTAAACAAATCTCTATACAGTCTCAAACAGGCTTTGAGATGTTGGTATAAGAGATTTGATTCCTTCATCATGAGCCTTGGATATAATAGACTTATTGCAGACTCTTGTGCATATATTAAAAGGTTTGGTGGAAATGATTTCATCATTTTACTGTTGTATGCAGACGACATGCTGGTAGCAGGCCTCAGCAAAGATTGCATTAATGAATTGAAGGCATAATTGGTTAGGGAATTTGATATGAAGGACAAAGGACCGACAAATAAGATTCTAGGGATGCAAGTTCACCGATATAGAAATAACAGGAAGATTTGGCATTCTTAAAAGAATTATTTAGAAAAGATCTTGCGACGCTTCAATATGCAAGATTGTAAGCCAATCTCGACCCCACTTCTTGTTAATTTCAAGTTATCCTCAAGCATGAGTCCTAGTAGTAAAAAAGAGAGGAAGGAAATGTCTCGAGTACTATATACATTAATAGTAGGTAGCCTAATATTCACTATGATTTGCACATGACTAGACATTATACAAGTAGAGAGAGTTGTTAGTTGATATATGGTGAATCTTGGCCGAGAGCATTGAAATGTTATTAAAAAGGTCCAAAATTCATTAAAGGGACCACAGATGGTGCATTACGTTATGAAGGATCAGATTTTACCATAAAAGGCTATATAGATTCAGATTTAGCAGGTAATCTTGACAATATCAAATCCACCATTTGTTATGTTTTACTCTTGCAGGCGGAGCTATAAGTTGGGTTTCAAAATTGTAACCTATTGCGGCCACTTCAACGATGGAGGCAAAATATATTGTAGCTACATAAGTTAGCAAAGAAGTAATTTGGTTATAGATACTATTGGAAGAGCTCAAGTACAATCCCAGGAAGATTACACTATTCTGTGATAATCAAAGTGCTTTCCACTTGGCAAAGAATTCGACATTCCATTCTAAGACAAAACACATATGGGTTCAATATAACTTTGTCTAAGAAAAAGTGAAAGAAGGAAGTGTGGATATGCAAAAAATCCATACTGAAGATAACTTAGCAATGCATTGACAAAGTCAGTGAACACTGAGAAGTTCATATGGTTTAGGTATTCTATTGGCCTAACAGAGACGTGAGCAATAGGAGATGGCAAGGAAGGAAGAATGATGTGAAGATTGATTGATTCTCAATCAAATCTTCAAGTAAGAGATTGTCAAAGTTTGGTGCCTCTACCAAGGCTAATTATCTTGGTTGGTGAAGTTGGTGAACAACTAAAGACTAATTGTACTTTCTTACTATATGGAAAGAAAGTTTAACTACGCATTTTCTCATAATGAAGTCGTTTCTTCCTTGTCTGTGGTTTTTACCTAATTGGGGTTTTCCATATAAAATTATGTGAGTCTTATCAAATTATTTGCTATTGTTTTACTTCTATCTGATGTTTATTTTCTCTACACTATGAACAATTTAAGAGGAATTCTGAGCAATGGCTTTACCTAGTGCTAAGGACACTTCTGGGTACCTTTGATTCGAGCTCAGAAGGCAAACCAAAAACCCATTAAGCCTATCAAAGGTAACATGCAAAACATGGCAAACCTCTGTTAGCCAGCTGATATACAAGGAAGAATCATCCTTTTTCTCTGCACTACAAATTATAAGCGATCTTTTCAACGCTACCACAATAGTATGTAATATTGTAAAATGAGATTGATTATTATTCGCCACACTTGCTTTTGAAATGGAGTTTCTCCAATCATTATCATTATCTAATTCTTCTTCTTCTTTGCCTTGCTTTTTGAAATTGTAAATAAATGAACTTATGGAAGATGGGTTGAACTAGCTACGACCTATGAAACCCCAAGATTTAGATTGAAACAGGTGAATTAGATGCGTTAATTGACTAGAAAGCAACTATGGTTTGATTTAAAAAGATATGAATGAGAGGGATTGCCAAATAAAAGTAATAAAACATAGGGGTAAAAGCAATGAAATTTAGAGGGAATGTGAGAGAGGGCAAGGCGAAGATGATAAATGTGGTTGGGAGGGAAATGATTAATGAATATTGAATAAAGGATGTAGACATCTCTACTTTACTTTTACTAGTGTAGTATGATAACAATTGACGATGAAGAGCACTAATCATTATCATCTGCAAGCTCAAATTTTTGAACTAGTCCTCCCATATAAAATCCTGGATTCCAATTTTTTCTAAGAAAATATTTAATATGAAAATTTTAATTCTTTAGCATTTGATATGTATTTATGTAATATTAATATATATTATATAAAAATGTTAAAATTTAAGTATTGTTTATGGCCTAAATAATGTAAGGATATTTTTTTTCATGTGTTAAGCTCAATTTTTTTTTACAATTTTAAATATTTTGGGAATTAAGTGCTTGTGTAAAAATTTGAAGGTTAACTCAAATTTCCAAACCATTCAAAATTTGGAAATCACATTAATTAAAATTAGATTTATACAACACTAGTCTAAACAAACATATTTGACACTTTAATTGTATGTTAGTTCATAAGTAACATCTATAGTAATAAAATGAGTAAGAGAAGATGAATTGAGGGAATAATAAATCTAATACTGGTGCATGTTACATCACTTCACAAAAATGTGTAATTAATTTAAGAAATAAGTAATAAACTACCCTCAAATATTAAGATCCCTGATACACATTATGTGTTTCTTTTTCTAAAATTTACACCTTAATAAAGTTAGATGATTTAAATTATACACATTTGATTTTGTCAAGAACATCCAGTGGCAGGATATTACAATAATTAACGTTTATTGTTAAGTGGTAGCTTCATTATATGGTCCATGCATAATAGTGCTTATTCATATGGTAATCTATTCGTTATGTCAATAAAACATTTTTCTCCATCGTAATAAGATTTATTTGGCAAATGATGAGAGTGGCCATTACGTAAGCTACTATTATATCATTACCTTGTCTTTCTCATATCACTATCATTAGTTAGGTCCTTGAAAACTAATTACCATTATCTTAGTCATACGTTTTCAAAAGTGCATTAAATAGACCTTTATGCATGCTTTAAAAGGCAATGTTTTGGGCAAAATAGCCAAATGAATTACCACATCAGCCTTTGAGGTTCTAGCTTCTCCACTTAAGCAATTTTGTGAACATTAGTTAATGTCAGGATATGTCTAATATACTATTTTGAAAACATTAAGACTAACAAGATGATAATTATGTTTCTCAAGGCTAGCTTTATTTTTCTCTTGGTTATACAAGTGATTTTGAAGAAATTGTCAAAGAAGGAGGCACCTACCAAAGACAACATTTTCTTCTTGGTTGGTGACCAACCATAGAAATAAAGAGGGAAAATTCTTGTTATTGCAATTTAGTCTTCAATGGCTCTTCACCCTTCCTTATAAATTGAGAGCTTCAAAACCTCATTTCTCATGACTAAGAAAGGAGCAATCCTATATAGAGAGAGAGAGTTGTGAGATATATAGAGAATTGTGAGATTAGTATTATCTTATTAGTAAGAGATATAAAAATATTGTATTATCCTTGCTATATAGAGAGAATGTGTAACTTCTATTTTTTTCATAGTGAAACCATGTTTTCCATGTTCGTGGTTTTTTACCCTATCGAAGTTTTTCCACATAAAATTTTGTGTGTCATATCAAATTATTTGCTATAATTTTACTTCAACCGGTGTCTATTTTCTCTATAATTGGTATCAGAGCCTATTTGGGTGTATTATTATCTACTTATCATACGCTCTGTGACTGCCACTGATATAGTGGATCCTTTACATTAAAAAATAAGTAAGAGTACTTTTGCCCATTATAAGATACTAGGTACTATTTACGTGTACGGTGTACTATTTATATGTACTGTTACTATTCATAAAAATAGTGGGTGCTGAAGATAAAGGCTATCTTGAGAAAAGATAATTGTCTTACGGCTATCCGTGAAAGATTGGTAGAATTCACTGATGAAAATAAATGAAATGAAATGGACGAGAATGTGGTTGCAAAACTTCATCTAGCACTTGCATATGAGATATTGTCTAGCCTAAAGGATAAGAAGACAACAAAAGAAATTTAAGATCATCTGACCAAATTGTACAAGGCCAAGTGATTACATAACAAAATTTTCCTTATAAGGAAATCATACATTCTGTAGATGTTTGAAACCACTTTAATGGCTGAGCATATCAACACTCTGAATACTTTATTTTCTCAACTCACATCGTTAGGTCACAAAATATAGGCGAATCAATGTGCTAAAATTCTACTTCAAAGCCTACTTGATTCTTATGACTAACTCGTCATCAATTTGACCAATAATGTTCTTATGGACTACCTAGTTTTCAATGACATTACACCGACCATTCTGGAAGAAGAAAATTGACGTAAAAACAAGGAATACAGGTTGATTTGTTCATAAAAAGCGAAAACATTAGCAGTGATAAGGGGAAGATCAACATAACATGGCTCAAGTGGGAGTCAGAATCAAGGTAGATCAAAATTGAAAAGTAAAAAGAATATCATATGTTTTAAGTGCAACAAAAAGAGACACTACAAAAATGAGTGTTGGAATTTGAAGAAGAACGCAAAGGCCAAAGGTAAAGATACTAAGTTGTCAAGTGCTCAGGGATGCATTGCAAGTACCTTAAATGATGTAGAAGTCTTATACAGTGAGGCAGCAACAGTTGCTAATGGCAAAAAAAAGTTTAGTAATATTTGGCTCATAGACTTAGCAACAATATGGCACATGACCTCATAGAGAGAGTGGTTCCACCAAGTCTCTAGAGGATATATGTTTATGGAAGATGATCATTTCTTAGAGATTGCTGGAATAGGCACCATCAAACTAAAGATGTATGATGGTACAACTTGAACCATCTAGGAGGTCTAGCATGTGAAGAGTCTCAAGAAAAATGTATTATTTTTAGGACAATTTGATAGCTATGGGTATAAAACCTAAATACAGAATGACATTATGAAAGTCATTAAAGGCACGCTTGTATTTATGAAAGCATAAAATATAATAGCCAACCTATATATCCTTAAAGAAGAAACTCATCAATAAGGAAAAACTTAGTTGCATCAACTAATTTAGCAACTAAGGAATCAATGATATTGTGGCACTATAAACTTGGCCACATGTTAGAACTTGGATTAAGGTTCTTGCAAAACAAAATCTTCTTCCCAAACTCAAAAGGTTTCTCTACCTTTTTATAACCATTGTGTTACAAGTAAGCAGCATAGGTTGAAGTTCAGTAGCTCTAAAGAGAGAAGTAAAACTATCTTAGACCTAGTGCACTATGATGTTTGGCAAGCATCGGTCTTATCCCTGGGAGGAGCAAAGTATTTTGTGTCATTCATTGATGACTACTTTAAGAGATGTTAGGTGTATCCAATCAAGAGAAAGGGAGATGTGTTTAAAGTTTTGAAGACCTTCAAAGCATGTATGGAACATGAATATGAGAAAAGGATTAAATGCTTGAGATTAGGCAATAGAGGAGAATACACCAATGATGAATTTAATACTTTCTGTTAACAAGAAGATATTAAAAGACAATTTATGATGGCATACACTCCATAGCAAAATAGAGTGGCACAACGGATGAACAGGGCTTTGTTGGAAAGGACAAAGGTAATGTTAAGAACTGCTAGATTAGCCAATCCAATTTTAGGAAGAAGCAGTCAAGATAGCTTACTACGTGATCAATCAGTCACCATCAATCGCAATTGATCTGAAGACCCCAATGGAGATAAGGACTAGGAAGCCAATTGATTATATAAACCTCTATTTGTTTAGAAATCTAGTATTTGTAATGTACAAGGCCCAAGAAATTACAAAGTTAGATCTAAAATCTAAAAGATGCTTATTCTTGGGATATGCTGATAGAGTAAAGGGGTATAACATGTGGGATCCCACTAACCACAAGGTTATAGTTGGCAAGGATGTCATCTTTCCTGAAGAAAAACAACATATACATGAAGGTGATAGCACTTCAAAAGAAATAGTTGAAACCACTTCAGTACATATTGAAGGAGGAGAAAATAAAATAGAGGTATCAAATTCTTTTGAAATAGTATCAGAGTATGATGAATAAGGATAATCTAATCTTATGACTCCATAAGTTCAATAGTCAACTCGGGAAAGAAAGGAACAGGTTTGACACTCAAATTACATTATGGAAGGAAATGTTGCATACTGTCTACTCACTAAAAATAGAGAGCCCTTGATTTTTTGAGAGGCTATGGAAAGCTCAAAAGTTTTTCTGTAGTTAGCAGCAATGCAAGAAGAAATTGAAGCTCTCCATAAGAACAAGACATAAGATATTGTTCCATTAACAAAAGGACAAAAGGTCCTCGGAAACAAATGAGTGTACAAGATCAAAAGAATTAGTGATGATTAAGTTGAACAATATCATGCTAGACTAATAGTAAAAGGATTTGCTCAGAAAGAATGCATTAATTACAATTAGATATTTTCTCTAGTTGTTTAACTCATAACGGTTAGAGTGGTTTTAGTAATGTGTGCTATACTTGACTTACATATAGAACAGTTAGATGTAAAAATTACATTTCTTCATGGAGATATTGATGAAGAAATTTATATGCTCCAGCCATAAAGGTTTGAAGAAAAAGAAAAAGAGAACTTAGTTTGTAAGTTAAACAATTCTCTATATGGTCTCAAACAGGCGCGAAATATTGATGCAATAGACTTAGTGTAGACTTCTGTACATATATCAAGAAGTTTGGTCGAAATGATTTCATTATTTTACTATTATATGCAGACAACATGCTGGTAGCAAGCCCCAGCAAAGATCACATCAATGAATTGAAAACACAATTGGCTAGGGAATTTGATATGAAAGACTAAGGACTGGCAAACAAGATTCTAAGGATAATAATTCAACGAGATAGAAATAACAGGAGATTTGGCATTCTTAAAAGAATTATTTAGAGAAGATTTTGCGATGCTTCAATATGCAAGATTGTAAGCTAATTTTTATCCCACTTCTTATTAATTTCAAGTTATACTCAAGCATGAGTCTTAGTAGTGAAGAAGAGAGAAAGGAAATGTCTTGAATACCGTACGCATCAGCAATGGGTAGCCAAATGTTCACTATGATTTACACAAGACCAAACATTGCGTAAGTAGTGGGAGTGGCTAGTTGATATATGATGAATCTTGGCTGAGAGCATTGGAATACTATAAAAAGGATCCTAAGATATATTAAAGGGACCATAGATGTTGCATTGCATTATGGAGGATCAAATTTCACCATCAGATGCTATACAGATTCATATTTTACAGGTGATCATGGCAATAGCAAATCCACCAGTGGTTATGTGTTTACTTTTACAGGTGGATCTATAAGATGAATTTCAAAACTATAACCAATTGTGGCCACTTCAATGACTGAGGTAGAATATATTGCAACTACACAAGTTAGCAAAGAAACAATATAGTTGCAAATACTATTAGAAAAGCTTGGGTATAATCCCCAGAATATTACACTATTATGTGATAATCAAAGTGCTCTCCACTTGGCAAAGAATTTGGCATTGCATTCTAAGGCAAAACACATACGAGTTTAATATCACTTTGTCTGAGAAAAGGTTAAAGAAGGAAGTGTGGATATATAGAAAATCTATACTAAAGATATCCTAGCAAATGCATTGACAAAGCTAGTGAACACTGATAAGTTCATATGGTGTAGATCTTCTATTGGCCTAGTAGAGATATGAGCAATAAGAGATGACAAGGAAGAAAGAATGGCGTGAAGATTGATTAATACTTAATCAAATCTTTAAATGGGAAATTGTCAAAAAAGGAGGCATCTACCAATGAAAACACTTTCTTCTTGGTTGGCGACCGACCATAGAAATTAAGGGGAAAATTCTTATAATTGCAATTTAGTTTTTTAAAAATTACATTGAAGTCCTTCATCCTTATCTATAAATAGAGAGATTCAAAACCTAATTTCTCACAACCAAGAAAGGAGCAATCCAATATATATATAGAGTTGTGAAACTAGTATTCTCTTATTAGTAAGAGATATAAAAATATTGTATTATCCTTGCCATATAGAGAAAAGGTGTAACTCCTATTTTTCTCATAGTGAAGCTATTTCTTTCTTATTTGTGGTTTTTTTAACCTATTGGAGTTTTCTCGCGTAAAATTTTGTGTCATATCAAATTATTTGCTACAGTTTTACTTCTATCCGATGTCTATTTTCTTTATAGAAATGTAATATGTAATCTCTTAATAATGTTGTATTTTATATTAGGGGTTGATGTATACAGAGCAGGATATACTTGGTTACAATTTTGCACTTGTTTATTTCTCTTTCTAATTGCAAATGATCAACAATGCGACAAATCCCCAAGGCAAGACTAGAGCAGGTAGTCCGGTTAGGTTAACACTTACCTATAGAAACAACAAACCATGAAATAGAAGGTAAGGATTAAGCTTAATTAGTTGTGTTCAAGCATATGAAGCAACTACTATGAAACTTCAGACAGTATATGCAAACAAGATCTTCATAGCAATGGTGTGCATGATTAATTTGGCTCAAAGGTAGTTTGAATTTAAAAATAATAATTATCTTTATCTTAGTACATTAGCTTCAACTAGACATGTTGTTAATTACACTCAAGTTGCAGCAGCTTCTTTTCTAATTTGAATGTTGCTAGCACAAACGCAAGAGCATGAGGAGAAGAGAGCTCATGAATAAAGACTTTGCTTTTTCTTTTGGCTTCCTTTTAATTTTTTGCTGGTAATAAATGCTTAGAAAAACATGTGAGAGAAAAATTGTAAAATTACAGTAGCTTGTGTTATTTTTAAATAATATTTTAATCATTTTTTCTTTTAGTTTAGTTTTAATATAAACCTTTACAAATTGAAAGTTTTAACATAATTCTTCACTTTTAAAATTAGTTTCATTTTAATCTTTCATAAATTAAAAGTTTTAAAACAGTCTTCTATTTTTCAAAATTTAACTCAAAGTAATCACTCTCTAAATGATACTACAAAGAATATCATTTTCAGTTAAATTTTGAAAAGTAGAGAACTAATTTAAGATTTTTAATTTGTAGATGACTAAAATGAGATAATAGTCAAAAGTAAACACTTTTAATTTGTAAAAAATCAAAACGAGATTAAATTTAAAAGTAAGTACAAATATAATATTTTTCTCATTTTGTTTGTTGTTTTGTTGACCATCACAAGTAAAATGGATTTGTCCATTTGAAGATTTCTTGTGGGTCAGACAACATTGGGCTATTTGTCATAAAACAAATACATTCATTTTTATCTTTTTGTGATATATATTTGAGTGAAGCCCATTGGGCCAACATATATTGCCTCTACTGTCTGAGCATTTCGAGAGAGAGGATGAATGAGCCATATTGATCCTTTCATGTCATATTTCTGATATACAATGCGTGTCCTTGGGCTTATTCGATTCTCAGAGACCGGATATGAACTACCCATGGAAAACTCAGTCTACTTGGATATACAAAGTTTTGCATGATTTGGAGACTAGATATGAATTCTGCTGGTCGTTGGATTATACAGTCTTTTATATATAAATTGTTAAATAAAAATTTTTGGAACATGTGTGATCAAATTTTAAAATTTTTAATCGAACATGATTTTTAAATTTATTCTGAATTGTCTAAACACGTATTTTTTTTAATATTAATAATTGAGTCTACATTTCTTAATAGATGTAGGGAATCTAGATTGGTTTTTACATGTTGAGACACTGCAAAGTTCAAACACACGACGGTAGTAGGAAGTAAAAGAAGAAGAAGATAGATTTAATTAGAGGTTATAAGAATTATATATAATCAAATTAAAGGAATTTGTATCACACGTGGAGTTTTGGAAACAAGTTTTTCCTTTTGTAAGATTACTGAACGTATATACTTTCATGAATAAGACATGCCCTTTTCATCACGTACTAATAATTTGCTGAGTCCTAGAATAATCTATTCCTGGAATAATCAATTAAGGCGACAATATATTAAACCCATAAGTATTTTTAATTGAATTTGGCCAATGGAAAGATAAATAGGTCGAGTTATATATGAGTGTTATCTTTGACATGCTTTTTTTTTTTTCCCTTGATTAATTTGGCTCCAGCGAAAATTCATATAAAAATTCTTCAGCTTTGGAAGAGACGGTAATATACTGCTTAACTAAAACTCAATAATATATCCTTATATGTATACCAATAATTCAATTACTTTATCTATCTTCTATATATCAGTGTAATTTTTTTATATCTAGAAATTTCTCATAAACTTGAAAGAAAAAAAATATATATATTTATCAGACTCGCTTTATGAAATATATGTGAACCAAACTAATCATACAGAAATATAAGCACATCAGATACAATATTAAAGAAAACTCGCGTATGACATGCTTACAGAAATTGGCCTCGAAACCATATATAATCGTTTTTTCAATAATTAGCAACAACAAACAGTGACACTGTGATGGCTGTTTCTGTTCACTATTAATGCAGCATGGGAAGCTCATGTTTGTCTGCTCCTCCACCATGAACAGAACTCTGCAAATTAAGGTGGGGGACACATACATATTATTGTCCCAAGAGGCACCAAAGTGGGGATGCCTTCCTTCCTTCCTTTAATTTCTTTCTCTTTTCTTCTTTTGAGACATGATTAATCCATTCTGGTCCCACGAACCCCACAGGAGTGTCCAAAAGTTTCCACAACCATTAATGGCAAATCTTTTGTTCCAAAAAAAAAAAAGAACACAAGGTTGGTGTGTCATGTTCTGAAACTTGGCCGATTCAAGCGCACTACAATACCATGGGATAATGTGTGCTAATTGTTCGTATTAATTTAGCACGTCCTGTACGTGTACACTGTACAGAGCACTGAGATAAAATAACCATGCAAAATCTTGCTTTCTTGAGCTTATCTTCAATGCATTATTGTGCTTGGCAGCTTTCTTTAATAAAATTAAACTAGAGACATTTGATTTGACTCACGTATAATTTTATTTTTAGTGGTTGACTTGTATGGCTAGATGTTGATAATTGAATCCACATTTTCTTTTGCTGTACTCTCTTGTCAAATCATTTGCTTCATATATGATCGTAGAAAAAAAGCAGCACTCGGTTTAGAATCTAGATATTTGATTCATTTATTATGGATATATTATAGCAAATATGGTTCCTTTTTTTTTTTTTTAAATATATATTTTTCTTTTCTTTTTCTCATAAAATGCATAGTGAAAAACTGGCTTCAATATTGATCTAATGCTATTTTTTTCATAGACGTTTTAATTTATGGTGTCATAATTATCTTCAGTTTGTTTTACCTACCATCATAAATATTTACCCGTTTTAGGTAATTTGTTCATAAAAAAGTCATTTTAAAATATTGTCAAACACAACCTGCTTCTCTAAAATTGAAAGACAATATTAGTATCTTAAGTCCTCAATTACATAGTGTTTGTTAGAGATAATAAAATTGAACAACTTCTAATGCCGGAAGTTGTTGGACTCCATTCCGTCAATTTATTTTTCTCTAATAAGATCGATGGCGTTATGCTCACATGCTCATACTACGTCTGATTATATGCTAAGATGATAATAATATATCTTTAAAAAAAATAAAAATGTTGGTAAATAAAATATGCGTTGTCTTTCTATTTTGGTACTATAATAATATTTTTTAAAAAAATTACTATCTGCCAATATGTGTAAAGAAAAAAAAAAAAGTGACAAACAATTAGAGACAGATCTAAGATTTTGATTCCAATAGGTGAAAGTCTTCAAATCAAATATTTGAACTAAGGGAGAAAAATTCTTATAATTCAAGAGGGCGAACTCTTATAAATTAAATAAAAAAATTAAGAATATAAGATAAAATTACATATAAAAGTTAAAATTTTAAAAATTCAATGGGATTTTAAATGATACAACCCACGAATGAGGACGTGACCGACATGGGAAAATGAGATAAATCTCACTCTCGTAAGCCTACCAAACACTTAAGATTCCAATTACAGTATGAGTAAACAAAATTCTCAACATATAATAATGATTCACAATAACAAAATAGGATCATACACTTGTATACAAAGGAACCACTAGATCACAAATACAAACTTTACAACAAAGAAAGACTTGCTTTTGCAAACCATGCAAGGCTCATATAAGAGACACTTGCTAAGCCCCTAATTCATAAGTTAGGGGTCCAAAATAACGTTATCTAAAAAATATTAAGCAATGAAGGGTGAGTGAAAACTCAGTAAGCAAATAATAGTAATACGTAATGGAAGAGACAGACTAGGTACGATAGATTTTTTCACAAACCATTTATTATCTTAAAATCTAACACCTTTAACAATTAATACAAATAGTACCAAAATGAGGAAAACTTTGTAAATCTTCACATGTACTCCCAAATGAAAATATAAACAAAGTCTAAACGAAAATGAACAAATTTATTTGCAATATAAAAGCATCCCAATCAAAACAAAATACTTGGGAATATCCAAAACAAAATTTGACTCCATAAATATCCAAATTAAAACAGAACAATTAATATCCAACAGAACCATTGAAGTCCAAAATAATTGAACTAGCTCAAGGCTAGCAGAATCAGAACATATCACATATTAATCACGAGTTTTAAGCTCTAAATAACTAGAATCATGGTCTTAGGCCTTAGATAGAATATCATAATAGCAATAACATGTTGAGTCATATCATAATATATATCATAGTGCAGTACAGCTAATGTCAACTGTCATTTGCAACAGGGTCCTGCTTTGGATGTATTCCTAAAAATTTATTTAGCATATATAAATCCATCATCAGAAGTTAAAGTTTCAAAAATCTAGAATCAAACTTTTGCATAGAGACAAATAAAAGTATCGAAATCTCATAATCTTAGTATATTGTAGATATAGAATTAAATATCTTTATAGTTAAATAATCAAAGTATTTCCTAAATATAAAATCAGAATACTTCAATTTATAGAACAAAGAATTTCAAAAGTTCAGAATCATTTTTAACTCATAAATTCAAATAAGAGGAATTCTGAAATACATAATTAGAATAATTCAGAATTTACACAATCAGAATAATTTAGAAATACACAATCAGAATGATTTAGAAATACCAAGCAAGATAATTCAAAGGTACAAAATCACAGTCTTTAGAAAATGTAGAATTAGAGTAATTCAGGCATTTAGAGAATTTAGTGAAATTCTTTGTAAGATTTTGATCATATCAAAAGCTTACAAATATCAGAGGATGCATAAATAATTAAATATTTTTAAATTTCAAGAAGTTTGTCCCAGGGCACAAAGATATTCAATAATAATTATTTTCACAAGAATTTGCGTAAATAAAAAAATACATATAATTAGCGTTATCTACTTACCTGAAAAAGGCACACAACACATTTTTTTATTCACTCCTCTACTACTTGCTAAATATAGTGCACCATCTATGCTCCTAAAAATAAAATTATAAAAAATATGACATTAATGCCCCTCGCTATAATCATCTAAGCTCGCATAAATTTATAATGAATAGTCCCATAATCAACTAATTAACAAGTAATTTGTCATCATTAAATTACCTCCGTCCAAAATTGTTTCCTTTCTTTAAAATAAGAAATATTTCCTCAAATGATTAAAATTGCTGCAACTAACAATACATGCATATACAAGTAGAAAATGCTCACAGGACCCAAATGGTTTGTATGTTTAAGTTTTCATTCTTCCACCCATGACCAAGACCAACATACATATATATTGCACTTAGAAAAATACTCCAAGGTTTTAGTAATACCATATGCCCTTAAGATTGAAATCTCCACCAATTGGCAATTTCATTGCTTTTAAGTCCAAAAATATGATTATGCAAGTATTCCAAAATTATGACCTTATGATTTCTAACTTTTTAACTTTCACCCATTTTCAGAATTATTTCTAATGCAAACATCAAAGCTCCTAATGCATAAGCAACTTTAAAATACACTTTCCAACGTTATTATTTATATACAACTCTGAAAATTAAATAGGCCAATTAATCCATTCTACATTGATCTTGAGTTGTTCAATATCATCCAATGACTCAAAAATTACATCATTCATAACTAAAGTAATTATTCAATAATAATATTCATTTCCATTGAATTTTTCTTCATCAACCTTCCTCTTACAACAACCAAATTTAAGATAATTTGAAAAAAAATCTTAAAATAACTTACCACTCAAAACAAAAACTGCCAACAAATATTATCCCTCTTCTTAAGGTCCAATGATGCTAAAGGAACAATAAATCTTCACATTCCTCTAGTTTAAACACTTCAACTCGCAACCATAAAAAGGGCTTTTTAATTAAGCAATTCAAACATCAAATTAACACATGAGAATTGTTAGATACTTACATAAGATCAAAACCCCCCAAAGAAATTTCGCAAAATTCCTTTAAATTAAGCCCTAATTTCAAATTCCAAAATTTGGTCACTGTTCATGTACTATTCACACGACTGTTCACATGCAAGAATGGTTTTGATTTCTAAAGCAAAAGCATGAAATTGAATGTTGAATATGAGGGTAAAAGGAATGAAATACATAGATTAAATGAAGCCCCAAAGAAATTTGCATGAAACTCATTGAAAGCATCTAAATTTTGAATTTTTCCATCACTATTCATGTTCTTCACACCAAAAACAGGGATTTTCAAATTCTGAAGCGAAAACATAAAATTAAACCATGTAAATGGGAGAGAACTAACCGAAATACCTATCACAACTAAAGCCCAAACAAAAATTTGTGTAAAACTCACCAGAGTGGGTGAATTTGCTCTCAAATTTGCACCTACACTGACATCACCTTATTGCCAAAAATTCTAGAGTTTTCTGGTTTGCATCTCATTGTAAATTTGCTGATGGTGGCCAAAAATGAGAGAGGCAATGGTGAAGGAGCATATTAGAGCAAAATGTTGAAGAAAGAAGGAAGAGAATTTTCTAGCTCACACACAGATGAGAGTGTTCGTACATGAGGAAAAAATGAGCGTGAGGGAGAGAAAGTTAAGGGTATTTTGGTCATTTTATAGAGGGCACATGGTCTAATTAATAATAATAATAATAATAATGGATTATTGTCTAAATGGTCATAGTGGTATTTGAACTCATGACATCAAGGATATGGGTTTTGAGATTTAGCTATTGAACCATGCTCTAATCATGTAGATATTTACAAAATTAATTCACTAAGATGAATTGTTAAATAAGAATTTGCTGGAATATTACATTAAAAACGCCCATGCCCCCTGGATCTATAATACCCTTGAAACCTTATTAAGTTATTTTAGGTTTAAAAATATAAATAAATAAATAAAAATAATAAATTTTAATTTTAAGAGCTGGAGAAAGGAAGAAAATTCACTTGATATAAGTATAAATTTTAAATGATGATAGAACATTGGAAGAGGAAATTTGAGGAGTATTAAATATGGATGCATATAATATCATTTCTGTGTTAGAAGTTAACATGAGTATTTAAGCTTTATTCTACGCAATTCTAACATCTATGATTGAATCCTAGAGTGTGTAAATTTGATATTTTCAAGATTTTGATATGTATAAGGTATTCCCTAAGAAATTACTATAATACCTTTATTATTTTATTTCTCCACCACAATTCCCTTCATTCTCGTGCATCCTCCACTTTCGGCACGTCTACTCAATGCTCCTCATCATCCTTCACTTTTTTAACCACCTCTTGTCGCTATTTGAGCTCGTCAATGAACGTTTGATGTTGTAGCTCCTTGGTCACCCTAAGAGTGTCTTTCTCCAACCATGTTTGGCTAGAAAACACACGAATTGTCGTTGAATGCACATCATGCGTGATTTCCAGCTACTTTTAATCGATTTAGGTGTGTTTTGCTTCATTTTACCTTAGGGTTTTAGTTTCTTAGTAATTTTTGGCCACTTTTCCTTCATTTCCACCGATTATTTTCACTTTATCAACTTAAAATCTAAAAATCCCTATCTCTGGTACTGTTTATGTGCGAAAGTGAGGAGTTTAAACTCAATCTAGTGCAATCTCATCAAATTAGGTTGGAGATTCATATCCTAGGTAATTTCTGCACCTTTCTTCCCTATAATCATTGATCAATTATGAGTTTTAGCTTCAGAATTGAAAAACCCCAATTTAGAAGTGTATGTGTATATTTGTAAGGAGATGAAATTCAAAGTTTTTAGACTTCTCTGATATCAATAAGTATCTAGGAAGTAAATTAAAGCTATTAGAAGTTATAGTTTTAAATTTTAAGTTGATTTAATATTTATCTTGATTGTTCCAAAATTTTCCATAGACAAAAAGTATGGAAATTTGAATGGAAAGTCTCTTAGGACATGACTAAGTGGCTATGAATGATAATAGTAGCTTAATGAAGGATTTTGTAACTTGGTTAGATATCTCTAAGGCATCATTAGTGTTAATCATAAATTATTGAAATTTGTATAAGTGCATAACATGGATACTATGTAAGATTCAAAGCCTTAAGCATTTTTTTATATCAAGAATAAATTTAGACCAAGAGTGTGATTACTCAATTTACCGAAAAGTAAGAAGTACGAGTGGAGTTGGTAATAATTATGGAAAACTCTATGACAAAAACGAGTTATAAACAATAAGGCTTATATTATGGCTTTGAAGCAAGTGAATAGTTAAATGGAATTAATAGATAGAATGTGATAGATTATTCAAGGACATTAGAGACTAATAGTACTTTGCTTGATGTTATAGGTGTTTAGGATTGATTGTCATCAAACAGATTGTAAACGGAGCTAAAACGGGTTTGGTATATCTTTTTTTAAGTGAGTAGATATTACTAATTATTCTTATTTTCTATATTTTTAAGTTTTTCTTGTGATTTAATATATATTTATACGTTCTACTGTCTTGAGAACAAACTTCCTAAAAAGGTATTGTTTCCTTTTGAAACTATTATGAACACTTTGGAAAATATTATAAGAAATTACTATACACTTATCTGTTCATATTTGTATCAACTATTGAGAAATAGTCTAATACTTGAATGTTTTGCCACAAGATAGATTGCTATATGATTTCTGTAAAATTTATGAATGAAATTGGTTATTGTAAATCTTCTAGACTGAAAGATTACTGTTATTTATTTGAAACTAAATTATGTTGTTATTTATTATTAAAGAAAATATTTCTTTTTCATGGAAGTACGTCTAATGTTGAACCCAGTTAACGGCAGTAAGTATTAGCCATGGTGTACTATATACTGTGTTACTATACTAGTGTACTGAGACCTTGCGCCATAATACTGGCTAATTGTAAGCCTATTTGCTCACCACTAATTATTGCACTATATTGTACTATCATTACTAATAGATAATAGTACTTGATTACTGATTTACTGTTGGTTCTGTTGTATGTCTTCCACTTTTGTATTTTTAGATTTATGGGTTTGAATTATTTTATTATGTGCATTATGCTTGAGCAAGGAAACTCTTATTAGCATAAAAATTATGACTTCCCTGCTAAAACTCAAGATTTATGGTTTTATTTGAAATGATCAAAGTTTTGTGAAAAATTCTACCATTCTTGTTTGTTCCCTTCTTGGTATAATTAGTGGTATTTACTCACTAGGTGTTATCACTAATTGTTATCTCTCTATGTTTTTCAGATAACAATGCTGAGCCTGGGCCTTCCTCTGTTGTGTAGAATCTAGAGTCATCCTTTTGGGGAGCCCTATATTGTCCACAAGGGCAAGATATTCTTTTGTTATAAATCTTATATATATTGAAATCTAGTAGCTCTAAATGTCACAGACAAGGTTTTGTATTATTTGTATACATATTGGGTTGTCTGATTGTTGATTTTATTGTGAGAGCAGAGCTCTCTACCTTTGCATACAAATGTCTATTTATGGAAATTTTGGGAAGTCCATATTTTAAAGGAAGACTTTATCAAAATTTCCATATAAAAGTCATGTAATGAATTAGTTAATTATCTTCACTCCATATAGATTATATACATATTAACCAATTGATATGATTATGTATATCCCTTATAGGAATATGTGATTTACATGGTCATGTTATATGCCTTTTTGTTGCTTCACGAAGGTGAGGTATGCTTCAACCTCTGTGCTGGTCACATCTCTCATATTAAAGGTGTGACATGATTCATCCCTAAATACAAGCACATTTAACTCCACAGGAGAGGATCTAATCTATGTGCATTCAATAACTAGTTATATTGTCCTCTTTGTTTTTAAAACATTCAATTTTGTTTCTTTATAACATAATCTATCCAAAATATAATGATAATTTTATTTACCTAATACCATTTACTTATATTCAAATTTGGTATCTTAAGTTGATTGTTAAATTTTGAACTGAGATATATTAACAAATGAAAATTATATATCTAGATGAACATTAATGTTATAGTTTGGTTTGGAATTTATTGTCTTACTTGGATATTTTAAGGAGCAATTATTTGTATAGCGTTTTCTCATTATTTTTCATACCTTATACTTTTTATGATACATAATTATGTTATATTGAATTAATAGTGTACATGAAAAACAAAAAAGTGTTCTCAAGTCATCCAAGAATAGCCCAAAGTGTTTTAATACCTTCCTTAAATTTTAAATTTTTACTTTTATATGTGATTTTATCTTATATTCTCAATTTAATTTTTTAATTTATATTACATCGTCACCTTATATTATAGAAATTTGTCTCTTTTAATTTAAATTTTTGATCTAAAAAATTTCACCTATTTAAAATTGAATCATAAACCCGTCCCTATTTAAGAGTGGCAAGAGAATAATAGCTGTGTTTAGCTCAAACCCAAAAAAAAAAAAAAATCAAACTATTATTTTTATATACAATGTGTACGTAGTGAAAATATAGAAATATTCAAAATCAACAATGTCAACAAAATAAGCTAAGGACATCGAATATCATTATTATTCTGCATATAAGACGAAGGAAAAAGTGGTCAAGTTGGATCAAATATTCAAACTTGAAAGTCGTGATGTGCCTTCGTTCTAGAAAGAATATGACCTTGTTAATTATTTGAAAATAAATCACAAACAAACACTAGCATGCAAAGTTTTAGATAATGTTGGTCGTAGATTTACCAGATTAGTTGAACCAAAAGAATAGTGTAGTCAATGGCTGCTTGTAATGGTCCCATCCATTTTATTTTATGTTTCATCTAAAGAAAAGAACAGGATAGGGTTGTACACATGTACAAACCTGTGTTTACAATAAACCAAAGTTTGAGAAATGTCCTAAAACTGCTATTTGATGGAAATGCATAAGAAAAGATTGTTCTGACTCAAGTTTTATTAATCTCGCCTTACTTCAATCATTAATTTGAAGTAAGCAAAATCCAACTTGGCTAAGAAAAAGACTTCAGCCCGAGACTGACACTTCAATTAGTCAGACAGAGAGAGAGAGAGAGAGAGAGAGTAATGAAAACATGGAAAGAGGAAGGAGTATGATAAGTTGGACTAGAAAATAAGAATATAATTCACGGCTTGAAAGAGACACTTAATGAACTTATTCAATCTAGCTATGGACCAAGACCAGACTACAGCAATAGGTTATACCGGAACAAAAAAAGACTATTCTACCTAATCCCATTTCAAATTGTACTTAAAATTAAATTAACTATAAGGACTACTTATAATGATACTGTTTAGTTTAAGTCAATGTTAGGGCTGTAATTTTTTTAAAAAAATATTTTTAAGTTAAAAAATTAATTCAGATTTACTATTTTAGCTCCAGTCCAAAGTTCAATTATTTTATCACATTATTAAAGTTTATGTATCAATTTCATAATTAAACTTTAATTGATGAAAATAAAATATAATTTCATCAATATGTGCTTTCAAAAGCAGCTGAAGCTATATTAATTAAAAGGGGAATGCAATATATGACTTGTACTAGTACTCTTTTAAAAATATATATAAATTAAGTAAATCAGAATCAAACTATTTGACTGAAAATCAAAATAATATTAATAATTAAGAAACAGATGGCATTAATAGTCATTCATTTATATTTTCCTCATATATTTTTATTTTGCAAAATTTTATTAATATACATTTCATAAAATAAAGATTACCTGCACTGCACTAATGACAAGTCCTCGTGTGTAATATACATAAAAATGTTTTCATAACTAATAGATGATAATCTTTTCAACTTTCTCAGCATATAAGTTGAGTTCGGAAAAATCATGCGTTTACTTTTTCAACCAAATAATATATGTACCTGTAGATTTATCAGCTACGCAATAAAATAAAAATGTTGTAATTAAATTTTCTGACTATTATAGCAGAAAATGACTTTTATAAAAAAAAATAGTTTTTTATAATAATTTATTATCTTTAAACTCACGGATAAAAATATCTAAAACACTTATAAAATGACTAATACTTGGTACATTGCAATGTAAAATTGCAGGATTCTTTACTCCACAAGAGTGGTCCACACCACACAAGAATTTTAATTTAATACAATGCAAACCATTGGATCAAGTGGCTAATCTTGATCCTAACTTCCATTAGCACTAATGTTTGAGTCCCTTCTCCTACATCAAAGTATGATTTTTGTTAGGCTGCCACATGTCCCCAACAATGAAATTACCAAAATGCCCTTAAGACATTTTCTTCTCCTCCATTTTCTCCTTCTCTTCTCAAGCTCTTCTTCCTCTTCAGAAATTTTATGGCTTCCTCTCCTTGACTCATTCTAGCACTGACAACCTGGGCGACTTGAGGTAGCCAGAAAACACCTAGAAATCCAGCGAAGCAACGACAATGATGGGTCCTTTTTTTTCAAGCAAGAATTCCATGATTTGGGCTAATTTAATCTTCTTCTTTTTTTTGGTTTTCATGCTAAACAATATTTCAACTTGTTCTTCATGTATTTTAGCCTTAATTTTGTCAAAATTGATTTGAAATCGAGCTCCTTACAGCTGGTCGATGTGGATGAACAATAGCAGTAAATTTAAAATTTGGCTGAAATAAGGTGAAATTTCATTGTTTTGCTGGAATGATTTTGTTTAGAAGTAATTTTTGTGTTGTTCTCTGCCCGTTTGAGCTCCTAATTTCGTGCAATTGTGCTTGAATTTGGAAATCCTTAATTTTAGATGAAGAACATGAATAGTGGCTGAGATTCGAAATTTGAAATTGAGGCATGATTTGAAGTTTGTTTGGAGAAATTTTTTAGGGGTTTTGATCATAAGTGATGTCCTAACAATTCCATTGTATCAATTTAATGATTGGAACACTAAATTAGAAACCCCTTTTGCGTGTGAACAGTAATGTTAATAGTTGTGTGAACAGTGACCAAAATTTGGAATGAGCTGGGGTTCAATTTTGAGGAACGTGAAAATTTCTTATTCTTCTAGCATCATTAGGCCTCAAGAAGATGAATAAACTTTGTTGATAGTTCTTGTTTTGAGTGATAAGTTATATTGAGAAATTTCTCAAGTTATCTTAAATTTTTGTTGTTGTATGAGGAAGATTGATGTGGACAAATTCAATGGAAATGGCTATGTTGAATTCTTACTCTACTTATGATGGGTATAATTTTTAAGTCATTAGATGATATTGAACAACTCAAGAGCTATGTGGAATGGATTAATTGACCTATTTAGGCAAATTTAATTTATGAGGTCATAATCTTGGAATATTTGTGCAATCATATTTTTGGACTTAAAGGTAATGACATTATCAATTGGTAAAAATTTCTATCATAAGGAGATACGGACATTATGAAAATTGTGAAGGATTTTTCTAAGTGCAATATATATGTATGTTGGTCTTGGTCATGGGTAAAAGAATGAAAACTTTAACATATGAATCATTTGGGTTCCATGAGCATATTTCTACACATATATGCATGTAATTGTTACTCATAACAATTATGATCATTTGAGGGAATTTATGTGACTTTAAAGAAAGGAAGCAAATTTTGGAGGGAGGTCATTTGATGATGACAAATTACTTGTTAATCAGTTTATTATGAGATGATTATAGTAAAGGACATTAAAGTTGTATTTTTTTTCTTTTTAATTTTAGGAGCATAGAAGGTGCACTGTATCTAGAACATAGTAGAGGAGACAATAAGAAAATGTGTTTTGCTTGCCATTTTCAGGTAAGTAAATAAGGCGACTTACACATATTTTTTGATTTACACAAATTCCTTTAAAAATAATTGTTATTGAATATCTCTACACCCTCGAACAGACTTCTTAGAATTTAAAAATATTTCATCATTTATGCATCCTCTGAGTATTTGTAACCTTTCATTTTGATTAAAATCTTACTGAGTATTTGGCTAAATACTCTAAATGTTTGAATTACTCTGATTCTGCATTTTCTAAAGCACTGTGATTCTGTACCTCTGAATTATCTTGTTTGGTATTTCTGAATCATTCTGATTGTGTATTTCCAAAATTATTTTGACTACAAATTCTGAACTATTCTGATTATGTATTTCAAAAATTCCTCTTATTTGAATTTATGAGTTAAAAAAATTGATTTAGAACTTATGAAATTCTCTATTCTGTAAATTGAAGTAATCTAGTTTTATAATCAAGTAATACTTTAATTCTTTAATTATAAAAATATATGATTATGTATACACAATGTACTGGGGTTATGAGATTTGGATAATTATATCTGTCTCTATGCAAAAGTTTGATTCTGAATTTCTAAAACTCTATCTTTTGATTATAGATTTACATATGTTAAAGAAATTTTTAGGAATGCATCCAAAATAAGAGTCTATAGTTAACGGCAGTAAACATTAGTCATAGTATACTACGATCTGTATTATGATATGACTTGGCATGTTACTGCCGTTATGATATTCTGACTAAGGCCTAAGACATGATTCTGATTATTCCAAGCTTGAAGCTCGTGATTGATATGTTTAGATTATGCTAGCCTTGAGCTAGTTCTGTTATTTTGAACTTCTGATGATTCTGTAGGATATTTCCAACCATTATGTTTTGATTTGGATACTTCCAAGCATTTTGTTTGATTAGGATGCTTTTATGTTGCAAATAAATTGATTCATTTTCATTTAGGATTTGTTTATATTTTCGTTTGGGACTACATGTAAATATTAACAAAGTTTTTCTCATTTGGTACGATTTGTATAATTGTTAAGGTGTCTAAATTTCGAGATAATAAATGGTTTGTGAAAAAAATAAAAAAAACTCTACTGTACTTAGTTTGTCTTTTTCAATGCGTAATTAGTATTATATGCTCACTGAGTTTTTACTCACCCCTCGTTGCTTAATATTTTTCATATGATAGCGCTTTTGGACCCCCCATACGAATTAGGAGCTTAACAAGTGTTTCTTATGTAAGCCTTGCATTGTTTGCAAAGACAAGTCTTTATTTGTTGTAAAGTTTGTAATTGTAATCTAGTGACTTCCTGGTATACAAGTGTATGGTCCTAATTTATTATTGAAGTTCATAACTATCTATTGAGAATTCTATTTACTCTTATTATAATTGAAATCTTAAGTATCAGGTAGGCTTACAAAGACAAAATTTATCTCATTTCGTCGTACCAGTCACGTCCTTATTCGTGGGGTCGTAACACGATATGTTGCATTAAATTCATTTTATACCACACATGTATTGTCCCTCTACCCTTTCCACTTTCAAGGTTGAAACAAAAAAAAAGTGGTAAATATAACACGGAATGAAAAACATTGATCTTCCTGAATAATAACCTCATCAGATGAAATTAAATTGAATCTTAATGCTAAGAAAAAATTTTTATTTATATTTTATACAATCAATTTTAATCAAAATATAAAGAACTGCTAAATAATATAGTAATAAAAATATTAAGTAAATTAGTTATATAAACTTATATAATATAATAAATTATATAAAAATAAATAAATTTATGCAGTAACAAATGGAGCCTTAGTTTTACTATTTTTATGTTTTTTCTTTTCTATTTTTATTTACAATGCATTAAATTAAAAAAATTATTGATAGAAGTCATGCACACAGTACAAACCCACTGACACCTCCGTTTTAGTTTGACATCTTCGACCGAAAGTTTAACTATTTATGAGATTAAGTATTTCATTTAAGATTTGTATAGAATAATTTTTTATAATTACATTACATTCATAAATTTTAAAATAATTGTAACTATAAATCGTTCTAATTCTTGTGTCTCAGTGCATCACCACCCCAATTTAATGCGCTCCAAACCTCCTATTACCTACACACATTCCAAAGAAATCTCAGTGATTCAGACCCAGAAAAACGAACCTTATGGTCCATACACTTTTGTATACATATCCAAAAGGACCAAAATATTTGAAAAAATAAATTATTGAAGGAAGATAGCACATTAAGGAGCACACTAAGGGCCATTTTGATCCCTTTTTCCAAGAAGAGAAGCCACTGAATCTCACAACGTTCGTGCATATTTGATTAAGAAGTTACTCATATATAATTTAGGGACCAAATAATAGAATTTAATTATTTGGATCAATTTGTACTTATTGACTTATTTGGTTAAATGCAGTTGTGCATGGTTAAGACTAACCTTATATATACATTTGGGTAATATATATGTCTCCACTGATAGGGAAAAGGGCATTTGATCATTCCCATGGGAGTTTTTTACGGAGAGAAGGGAAATGAAAATTTTTTACTTTCTTTCTAAAGTCTCTCTTACTTTCTATTTTTCACATTTGTAATTTCTTATAGTAATTAATTATTTTAATAAACAATAAATTTCTTAATATACATTATAAATTAATTCTTTGATTCTCTAAATATAAAACTTTTCAATTTAGTCCATGAAAGATTATTCTCCTTTTAATTTGGTTATTCAGAGATAAATGTTTTAATTTAATTCCCAAACATTTTTTTTTTCCAATGAAACGGTCCATTTGAAATGCATTTGTAGGGTTTTTAACACAAAAATATCATTATTGAGTTAGAAATATTTGACTAAGTCTATATTATCAGTTAACCATCAGATTCGTTTTTGTTTATCAAATAGTCCGTTTCAATTGGGGAAAGTTATTTGACAAATTCAATTAAGAGATTGTATTTGAAGAACCGAATTAACTAGAAAATAGCTTTCTAAGGATTAAATTGAGATCTTTTATGTTCTATATTCTCTCTCATTTTCTTATGACTTTTTTTGTGGTTTTAGATTCCTCCAATACTTTATGAACAAAGTTGGAGTGAACTTACATAATCCTTCCTTGCCTCCCAACTCTCAAACATTCCTACTTAAGAAATTTTCTAGGGAAACTCAAAATACGGGCATGACTAGGTTAACAAAAAAGAGCAACTACGGATGAAATTGATTATTACGAAATGGAAGGAAAAAATTTCATGGAAAGCAGAGGCGTACGGCACTACTTTTGTTGATGGTTATGAGTTCACTGATTCATTGTACCTTGTTCAGCTCACCATTGACTATGGCCACTTCAATGGCTTCATTAAGTGACAGTTTTGGCCTCATGTACTCTCATTTTGTCCTTTTCCAATATTCCATCTCTTTCAAACAAGTTTACTATTACCCATTATTACATATTCCACTGTGTGTAATTAAATGGTGAAAATGCCTTCGAAAAAAAAGAAAGCAAAAAGAAACCGCATCTCTTTAATTTGCAACTACTTGAACGAAACAGCTTATGAAAGTAATTACAATTGGAAATTGAAGCAACGTTCTATCGTCACCATCTTCATCAAAAGGAAAAAGAACCTAACCCACTATGAATTTACAGCACCTTCAAGAGATTCAATTTCCTGGTCATCAAAGATCGTTTCTTTCTTCCTTTTCCTTTCTGGGTTTCATCAGAATTCGTCATCCAAAAGGAAGAAGAACCTAACACTAAGATTTTACAGTAACTCATAAGTACCTACAAGAACCAAAAAGATTCCTAATTTCAGGGTAAAGATCTTTGCTTTCTGGGTTGTATCAGAACCGTCAGAATCCAAAGCACCCAGTATGGTGATGATGGTGGTGATGAAGGGACTTTTCCCCATCGATCATTCCTTGGACGTACCTAAACTCCTCCACGTGGCAGGGAATCGTTATGGTTCCTTTCTGATCGAACCCAAATTCTTCCTCTGCCTCCTTCAATAGCTGCAAGAACAGAGGGTGGTTGAAGTATATCACAGGCACAACAAATCTCTGTAATTTGTCTTCTCCTTGACCCACCTTGATCGCCAAGCAGCCTTTTGGTACGTCTCTGAACTCTTGCTTCTTCCCATGGCTATGGAAGCTCTTCAGACTCTTCTGTCCGCTACCCATTTCTGCAAAACCAGAAACAAAGATAAAGGGGCAATAAAGGTTCGAACTTTATGTGTGTTTCCCGAGAAAATTCACAAGAAAACAAGGGAAAACGAGGGTTGGAGATGGGTATCTCAGAAAGCTTGGAACGTTGGTCATGGCTGATTCGCAGCAAACGAGAAGCGCATACAAACCAGAAGACTTGTGGATATATAGGACAAGAGGACGGAGAGAGAGAAAAAAAAGGAAGCAAAGTGGGCTGGTTAACGGGTGTGTGTGTGAATAGGGGTACTGGGTTTTATACACCAAGAGGACTTCTAGACCGTTCGATCTTGATGATCATCAGCATCTTTTGTGGACCAACCTACAATCAATGCGAGAATAGGATGATGGGTAGGAATCGGATGCATCGCATGTGTTGGTATCGTAAGTGGCATGTGATGATCATGATGGATTTGGGAGATTACGTGGAGTGGCATGAAGGGGTGAAAGGTGTAAAGTAGTTCAAGTTGGGAGGGATTTTCTGATAATATTCTTGTTATATAATAACATATTATAAATTAATTTAGTTTATTTAATAAGAAACGGATTCATTAATATATTAGATTTTTTTTGGTTAATTAATTTAGAGTTAGAAGTTTGGTGCTTGGTTTATTAAGCTTACAAACAAACTTGGGAGTATGGAAATGAGACAAGGATTTAATCTAATTATGCCATGTTTCTTTCACAGATATGTCTGGATTTTCCAATATCAACCTTCATGATCTAAGGTTTTTAAATCAAAGAATCTAATTATTAATATACTATTATTGTTTCAATTGTGAACATAATTTTATTTTTGGCTTAATTATGACTTCTTAATGTACAAAAACTCAATGTTTATTTCACACATATGTCTAAGAGATTCCAATAACAACCTTCATAATCTAAGACTTTTGAGTCAAAGAATCTAATTAGTAATGAACTATTACTGTTTCAATTGTGAAAATAATTATTATTTTTGGCTTGATTAGCACTTCTTAATCTACAAAAGTTCAATTTGAGTATTAATGAATAACCCTGAAAAAAGTGCAACTTTTACGCAAAGAAGTGTTAAAAGACAAGTGGACAATGAGTAAACTATAAAAACAATACGTGGATAGCCATGAAAGTATTGAAGTAGTGGCTTAGATGACAATATAATGACGTAAAGGTCTTATTGCAAAATACTCAATCTCTTAAAAAAAGACTAGATATAATAAAATTACATATTAAACTAACTCTAATTAATCGAATCAACCTTGAGACCAATTCGTTAAAATTGCTATAATAATCCTGAGGATGTCTTCATAAATACTTGAACATGTTACTAAAGAGAGGTGTATATAAGCTTTTCTCTCTTATCTTCTTTTTTATCCTCTCCATCCCATCTTGACTAGGGCATCAAAACTGGTGATGAAATCCTTGACACCTTACGACACATAATATATATTTTGCAAAATCTATGAAAACCTTAAGACCTACTTTAGATGATAAAAAAACTAACCTGTCAAAAAAACATTCAACAAGTGTTATTATTCATGAAATCCTATTTTTACCCAAAAATTATTATTTTTCATTTAAAATAATTCTACACAAAACTAATAAGAAGCTAGTAATAAAAATTTTTCAACCGAAAGTTAAAGATTGGAAGACAAGTAATGGTAGATGTGGAAGATGTCAAGGTAGACATTAACACATCAAATCACAGCCTCTCTGTTTTTCTATTAATTAATTGATTAAATGTGAGGAGACACAAAAGCCTATTTCATACTTGGAAATATACCTCGTTGACGGTTTGTGATTTTCTTTCTCTATGTACTAGAAATGGAGGGATTTTAATAAAATTCAAATTTTCAATTTTAAAAATCAACCCCAATATCGGAAAGGATCAGATTTACTATTTACGTATGAAGTCTAGAAAGGTTTATTTTAATGCCATATCTTTTTTATTGATCAGAGAATCCGAACTGTATATGATTGATAATTAAACAGAATCTGGATCTTTACTTTATTTTTTTAAAGAAAAGTTTAGCTTTTATTCTTTAGAACTAATTATCTCTTGGCATCCCTAAAAAGTAAAAATACCATTTGTCTCATCATATATTTTAAAATAAAATACTACATTTGAATTTTTAAAACTAATATCTTAATTTTTTTGACAAGGTAAATAAGATTTTAATTTACAGAACTAAATATTCTTTAGCTTACAGAATTTATTATGAAAACTTTAAAATCTAAACGAGTGTGAATGTTGAAAAATTTTAATTTTTTTAAATTGATAAATCAATTTTATTATAGTTTTATTTTCCTTATGTATTTTGAAATTACACAGATTTCTCATTTCAAAAAAAATTTACGCCTAACTTCTTGGTAAGTTTACTTCTTGATAAGGACATGTCTTTTCCATATGTACAACATGTCTCAAAAATACTATTTAATAGGAAAATATCTTTAAAAGTAAATAATTTTTTTCGAAAGCCTCACTAATCAGAATAGACACGAAATTTCTCACCATTGGATGGATCTCAAAACAAAAAACAGCAGTAAGAAAAAGACAAACGTTAAATTTGTTGGTAATCTCCTTAAAAGTGACCGTACTACTACATTCGCTAAGTGATATATTAGAAACAAAATATGATAATAAAGTGTTAAAATATGTTAAATTTTATATTAATAGAGAGTAATTTATTATATATACATTTGAATCTTAAAATTTTATTAAATATTATTTTATTCAATATTCCTTATAATTTTTTTAATAATCTCTCAAAAATATAAGCTTGTAATTTGAAAATAAAGATAGAATTAAAATTTTGAAGAATCAATAAAAAAATAAAATAAGTAGAAGGATGATTAGCAAATTTATAAAATAATATTTTTGAAAATTAATTAAAAATATTTAAATTAAAAGAGGTAAGCCAACAACATATTCAAAAAAAAAATATTTTTGATTTATAAAAATATATAATAAATAAATAAATGATTTTAAATGAACATCAAATTAGCATATTTTTATACATGATCGTCCTGCGTTTTTTCTCAACTTACTGTACAATAAATATATCGGTGCCATTGATGTTGAGAAGTCATCAAAAAATTCATCAAGAGACAAGTGGGCCCACTGAAGCTGGGCCACATAGAAGAGCCTTTGGTAAACACAATGTAGGGAATTATTAAAAGTCAGAAACGCAATGACAAATATGTCCTTTTCCGCTCTTTCATTTCATGTGCCCTTTCGTCGGCGTCCCCCGCACGTGGTTCCCACTCGAGTATGTCGAGCTAGATATGGAGTTGGATATCATTGTCAATGGACACATAAGGGGCCCACAAGGGCTGTGATACCCTGTGCTAGTCCTTTTCCTGCGACTTTGTGCACCCTCGGCCCAATGAAAGAGATACAAATTTAAGCCTTAACTTTGTTAAAAAAAAATGTAAACATGAGAATTAGTACAATTAAAGTACCTTCTATCAAAGTCATTTCCGGAATAGGAATAGTAGACTAGTGGTTGGTGGGTATCGAGAATGTTTGATGTAAGAATCAGGGCTGAGACCCTCTACACTCATGAACCCGGAATACTGGAGGGGATTTTCGGTTCACAACTTTTGTATAATATATATTTTTTTAAAATAAAAATTAATTTTTTTATAGATAAATATATTTTTATATTTTAAATTTTTTTATAAGAAATGATATATAGTTAAAAAATAAAAAAATTAAATTATTTTTAACATCTTATAATTTATTTTGTATATTTTAGAATCTATTATTTTATAACTAAATATTATTATGTATGAAAAATAATCTAAAATATTAAAATATATTTTTTTATAAAAATAATTATTTTTAATTTTTTAAAATATATTTCATACAAAAATTAAGAATTATTAAATTTAGATTCAATAACTCTCATACATTAATACAAAAAGCAATCCCCTCTAATTGCTCGAAGAGATTCGAGCGCTTACACTCATAAATGATGGTAGAGGAGGTTATGAACAAATTATACATTTAAATTTATTTTTTATAATTTTACTATTATTATTTTATATTTCACTTAAAACATTTTTTTAGAGTCAGATTTATGACCGTAAAGGATCCTTCTCGCAAGAATCATCTTAAATATGTATTTAAAATTTAAACTATAAGAAAAAAAATGTACACTTCTTCCTCTTGGAGAAAATGACTACTTTAATCCTTAATTTTTTGTTTTGGGTGTGAATTTAATATTTTATAAATTTTTAGTATTAAAATAATTCTGTAAAAATTTAATATCAATAAAAAATAATTCCTCACAATTGACTTAATTAAAAAACAACTTTTGATAAATGTTGAATTCTTAAAAGACTATAGCCTTCTAAATTTGTGAAAAATTAAATTGACACTAAAGCAATTTTTTTTGTAACTCTAAATATCTTGTATTTGTTAGCCAAAAAAAAAATCTCTTGATTCTTGAGGTACTTAAAATTTATATATATTAAGTATTGACTATTGAAAAGAGGATAAATGATTTTTGAAATACATGATATTTTTGTTTAAACATGAGTGATTACAAGAAATATTATTGAGAAATTAAACCTGGACGATGATCCTATGAAGTTGGGTTTATCATGAATCTTAAATATGACACAACAACTAATTAATTATTGTATATATAAAACAACATTTTGTCCGTCGTATTAGAGTTATTACTGCAACCATACTTATTAATTACATAAAAATCAAACTAATTTTATATAGATTATTTATATATAAGTATGATTTAATAATAAGTTTAACGCAAGTGGTATACATGTGAATTATATATAATAGAGTAAACTACAAGAGACATGTAAAGGTTTAACAAAATTACACTTGACTCTCATTGTGTTTCAAAAGTATCACTCAGTTTATTGACATTTGATACATATTAAATAATTTTTAGTTTTTTTTTATCAATAAAATCAACTTTTTGCTTAATGTCTTAAAAATAAAATTATATACTTACTTTTATTGACATCGAATGAATATTAAATATTTAAAGACTAAATCTAACTATGACCAAGATCATTATGGATATATAATCTTAATGTCGGAATCTTACCCATTAGGCATTATTGACAGGATATTGGATGTTAATTAACTTTGGTTGGGTATAGTTAGATATACAAAATTACTTTCGTATTGCCAAATAGATGAAATTGATAGGTGACCACAATAGCATAAAATAAATTACCATGTTAATGAATAATTATTAAGAAAATTTTTAGAGCCATATTAATCTTCTATAAACTAAATTAATCAGACATGTATGCATGCTTTTTGTAGAGTGGTGACCTTATATTTACAAGGATATCATATGTTTTCAACAAGAAAAGTGTTAAATTAGTCTCATATTTTTATACTTTGTAACGATTTGGTCTCTTACAAATTAATTGTAATAAGTTACTGTATTAAAAATTTTATTTTATCAAAATCAGTTCATTATTAATTTAAATGGAGGGATTAATTTTGTACAAATTTAAATTTGTAAGGGATCAAATTATTACAAAATACAAAAGTAGAAAATTGATTTTGTACATTTCTCTATTTTTAACTTATGAGATCATTAATTATCCAATATATAATAATAGTTTATTACATAATTTTTAATATTAATAGTTTTTTTAAAAGAATTAATTTGGGTCATAATTAAATAACATAGTATTTTCAAGAATATAGGATAATCATTCTTCTTTTTAAACCATAGGGATGGCCTAGTAGTTATGAATGTACGTTCCTACCTTGAAGGCTTGAATTCGAACTTCTTTACAATTAATCTATGAATAAAAATTATTTAATATTTCTCATCTTCACTCTTTAAATTGAATTTATTCTTTAGAGATGATGGTGGGCAAATCATGCCTAGCAGACAAAGATAAATGGCAACTACACAAGAAGCTGGGAAGTCAAAAGGTTGCAATACCATCCAATGTGGAGGGAGGGATGCCATAAGTGACACCACTTTTTGAGCAAAGATAAACTTGATTATTATGTCTAATAAGATTTTTTTTTTGACCCAACTCATTTTTTTTTTAATTTTTCATCAAATATTCAGAGCAATTATCTTGATTAATCTGGATTCGACCAGGGTTGCGCACCTGAATATAGCAAGTGAGTCTCTCAATGATGATTTACATTGTATCTACGATGATTCAAACTTGAAATCTCGCTTAAGTGGAATCGAGCCGCATACTACTCAAGATCAAGAGTTCCAACTCTATTACTTTGCAAGATCTTATATATATATATATATATATATATATATATATATATGGTGGGGGAGAAATCTTTGTGATAATAATAATAATAATCATCATCATATGACTAGTAGAATGGTGGAGAATCTAATCAAGGGTTAGAAGCACTTGGAAGGTTGAAGGAAACAAAGTTCATAAAGTAGGGCATACGTGGAATAGAATATAATATATGCACACACACCCACCCAAAAAGGTTCATCCTTCACCATTTCACTAGCAAGCCACAAGTGCCCTAAAGCCAATTAACTAACTTTAACAGATTCAATGTACTTTTCAGTGGGTTGCTGAGATACTTAATAAATTTTATAAATTATTGATTTTTAAATTTTACTAAAATTGTACCGATTTTATTTTTATTTTCAAAATATACATTTTATTTTTTTAGAAAAATACCTCTGCAAAAAAAAAAAAGAATGTAAGAATGTATATTTAACAGAAGGTATGCCTAAAAAAAAACAGGTATTATATTAAAATAAATTTAAAATTAGACAAAATATTACACAACTATTTGCTCCAAAAATATATTTGTATATTTCAGATATGAAAAAATGGATTAAAATTATTTCAGCTAAATTTTAAAAAAATTTAAGTTCCTCTTAAATTTATAGATGCCGAACTTTCTCACTACTTCGATTATTATTATTTTTTGTGAACATATATATTTGATGATAAATCAGAAATTGCATTAATTTCCTAAATCAAAAGTTGGGCTAGTCCTGAACCCTCATCTTCCATAAAGTTCATAAAGTCTTGTGGGCTCTAAGGTTTTTTCATTTGGTCCAATAAAGGCCTTTCCTTCTAGGAGCATGCACTTTATGGAGTTCCTTTTAACAAGGCAAAAGCATTTTAGCTTTTCAATTGCCATTTAAATTATGATTCAATTTATTTTTGAGCTCCATAATCTTACAATCCAAGTCATAAGTTCACTTCCACACTTGAAATTTATTTCACTCCCTATTATTATATCCTAATCTTATTCCCCGACACTCTCAATCCTTCATCAAATAATTAGATTAAACAGCTAATCATTCTATTTGGAGTCGTTTGATCAATCTTCTTTAGCAAATGCTAGCCACATGCCTTTCTATCATTTTTTTTTTATTGTCATTTTGTATAATTTATCTTTTTCTTCTTCTTAGTGATTGAAGAAGTTCAATATTAGTTGTGAATATTATATATACTTGCAGATAGAATCATACACTAATAAAATGCTCTTTGCAAAAGCTTAAAATAAATGTATTAGGAATCCACTCTCTTCCAACGAGTTTACTTTGTTATTAATTAAATTATTAGTGCACTTGTTAATTGCATTAATTATCTCTTCCATGCCTAGCTATGGCTAAAAGAAAAAAAAAAAGGAAGAATAAATTACTTTTGTCTCATTTGAAAGATGTACAGATTACATGACGCTCCCAAATAAAAAAGTATCATATCTCTTTCACACAAATAAACTGCACTTATACTTATTTTGACAAAAAAAATTCTTCTCTCTCTCTCTCTCTCCCTGTATATATATATATATATATAACCAGTGTAATAGGCTAAAATATGTATAGTCATCTAAATTTTGAGTTTGTATATATAATTTTTTAATATTTAAAACTTGACAATGGAGTATAAACTTATAAAATTTGGGCGAATAATCCTAACATGAGTAACTCTGTTAACTTACTAACAAAACGGTGAAACATTAGACGAGTTTCTAAGCTTTATTTTTTGTGATAATAACACATTGAATTTTGTGTAAAGTATAAATAATTTCATTTAATTTTTGGTCACGTACAAATAACATCATTGTGTACCATGCATCTCATAATGAAATTACCGACCAACAACAATATGGTTACTTACAAATAATCTCAAGTTTGGAGGTTTATTGTTAAGTTTTGAAGGTTAAAGAGTTATTTACACATAACTCAGAATTTTTAAAAAAAATTTAGTGTATTTTACCCTCTATGATATAACAAGTAAGATAATCAATTTTATAAGATTAAAAAAATTGTAAAACCATTTGAAAAGAAAATTATATTATTAGAAGAAAAACATATCCACAAAATAATTTTTTGAACTTAAAATTTATAGATAATAATTTACTTCCAAGAACAAGATTTGCATCAAATGGATATTAATAAACATAAGTATTGTCATAAATGAAATTTTTTTTAAAGTAAATTAAATTTAAGTTTCTCAACCCAAAATAAATAACATTGAAATAAAATTAAAAAATCCAATAAGTTATATTTTTTTTATGAAAATTAATACTATTCTTAAAGACAAATCAATTGTATATTAATTGGCATATGTATTATTTTAAAATAAAAAGAATGACCATATAATTTGAAATTTTTGGAGAGACAATATGGTTTATATATTGCTGGAAAATATTAGGAATAGTTGTTGTGAATGTAAGTTTGTATAATATTTTGAGTTATAGTAAAAAATTGTCACAACTTGAGTCGATAAGGCATGACTAGCACAGGAATGAAGTGTCATTCATCCTCATGAACTTGTCGTAACTCTCATAATGACAGAACTTATATAAATACATATTAAACAAACATAGATCATATAACTCTTCATATAGATAGTTTCTGACACACCATAGTAATACATTAAACATTTAGTCTGTATACCAAGGAGCGACTGAACTAAATCATAAAAATACTGAAAGATATAGCTTTAACAGTAGGCTAGACTCACCAAGGAATTAATCACCGAGATTAAAATTTTGAAGGTAGATGTTTTGGATCGGATTTAAGATCTGAAAAATATTAAATAATGGGATGAATGGAAACTCAATGAGTAGGTAATTCTAATATTGCAAAAATTAAGATAGACTTATTGTAGTACATCTTTCGAAATTTAAAATCAGATATCATATAGACATAATTAAGTGATATTAAATAGAGAAAAATATCAACAAAATGTAATTGGAAATCTCCTACAGAATCAGTCATAATTACAGAGTACAGAGCTAACCCAAGACTAGTGATAACAGATCAGAACAGATATTTATACGGCCATAGACTTTGAGTAAATATCATAATAGCCCTCAACCTCAAACAGAATATGGAGGTAAGAGTATCATACCCAACTTTATCAGAATACCAATCATAGTGCACTACGGCTAACGTCAACTGTCGTTAGCTACAAGGTTTTGTTTTGGATATATTCCCAATATTTCAGAGACAAATAGTTATCAATGTACAAATATCAGAAATTTCAAAATCGACCACTTCAGAATTTAGATTTCAGTATTTCTAATAATTTAATATTCAAAATCATCATGAATAATTTAAAATAATATTATGCATAATTAGGATTATCTACTCATCTGATAGGAGTATACCAACCTCCTTATATCATTGATTATAATTCATTTGTTGAAAATATTCTAGTCAACTAAAAAAATATTAAATACAATACTCTTAACATTCAGTCCTCATAATTACTTTAATTATTTGATTTTGTCACAGAGCTAATTAATTATTCTTTATTCATCTTTATCCATTTTACCTATTTCTTTACTAATTATTTGGAAATTAAATTTATAGGTCATTTAAAGAATACATTAAAATTTATATAACCTATATTTCATTATTATTATTATTATTATTATTATTATTATTTGTCCATTATGCACTTATTAAAATTTTAACACCTACCATAGCACAAATTTCACTTAAGAGTCATATAATAAATTTCAAAATTCCCATTTAACCTCAAATAATATTTATTGTTATATAAACAAGCCATTCATATTTTTTTCGTCTAATTTCCTTCCTTTTTCTTCATGAAAAATCTTGAAAAATTACTAAAAATTTGAATTTTGTTCTAAAATTCAAACTAAAATTTCTAAAAATTCTAAATCACTCCCTAGATGCATAATAAAATTTAAAAAGTCTTAAGAACATAATTTTTACTAAATTTCCAAATTGCTCCTAAACCCTTAAATTGGGATTTTTTCAATCTGGAAGCCAAAATTCATCTTATTGAACCGTAAAGGTTAATCTTCTAAAATAACATATTATAATTGCTTTGATACTATTTACTAGAATAACATATCATAATATGTGCAAGAAATAAAATTTTACAAAATAACATATTATTATATGTTCAAAATTGGGAGATAATAAATATAATATATTGATTTGAGGATGAATAAATACCAGTCATTTGATGTAAATTAGTAGAGAATTACAACCCACAATTATCCAATATTTTGAGAGAGAGAGAGAGAGAGAGAGAGAGAGAGAGTAATGGAAAATATACAACTTAGAAATTTTGCTACAAAGGGAGATTGCATGAAGAATAAAGCACTCATTTTGTAGATGCCAATAGAGAAGGAATTATTTTATTGATAATGGAGAGTGGTTGACAATGGAAATAATTGAAAGTGGTTGATAATAATTGTAGAGATAATGGAGAGTATATAATAATGATTAAAAGGATAATCATGGTGTAATAGGCTTAATATTATTAGTAGAATAATAATGTTTCCATCATTATACAAAAATAATCTCTCTCTATTGATTTTGTATAAGCAATTTAATGGGTATTACATAAATGTTGTCCTTCAAACATATTTCATAACATATAACTTTTTCTTTGGATTAAGCAAACCCTTCTGAGCAAACACTCAAGGACATAAAATAAGTAGGAAGAGAAGAAAGGAGAATTTCATATGTGCACTAGTAATCCAGAAAAGGACGCTATATGTAGTGGTTAGACAACTTGCTGTTGGAATATTTCTCGTATGCAAGCATTGAATCCAGTTAATGGTGGCAAGCAACAGTAAGAAATGATATACAATAATGGTTAATTAATTTAATTAGAACCAATGGTAAAATTTTCTCCATTTTTAGGTAATAAAGAATTTTTTAATAAAAATATAATTTATAAATAGGTACCAAAAATAATTTGGCAAAAATCTGGGTCACACGATTTTATCACACGTAAGGGGAAGAATGTAACACTCACGAAATTCCCTATGTAACACTTAGTCTAAGTGAACAAGAATTTAAATTTGTTTTATAAGTTGAAGAAAACAAGGACAGTTAGATTGGGTATAAATTAAAAAGTTAAACAATTATTACAAAATAAATTTTGAAATAGTTAAATAAGAATAAGATGTTAAATAAATGATTATATAACTTAAGATTGAAATTGGCACACATGGTTTAAACATTCTCTAACTATTTTGCCACATGTTCAACCATATAAAATTACTAATTGCCCTTAAATTCATATCCCCTTCCCTTCGACACCTTTTTCTTCCTTTCCATTAATGAAGGCATCCATGAAGCTCCAAGATTCCTCTCCTCTTTTTATGGCAATATCGACATTTCCTCATTATCTCCATCAATTTCAACAACGCCATTATGTTTTCTAACCCATTCACAACGGATAGTGGCTAGAAAAGTGCCAAATTCCAATGAACATCTCCCACACATGATCCAATCATAGACTCAAATAAGTATGTGTTTTTTGAAATCTTGTTGAAACTTCACATTCTTATAGTAATTCATTCCTTTCCTCCTAATCTTTGTGCTTAATTTCATCATCTTGGCCCAAGATTTTACAATCTTAACCTCAATTTCAAATTTTCCCAATTATATGACATAGGTTTTCACAAGAGAAGAAATTGAACATAATTGGTGAGGGATTTCCTCAAATTGATTTGTGACTTTGTTTCTTAACACCAAATTTGTTCTTTCCCCTCTATAATTCGCAATCAATTTCTGAATTTTGAGTCTTGATCTTGAAAACCTTCATTTCAAGGTGTTGGTGATGTAAATTCAATATTTGTCTTGATTTTGGTGAGATTTCTTCAAATTAAGTTAGGGTTTTCATTCTTGGATGAATTCAAAGTATTTGCCCTCTAAATCCCATGTGAAATTGCTAGGTTTTGATCTCTAATTTTGCACTCCTCTTGGTTGCACAAAATGTGATGGGCTAATGGAGTTTCGAAAATTTTGGACTAATTTTCTTCAAGAATCATCACTAGAGGAAGAAATTAAGCAATTGGAATTTGTTTTTGAAAGTGGTATGTTAATCCAATAGTTTTTTTTCTAATTTTCTTTGTTGTTTGGAAGAAAAGGGATGAAGGAAATCTCATAGTGACTAGCTAAATGACCCTAAGTAATTAATTTAGATTAATTACCAAATATTAAATTATATTAGTATAATTTCCCAACTATCTTACTGATGTTAGGTAACTCACAGTAAAGAAAGAAACAAATTTATTTTGGGTCATATGTACATGTAGGATTAAATACATGAAAATGGAGACAAATAAATAAATATAAGATCTGAATGAAGGTGGTGAAATTTACTTGCGATATTGGAAGGCAAAAGGTTAACACCCCATTTTGAAATTAAAGAAACTTGATATGTGATGATTAAAGAATAATTAGGTTAGGTGTTAGCAAAATCATTTGAATTAAGGAACAATTTCTGATATGAGAAGTTAAATATGTGTTCTTTGTTAATATAGGATCATAGGCATAGACTTTGTGATCAAGGAAGAAAAGGAAAGATATGTTAGGAACACTATTATTGTGTGTGTTCCTTCCAATTGAGTAAATATTATTAATGATACTTGTTTTCAGTATTGTAAACTGTTCATTTATGAAATATTTTTGTTTTGTACGCTTCGGTGCCTTAAGAATAGGCCTCTTGAATTATTTTGTTAGTTTTGAAATTTATTTGCATTCTTTGAAATTTGAGAAATTTCTTTGTAATATTCCTTCGTAGCTGAATGATCTTTTTGAATCATTTACATACTGTGATATTTTGTGAACTATCAAAATGATTCTATTACTGGATGAATTTTTGGAAATTGAAATTTCGCTATTTTGTTATGTTTTTATTATGTATACTATTATGGAAAATATAGTTTTCTTGAAAATACATCCAAAACATAACCTTATAGCTAGCGGTAGTAGACATTGGCCCTGGTGCATCATGATCTATTCTAAACCCTAGTTAATAGGGGTGTTGCTAGTCCCGTATGTGACGGCCACCACATGTGGATTTATTCTGACTGTTTGCGAACTATATTGCTTGACTTTGACTATTATTTGTACTATGATTTCTAGCTTAGAGCTAGTGTTCGTTATGGATTCTAATCATTTTTATGAGATGTTTTCCATTTTGGTGTTAACCATTTTAAAAATTATTTATAGATTTCAAATGCTTTGTAGTATGATCAATTTTGCAAAGTATTCTGAATTTTCCAAAGCTTTACGAATTACATTATATGATTAGTGATTTTCTTTTTGGAATAATTTCAATATACATAAGTTTGATATATTTTGAACTGTAAAGTAATATAATTGAGAAAAACTCTAGCGGTTCACCCAATCCTCCTGTAATGGTTAGTAATATTTGCTCACTAAGTATGATCACTTATCCCATCTCTCTTTAATTTTTTTTTTTTTTTTAGAGAATTCTGTTGATTTGGGTTATCACTTCAGGGTTTAAAGTTGACTGAGAGACTAGTTGGTGAATGCTGCATTGTTTGCAAGGGTGAGAAGTCATTTTTATTCAATTATTCAATGTCTAGAAATATTTTCATTGTACTTTTATAGCTTCATTGTCACAGACAAAGTTTAATTTGGTGTAGTTTTAAGTTAGTTATATGATATTAGAGAATTAAATTAAATATTGTTCACTTCATTTGTTATATTAGTATTTGGATTAGTTAGTTTGTCAAATGTATTTGGCTTATAGAGACAAGGTTCACCATTTCTCTGTGCCGGTCATTCTCTATTGTTTGGGGCATGACAAAGACTTCCTCAATTTCTAATATGTTTAAACTTGTTTACTCATACTTGTGTACCTGAGACCTCCTCCCTTTCCTAATTTTTAATAAACCCAATATTACATGTTAAATATATACACATATACACAACACATTGAAGGTCTCATTCTTCCAAGCAATGTGAGACTTTTAAAATACTCCCACACTTTTTAACACACACACACACACACACATTCACACTTATATATAGTAAAATATTTTTTTGATTTCTCATTTATTCAAATGTTCATAATGGTCACACACTTATTGAAAAATATCACTCTTAATTTCTCACTTTTTGAAAAAATATCATATTTAATTCCTTAAATTTAAAGATTTAAGATTTGATAGATGGTTTAAATTTGGTAATTGTTTAAAAATGAAATTATCAAATGTAACATTTTACAACAAGTGAGACTATTTGAGACATTTTAATGAGTGACAAAAAGTATACATTTTTTTATACATACATATATGTATGTATGTATATAAAGCTTATGAACACTAAAGTTTTTCATAATTGGTAACAAAATCAGTAAACATTTTACAAAAAGACATATTCAACTTGCATAGAAAAAATCGTTGTCATCTGGCATTCTGGCCATCCTTTTATGACTTATCACATTCATAGGATGAGGTTTCAATTGATACTAATACCTCACTTTAGAAAAATGCTACTTGATCAAAACGTCGTCTTACTTGTTTTATTTTTTCTTATCTTTTTAGAAAGTTTTCTGTCTAACAATAACTGATATGACATTAATGGATATTGTTCAAAATATATATATCATGGTGCGAGTAGGCAATTGCTGGAAAATTTACAAATTTAAATAAATTCGTCATAAATTTATAATGTGGACTTGTGGTGTAAATTAGTAAGAGTTTATATCAAATTAATAAATAGTTATTAAAATATATAACTATATATTTAAAATATTATATATAATAAAAAATTATTCAAATGTAACTTAAATTATTCTAAGTCAAATGAAAGTTATTCATATTTTATAATTACTAGTGATTAATATAAATTCTTTAACAATGTCATATATAAAAAATTATTTTATATAATCACCTAAATGCTATTTATTTTAATAAGTACATATTGCCTATTTAAACTAGTAATAAAGTAAATTACAATGGTTTTTTTCTAAAAAAGGTTTGTCTATATTCTTTGTGGTCCTAGGTTTCTATCCTATACAAGTGAGTTGACATACTTTTTAGTAGATAAAATTATAACTCCAATAAATTTGAAAAGTCAACTTATGAATTTACTTAAATTTGTACAAAATTTAATTTTATATACAAGTTGACTTATTTTTTTTAAATATATTTTAGCACACTTTTTTCTAATCCCTTCAAGATATTTTGCATTTCTGGGCCCAAGATTATACTATATTATCTCAAGCGAAAAAAATATATATATTTTTTAAAAAGGACATTGTCGTTTGCACCAAGTTGTTGTATATACTTAATTCAATTCCTTTCTCTCTCGCCATAGATTTGGACGTTACCATAGTAGTCATCCTCATCCTCAACAAGAAAAGGCTACAGAAGGAAAGCGGAAAAGGAAAATTCCAAGAGATGGAAAAGAGAAAATGATTGATATTTTCCTTTCCATTATGGCTGCTACCACAAAATACTATATATATATATATATATATATATATATATATATATATATATATATATATACATATATATATATATATATATATCACAATTACAGGCAAGAATCATCATCAACAGCTTAATACTTTTGAATAATTCAAATATTAGTAACTATAATGTCTAGTTTCAAAATATAATGAATTTGCTGCATGCTTATCCTTTCTTAATCCTAAGTCACTTGCAATAAATTGTTAATTTTTTTAAATAAATTATTCAATTACCTAATTCATAAAGATTAAGGCTAAATGAAGCTTATAATCTAAGAATCAAGAGTTTGGATTCTCTAATTAAAATTTAAAATATATAAATTAAAGAGACAAAAAAAAAAAGAAGAACAAATACTCTTACTCATGGTATCATTCTCTTTATAATCTTCAAGACATTTACAGGATTTTCTCAATAGATATTTTATTAGCTTGAAGGAATACATTAATGAAAACCAAATTACAAGCTAAGCCCAACTAAAATCTACAACATATCATATATACGACTAGAGATTTGAAATAAATCATTCGTGATCTTCTGGTTAAGATCAAACCCTAAAGCAGCCAACAAGATGGTGATGATGGTGGTGGATGGAGTTTTCCCTGTCAATTATGCCTTGAACGTACCTAAACTGCTCCAGTTGACAAGGGATAGTAATGGCACCTTCTTGAGCAAACCCATACTCTTCCTCAGCCTCCTTCAGCAGCTGAGCAAACAGTGGGTGATTGAAATATCTCACAGGCACCACTATTCTCTCTTGCTCTCCTCCATTTGTGCCCACCTTGATTGCCAAACACCCTTTTGGAACATCTCTGGTCATCACTGCTTTTCTCTGCTCATGATCGTGATGCTGATGATGATTATATGCAATAATGGGAAGTTCTCTGAGTCTAAAGCTTTTCTCTCCACTTCTCACCATCACAAACCACTTCTGAGTTCTGACAATTTCAGATAAATCCCAGAATTTGTATCAGATTTTTTGACCAAGAAGAAGAAGAAGAAGAAGAGGCAAGATTGATTGGTATGCTTGAAAAATTGGTATCACTTATTGGGAAGGATTTTATTAATTAGGTAGGTAAAGGATAAGAATGGACTTTCATGGTACCAAATGGAAGAAAATTGTAAAATGAGGAGCAGCTTATTATTTGTTTACAAGTGGGATTGTGACAGTTGAAATGAGATAAAGGGAAGGGATGCATGCGTCACATAATTTGTCATTTTGTTAAGGTTCTTGTAAATTTCCAACTCAAGAACTATATAATTGGGTTACTTAGTAAAAGTACTAGTGCGTGTATATATATATATATATATATATATATATTTGGGTTTGATTGTTTTGAGAGCAGTGGATATGAAGAATCTGGAGAATGAAAATCGGTGGCTTTCTAGTTCTTGTTAAGAGAAGGTCTGCAAAACATGGTGCCCATGATATATATATATATATATATATATATATATATAAAACAAAAACTAACTGGGCCTGTAGAAGATTTTTTGGGCCAAAGGGCCTGTTAGAATCAGTATCAATCAGAGAAGGTTTTAGGCCCTGTTTTGTTTAATTTGACCTAATTTAGAAGTAGGACTAGGCCTGGATTTCAATTTAACTGGCTGGCCCGATTTATGTTAAAATATTATATAATATACATATATAATAAATCATAGATTATATAATCATAGAATATTTCAATTAATACATTGAGTTGTTTTAGATTTTCAATATATTTACTTAAATATTATTTATTTGGATTTTATTAATATTTTTACACAAGTTTGTTCTAGGCCCAACTTTAAAATTGAAATCAAGACTAGGTATAGACTTAAATGTTGAATTTTAAACCAAGTTGATAAAAAGATGGTGTCATTTTTTGTACAACCACAATATTGAGTGCCATGTGGCAGAGTAAAAATTCGTCACGTAATGCTGATATGTAAATTTTTTAATGAGTAGACGTTGACTGTGTATTATCTTTTTTAATTTATATATAAAACGATATAATTTTTTATTTTAAATTTTAATCAAACAATGATAATTTTAAAATGTTAGTACAACGTGGCATATTTTTATACTATCATGGTGTGAGTGCATCGATGCACTTAATATTATAATTACACAAAAAATTTTACTAAAAATATAATAAATATATAAAAATGATTTATTTCTCTGAATTGCCTTTTCATGATTAATCTTCCTATATCCTTTGTAAATTGAATTTGTCTAAAAACTATTTCAAAGAGATCGCCTTTATTTAAGGCTTTCTATTTTAGAGGCCCAATGGAGGATTCCACTTCAGATCAAGGTTGTCAAAATCGCGATTCTAGACAGATACGTTTTGGAGGGATGGACTTGTAACGTAGAATCGTAAGAGTTTACGTACACCTGTTATCAAATACATGTTGAACATAACCATATAAAAAAACATAAATAAATTTCATTCACAATCTATGATATTTTTTGCGACTTCTTTGCCATCTTTGGTTGAGGAAAATTTATTGTCTTTCCATAATAAGCTTAACTATTCTTCCTTGATTGATGCTATTGACCTTTTTCACCTTTCCCTGGCCTTCTTGGTCGTTGTTAGCTGGCACATCTTTTCTTTATCAACCTTCTCTTAAGTTAAAAGATCTCTAATTTAACCTCTACTCAAGCAACGAAACTTCATTAATATTTTTTTGTCAAAAAAAAAAATGATTCTCATAATTTTTACATAATCAATCAAACTTAATTAATTTAAAAAAAGAGTTGACAACTACATTTTGCACCTTCAGAGTGTACATATATACACACACACACACATATATATATATATATTGAGAAAGACTCTTGTTAAAATCAATTATGCTTTTTAATCAAAAACGTAAAATTCAATCATGGTTTTACTTTAAGAAAAACAATTGATAAAGAGTATCTTGCTTAAATTAAAAACAATTTGACAATGGAACAAGAGGGCATGTGGAATTGGCACTTGTTCACTTGCAACCCCAGAACATGGGCACTATTTTTTCTCTACTGTCTTGGTAGCCAGATGGGGGTATTTAAATACCATTTCTTCACTGTAAAAGCTTCTGGAAGAGTCAACATGTCTGGATTACACCATTACAATAGTTACAGTCCGTGAAGCGAGATTGTAATAGTGGCAATATTGTAATAATGGGATTTATGAAAGGGCTTTCATGTACTTGGAGCTAGCCTCCACAATCAATCCTTGAACCAATGAGGACGCACTTGATGCAAAACTTAGCCTAGCTCAAAACACAAACAAGTGACATCGAAACTGTGAGTGATAAGAGCAACGCAAACAAACAGCACTAATTTGGTAGAAACTCATTAACTTAGCGAATCTAGCAATTTTGACCGAGTCACCGGTGAGTCTAGGTGAGTCAATGGCAATTTCGAGTCTATGTCCAAGTTAAATCATTTTGGTCACTTGAAAACGTAAACTCGGTGAGCCAACCAAGTTGACTCGCAAGTTTGACAACCATGCTTCAGATCATTAGTACTTAGAACATATCTAGTGGAGCCTTGGATGTCAACTATTTTTGTGGCCATAGATAATTTCTTTTTTTCTTTTCTTTTCCAAATTTACTAACTACTAATATGATTGAAAAAGAAATAAATAAGTTAAAAATCCAAATACAAGTGAACTTGAAAAAATATGGATTATTAAATGAAAATATAATAGTTCAAATTGTTAAAAATTGTATAATATTTATTAAATTTTAAATCATTGAATAATATTTTATTGGCTCAAATCTTTTTAAATGGAGTGAATTTTCAAGTACAATATTTAACTCTATTCATTCATGAGTCTCATTAATCTTTAAGGGGCTTATAGCCTAAGCTTCCTAGCGAAGTATGGTCAATAGAAAGAGAAAAAAGGTGAATCCAAAGTTGCCTCTCTAAGGATTCCACTAGAATATGTCAAAAGTTTTAACTTCACTATACCCTACCTAAATATGGGTAATCTCTTATCACTTCAGAATAGTACGAAGACTTTAAAAATTTTTGGAAGTCATCATTTAATAAAGTGAATTGTCTGCTCTGGGATTCTCTCTTATATGTACTACACAATGTACAATAAGAGAGAAAAACATACAAAACCATGGGCCTCATTTCTGAGTAATTACATTTGTGAGAATCTATATTTTTGAAATTGTATTTCCTCGCCAATTATTTGTTGGAATGTCGAATCAGTTCTGGCCACAAAAGTTGTGTTGTTGGAATTCTACTAACTCGAGTCATGACCCCAAGTCTTCTTTCCAATGCATATCATGAAAGCACAAAGCAACGGAGGATTTGATCACCTTTATGTGTTGCAAAAGGTCGAAGACTCATTTTCCCAGAAGCCACTTCCTTTTGAGACACCAATGTTCACATAATGCTCATACAATCCATTACAACAACCTTGACACGCACGATATAAATATCCTTACTATATATGTGGAGTGAAGCATGAAAATGGATTTGATAATAAGATCTTAATTAAGTAATGTGAATGAAAGAATAGTTAAATTGAAAATTTCATGGAAGATTTATTCACGGAGGAAATAGGATTCTCTCTGATTTCAGAGAATGTATTGTAAAAGAGGGAGTGATTCAGAAAGATGGAGCATTGGAGAGAATGGAATCGTTTGACTCTTCTTATTAAAACTATTTTCAATATTGGAGAGAACTTTGAACCGTTCATGGAGAAATTAAGCTTTCTAATATTCATCATGTAATTAGATGTACTTCGAGATTTCTACTTTAGAAATTAAAATTTATGTTTATTGTGGAAAGTTCGGACGTTTAGGTTTATATTCTTTTCTGACTGTTTTCATTTTGTCCGATAAAATAGCACTTATCTCTAAACTAAAATATATATTTGTTCAAGGATATAAGAGGATGCATGATAATTGAGCGTTCCAAACAAACAAGAACCAAATTTGCGTAAGAATCTTAAAATAAATTTAATTATAGAAAGCTCACTATACATGTCACTTTACAGAATTACTAACTCAAAGCTAAGACATTGAGTTTTTGTTATTTTTAAATGCATAGAGATTTTTTCCTCTAGAATTTAAAAAAGAAAGTTAGAACGAGAATCTCAAAGCACATTCATTAAATGGACAGAGAAATGAGGTATCAAGTTCTTTACATCCAATTGAATAGTGTCTCCTAATACGTATATAAAATATTATTTATCATAAATTTCAAAACGAGTTGCCAGAATCTCAAGACAATTGACAAAGATCGAGTTCTCCATAAAATAACCCTACTAAAAAAACTCAACTTTTCATAACATTGCCTAGTCAAAATTAGATCATATATAGGTTCAACCAACAAGACAGAGACAGAAAATAAAAAGAACATTCATTTTCCTAGATTTCAAACAGCTATCACACTTAGCTTTCTGACTCTTCACGAGGTCATAGACTTCAGAGTTGACAGAGGAAGAAATTAAAAACTAATATTATTGTTAATCAATACGATAGAAAATTGATAAATGGCTGGCGCTAAAGCTTGAGAAGTGAGTGTGAAACCAAATTAGTACAAGTGGTAAGAGTGTGAAAGCAAGCAAAAGAGGGTGAGAAAGAAAGAAAGAAAGAAAGAAAGTGAAAGTGGTGAGTGAGAGCACTGTGTTAGTGTCATTCGCCTTGTGTTTCCCTATAAGCCCCTAGCTAGCTGCTGACCCATCTTTTTGCCTACCATTCTACACTGCACGTTCAAACTTATTCTTGGATTTGATTTTTCACTGTCTCTTCCAATTCCTGTGTGCTCAGGTAGAAAAAGCAAGACAAATAAAAAGGTGAAATTAATGCACAAGACATCTTTTAATTACATTTAATCATTGATTCATTTCCCATAAATGTAAACTATCTAGCATATATATGGCACAAACTTAAGAAAAAGCTTACTAGGTACCTTCGCGATGCCTGCTCAATGCGTACGTAGTTGTTCATGTACTCATTTCACCAGCATAAAGGTATCGTTTAAGGATATATGCATGTTTGGATTGAAAAGAATGTATGAGAAACGGAAGAAAATGTTTGATTTAGATCTGAACCAGACATTTTCTCATCTTCTGTTCACCATTTCTCTCAATTCAAACATGAATAATTCAACAAATGTATATTGAGATTTCCATTCTGATCTTTATATCCGCGAGATGCAGAAGCCTTGAAAAGCACATCATTTAATATGAATTGAAAAGGCTAGATCTCTTAGGAGCCAGACTTTTCACAAGGTTACTATTCATTTAATATATATATATATATATATATATATTATAATCAAGTCGTACACGTCAATGCTATAAATATATATATATATATATATCCTGCATTTCATTTAGATGCTCAGATCTATCTATATTATGTACTAAATGATATGGAACATTTACGAACAAGGAATAAGGATGAGACAGAAGAGTATAGAGATCTAAGATTAAGATATTATTGAACCCAAAGTAGCCAGCAAGGTGCTAGTGAAATTAGTATGAACAATAACGGATGCATGAGTTACAATATCTTCATTGTTTCTTCCTTTCAAAATGTACGGGTTTGACTGCTGAAGGAAGGAGAATCCAATAAAAGAATGTGTATGTAAGTAAATAATACAAACTTGTTCACATAAACAGATAGCATAACTGTATAGGCCTCACTTTATTATCATAGAGTTGACATTGGATAAATGACTATGAACAAGTGTAGTCCCTTTTTTCTTCATCTAGCTTACAAGCCTCTGCTTATCCTACATGATTTGTTTGAGATTAGAGCCAAAATGTAGGCGTGGAAACCCTAAATAGAGAGAGAATAGAGACAAAATAAAAGAGGGGGAACGTTGAACTAAGTTAATAGGCAGCCAGATCTGTAAAAATATGGCAGAAACAGACAGATCGGATACTGGAAAACATGATGAGAAAGAAGATCTGGAGGCAATGATGAAGAAGAAAAGGTGTTTGACCTGACAACAGAAAAAAAAAAAAAAAACCAATCTCACTTTATTTTTCTGAGAACACCATCATAACTTGATCAGAGAGAAAGGAAGAGAACGAACGAAAAGGAGGTAATGATGAAGGCCTTTACGAGAGAAATTGGTCAAAATGCTTCATCATTACGCCAATCTGTACACAACCCACATCTTTAATTGCTCTAAAAACAAAAACCCATGTTTCAGATCTGTCTATAATTAAGAAAAAAACAAAACTTTAACCGAACAGATCAGGGGGAAAATTCAAAATAGAGGAGGAGAAGAAGAACCAAACCTTCACAAGTACTCTGTAGTGTGGTCTGCGGAAGTGGAAGCAAATAATTGGGGGGAATGAAGCCTGGTCCGACGACACTTGAGCCTTTGACCACAATCTTGAAATCTGTGCGATACCCAAAGGATGAATTAGAGATCGAGACAGAGTGGATCGAGAAGAAGGGTCCTCGAGCCAGACAACATTCCCCTCAAAACACAAAAGCTTCCTCATCAACGGCTTCTATGTACACATGTATATATCATCCTCAAATTAACCCCATATTCTCTGATCTCTCGTCCCCTTTTCTGATGCCCCACAAGAGTGTCGCGGGATGAGAGAGACAGAGAGAGAGAGAGGTGGAAGGTGGTGATGAGGATGAGGATGAAGAAGAGGAAGGGGATGATAAGGGAGGAGAAGAATGAAGGGGGAAATGGGGGTTATAAGAAGAATGGAGTAAAAGGAGGGGGGAAAGGGAAGGATGAAAAAGACAAAAGATAGGTGCAGAGGTAGACCCTACCAGCTGGGTTCCTCACTCCTAGAAATGACCACGACCCCATGCATCCCCACCCTTTTCATTTCTTCTTATTTTATTACTGTCTCTTCTCATTTCTCGCCCAACAATTTTTGTGTACTCGCTTTATTCAAATTTACTTACTAGTACTTTTGACATAAAATTATCAAAGTTATATGTACCTGATCTCATATTCTTGGACTTGGTTATTCTTCCGTTTGTGAATGTAAGTCTAATAAAAGGATGATATCAAAAACATTTTAAAAGTGAGGATTAAATTGAAAAAAAAAATTATAGAAGATTATATCGAAAGCTTGCCTTTTTGTTAAGGATGAAAATAATTTTTTTATGTTTTTTATATTGGTTCTCGCTCATTCTTTTAGCAGATCGCCCGCTCTTCATTAAAAAAAAAAACTATATATAAAATGAATAATAAATTTGGAAACTTATAATAATCCTTGAAATTTAAAAAATAATATTTTTTTCAATATTTTAAAATTAACATATATATTTTAGTATCTGATCATAGTTTAAATAAAAGTTGAAGTATAGTATTTCCCTGAAGAGATATTCTCTCCAGCGTTAAGTTGAGCGTGTTTTTTTGTTAGTGCAGCGAATAATATCCACCGTAGGATTTGATTGATGAAGGCACAAGCAATGACTGTACCCATTAGTTCCAACAAATTAAACGAAAGTGAAACCGACCACTGGATTTAATGGCTTTGGATTCTTTTAATTTTTTTAAGGTATTATTTTTTGTGTATTCATTTATAATATATAGATAAAATTATAATAATATTAAAAAAATAATATTATAATTATATCCTTACATTATAATTAAGTGTATATAAAATTATGAGTGTACAAATAAATTTATTTTTTTTAATTTTAAAATAAATAAAAAGTTTATTTATTTGAGTGAATGTCGTATCTTTAGATAAAATTTACTACTTTTGTCTAAAAAAAATTAAAATTCACTATTTAATTAAGTGTCACTTATTTTTTTATTCATCTATTTTTGAAATTAACAAAAAGGCGAATCAAATTTTCAGTCTTTATAATTTTACTCAATTTTTAATATAATTCTTCTACTTTAAAATGTTATAATTAGATTTGCATAGTCTAAAAAATTTTTAATTTAACCCCTGTCAATATCTTTGTTATTATTAAAATAATGTATTTTGATTTCTATTGTTAATATAAATTATATAAATTCAAAGTATTGAGATATCATACAATTAGTTACACTAACAAAGTTTAGTAAAATAATAGAATTATTTTAATTGTATGGAATAAATCGAAATATTCAAAAATTTTAAGGATTTAAAAAAATATTTTAATTATAAGGACTAAAGAAAAATTAATTGAAATTATGAAACCAAAACTAGAATTTTCTCTTGACAAAAAATGGAAAGGAAAATTTGATGAAGATGATGGTGGGGTCTACATGCACCTTCACCATTAAATGAATGTGAAAGATAGTACAGAGAAAGAGGAGAGAGAAAAGAAGAGGAAGAAGAAGAAGGAAAATAGACATAATGATGGTTAAAATAATTGAGAGGAAAGAGGAATCAAAAGCAAAACAGAGCTAACAAGTGAGTCAGAGGAGTAGTTGTGTTATTGAGCTCCCCCATAATAGAAATCCTTTTAAATATATATATATAATTTTTTTTTGAATTGTTTAATTGAGGATTGCACTGAGCTGTTATTTTTGTTTGTTGGTGTTGAATTTTGTAAATTAAGTTTTTAAAAGAAAAGTTAAATAAAAAAGGGAGGCCTCGTATGGCGTGTCACTTTTAGAGGAGCGAGGAATTCGAGGCGGTTAGTACCGACCGTGGGGCCCACTCCCAATGCGTTCTTTTTTAAATTCTGAGTCCCAATTCCTCGGCGACTTTTCTGCGTTCCCTTTCCTTGCTTATATGACGTCGTTTTAGTAACTTCAATGTGTTATTGAGCGCAAAAAAATAATTAAAAAAAAATAAGTGACTGTCATATTTTCGTTTTGCATTTGCACCATCACATGGCAGGCTGACACTTAACTTCAACTTTTTTTTTTTTCCTTTTTTTCATTGAATTAGCTAGTTCTCCTCTAAAATATATGATTTGTGTGTAAATTCTATTTATCAATAATTTTTGTACATTGATTAAAAAAACAGGATTTATTTTTACATTATTTTATTTATATTATTTAATGACATAGATTATCATTTTATTATATTGAACATTTTTTAACGCGTACCAATCTGTAATTTCTCTACTTATTTCTTTAAAAATTATCCACCGTTGATAAAGTACATCATATATAAGATGATACACACACACACACATATATATATATATATATATATATACACACACATAAATGTTGAATAAGAGATGATAGATTTAAGTATATTAACTTCTTTTGAGTTTTAGTGGCATTATATGTGATGCTTCTCCTGTTTTAAAATTATTTTTGGCATATAAACTTACTTTTTGCCAATAAATCCAATTTTTACACATAATGTGTTTCTTATTAAAATATTTAATTATTTTTATTATCAAATTAACGATAAAATTAAAGTCACATATTATATAAAAATTAACTTATTTGAAAGAGTTGAACGGAATGATTTTTTTTTTTTTCCAAAATGCGAAGGATATATATCAAGTATAATTTCATCAAATCTTATAAGAGTTAACATAATTTACTTAAAATATTAAAGTTGATTAAATAGTATTGATGTCAAAAGTAAGCACCTCTGTCTTTATATATATACACACACATAATCCATCTTTGAGTGCATTTGGTGTAATTGCTTCACCAAGCTAAATTGGATACTAAGACATATTTGGGATTTTCTATTAATGGAGTGAAAATAAAAAGTATGATACATATACTCTTTACACTGTTCCTCTATATATATTTTAAAAATACAAAGGATGATGGAGAAATAAATTAGTTAAAATTTTGAAAAGAGGAAAAAGATAATTGAAGGGGTTGATTTGCTTTTATTAGGTTATATATAAAAAAATGAAAAAGTTAGCTCCCAAAAAGTAAATTCAACTTCATGCAAAGTCAACACAAGCAATGTCCTTTTCCAAGGCAAGTGGTTCACAAAAGTTATGGGGGACATTATTTTAATGTTGCTTCGCTATATGTCTTTGTTTTTGTCTTCTTGGTCGGTGTCTCTCTTTTCTCATCCCTTTCGATATTCCTTGGTTGGAATTTTTCGAAACTCAAATATTTTTTTAATATTAATTTCTTGCTTATATCTTAAAAAAATAAAAAATATTTACATACCCAAAATAATGCCAAAAGGCGTACAACTATTGTTTAAGATCTTTGAGACTTTGTTTGTACCTAATTTATATAAATATAAAAAAATGCTGTAGCTAGCTTGCATTTCTTGGATGCTTATTTGACCGAACACATATTCTTTAAGTTAACATTTTGGTATTATATGTTAATGGATTTTAAAATAATTTTTTATTAAAAAGAAGAAAAAAAATAACTAATTTTTATTTTCTAATGATATAATCATTTGGTATCTGAGACATTTGATGAGATTTTATTTATTTTTTAAATATCAAGGAATAAAGCTGCATCCCTCTATTGTTTTTAAATGATTTATATTATTATGTACATTCACTTTATTCTCTGGGAAATTTTGTAATTGCCTACCACACAAGTTCTGACTCGTATTTACGCAAAAAACACGTGCTTCGTGACTTAATAGGGACCAAAATTGGAATCGTGGAACAGAACCAGGCTCTCGGAAAAGTCCATGCAAATCATAGGTAAGTTAAATAAAACAAGTCACAATTAATTAGTTTAGACTTGTGTGATCCTATTTTACTGTTATTGATTTAAAAATATGATTAAATTATAGTCTACTTTAATTGATATGGACCTAAATGTTCCCAGTAGTACCATACGGCTGCTAGAATCCAAGGTAGTCTCTGCTGTAACCCTAAATCCAAATAAATGATAAATTAAGTCGTGATTTGTCTTCTTTTAGCAAACTTTCAAAATGAACTATATACGCTAATTAATTAAGGTTTAATTAGTCCCTTGATCTTACGTTACCAACCCTCATCTTCCCAAAATTCAACAAACCAAAAACCAAAATGCCATGCATGCTCTTAGTGGAAGACAGATATCTTGTATATGAAATAATATGGTTTAATTTCTTGGTTTTTTAAAATTTTATTCAAATGTACTATCCAAGTTTATTATGAGTAAATGTCAAATGCTGGAGTACACGTAACTTTATAATCATAGTTGCACGTAATTACATTCATTGATACTTTTGATAGCACATTCATATGTAGCAATTAATTCTAAGTGACATGCAAGTAATTTTCTGTACTCGATATGCATTCAAACCAAAAGTTTGGCACTGCTTTTGAAAATGAATGAGAATCTTAGAGTCATGAAAGTAATTTTAATTTCTTGAAAGCTCAAGAATCTAGAGACAAATTAATTCAGACTTCTAAGAGGCAGAAGAATCAATCAAATCTATGATTGTACTCAATATGTATTCATACCAAAAACTATTTTTTTAATAAATAATACATACGTGTATGTATGTTGTCATATCTAATTTACTCATATTTATCTAAAATATAAGTTTAGTTAGTGTAAAAGGAAATAATATTTCCTATCAATGCAAGTTTCATTGTTCTGAGATGTAATATGAAAAATATTTAAAAATATACATATCTTTAAAATTATTTGAAAATGGGACATAGGTCAAATAATATTAGAAAATAGTTAACCATAACTAGTATATATATATATATATGTGTGTGTGTGTATGTATGTATATATAAATCCAATAGATTCTTGCAATATGCGTTTAAGAGTCATCAAACTCGTTTAAACAACTATATATTGAAACATAAACACATATCCTACGTGTTTGGTTTAACGAATGTAAGATTCAAAAACTTGTCAATACCCTTTTGGTCCTTATTTATTTATTTTTTAATTTCGTCCTTATAGTAAGAGTCAATAAAAAGATATTTTAGTTGAGAAAAATATATGTCTAGTCTTTTACTTATCACAAAATTATTATTTTGATTCATAACTCATTAAAATATTTAAAATAATTATTTATTCATTAAAAATATCATACTTAGTCTTTTATTTTTTTCAAAAAATTATTAAATTTAGTTTTAATATTAAATTCTAAACTCTAAATTTAAGAAAATAAATTTTAATTTTTTTTTTTGAAAATTGAAGACCAAGTATAACATTAGAAAATTATTTTAGTCATTTCAATAAGTGAAATACTAAAATAATAATTTTGTAATAAGTGAAAAATAAAAAAATTATTTTATTGTTGTGAAATTATAAAGATCAAGTTAAAAATTATATGAAATAATAAGAACTAAAAATATAATTTTTCTTAAAAAAATAACAAATAGATCTAGAAGTGGTCCAATAGAAGTGAATGAAAAAAGTGGAAAAAGAAGGGAAATCGAGTAATAAGAAGATGTAGAATTGGAATGACTTGTTTGGACGCATAAGGCTTGACCCATTCCCTTGTTTTATCTATAACGGGTGAGAGGGTGCCCGTAACATGTGCTGCCACTGTCATTCTATCTAACCCTAACGTCTTCGTCTTCTTCTTCTTCATCTCTCTCTCTCTCTTTAATGCTTTCTTCTCTCTCTATCTCTCTCTTTCTGTGGGTACACATCAGAGGGACAAACGGAGAGGACGAAACTGGCTCCACATTTTAACGCATTTTTTCACTGTCGAATATTGTGTGTCACAGCAACGAAGAGAGAGAGAGAAAGTTGGAAAGAAACAACACGAAAATGTCAAATCCCTTCCATCTTCTCCAACTATACTTTGTCTATATATTTTATTTACTTATATTATTCCTAATCTTCTCTGCTCTTTTAAATTTCTAAGATCAAGGCAAGCAGGTGAATGTGAGGTTGCTTTTTTTTTTTTTTTTCCTCACTGTTTATTCAATTATTTTTTGAATTCTCTTTTTGGTTTCGAATTGCGTATTTTTTTTATTGTTCGTTGTCCTGAAATCTTTGGAAGCTTTCAAAACCCACCTGGGTAGACGTTCATTCTCATCCACATGCTTTGGAAGCTACTGGCTCACATGCGCTGTAGGCCTTTCTGTTTTTTCGAAAGTAAAAGTTTTGCATCACAAAAATGGTACACGATTTTTAAGTATTTGTTATTTAAATTTTTAATTAAAATATACATGTATTGCATTTTTTTTTAAAAAAAAGTGTGATTGTTATTGAAAGATTAAATTACACTAATTTCTTTTTAAATTTGACTAAATTATATTTAATATTTTTTAATTTGAAAAAAAATATCATTATTATGCTTCACATTTGATACATATTGCAAATATTTTTCATATTATTTAATTTTTATTATTAAATTAAGTTTATGGGCAAACTACTTCAAGTACAAAATGAAATTACTTAATTTAGATTTGCTACTGTATCAAGAATAAAATCACAACCTCATAGTCCAATTTAATGCAATATTTTGGGTATACACTTTTGTTTTGGTTATGAACGAGGCGTACCTTGCCTTTTGAATTGAGACAGAAAAATAGATAGGGTAAAAATGGAACTTTTTTTTCTATCACTTATCTTTAAAATAAAGTGTTACTCGTGAATTAATTAAACATTTCCATAAACATGTAACATGATTGATATAAACATAATAAATAATAAGAGTAAAGTAGTAATAATATTTAAAAAATCGGGATAAAAGTAATTTAGGATTTAAGATTTAGTGAATAAAAATAAAGAAGTTGAACGATAGACATAAAAAATAAAATAAAATATCAACTATAATTCAATAAAATGTATAGGTGAATGGTAAGCAACAAATTTATACAAAAGAAAACAAAAAGTGAAGAGTGAAAAGAGAAAAGAGTTGTTGGAGAGGGAGTGGTTGTAAAGCAGAGAAAAAAGGGGTTAAGAAACTTTTGAGCAAGCTTTCTGGCTGGCACCCCCAAGTCAATTCTGCATCTGAAACTACCAGAAAATGTAGAAAGAAAGAGATGAAATAGAAAAGAGAGGAAAAACAGTTCTGAAATTCTAAGACTGTGTAAAATAAAAAGAAATGCACGAAGGTTAAGCGGGAAAGCAACAGCTTACGTGGGTTCTGAGTAGTACCATTTCTGTCAGATTAAATTCAATAAATATCATCCCACAACACACACCAACCTTTCTGCCATCTTTCTCTGTCTCACTATGCTTCCATTTTCATTCATCACAAGGAACCACATCAACCATTTCTCATTTAGATTCTCTCCAATTTATACAAAAATTATGATCGTGCGCCACCATTGAAACAAAATCTCAGTCATTGGACAGCTGCAGTTGACATCCACCGATCACAACAAATCTGGATTCTGTTCATTAATTCTCTTCAATTCATTTACACCCAAATTTACTTTAATTTTTTTAAGCTTTTGTCTAAAGAAGTTTATTCTCTTTCTTTTTTTGATTTACTATTAAATCATAATTCATAATATTTGTCTTTATTAATATTCGAATTTAAAACTATTTGAAAAGGCCTACCACTAAACTACTATGCTTAATCTAATCTTTTTTTTTGTAATACTCTAGTCCATTGCTACAATTTTGCCACTACCACTATCACTAATCATGGGCCAACCCAGCATATCATCAAAGTCCACCATGAACTATGTTTGGGCTTCCAATAGAAACTTTTCGTAACAAAATAAACAAAGAAAATTCTATTGGAAGAAAAATAAAAAAACTTCTGCCCAAATATGTGAATTGAACAAAAGGGGGAATCTGTTCTTCTTAGGCCCACTATGTACTGGACCACTTTGGGCTTGACCCACTGGTGAAATCCAGTTTGAAAGTTTTTGTTCTTTTTTTTAGGTTTGTGAGCCTATATTGGAATGGACAGTCAGTAACAGGCAAGGAAATGCTGTTCTTGTTTGGGCCTTTTGCTTGTGTTTGTGTGAAGAATTAGAGTCAAGTTTAGTCAATTAGTCCAAAGAGAGTGTGATGAGCCATTAAGTGTGATTCAGTCTAGATAATTAGTAGCACATCCTCCATACAAAATTACAAATTTTAAAGCATGCTAATATTCATCGTAAAATCTGTTTGACCAATAGATTGAGCTTTTAGCTCAAAATTTCTCCCATCGATTTATGATTCAAGAACTATTGACAAAAAAAAAAAAGATTATATTTTTATTTGATGAAAAGGACAAAGAAAGAAAAATACTAGGAATAATATAGAGTTAGGTTAGAATAGAGAGGAGTGCATGGGTGCGATTCCAAATTGTCCGTGTGCTCGATCATGAAGGATTTAAAACTGGTAGCAATATGATGTATATCATGCAGCAAAATTTGACACCTTAAATTGTTGTAGCTTCGTTGCCTCAATAGGTTACATAAGAACTATGAACGGAGGAAAATCAAGCTGGTCATCGGAGAGGCCATTGAATCATTTGAATCCAGAAGATTGAGTTGCAAATTCCTTCCAAGATGAGTATGTGTTTTCTACTTGCATTGGCTATCTTGTGCTTCCAACATCGAACAGATATTGCCTTGAGAGCAACATGTATTAAATAATGTGCTATTCTATTTGATCTCCTCTTTTTGGTTATAGTTATCAGCATATTTCATCCCCTATTTAAACAAGTAATGTTGTTAGTCATTGAAGTTGTATGTGGATAATTGACACACAAGTTTTGATCAACTATGTTGTCAACTGGATCCTTTCATTGAACTTCTCGGAATTCGTCATTCATTTTCTTGATTATGTGGTTAGTATAAATTGGGCAAGGACAGGTTCTTTTGTGAATTCTCTCGTTACGGTAGAGCCAACTTGTATACAATAAAGTAAGCATGCAATGAGAATGGAAGAAGAATACAAGATTGGAATAATTTCCATTCTTAAACCAAGTATTCAACCATATACTAATATCATGGCTTTGAATCTAATTAGTATGAAAATCAATAAATGAAGCAAATCAAAATGCTCTTGCAAAAGGACAAGTGGTAAATGTGTGATTCATATATATATTTTTATAAAAAAAATGTGATTATAGAACTACAATACCTATCTAAATATTTAAAGACTTTAGGCTTTTAAAACAAAACCTACTAACCTGCTAAACCAGCACCTTATCGAAATGTAGTTTTAGATACAAAATCAGCTAGATTCATGTATATTAATGCAAAATGTCATATCCAATCGGCCATAGAGAGAAATTAACTATATACTAATTATGGATAAAACTAAGATGAGCCTTCCAAGAGGCAAATTTGATCACTCAATCCACTTCTACACTTCATTATATATATTGGATAATTATTAGCCAAAACATAATTACTAGTAATGACCAAACCAAGATTAGCACATGTGTTTTTAAAAAATGAGTGGATCGGAGAGAAAACCAAATTCCACGTCACGACCAAAGATTATATTAATTTAATGTATAAACCTCACACGTGGCTCAAACAATTACAAGTGTTTGATGACGATGGTGTCAATTGTTTTGATGACTTAGAAATCTCTTGTCCACGTGTAATAATTTGCCTCTTAATAATTCGTATTATGTACTTCAATCAAATAAAACAAAGGATTGCATTATAATTTTCTTTAACTTTGACCACTCCAGCAAACAATATATTCGATTTCGATGTTGACAATAAACTTGTTCAAACTTTCATCATGTTGCATTGCTCCTTTATTGAATAATTAAGAAGCAAGATGAATAGACAAAATAGAAATCGACGGATTTGTGTTTTGGAGCAACTGAATTCACAAGTGTTTATTTATAATGAGATTCTAAAATATTAGTTTTATATTATGAAAAGTTTAAAATTATTTTTTAGGTTTATAATTTCATGATGATATTGGGATATTGGAATGGGAGCTTAATAATCAATATTAAAATAACGTAATATTATTTGTTAAAGGATAATAATAAAATTAAATAAAAATAATTTCTGCTATAAAAGCGAAGGAAGTGTACAACATAGTTTTCAAATCAAAATTTTCATAGTGATAATGATATATTTTTGGAAACATCATTATTTAATTATGATGGAACTAAGTGTTAAATATTATTAAATGTATAATGATAGTCTTCTATTTTACAATATTAATTACTATAATCATACTCATTAATTACAAAAAATATGTTTAAGTCATTAGTTTATGGAACATTGTTTTATATTTAATAATTAATTGAATCATAATTAAGGAATATTGTGTTTGTGAAAATATAAAATCATCACTCATTTTAATTTTACAACTAAAAATCTCAAAACCAATAAAAAATAGGAAAACCCCATTAATTAAAATTTTTTTTAAAAAAAGAAACAAATGCTTTACAATGTTTATTTTAATAATAAGAAATAGTATTAAAACTTACAATTCGACTCGTAATGGTCTACGTACAAACATATGTACACTAATGAGTGGTGGTGTAGAAAATTTTCACCTACCTTTGGAATTAAAACTTTATTTAATCCACTTGAAATAACAATTCAAAATTGGCGCTTTAAAGGTTTAGACCCTATAAATACATTAAATGTTGTAGTACCATTCAAGCCCATTTTCATAAATAATAAGGAGTTCTTTTCAACTTAGAAGCAAATTTTATTACGTATAAATTGTTGTAATATTTTGAAATTAGATCGTTTAATTTGTCATCTTCTTACTCACACATAAGCCTTCATGTATAGAATTTTTCTGAGCCTAACTCAATTTATGAACACAGTAATTCGAAGTAGCTTCATTGCCACTGTATAAGTGGAGATTGGTCCCTTTTTTTTCCTCCAAACTTAGCCATACGTAAAATATTGCTAATTCATTATCATAACCACTTCTTCATATATATCTCATATTCAAGTCAAAAGTCTTTTTCTATCTCACTATCCTTGTCATCATTTCCCTTTCTCTCTCTTCTTAGTATTCACTCTCCTTCTCCTTGTAATATTGCCTTTCAGAAACCTCCATTTTTTTTCATATGACTTAGGTGTACAGACCACAGAGGCTTTAATTTAACTTGGACAAAATATGAAAGTGAAATAGTGTGTGTGTGAGAGAGAGAGAGAGAGAGAGAGAGAGAGAGAACATAAAAAGAAACAATGAGACATTCTTCATATGGTACAATAATGTTAATATATAGTTGCATACATGTTCATTTTCATGCCTATAAAATGTCCTGCTCTCATTGGAAGCACCATAATATGATAATCCATGCACACCAATACGCTTATCCCAAGTGCTTTCAAGATTATTTAGAAAGATATAGAACTTTTCTTAAAGTTTAACTTCTATATACAAACAAAAGAGACAAAGAAAGTAGTGGTCTAGAAACTCCTACTCATCACTAACACTACAATTAATTAATTTTATAATTGTTAAATTATTTTAAGGCGGTTCTAATCGCCATATATTTCATTTCATGCACCTGCGGGACCTGTCATATTGGAGATAATAATATTTTAGATTTGTTAGTTAAAGTGTTCATTTGTAGTTAGCACATTAATTTTAAAGAGCCAGATCAATAAACCCCATTATTTGCAGTTTTTTTTTTTTCTCTAAAGACAAGAGTAGTGCTGCAAATGAATTGAGTGTCCATGAACGATTCGAGGTTCAATGGTATTAAAAAAAATCAATCTAGGTCACTTCATTTATTAAATGACTGAATTTGAGCATAAAACTAAAGTTATTAAATTAAATAAGTCGAACTTGAAAAAATTTAATGTCGGTTCATTTAATTTATGATCAATTTGTGTGAATTATAAATAATACATAATTCTGCGTGTTATATATATATATATATATGTATACAATAAATCATAAATAATTTTTGAAGTGTCATGTATGTAAACTTATCAAACTCATAGAAGTTAGTTATGTATAATCTCAAGTGAATTTATATGAGTTGAATTGGACCTCTCTTTTACCAAAATGAGACGAGAATACGAGGATGTATTCAGCTTGTTTAATTTTACAAGCTAAGTTAACTACTTGTCTATTAAATGAGCCAAGCTTAAAAAATTGTTAGAATTCAACTTGACTTATTTATATCTCTAAAGTAGACTTATCTTCGATTTTTTATGTTCTTATTATTAATTTTTTTAATAAAAATAAGACATGAATAATTAAAAGATATCTAATTATAATATAAGAAAGTTTAAACATTATACACTTATCTATAGATAACAATTTTATTATATTTAAATAATAATAAGAATAATTATAATAATATATAAAATTTGTAAAACGTGGACGGCTCGCTAGAGGACAAGGGCAAGGAAATACGTGTCAAGCAGGTAGAGCCCATAAAGGAGGACAGCTGTACCAGAAAACTTGTCCCACAAATCAGAATCTCAACAAATTACGATATCACATTCGTACGGCGCCACGTGTCCACGACATGTTATCTCCTTTGTACGTACGACCCTGCGATGGGCGCCACGTCATGAGAGGCCAACCCAAAACTCAAAAGCAAGAGACGACGTAAGGAGATACTATGTTTTGACCGCGTGCAGGTGTCAATACCCCATTGGCTCGTGCCTGACAGGTGACAGATTCGTGTCTCACAGCAACTAATCTTGTTGGTTGATTTATTTTTATATAAAAAAATTAATTTAAAAGTCTGCGAACTTTGAATGATATGATAAGGAATGGGAATTTCTCTCTTTTTTTTTTATTTCATTTAAAAGACGTTGGAAGGGAAGCATTAACGTTGGGCATGTTGGTGACAATGACTCCACCAAACCACTCCCTTGACTCAAGCAGCTTGGCTTCTGCGAAAGCTATGAGCTTGAGCTCCCTGTCATTTTTATGTGTACGAAATAAAAATTTTCAACAAAAATTTGATATATAGACAACTTTGTTCTTCTTCTAAAACAGAATAAATGATGTAGTATTGAGTTGAAAAAATATACGTTCTTGTTAGATAATATGATAAAAAATTTCTTCAAAAATTATATGTAAATATTATCGTTTATTTCCTTCATTTTCGGCTAATTCATCAAGACCAAAATTAAAATTGGGTTATGACAAGATGATTTACATATTTCTACTGCCTTGTGGCATCATTGTGCTTAGGAAAAGAAGAAAAACACATGCATCATGCTAAATGAGGAGGTCTCAGGACAAATAAAAAATAAAACTTGACTGAACTTAAAGGATTAATAAATAATTTCTAATCATTGTAAAACTAGTGCAGACAGACAATTCAGTGAAGAACGTGATTCATGTAACCGACAATACTAAATAGAACAAAACCCTCAAGTTAAAAAGATGATGCCACTGAGGTCGACCAAATCAATATTTAATGTTAAATCCCTTCTCACACAAACCATACAAAAAATGATTGAATAAAGAAATCATTAAGTAATTGCTGTAGTGTGAACACTGATCATATTTTAAAAAACATTAAAAAAGGGAAAAAAAACGCTAAGGAAGCCACTCAAACTAAGCCATCAAAGAAGCTGGCTCAAACCCAAGCCTCATTAAAAAGAAAAAAACACAATAAACTTCAGAAGTGGGAAAGAAAGAAAGGTGGTAAATATTCAGAAGGCACAGGTGGAGAAGCTTCATAGGTTAAATAGGACCCATGGGGCTTTCGGATATAAAGCAGAAATTGGGGACTTCTGTCACACCCCCAAATACCCACCATGATAGGAACTCCTATGACTCGAAGCCAATAAATACATGCATATCATATGGCACACACTCCTAAACATTCCGTATCACCTATCCTCAACCTCAAGGTCTTTTAAAGTCCTTGCAAGAAGCCAGTAAGTCCCCATAAGATGTTAGATCATCATATGATGGAATATTCTCCTTCAGCAGAAGTTGCAGAAGCAGAAGCTTATAGCAGCACAGCTTTACCAGGAGGAGTCACGAGGAAAAGGAAGAGCAACAAAATCCAGAGAAGGTTCAGTGATGAGCAAATCAAATCATTGGAATCCATGTTTGAGACAGAGTCAAGGCTTGAGCCGAGGAAGAAGTTGCAGCTGGCAAGAGAGCTTGGCTTGCAGCCAAGACAGGTTGCTATATGGTTCCAGAACAAGAGGGCTAGATGGAAGTCAAAGCAGATTGAAAGAGACTATAGCATACTTAGAGGCAATTATAGCAGCTTGGCTTCACGGTTTGAAGCTCTGAAGAAGGAGAAGGAGGCATTGCTAATTCAGGTACTAACAATTTACAACATAATTTTGTTCTTTCGTTTGGAATTTGGGACATGCATACAAATCTACCCTTTTCATTTTAGAGGTTACTGATTGTAGTTTTCATGTTAAAACAGTTGCAGAAGCTCAATGATCTAATACAGAAGCCAAAAGAGCAAGCTCAGTGTTATCCACAAATCAAATCAACAAACAGCATGGATAGTGAATCAGAAAATGGGGAAACTGTTAAAGGAGAACCTGAGGTAAAGCCAAGCCCACCAATGGAGCGATCAGGGCACGTACTAGGCGTTCTCTCAGATGATGACAGCAGCATAAAGGCAGAATACTTTGGCCTTGAAGATGAACCTACTCTTCTGAATTTTGTTGAGAAAGCTGATGATTCCTTGACTTCATCAGAAGATTGGCGTTCTTTTGACTCTGATGACCTCTTAGGCCAGTCTGGCGGTGGTTACCAGTGGTGGGATTTCTGGTCCTGAATGAGTCAGAGTACCTGAAACTCTGGAGAAAATTGAATGGAAGTGATGTTACAAGTGTTCTCTAGTTCAAGAAATTGGTGGGGAAAAAACGGGGGGCTTATGGGAAGGTACACAATTTTCTGTATAACAAATGAGTTTACTTGTAGGGACTAGGGGGATCGACATAGAGAATTCCACCTTTAGACTTGGAGCGATACCGGAAGCTGCTACTGCAGATGTTGATATCCCGGAATAGTTGCAGATTTGCAGCCTCCTAATGTGCATTGAGTGAAGTCAAAAATAATGTGGAGTTGTGTAATCACGAGAGGGATCCAAGATTTAAAAAAAAAAGAAAAGAAAAAAAAAAAGATTACCAGGGAAAGATGGAAATCTTAAAAAGCTTTTCCTACACTATGCTAACTGGTGTGCACAAGAGAGATCAACAATCCTACATACTAATATAATCATCTGGAAATAAATCTGATCAGCCACAAAATACGGAGTTGGTAACAAGGTCTACATTAAATCCAAACAGCGGTTTTTGTAGTTGACTTTTATAATTTGGCACCTAACTAACATTGATGCTTGTTTAAATACAGGTAATTTCAGACAGCAAATAACCAGAGAAATTCTCAAAGTTTCATCCATATGGGAAATTTACCATTAAACAAACATTGACTTTTTCAAATTCACTAGCATTACATGAGATAATGCGGTGCAAGAAAGGAACATATTAACATAGTTTGGGCTCCAACAGAGCTAGACATTGCTAGTGGGGAAGAAGGGTATTGAACCTTCACCCCTAACCTTTGGTGGGGACTGAGACTACTAAACCACTCAGCCAAAGCTCAAGTGGCAACATTGAAGATATATGTGTATGTCTGTTTCTTAAGACTAAAATCCCGGTCCCTACGAACTTTCAAGTTCACAGAGATGGTTCTGGTTGAGTAATTAGTATGACAAAATACAATCATACATCCAAAAAGAACCTAAAAAATAACCTCTTAACTAAACCTTGTATGCCTAATAATTTATGAAGTGGCAAATTTCCACATTATATTGACAGAAAATAATAAAGTACTATAGTTATCCAAGCTGACCGGATAAGACTTGCTCCATCCCGTTGCATTATATGGACTCTAACCATGAAGGTAACTTTTTTCATATTGTTTCCTACGAGTATCCTCACACTGTTTGGGGGTGGATTAATCTCGCATGTGGTATTGAGCACGCCCCTCCCCACAAGTGTTTTTTGACAAGCTCAAACATTTGAACCACTGCTTGTGAGTAAGAAGATAACATTTACATTCATGAAAAAAAGCTACTATAAAAAGGGGTTTAATTGACGCCCTTTCTGTAGATGCCTACCTGTAACTGGTCACCAAAAATAATTCACAGTTCGAATAAGAATCATACCAACCTAGAGCCGCATGGCTATCTCACATTATATATAGAGTCCGACATTGATTATTTTATTAAAAGCAGACAAAATATCATAGAACCTTATCAAATAGCAGAAAGTACTTGAATGCTGATCCCTCATGCTCCTCAATGTTACAGTAAGGTGGAATAAATCTTAGCTAGCAAAGGTAACTGAAAACTGAAATGATCATGTCAAATTATGACAGCATCATTTGATTGTGTTCATCACCTCTGACTATTGGACATCCTCTTCACATTTTCAAAGTAAAAACCATAAAAGAATAGAAAGGTTTCCATCTCAGTTGTGATTCAGACTTCATGCTTAGTCTTGGGTGAATTTTGGTAAATGCTAATATGCAATTGCAATATGACACTTACAATCATATCATGTTTATAAAATTTGTTGAGAAACCTATCTAAGTGGAACTCCTACTAGGAGGTTATCTTTAGATAGAGTTTGATTTAATAATAATCTGGAAACTTAGACTTTATCATTATTCAGGAGTTTTAGTTATTCTTTATCTGTAAGAGTTTATCTTGTAGTTAATCTCTATCTTCACATTATAATAAATAAATGAGGAGAGGGGCCGGCAAAGAGTGTGTTAGAATCTGCATGTGTGCAAGCCTCCTCATTTACCATATTTCTGTTTTTTATCCTAAAAATTAATAAATTTCAAATCGCACTGATTTCAACCCTTCAGATACTACAATAAACAATAATTGCTGACATACCTGAGAGATGTGGCTCTTATCAAATCAAGTGCCAGTATATAAGATAATACAAATAACATATAAATAGATTAACACGATCCTCGTTTGCCAGAATTAGCAAGACATTCCATTTAATATGCATCTTAATTTGCTAGCAATTTAACAACCATGACAGTGCAAAAACTCATAATGAATGAAAAAAGCACTATTAGAAAAACACTTTAAGAACCTGGATGATACTGTTCTGCCATATTCTCATTGTAAATGATTCAATGCCTCTGCAGCTGATATAACCTACATTAGATGCCAGGAACTTAAAGTAATGATCAATAGAGACAGAAAAACCTTTTTGTCAACATGAATCACATAAGCATGAAGAAGTGTGAAATTTAACGACAGGAAATGTGGTGGTTACATCTAGTTAAGCTCCGAACATCACTAAAATCAGATTACAATTCTATATCAGATGTTAACACAGACTGCGTATCTCATCGTCACCTGAGATGGGGTAGTTAGCTTCACTCACTAGATCACCAGTCACTTTAAGAAATTCTTAAGGAAAGAAACTTCAGAGATCAGATAAGAATATGAACATATTTTTACAAACTACCATTTGATGGAATTGCACGGTTCTTTCAGTTTATATAAGAAAGTTCTGAATTACAAAATCTCAGACTTTCATACTAATGCATTAAAATAAGTCAAATTAAACTCAATTATATGGTACACTGAGCGACAACCCTATCAGCTAAGCTTCACCAGACTCAGAACTCAGAATCGAGATACCAGTCATAATCAAGTGTCACTAACTACACCCCATGTCTTCAGCGGCAAGATTCTTTTCCTTTCATATGAAGCACTACCTTGAGAAGAACTAATCGTGGTAAAATTTCAATCGTCTTGAAGAAAGGAACAATGGGTTCACGGAACAACTGAATTGTTTACCCATCTCAGGTCTACTACACAGAACATAATGCAAACAAGAAAATTTCATTCCTTTACTAATGACCTTCTCGAACTTTTCAGGAGCTTTTAAGAATTGCCTTCATCATATTCGGATATGTTGAATACAGAACATAGTGAAAACAGTGATGCCAAAGTAAATCTTCCGAACCCTCATAGTTAATTCTTCAGGAATACAAAGATGAACTTATAACAAATAAAAGAAAAAAGCGCCTTTATTACCTCTGTATTGTAAATTTGACCTGCCCGTATCCCCCCTTCGATCAAGGATCGCTTCATTCCGATGCCGTTTCGCCCTTTAGGAAGTCGTGGCTTCTGTCGTTTTCAGGTCATTGAGTCAAACCCGCTCCGCGACCGGACCTCTGTAACGCACGAAAGAATACTATTGGGTCGTTTCGGATTGATATAATAAGAATGAGTATATTAATGAAGATAACAATGAGAATATTAAAATATTATTTAATTAAAAAGAATAAAAATAAATATATTTTTTTAAATTTTGTTTAAATAGTAAATTATATATAAAAATAAGTAGTAAGTATATTTAATATTTTTTAAAATTATTAATTAATAATATAATTATATATTAATATATATTTAATAAATTAATAATAATAAAATAATAATAACTTAAAAATAATAATTTAATACTAAACAATTTAATATTAAATAATTAATAAACAATAATAGATTAAATAACTAATAATAATAATAAATTAAATAAATAATAATAAATTAAAATAATAATTTAATACCAAATAATTTAATAAATAATAGATTAAATGAATAATAATAATTAAAAATATTAATTTAATAATTTAATAATAAATACTAAATTAAATGAATAATAATAAATTAAAAATAATAAATAATAATAAATTAAGATTTTGATGTATTACAAGGGTACTTTTGTCTGAAAACTATTATAAGTAAGGACATTTTTGTCAAGCAATTTTTATTTACAAGAGACCAATCTCATTCCATAATTTTAAGTAAGAAGAGAATTCTCCTTTATATGAGGGAGAATAAACTCTCAAATGAATGAAAATGAAGACTCAATCTTTCAACTAAATATAAAAATGGGAGACACTCCCATTCTCATTCTCATTTTCTTACCTTTGATTCTAATAATCAAACAAGCTCTATAGTATTTCTAAATTACATTATTTTACTGCATAAGGAATATAACTTATGTACCACAAAATGTAAAGAATATTTTTGTTAGGGAAAACAAATTTGACAGTTTTTTTTAAAATATGGAATATTAATGAAATAACATGAAATGGAATAAAAGGATTATGATTAGTGTATTATTTGAGAGTTTTAATGAGAGAAAAGAGATACTTTTTTAACTTTTATTTAAAAATTACAATAAAATTAATGGAATAGATAATTTATAGATTGTTTTTTTATAATACCGTTCTTATTAAATAAACACATAATTAATAATATTTTTATTATTGAATGCATGATATATGATTATGACCGTGAAAGAGTGAGTTTTTTTTTTTTGTGGTGATGAATTTATAGAAATTTTTTTTTAAATGGAGATTGAAAGACTTTTATAAAATTTTATTATTAAATTTGTCACTAAAAATTTTATATTTATTGTATTTTTAACTAGATTAACTATTGCAATGTAATTCAACAAAAAAATAGTAAAAATATTGATCATAATCTTAAAAATTATGCAAATAACAATAATAATAATAACAATAACAATAGTGATGACAAAGGAAAAATGTCTCACTTAGATATAATAATATTAAAATTAACAAGATAATAATATATTAATAATTTAATTTTTTAGATTACTTTATTTTATCTTTGACTCCCTAATTTAGAGGAATAATAAAATTAAAATTTTAGATGGTAAGAAAATGTTTTTCTCCTTTATCATTCCATTCCTTCTAATAAGTAGAAAGATTTTTTTTTTCAAAAAAGCTCAATAATAAGGATTTCACTTGTTAAATTCATTTAGGATAAATTAATCATTTAATTTTTATACTAAATTAATTATATACTGTAATTTTTTCAAATCAGTCTTTATAATTTAAAATTTTTTTAAGTCAATATTTATTGTCAGTTGATTTATTAACATCGTATGTGAAAGCAAAAATGTTTTATAAAGGGGCCGACATTGTAGAATGTAATAAAAAAGGAAAAAATATCCTCATAAAAATTTAATAGATTTAACTTCCTTACATTTAAATTCTATACATTTGAAATTTGAAGCATTACAAATTTATTTAATGGTTTATATTTTAATAAATATTTTACCAACTTTTAAAAATTTAAAAAATTAAATTTATATCTAATAATTCAAATCTTATTAACTTTACATACATTTAAATTTTTTAAATACAAAAAATCCAATTTTATATATTCAAATTATATAAAACCAGGTGAAGTCATGGCCGTTTCAATTCTTGTCTAGTACCCGATATAGAATGTAATAGAAAAGAAAAATATATCTTTCACACCTAGAATTTTGTGCCCTTTTCGTTAAAAAAAAAAAAAATGCAGGAAACTGCTTTTCCGTTTAACTTTAAAAAAGGGTGAGAGCTACTTCTTTTCCATGAAAAAAGTTGACCACTTTGTTTTTTTTTTTTTACAAAAAGTTCATTTAGCAAGATACAAGTAATATTTGTTTAGAGTAAGGGCCTGTGATTAGGCCCCCTGCTCTGGTTTGAACAGAAGACATACGTCCTATTCTATTGTTGGCCCATCCAGTTGTTGTGGGCTATACATAATGGGCCTATCAATGCAGCGAGTCCCTTTGTGAATGGACTATACACAATGGGCCCAAAAACGAAAACAAAAAGATGGTATTACATACTCTACGACTCTTACTTTGTGTGACATGTTTAATAATCACCCCAAAAAAATGATCACATTCCATTCTTTATCCTTCATTATCAACACCAAAAAATAGAGATTAAAAAAAAAAAGTTAAATATTGTCCCAATAAAGAAAAAGATACGATAACAAAAATCAAATTTAGCTCATCTAACATGTGAATGCGAATTAATAATAATCCTCTTCCCTCTTCATAACTGAAAGTTGACTATTAACATTGGGCAATATAAAAGGCTTCCAATGTGCTGTCTACCTAAAACGGGACTAGTGTGTATACAAGGGAACAAGTTATGTTGAGAGATTTAATTTTGTGAAAACTTTTCAAAGCCCATGTGGGGGCAGTTTTTTAATATTTGATTCATGTAATTGATTAGGGTCCCTGAATCTGTATCAATACGTCACAATGTGATTTTTCCACGTAGAATATGATGCTTCCTCCTCTTGCGTTGATCAATTCCAACTTGAGTTCTATGGACCAAAACTAATCAACCTCATGACCTAAGAGAGTTGCTTCATGCCCAAATGGCACCTGTCTGGTCTATACCAAACCTTCAAAGCATGCTTTATTATTAATATTTTCTTACTTGGTCTTTTGTTTGTTTAATGTTTCACTTCATGCATAGTTGCATTTTGGGGCAATCTTGTGAAGAAAATTGCTGTAGAATTAACGGGTTGTTAAGCTTCTTAATGCCCTTTCATTCACAAAGAAGGACCCTTTTCAACTTGGTCTTTCATTTTCCTTTTCATTGCTCAAAAGGGTACTTGGAGACAAAGAATTTCCAAGTTGGAACTAGATCACAATATGTTACTCTCTATCTGATTAATAAAGTTAAAGGGGAGCGAAAATAACAGTGAAAACTACATAACCCCACTTGCCTATTTTAATATAATTAATCAAGTTATAGGTGACCTTGTATTATTCATTGAATCAGACAACTAGTTAGGAGACTTTATAATTCACAAATATTTAAGTGATACTCAACAATAAAAAATGACAAATTTTTTTACAATAAAAATTTATAAATTATATGTGACAAATTAAACACTGATGGGTTTGAACATGTAATTCAGTCTACACAAGAATACTACAAACTAAATGTAGTACAACCCAAAAAAAAGGTTAAACCGTTGACCTCTTTAGTGTTTTAATTGGTCAATGCTTCTTTGTGAAGACAAATATATAGTTCCTTATTATATGGGGCAAGTAGCTAACTAATCAGCAATACACATTTGCACCACAAAAAATGGGAGGAAAAGGAAAGGAAATATATATATATAGGGACAACGGAACTTGTTTTTGCATTAGTTGATTGAATTTTATATACAAATACATACATATATATATATATATATATATATATATATATATATATATATATAGGAAAATTGACCCATGCATTAAAGGTGGAGGGGTTATACTTGGCTTCTTGCATCATAAGAGACCAAATCTGCAGAGATTTCACCTAAGAAAGTCCAAATAAGATTCAAGATTCTTTATGGAGACTTTATTAGCTTCCTTTCCTTTCCATTTCAGCTTCAATAAATGGTCTTTTGTCTCGTTGTCTCCTCTCTCTCTCTCTCTCTCTGTACTTTTCATTTGCTTTTATTTTACATTTCAATGTGGAATTTAAGTCGACGTAGTGGGTGAGACTGGAATAAACTCTAGATTCCCTGAACTTAATCAATATGACTAATATGGTCTCTTCCTTTTTGAATTTTTTCAAGTTTTTATAAGACTCCGATCTTGACCAACCAATTTCAGAATCAAAATATAGTGTCATGCATGGTCACAAGAAATTTCCAGGAAACTCCCATGTCATTACTATAATCTGCAGATGCATGCATGAAGATTAAAAACTATCTATACATAAAATCAGAGGCCCCATGACCAGTAATTAATGTTAGAGTAATCCATTTCTATTACTATTTTCTTAACCAAAAAAATTATACATACTAATATAATCAATAGAGATTTTTAAGAGAACTTGAGAGAAGAGAACGAGAGTTTTAAGTAAGCACTCAATCTCTCTCTCTCTCTCTCTCTCTCTCTCTCTCTCTTTGTATATGTGTGTGTGTGTGTGTGTGTATATATATATATATATATATATACACGAAGACAAGGCAATCTAAACAATAAGAGTGTAAGCATATCAAAGTGAACTTGACTGAAATGTATGCTTAGAATATTTGCATGTCTATAACATTTATGATTAATTTGACGAATTTTTCTTTTATAAACCAAGAATCTATCAAAATTTTCTTCAGAATATATCTTCCTCGGCAATGAAGTACAAAGAATAAATTGAAAGAAAAAAAAAAGATTTGATTGATAAGCAAGTAGCTGAAAAAAAGAAATAAGGTAGTTTTAGGACAATATTAATCTATAAGGTGCGCTATAGCATAATCCTTCATGAATCCACAGAACCAAGATATATACTATTCCAGTCTAATCTATAATCTAGTCTATAATCATCGTACATTGTTATTTTTATACATAATGAAAGACATCTATATCTAATTAATCTGTACCAGGATTATGCTTTTGCAATATCATAATATCAAAATGCAGATTGGTATCATGGTTTGGTTTGTACAAATCTGACATCATAACAAAGTCCAAAAAGATGTTAAAAGGAAAACCGACAGCTGAAGTTATTGATTAGATTACAGTACCATATAAGAATGTGGAGATCAGACGAAGGTGTCTGGGAAATTTCATGAACAGAGAAACTGATTTGTTTGGCACCAATCAATAAAAGTAAAAACTATCATATATATATATATATATATATATATATATATATATATATATCTATGGAATGTAATGGTGGTGAATATTAAGCAAGCAAGTTGCATGAGGTGTAATCTAAAGGTTTAAATGCTGAATATATAATTTTCACCTAGAATCTAATCTATGGAAAGAAAACAAGAATATTATGAGCACAAGATAATGCTTCTTCTATTTTCTATACATATATACAGTTGGTTGCAATTTTGATTAATTATGGCCCTGTGTCCATATGCCACAACTTCCTATATAAAGTTCTCAAATACAAAGGTGGTTCTCCTTTAAATTAAATAAAGCACATTGTTTACTTTGTTGGGTTTTGAGTGGGGGAGGAGGCTCATGGCATATCCTCTAGTCTCTACACTCTACTATCTCACATTTCTCATAGTTTATTGTATGTAAATTTTCAATGATATTCATTTCATCCAAAATCATAAGTTACTCATTAAAAAAAAGTTAATTATCTTGTTCTAATATTTAATTGTAATTTAAAAAATAATTTAAATAATCTTATTGATCATTAATTAATTATTAACGTTCTGACATTGTGTTAAATATCATTTCACATAAAAAAAAAAAGTTGTATATTTATAGTAATTTTATTTATAACGTTTTTCAGGCTCAAATGTATGTGAGAAATGTCACATGCATCGAAAGGAAATACACTAGGTAAGAATTATTTCAGAGAATTAACCTACCTAATGCCTTATAGTTTTGTTTTAAAATGCGGTTAAGTCGATATAAGAATAGTTTAAATCTGAGTATGATAAACTCCCTCCTGTATGAGGGTCCTTAATGTATCCTATATAAATGAAATTTTTAAATTTTTAGCAAACGAACTGTTTTATGGGAAGTCCCATATCGAAAGAAAGAAATTAGATGAAAATTATATAAATTGATTGATTTATTCACTCAATTGAAGTTTTATATGTTAAAATTTTGTGTTAAGTTTTAGTGCTTTATAACTATAGTCGTATGTAAAAATTAATTCGATCTAACACAGCGATGGAAATGTTTTAGACCTAATAACATGATTATTGCGGAAGAATAAGAACAAGCAGATCTATTCATATCAAATCTCTAAAATATTGCCTTCCTTATATATTTACATGTTCTTCTTCCATATACTATAATAATTATTATTATTTTTGGTCAAAAAGAAAATGGCATAGGATGTGTGCCCTATCGCTAATTTATGTGTATGCCTTGAGATACTCTTGATAAGAAAAAGAAAAAAAAAGCAAAGCTTGGGAAAGGACCACGGTTCCCTAATTTGATGAACATATTCTTCATTCAAATATCCAATTCACGCCAAAAAAAACAGAGTTTGGAGACAAAATAAAAGTCAAGAATCTTAATTTTGTTCGTCTTGGCCAACCCACAAAAGCCAATCAGAATTGAAAGAATGGCATCGAATCCAATCATCATAATAGATGTCAGTTTGTTTAAAGGCAAGTGGGTTAGGTTCCTTTGTAATGCAATATCCCACTATACTCTAGAAAAGTTCTTTATTAATTAATTCAAGATTATTAATTAATTATTTTCCAAGGTTAAGGTAATTAAAATAAATCAGTTTCCTCTTCAGTCTTTTTCCTTGTAACTTGGGATTGGTTGTGTTTGCATTTTATTTGTGGACAGAGACATATATCACCCCAGGAAAAAAGTTCCATTATTTGATACCACAATTAATTCGCACAATATATAAAACCCGACTATGATTTGATTCCCTAGCTCTCATTATCAAGCTACATTAATTATTCAGTGTATTAATTACTCTTAATTAATTATCAATCCTTCAATGTCACCTCTCTTCCTTTCATATCTAATATGCCTCATGGGATACAAATTCAGGTACATATATATTATGAAATTAATAGTAATATTATTCACCATAACTTATTATTGTGTTGTTGTTTTATTAGAAATTAAGATGATTGAGTGACTTATTATGAATGATATATAATTCTAATATTTTTCGTAACACCCCAAAATAATATCACTTTGGTATTTTCATTCCATCAATTGCCCATTTTCACCCTATTAAAGTAAAGAAAGGGATAGGTAATAGGTTAACCATCAGTAAAGCATGCGAAGAATAATTACTAGGAAATTTACAAAATTAATATTGATGCAGGCGTTGATACTGATATATTAGTTTATTATCATAGAGTTTACACTAGGTTTCAATTTAGTATCTATTCGACTATTGTTTCAATTAGATTCTTCGTTTATCATAGTCATTTCAACATGGAGGAATATTAATGTTCATTTGCAGAATAAAAATGGCTTTCAAGGACCTGGCATTTATGTGTAGTCGTGAGTGCATGGCCTGTGTGGTTCATATCTTTCAGAACCTAATTCATCATTTTAATGTAAAGTGACATAAATATATAGAGGGCATAAGTGATTTGATCGTGATGGAAGTTAATTAGAGAATATATGTTTTTGATTGAAATAATTGTGATGATAAGAACTGAATTGGAATTTTGTACAAACTTCAAGATAGCTTAATGATTTCTCCATATATACTTTAACAGGAGCAGTCATGATCTCATCCCATTACGAACTTTATTTTTTTAAATTTTAAAATATTTAATCTCAAAATTCAATGAAATTCAAAACTGCTCAAGCCCCAGGCATTTTTCCCACTCACTGAGCAAAGCGCTAGAAACTCATTAAGCTAATTCATATATCAATATAGATTATAAACAAATTCATTTGACAAAATACTTATTTTGATTTGGAAAGATTATATATGCACTTATAAATTTTATGCTCTAATTAATAATTTTTTGGTTTCCCAAAATATGGTTTGTCATGATTTTGTTTTTAAAGCATTCATATAATAATTTACAATGTTTAATAGCAAATATTCTACGAGATTGAAGCAAAACCAAATTTCTGAATGCTAAAATGATATAATTAAAAACTTTCACTATATTCAATTCATAATCACAATTCACAGCACAATTTGGAAAAATGCTTATCATCATCCGAGAAGGCTCCGGGACACCATGTAAAAAAAATTGTTGACACATATAACACAATATAATTAAGCATAGATCTCCAGTTTCCATGGTTTTAGAATTTTGTGATTTTTACAATAATTAAGAGGGGACATAACTTAATTCAAATATTTTTTATGACACTACTGCAGAAGCAAAAGCTCTGAATATTGTCCCTTAATTAACCCTCTACTTAGTAATATTATGGTAATAGATAAGCGTATTTTTTTTATAGTTTAAATAAAGGACTAAATACTGTATGTTATAGAGATTTATGATAAAGTGTCATGTGGTGCAAAATTCCTATTTACAGATACTTGTCCTAAATAATAAATTTAACTACTTAGGATATGATCAATATTTCTTTAATGACCACTAACTTTATCTAAATAATTATTAATCCTGACGTAAATTATTAGATAGTCATTTCTAAAAAAATAAAACAATAATACCATATTAGTCACAAAATTCTAAACACTACGCGTCATACATACAACAATAATTATAAATAATCTATGGATGTTGAATATTGTCCTTTGTGTGCTTTCAAATAAGTGAGTTAGATAATTAATTAATCAGCTAGTTTTATCAATTATATTTCCACTAATTGGATCCCGTATGAAAGTTTCCCAGAGCTTATAATTATTAGCAATAACGACAATTGCAGGGAATAATATTTGAATTTTTTAAAATAAAATTAATAAGAATTGTCTAAACCTGAATTAATTATTATTAAAGCTCAAAGAGCTTGAAGTGGACATCGCATTTGCTTTTTGGATTAAGAAAGAGCCACGACTTACTCATGCTAAAACTTGATTTGTTGTTGCTTAATTGAAAATTTTAATGAAATATTTAAGGGTCTTTGTTTACTAAATGTAACAGCTCGATGCAGACTACAATATTATTTACGAAACCTTTCTTAATTCTTAAGAGGCATATGCTAAAAACTTCAATTTGTTAGGTGAGTTAATTAAATTAATAATAATGATATGAAAATATTAATGTAGATATTCCCTGCAAATTGCTAGTTATTTGATTTCTTATGGATAATTGTAGCATATCATTCAGTATTTATTAAATTTTAAAAAATATAAATTAAGTGACTCGTGCTTTCAAAATTGACCAAATTTATTGGTAAAATAGAAGGGAGCATTATTTAATTTGATGAAAATGCCAACTCACCTACGCAGTAATTTATGCTTCCCTTTAATTAATTTGAACAAGAACTTTAATTAGAAATTTTCACGAGAATAATGGAAACATAAAAATTAAGGTCAACTTAACTTCCATTGCATTAATGCTGTCAATGTCGTACAAAATGACATTTATTATTTTCTTTCAACTTTCCAAAATAAATAATTTGAAGATGACATTAGCAAAATGCATTAATATATACTTTTCTTCTAATTAAATTTAAATCACTTCCTCTCATATTGCCATTTGTAAGGCTTTCCAGAAACCAATCTTCTAAGCTTTGAAACCTAGGCATCCATGGACTAAGACTCTGCATCTAACAACCAATTAAACCAATGTGTTTATAAAAATATTCTTAATTTTTTTAAAATTAAAAAAAAAAAAAGACAGAACAATTGGATAAGTGTATAACTTAAAGAATGCAATCTACCTTGTAACGTTTTGCTGGAGCCAAATTGAACCGAAATTAATTGTTCTTTTCTTCAATGTTTAAGCCATAATAATGAGATGCGAAAAACGTAAATTAATTCATGCAATACCAACACTAGAAAAGAACAAATGAATGTCTTATTTGTTAAAGAAGAAAAATTAAGCTGTGAAAATGTCAAATTTCCTCTCAGTATTTCCTCTTCGACTCAGTCACAGTGCCATGAGAATTACAGAAAATTATAAGAAAACACTTACTTATTGAACACGAAGTGGTCGTCGTCATGGTGATGGCCCCTTCAAGCCTGTGGTATTTACTTGCACCATTTAAATATATGCAATGATAGTTTTTTAAAATATTGCAATCACAAAGAGATTTCGACTGATTTATTTTTAATTAGATTACGAATAAACGATTTATGTTCAGATTGTAGAATTCACAAAGAGAACTTTTTGTGGTCTTGCGCCAATATAATCTAATAGTGATCTGGGATGAACTGGAGTACACGTCATACGTTTTTTTTTTTAATTTTGTAAATATATTTTAATATAAAATTAAAAATATAATAATATTTAACCTAACTCTTACTGTTCCAAATATATATTTCAATTGAAGAGAAAAAAAATTGGAATACAAAATCCTTGTACAAAATTGGAATATATTAAAATACAAATATCTGATTTGGTGTAGAAGTAGACATAGTGTTATTGACAGAGAGATGAGAACCCACAATATCTAAGAGAGAGTTTTCAGATAGGCAAACACCGGAGAGGGTTATCGTCAAATTAATATTAGGGCTTGTGTCAAAATAACTAATAGCCTCTAAACATAATTGTTAGGGTTTTTTTTTGTTTTAATAACAATAATTAATTATAATATTAAAATAAAAATAACCCTAAGATATATATGTATATATATATATATATATTTAAATAGTTTATCTTTTATTATTTAAATTAAAGAAGCTCATTAACTCTTTCTCAATAATTAACTCTTAATTAACAATCTAATGGTCAAGATAAGATAGAGAAGTTGTAAATCATGAAATTCTGAACATTTTGGTGTCCAAAATGCTTGTTAAAACATTGTATAATGTCAGGTCAGGATCCTAGGTGGCAAAACGGGTTAGGCGACCTATTTGGAGGTAGAAGAAGGTGCTGACGTGTGTGCCAGGCGAGGCCCACACGCACCTCAGGCGCATGTGAGCGTGCTCACCTTCTTAACTCCAAATCTTTCCAATTTGCTTCCATGTGCCATTTCTTTTTTTCTTTTTTTTTTGGAGCATTTTCTAGAATTTTTGGAAGCTTAGAAGTATGCTTTTTTAAAATTTTTTGAAAATTTAGGGCCTTAAAATGCAATGCAGTGACACTGTTTTGATATGGAAAAATTTGTGAAATAATTATACATGATAAGAAATAATATATATTGGTCACTCTCCTTAACAATACAAGTAGAATTAAAACAAAATTTATTTGCATAATATGTGAATATTTTGATCCTAATTCAATGCACAAAATGATAAAATGTGCAAACAGACTCTGTTTTAGGCTATATTGACCCATCTGCATCTAGTGGTCATGTATTTATATATCATGGGCCCAATCATGATGGTGTTGGCTTAATAAAACTCTATTGTTATGGTTATTGTCTGTTTACTCAAAAAAACACACACTGAATCATTGAAGGAGATGTTACTATTGAGGTAACCAACAATAGAGAGTATAATTATGTTGACGATGGACATGACCTATTGGTGTGACATTATCAATATAACTTTGTGAATAAGGCTTATTTGTAACCTATCAGCAGTGATTTGTTGATTGATGTATTCACAGTTTCTCGTATCCTATCAATATGGAGATTATGGATGCATTTTGTGTTGTTTCTCTCGATAATATGTTTCATTGGTGTGTATGAGTTTTCTTGGTTTATTGTAGTCCAAGCCCTTAGGCAAGATTTGATGAATGTTTTGTTACACAATTGCAAAAGCTGAGTTTTGTTATAAAAACTTTGGTCTATAATTATGTGTTCGAGACATAATTATATGTTTCCTATTTGTTTTCCCTTAACTTCTCTATTCCAGCAACTGTCTATGATGAAAACTCTGAACAGGACAAATTATGATGATTGGATTGAATCCCTTGATACGTATCTGATGATCACTAAGGAAAATTTAGCTATGAGAGAACCAAAGCTAACGGATCTCATCGGTGAGTCTAGTGCTACTGACAAGGCTTACTATAAGCAGTGATATGAGTCCAATAGGATTTGTTTGACTATCATCAAGTATATAATTGAGAAGACTATCAGACAAAGTATTCCTAAGAAGGACATTGTAGTTAAGTATTTCAAAGTGGTAAGTGAGAAATTTAAGAAGTTTGATAAGACTTAAAAGACCTATTATTTCTCTTTACTGGATAACACTCACTATAATGGAGTGTTGAGAGTGTGTGCGCACATGATGAAGCTTGTTAACTACTACAACAAGTTGAAATCATATTGTGTGGACTTAAATGAGAGCTACCTGGTTTATAGAGTTATCTAATCCCTTCTTGTTGAATATGAGATCCTGAGAACCACTTATAATTCTCAAGAGTCAAAGTGATATATTGATCATATGATTTCCATAGTAACGTAAGAGGAAGAATTGATAAAGAAGGTGAATTTTCATGAACAATTAGTAAACTACATTTCACATGGTTTATCCAGCAAGATTGGAAATGTGAAGTTGAAAGGAAAGAAAATTGAAGGCAAGGCCTATGGCAAGATACCGTTTGAACCCATGAAGAGCAATAAGAATAATAAGGTCAAGAGAAAAAATCATTTAAGGGTGAATGCTATTATTGTAAGAGGCATGACCATAAGATCTTTTATTGCTTCAAGTTGAAGAACAGGCGTGAGAATGAAGGGGCTCAGAGACCAAAGGAGTTTAAATGAAAGGGAAATAATCATCATTGGAATGGAAGAAGTTCGATTGCAATTAATTATAAAGGAATTGTAATCTTAAGCTTGTATTCTGGACATTGTTTAACTTTATGTAATGTATATTATATACCTTTATCAAGGAGGAATTTGATTTTTAGTTTTGTATTAAACAGACGTGATTATTTGGTTTTAGTAAGGAAATGAAAGAACTAATATTTTCCTTGATTATATTATTGTTGGGTCAGTTTCGTTGATGGATGGATTATATTATTTGAATATGAATGCTAATTCTAACTCTCCACATTCTGAGAATTCATCAGAACAATTTTATATTTTGGCTTATTAAAATATTTCTCTTTCTCTCTCTCTCTCTCTAAACTACTCTCACTTTTACGTACGAAAGATTTAGACAAAGCAGATTGTTCATTTTGTTAACAAATTATAGTTGCCCTTGGTGTTTCATCAGGTAGATAAAATTTATTGTTAATTGACTTATTCATCTATCTCCTACTATGATATGAAATTATATTCCTTCATTAATTGCTCTCATTAAATTATAACTTATTTTTAAATTTTAATTTATCTATGTGCTAATGCTAATATATAATTTTGGGACCAATAATTAAATTCTCCAAAATAATATATATTAATATAGATGCTAATAGACACTATTTCAGTTTATTTACTTCTTTTTTAGTTTAATTAAAATATTTCATTCATGTCAAAACTAAAAGATCATGAATAAAGTTTCTTATGGGTTGACAAGTGTTTTGTCATGAAATGAACTAACTAAATTAATTTTTAAAAAATTATTTTAAAATTTTAATTATTTAAAATATATTTTTAATATAAAAATTATTCATTTTGTCTCATAAATTTTGATTAGATTACAAAATTTCTTAATGTTGTTGTAAACTTATATACATATATATATGAGGAATCTAAAGAGCTTTCATATATAGAAGTGCTTGGTTGTATTTTAAAATTGATGGCTATGTTTTGTTGTCTTTTAAAATTTATGTAATAATTTCATAATTAAACTATAATTTACGGTAATAGAATAATTTTTTTTCCCAGAGAAAAAAAAAATAATTAAGGCATCTAAAGGTGCGTGAAGACGCAAAGGTACCTTTGACAGAGGGAGAAAAGAAAATCAGCGGACAGGGAAGGACGATGGAGGTGGTGGGGCACAGGCCGTCCATCAAGTACAGACAAGGGCAAATCAGGGGAGAGTGGGTCCCGGAGCTTGTACACGTTATCGTGGGAACGTAGCATCGTATATGAGACCCATGAGTCACGGTCCGGGTGGGAAAAGACAGTAGTACGCCGGGAATAGGATAAAGCAAGAGCAATTACTGAGGAGAGGGAGAGGAAGAGTCACAGTCAGGAAGAGAGAGGGAGGGACACTTGGCGGGGGGAGAGGGAAGGGAACACGGTAGTAAAAATAGGGAAAATGGAAGGACATGCTGAGATGCCCAAAAGCAATGAATGAGAGCTATTTGTGCATGGGCCTTGAGTCTCAATCAGACAATGTCGCGCCACATTACCCCCACGTGTCAGACGGCCCAACCTGAAATTTACTGCTCCCACGTTAATTTGTCCTCGCAGGAACTCAATTCCCCACCGCCCTTCCCCACGCGCTCCAGTTCTAACCCCTCCCTTTCTACTTCTTCATGCCTTTATGTTTTAGAAATGGAGTAAAATTATAAGAATTAATGGAATGTACGTAATTTATGGTTAGACGTGTTATGTTGGGTCCGAAGCCATGAAATAAATGAAATTCAGGATAAGATAGAATTTCGATTACGGTGTGATTTGTTTTACGGAATATACTAAATAGTGCACGTGAATATAACTCAAACTTATTTTTTGAAGTTGCAATTTTTTAAAATTTAAAATTTTAATTTGATACTTTCACCTTAGAATGGCTAAACAAATAGAATTTTAAAAAAAAAAATCCTTGGATTAAATATTAAATTTTTTTGGTCAATGATTAAATATTAAATTCAATGATAACGAAAACAAAAAGTAATTTTGGTCAATAGCTTTTGAGATGTAATTATTTTTCATAATGTAAAAAGTTAGAATTTTCCATTAAATATGATTTTGGTTCTTGAATCTCTATTCTATTATTCCCAAAACAAAACAAAAAAAGTAGGAAGAGCTCGCTGGTTTTTGCGCAAAACATAAGAATTAATTATCTAAAGGTTTAAATACACTTCGAACTATTTTAATTTCATAAAAATAATGACTGGTTAATTACGTTTGATTAAAAAGTAACCATTCTTGTTATTTTTTTAAAAGCGGTCTATGTTATTTTTTTTCCCATTTATCACATATTCTTAAACTAAAATTTCATGTTAAATTTGTGTCCTTAGTTAATCATGTCAGATAAATTAATAACATATAATTATTAGATTTAGTAAATAATGTGATAAAAAATTAAAATTAAGTTATTTTAAAAATTAAGAAGATAATGTTAGAATAATTTTTAATATTTTATGGATTGACATTAACTATTTTATTATATTAGTATCTTGTTAATTCTAATTGGGCAGTTAATGTTATAATTTATAAACTTTGAATGGACTTGGTTTTTTATCTTAATTTGTGGATAATTGGTGATGGGTTCAATTATTCACAAGCTCATTGGACAAAAACCCAACCCACACCCCAAGAGTATTAGTAATCATCCTGTCAGATTACTAATTTGATATGATTATCTAGAGAGAGATTTAATGGGCTTATTTTGATTGATTAATTAAATTAAAAATTGTTTTAAAGATTCTAGAGGATTTTATTTTAATAATATTGATTAATTATATTATTAAAATAAAACCCTATAAACAACACACTGAAGCCCTAGTTTTCATATACTAAATCTGTCACTTTCTTTCTGCCATCAAAACACTCTGAAAAACGATCTTGGACATTGTAGGTTGAACTTGTTAGACCAAACTAATACTCAAATCAATGATGTCGTCTTCATCAGGTCAGACTGTTAATTTATTTATTCTCCCAATCTGTGATCATGTTTAATTACATGTTCTAATTCCACTTTCAAATTGTATCAAAGCCCACGGTTTTCTGATTATGAAATTTTATGATTATTTCGTCGGATAAAATTTTAATTTTGGGCTTATGAAATTTTTAGTTTCATATATTATTATTATCATTCGATAATCAAAACCAATTACTGCTTGTGTCCAATTTTTTTTCTTTATAATTATCGAAATTCGTCGTCTTCATCAGTGAAAACGAAAACAAAATAGTGAACACAGGACTCGATCACTGGTGGTTTTCTTCATCGGTTGCCGGTGACACTTACCGTCAATATCATGTTCATTGGCGTGGCCGGTGAGTCATAACTGACATAATTCACCATCGGTGAGCCGTGTTCAAACCAACGAACCAACCAACGAAAAATTCAAAATTTCTCGATGCAATTTTCACACAACTGGGATAGAATCATTCAAAACAGCTACCGGGGAACTGTAGATGTGAAAAGACGATCGAAAAGGACCTTATTTCGCAGTTTGAGGACATGAAAACCAACGAGTCAAAAACGGTACCCATCGGGTCTCTAACAGGTCAAAATGACTTGCCAAAGGTTGAAGAAGAAGCGCGTGAGCGAGGCCCACGCGGTCCTCTGGCACGTGGTGGCACGTGTGGCCACACCGTTAGTTCGATCAACTCCAAAATTTGGGGATCAGCTCTACTCATCCCGATCTAAATTATGGTGATTTTTTCAAAATTTTTTGAGCCCTAAAATAGGAGTTTTGAAATTTTGAAAAAATTAAGGGCCTTAAAATAATATTTAAGTAAGGTATTTTGATCCGAGAAAAATTGTGCCTAGACTAAATATAATATGGGACAATATGTTTAGCTCACTCTCCTTGATTATATGTAAATAAATCATAATTAATTTCTTTGTATTAATTATTATATTTTATTCCTAATTTAAGCACGTGCCTTGAAAGGAAATAAACCATTTGAGAAATTTGTCGTAACTTTAGATCACATAGACCTAATGATTGTGTGCTCACCTATCGTGGGCCTAATCATGGTGATATATCTATTTTATAAATAAATTTATATCACATTTATCACTCAATTTCTTATAATTTTGGATAATTTAGTTACCATCATCAGGGAAGAGTCTGAAAATTACGATGAGTCCACAAGAGAGTATATATACATGTTATATTGATGATGGACATACCCTATCGGTGTGACATTGTTAATATAATTCTATGGAATAAATACATTTGCAAATCGTTAGCAGCAATTTTAATCCAATGCCTTCATTATTTCTTATATCCTATCGATATGGAAATAATGGATGCATTTTGTTACTTCTCTTTATGGCCAAATCATTAGTACATATGAGTTTTCTTTCTTAATCTGTTATAATCTAAGACTTTAAGTGGGATTATAAAGCACATCTTGATGATACAGTTGCATAAGCTGAATTTTATAAAGGAAATCTTGTTTTAATGATTATGTTTCCAGGACATAATTAATATTTCCTAATTTTGTTTCATCAGCTTCCATGTTCCAGCAACTGTCTGTGGTGAAAACTCTGAATGGGACAAATTATGATGAGTCCCTTAATATGTACCTGATCATCTCCAAGGAGGATTTGGCCATGAGAGATCTTAAACCAGTAGATCTTACTACTGGGTCTAATACTGCTGACAAAGCTTATCACAAGCAGTGGTATGAATCCAACAGGATCTGTTTGACGGTAATAAAATTTACTATTGAGAAGACAATCAGACAGAGCATTCTTAAGAAGGACATTGTTGTGGAATACCTTAAGGCTGTGAGTGAAAAGTTCAAAATGTTCGATAAGACGCAAAAAGTGTATTATCTTTCACTACTAGATAACACTCATTATGATGGAGTGTCTGGTGTACACGAGCATATGATGAAGCTGGTTAATTACTTCAATAAGCTAAAATCTCTAAACGTGGACTTGGGTAAGAGTTATCTTATCTACAAAGTCTTACAGTCTCTTCTAGTAGAATATGGGGTTCTCAGAACCACATACAACTCACAAGAAGCTGAATGGACCGTCGATTAGATGATGTCCATCGTGACTCAAGAGGAGGAGTCATTAAAGAAATTAAATTCACGTGGTCATTCAGTGAACTACACCTCTTATGCTTTGTCAAGCAAGGCTGGAAACGAGAAGCCTAAAGGAAAGAAACCTGAGGGGAAGCCGAATGGTAAGAGATTCTTTGAGATCAAGAAGAACAATAAGAAGAATAAGGGTCAGAAGAAGAAATTTAAGGGTGATTGTAATTACTGTAAGAAGCCTGGCCATAAGATCTTAGATTGCGTTAAGCTGAAGTACAAACGTTAGAACGAAGGTATCTTTCCTGAAACTGCGCCCTTAACTGTCGTTTGTCTTGAATCCAATAATTTTGAAATCTCTATGGACACTTGGTGGTTGGATTCTAGAGCGATTGTTCACGTAACTAATTCCTTATAGGGGCTCAAAGATAGGAGGAGCCCAAATGAGAGAGAAAAGACTATTCTGGGAGTGGAAGGAAGTTTAGCTATAGTGGATTGCATAGGAACTGTAGTTTTGAACTTGTACTCTGGACATACTTTAACTTTAAATAACGTTGTCTATGTACCTTCTTCAAGAAGGAATCTGGTTTCAAGTTTTGTGTTAGACAAAGATGGATATTCCTTTTGGCAAGGAAATGACATAATTGATGTTTATTTTAATTCAGTCATTGTTGGAACTGCTAGATTAATAAGCAGTTTATATTACTTGAATGCGAATGTTTGTTCAGATTCCACTTCTATGGCATCAATTAATGTTGTCATAGGACACAAACGCCGAAAAATTGATGAGAACTCTTCTATGTTATGGCATCGGTGTTTGGGCCATATCTCAAAAGAGAGATTGGAGAGAATGGTTAGATAAGGAATATTACATGACCTAAACTTTTTTGACTTTGAATCCTGTATTGGCTGCATTAAGGGAAAACTTCCCGCTAGAGCTAGAAAGAAAGGAGCTAATAGATCTGAGGCTATTTTAGAATTGATCCACACAGACATTAGTAGACCAATTACTCCGTCTGTTATGGGCAATTACAAATATTTCATAACCTTTATAGACGACTATTCCATATTCGGCTGGGTTGATCTGTTGCATAAAAAATCTAACTCGTTGGATCTCTTTAAAGCATTTAAGGCTATCGTTGAATTAAAGTCTGGAAAGGTAATCAAGAATGTAAGATCAGACAGAGGTGGAGAATATTATGGAAGATATACTGAAATTGGGAGAAACTCTGGACCGTTTGCTCTATTCTTACTGGAGCAAGGAATTGAAGTTCAGTATATTATGCCTGCACTCCATAATAAAATGGAGTTGCTGAGAGGCGTAATCACACCTTGATGGACATAGTCAGAAGCATGATCAGTCATTCTTTGTTACCAAAATTTCTGTAGGGTGATGCCCTTAAGACAACAGTCTATGTCTTGAATCAAGTTTCGAGTAAATCTGTTGAAAAGACACCATATGAGCTTTTCACCAGGAAGAAGCCTAGTCTAAGACACTTTCACGTGTGGGGTTGTAGAGCAGAAGTGAGACCCTATAATCCACAGCTCAAGAAACTTGATTCTAGGACTGTTAGCGGATTCTTCGTTGGGTATTGTTCAGGATCCAAAGGATGCAGATTTTATTGCCCTAATCACACTACCAGAGTTATTGAATCTGACAGAGCCTTCTATTTTGAGGATGACTTAGATAGTAGGAGTGGTGTCCCTAGAGTAATTAACCTGCATTGTGTGTATACCATCTTACCCACGCCATCGTTGTCATCTCTACCTGTAGATCATGATATTAGAGATGACACCCTTGTTGAGAATTCGATTAATCATATTGTAGAAGCTCTTATAATTGATAGCGGAGAACCAGCTCTTAATTTGAGACAATCACAAAAGATTTGTAGACCTACAATTTCAGATGACTACATAGTGTACTTGCAGGAATTTGAATAAGACATTGTTAATGACACAGATCCAATTTCTTATGACAAGGTTGTGACAGGATCTCATTCATCTGAGTGGTTGGAGGCTATAAATGATCTCGTAATCATGTATGAGAATTAACTAAGTTACCAGATGGTTGTAAACCCGTTGGTTGCAAATGGGTCTTTAAAACCAAGAGAGGGGCCAATGGTGAAGTTGAAAGATTCAAAGTCATACTTGTAGTTAAAGGCTATAATCAAAAGGAAGGGATTGGTTATACGGAAACGTTCTCACCCGTATCCACTAAAGATGCCTTCAGAGTTGTAATGGCTCTTGTTACACAGTTGAATCTTGAACTTCACCTGATGGATGTCAAAACTGCATTCTTAAATGGTGATTTACTTGAGGATGTTTATATGATGCAACCTGATGGATTCACTGAGGCAGGGAAAGAACACTTAGTGTGCAAGCTGAAAAGGTCTATTTATGGGTTTAAACAGGCCTCAAGACAGTGTGGTATTTGAAATTTGATCAGATAATCACTTCACTTAGTTTTACAAAGAACATTGATGATCAATGTATCTATCAGAAATTTGATAAAGACAACTTTATGATACTCGTTTTGTATGTCGACGACATACTCCTGGCTAGTAACTCAGTAACTATGTTGAGTGAGGCTAAACACATTTTGTCATGCCACTTTAACATGAAAGATCTTGGTGAAACCTCTTTCGTCTTGGGAATTCAGATTCACCGTGATAGATCTTGTGACACTCTTGGTTTATCTCAAACAACCTATATAGAACGAGTGCTGAAGAAATTTAACATGTATACTTGCGCTCCTTATGCTGCACCTGTACAAAAAGGTGAAAAGTTATCTAGATCATCTTGTCTCAATGATGATAATTCGAAAATCAAGATGAATAAGATTATGTATGCATTTGTTGTTGGCAGCCTTATGTACGCTTAGGTGTGCGCACGACCTGACAATGCTTTCGCTATCAGTGTGCTTAGTAGATACTTGAGTAATCCTGGTCCTGATCATTGGAGGGTTGCAAAGAAAGTCATGAGGTACCTACAAGGTACAAAGCATCACATGCTTACTTTTATAAGATCTGAGTTACTTGAAATTGTGGGTTATTTAGATTCTGATTATGCATCTTATGTGGATGATCGCAAATCCACTTCTGGATACATCTTTATGATGTATGGAGAAGTTGCATCATGGAAGAGTTGTAAGCAATTAGTGACAGTTACCTCGACTATGGAGGCAGAATATATTGCTTGTTATGAGACTACCCGTCAGGCCATATGGTTGAGGAAACTGATATCTGACATGCTTCTAGTTGATTCTATATCACGACCTCTAACCATATACTGCGATAGTTCGTCTGTTGTCAACTTTTCTCAGAATCATAGGAACTCCAGTCGCACTAAACACTTCGATGTTAAGTTCCTATTCGTTAGAGAAAAGATTGCTGAATCTCAGACTCGTTTGGTTCACATTCCTGGTGAACACATGTTGGCGGATCCATTGACCAAAGGCTTGCTCGTAGGAGTATTTAAGAATCATGTGACTCACATGGGCGTTGTTGAAAATTTTGATGTAGCCTTGGTTTAGTGGGAGTCTGAATTAAATTCTTAAGGGACTTTGAATTGTTATTTGACAATTTTGAATATAACTTTGTATTCCATTCAATTCAGTCAATGAAACTTAATTATGGAAATATCAATATCACTTGATTCCCTATCGGTTTTAGTGATTTTTGTATATAGTTTTACCACTGAATCTTGTATGGTTTATAAATATACACACATCCGTGTGTTTATGTAAACATTATTATGCTTGATTAGGTATTCGTTTATTGATCTAATAATTTAATTAATGCTATCCAAGTGGGAGATTGTTAGAATAATTTTTAATATTTTATGGATTGACATTAACTATTTTATTATATTAGTATCTTGTTTATTCTAATTGGGCAGTTAATGTTATAATTTACAAACTGTAAATGGACTGAGTTTTTTATTTTAATTTGTGGATAATCGATGATGGGTTCGATTATCCACAAGCCCACTGGATAGAAACCCAACTCATACCCCAAGAGTATTAGTAATCATCTGGTCAAATTACTAATTTAAGATTGTTATCCAAAGAGAGATTTAATGAGCTTATTTTGATTGATTAATTAAATTAAAAATTGTTTTAAAGATTCTGGATGATTTTATTTTAATAATATTGATTAATTATATTATTAAAATAAAACTCTATAAATAACACTCTGAAACCCTAGTTTTCATATACTAAATCTGTCACTCTCTCTCTGCCGTCAAAACACTCTGAGGAACGCTCTTGGCATTGTGGGTTAAACTTGTTAGACCTAACCAATACTCAGATCAACGATGTCGTCTTCATCAGGTTAGACTGTTAATTTATTTATTCTCTCAATTTGTGATCATATTTAATTACATGTTCAAATTCCACTTTCTGATAATAGTATCTACTTCATAAGTTTTATATTAAATATATCAAATTAAAAAAATTTAGAAAGACAAAAAAATATTTGTGCCATACTTAAATTACTACATTAATTAATAAATTTTATAGAAATAGCCTTCCTGGTTGACTTGGGCCAATATCTTGATGCTTCTCGATCGTCATCATCATGATGTGTGCTGTAGCAAAGCGATAGTTTTCAAATTTCCTGTCGTTCATGCAACAAATAATTCATGGTTGTTTGGCACAACAATTCATTATATAAAATCGAATTGAAAATAAATTTAATAGATTAGCATGTCCAATTTCTGCGTTTACAATTTTTAATTACTAACTCTGGCAAGATTCTTTCCCTATTCATAGAACCTGAACATTGTTTGACAACAAATAAAGAAGTACCAAAACGCATATTACACATGACTTCTCTATTTTTTTAATTTAAAAAATCATACAAAATCTTAAAAAAGAATATTGTTATCCTTAAAATAAATATGAAAAAAAAAATTCTACGTGGTATTTTATTTGTATTGTTTAGCAATACTACATGATTGTGACCTTTTTTCTTCAAAAAGGAAAAAAAAAAAAGACTTATTTGCATATTATGCCTTCATTAAAAAATTTAATAGTACACGTCTTAAGTTTTGCGTTTTTAAGTTAGTCACATGAAAAGTTAAATTAATATGTGTGTACTATAAATAGTTTAAATCCTACTCCTATCTATTTAAAAACAAGACTAAGTCTGATAAGAAGAAGAAAAAAGGGATAAATTATAATTACCCTTATGTGTGGTTTATCCACACAAAAATTTTACCTCTTATAATTTAAATTGTTTCATTTAGTTTGCTTAATTATATTATTTGACGAGCTAGTGATATTTTTATTTATATTTTAGCAAAGAAAAAATTCATGTAATGTTAGAAAGTGAATTTTTTCTTGTTAATTGTGAATTTTCGACTAAGGATACCATTTGGATCAATTGATTTTCTCCAATTGTATTATTTAATAAAATAAGTTTTCAATTTTACTTATATAATAAATATTCTTACAAATTTTAAAAATTATTATTGAAATTAAGTGAATATTGTTAATTTTTAAAATGTCAGCTTTAATTATCTCAATAATAACTTCAAAAAAGTATGAAAATATATTTAATTACAATTTTTAACTATCACATGATTATTTGAATTTATGTAAGGATAAAAATATTGCAAAATAATTAAGAGATAATGAAATAAATCACTTAAAAGTTACATAAAATAGTTTATATCATATGGAGAAACTAATTTTGCTTACAAATTATATGATGTAAATTGTAATTGACTAAAATAAATAAATAGTATAAATAATATTATTTATTTACGAAAATGATTTTTCGGTAACAATTTGTAATAATTATTTATTTATTTCTCACATATCACACCGACGCAGTGAGATGGAGTGGCGAGTCAGGCGGAGGGAGACCCCTTCTCCCAATCTAGTGGCGACCTTCTTCCCTGATTTCGCCATGCATCCGTGGCGGCGCAACTCTTTAAGATCTCATATAAGCTACCTATTTCTTAAATAACTTTATTAACAAAATTTATAACTAATTTTATTATTAATTTTTGGATAAAAATATGAAAACTATAAATATAATATTTTTATGTGACAACTTGATACAAGTTAGAATATTAAAAATTGTATCTAAGGAAGTTCATAACTGTACGAAATAAATTCTTTTTAATACAAATATGCCAAATCAGTACTTTTTAAAAATTTTAAACTAGTCATAATATATTAAAAGAAAAAAAATTAAATTCATCTAAAACTAATACTATTAATTAATTACCCATTTACATGGTGGTGCTTTCTATTCATCTACATACATAGTGTATATGTTAATCTTAACTTAAACCATAACGGATATATTTTAACTCACCTGCTTTCTCTTTTCTCCCTATATATGCTCCCTAACCAACCTTCACTCTACTCACTCTTCCCCACAATTCTTCAAGCACCATGTCTACCACCACGCACATTGACACCCTCTGGTTTTTTCTCTTACCCTCCCAATGCATCTCCCAAAACCTCCCATGGTCCCTCTTCCTCCTTGCTTCCCTCTTCCTCGTCATCACCATCTTCCACTGGTCTCACCCCGGCGGTACCGCTTGGGGCAAGTACTACTCCTGGACAAGAACCACCACCACAATGATTCCTGGCCCCAAAGGCTTGCCTCTGTTCGGCAGCATCAACCTCATGTCCTCCCCTCTTGCCCACCGCCTCATCAGCGCCGCCGCCTCCTCATGCAACGCCCGACGCCTCATGGCCTACAGTCTTGGCGACACGCGGGTGATCGTCACGTGCCACCCCGACGTTGCCAAGGACATCTTGAGCAGCTCCGTGTTCGCTGATCGGCCGGTGAAGGAATCCGCTTACAGCTTGATGTTTAACAGAGCAATCGGGTTCGCTCCTTATGGAGTGTACTGGCGTACCCTGAGGAGAATCGCAGCCAATCATCTCTTCTCTCCCAAGCAAATTAAAGCCTCCGAGGGGTACAGGTCCGAAATCGTTTCCCAAATGGTGCGAGTGTTTGGAAACGAGAGTAGCTATAACGGGTTCGAGGTTCGGCGGGTGCTGAAAAAGGCGTCGCTCAGTCACATGATGTGCTCCGTGTTTGGGAAGCGGTATAGGTTGGAAGAGTCAAACGGGGAAATGGAGGAGCTGAGTGGGTTAGTGGAGGAAGGGTACGACTTGTTGGGTGCCCTTAATTGGGGGGACCATGTCCCCTGGCTTTCAGATTTGGACGCCCAGAGAATCCGGTTCAGGTGCTCCAAACTGGTCCCTAAAGTGAATCGGTTCGTTGGTAAAATTATCTCCGACCATCGAGCGGAAAAGGACAGAACCGACCGGGATTTCGTTGACGTCTTGCTCTCCCTCCATGGACCCGATGAACTACCCGACTCCGACATGATCGCCGTACTCTGGGTAATTAAATGACTCTTCTAAATCCGTTTATCTTCTTTCTTTTTCATTTAAAAAAATATTATAGTATTATTTCCATCTCATAAAATGCTTGGCTTTTTGCAGGAAATGATATTTAGGGGGACTGACACGGTGGCGATTTTGATTGAGTGGATATTGGCGAGGATGGTGCTTCATCCTAACGTGCAGTCAAAGGTTCAAGCGGAGCTTCACGAAGTGGTGGGGAGGTCGCGCGCCGTCACGGAGGCGGATGTGGCGGCGATGGTGTACTTGCCGGCGGTGGTGAAGGAGGTGCTGAGGCTGCACCCGCCGGGCCCACTGCTCTCATGGGCTCGCTTGGCCATCAGCGATACGACCATTGATGGGTACCATGTGCCGAAGGGTACCACGGCCATGGTAAATATGTGGGCAATAGCTCGGGACCCAGATGTGTGGAAGGAGCCATTGAAGTTCATGCCTGAGAGGTTCGTCACTGAAGGAGAAGGACACGTGGAATTCTCGATCCTCGGGTCGGATCTACGGCTGGCACCCTTCGGGTCGGGCAGGAGAATATGCCCCGGTAAGACATTGGGCTTAGCGACGGTGACCTTCTGGGTGGCGTCGCTTCTGCATGAGTTTGAATGGCGACCGTCCGGTCAATATGGCGTTAATCTCTCGGAAGTTTTGAGGATGTCCAGTGAAATGGCTAGTCCTCTCAGGGTTAAAGTGTGTCCCAAGCGTGGTGAATTAAGCCTGTAGGTTAAAACAGTTTCAAAAAAAGAAAAAAGAAAAAGAAGAATCGTGTGGGGTGTGAAAAGCAGAAATTATTAGACAGACTTTCTTAAAAAAAATTTATAGATTAAAGTAATTATGAATAAGCAGATCAGAAATATGGGTGCGACTTAAAAATGTATTTAATATGTGATTATATATATGCTTATTCATATAATTAGTTTAATCTATAAGTTTTTATAAAAATGAAATCTATCTATAAATTTCTACATATGAAGAAAAATTAGCGTGCATGTTGGAGAAGGAAGATGAGTTGGGAATTAGATCAGTATCTATATGTGATGGCTCTTGAGTTTCTCTCTCTCTGTTTTTGTCCTTGTTTAATTTGACAGTCAGGTATCTAATTAAGTATCTAGTCTCAAGTTGTCTGTGCTATTATAAAAGGGATAAATCTGTTGCCATTGTACATAGTGCTGAAATTAATACAAGTCTTTTTAATTAATTTATTGGTTTGTGTCACTCTCATGTATGCTCTTGTTTCTGTAACCCAAGTCTCGGAAATCAAAAACAAAAAAAGAAACATGATATCAACTAGTGAAGCTCTTAAACTATGACGTACATATACATGGCATATTCTTATGTTTTTATTGCACAATGGGCAGACAGCCCAAAGATCTAGCAATATTAAAGGCGAAAATTGTGATCGCCATGTTTTCCTTGGATTTGCCTCCGTGTTAATTGACAGCAAAATTTATTTATTTTTAACTCCCGTATATATATATATATATATATATATATATATAATCATAAATATGTAAATTATAATAATAAATTCGTGAGTTTGACATATGTGACCCTTACATGTCTCTATTTGCAACTTGACGTGGTTCTCTAGCTTAAGAAGGAGCAGTCAATTTAAATATATATTTGAAATTGAATGATATTGATTTCGCAATTCGGCATTATTTTTGCAGACACAGACAGGAACATTGGCCTCATCCATCTTCATCTGCTACCTCTTCCATCACTCTTGGTGGGGCTACTCCAGTTTTCTAGCTTTCCTTCTTCCACCTTCTATAACATTAAATCTATGTTTTCAAGATGTTCTTATAGTAGATTTGATACATTTATTAAAGATAAGTATTACACTAATTATAAATAAAGATTTAGTTACATCAAAAAGACGAATAATCTTGTGCTTATATGTTTTTATATTTAAATAATGTCTAAGTTAGTCTGTACGTAATACAATTAATTTATTTCTATTAGTAAAAAATTCGTCGTTCATGTTAAAATTAAGGGCACGAGCGTAATACAAGTAATTGACGTAATAATAATAAGATTACACTCATCTTGTGCTTATATGTTTTTTAATTTTATATTTACATAATGTTTGAGTTTGTTTGTATGTAATTTAATTAATTTATTCTTTGATTTAGTCAAAAGTTTGTCATTTATATTAAAAGTAAGGGCACAAGTGTAATATAAGTAATTGACGTAATTAGTGTTCAATTTAATGACAATATGCGTAATCACACACATGAAAATTTTTTTATATCTGTTAAAAATTTTGGACCACCATGGATGTAACCATGAAACTCTGAAGTGAGACATATGGTAGTGAGTTCAAGTCATCTCTGTTTGTCTGTGAGGGTACAGTCTTACTCAAATTTGGAGCATACAAAAGGGAATGTTCTATTTATTGGCATACTTGTTCTAAATTTTGCTTTTCTCTTTTTGGGCAATCTGAAATTAATTTCATGTAAAGTGATTTCAACGAAAATGGCTACCATCATGATGGCAAATGCATGGAGGGTAAAAGAAGGTATATGAAAAAAAGGGGTTCTTTATTATGTAGCACAGTACTCTACATATTTTGAACCATTGAATCAATAAAAATCGTGCACGATTATGGTGGGTTTTAATAATTCAATGGTTCAGATTGTGTACAGTAGACAATCAGAAGTAATATATAAATGATGGCTTCGCATGCAAAGGACAAGCCAAGCAAGAAGCATTTTCAGCCAAGTAAAAATGGCACTTTCAGATCAAAAGAGCTTCAACGTCAACAATTTACTTACAAGGAGTCATCCCCTCAATGATAAACACGTGTATATATATATATATGATCTAAAAGACTAAAGCAGGTGCAACCATGGTGACCTGAAAACACAATAACTATCATGTTTCAACTATTTTAGGAAACAATATGAATATTGCAATGGACAGCTTTATTCCTGTGGAGCACATGGATAAACATATTGATTTTTCTGTTCTGTCCAGATTTAGTATTTTCTTTTCTCCTGTTTCCATGTCTTTTTTTGTTTTCCAAGGTTTTCCTCCACCTATTTTAATTGAAAAACCTATGGTGCACCATGGATAGAAACCCCCATAAATTGGAAATACTAGAAATCAAAACTATTATCATTTCCTAAGGTTCAAATAATTGCTAATTGCTACTACTACTACCGTAAACAACTAAGGGAAGATTTAAGATTTGATTCTAAATTATGAAAGTTTTTGGATCAAAAATTTAAATTAAAAAAAAAAGAGATGAAGTTTTATAAATTAACAAATCAAATTATGAATATAAAATAAATTTATTTTTAAAAGTTAAAATTTTAAAAATCACTGCACCCTTTGATCCATTTCTATAACTCCTATTTATCATTAACCGTAAATTATTATTTTGAAATCTAAAGATGCACCACCTATCATTTTAGCTGTTAGGATAGAAGATAATTAGATAAAGTTGTTAGTTCCTTTAAAAATAATGAGATATAATAATTTGATACTTGAAGGATATTTTGTATTACTGTATTACTTTTTTTTTTGTTTCAATATAATTTTTTAGAGGTACTAGAAAGATATTATTTTGAGGATTACTGTTCTATACAATTGAAATAAAATTGTGCCCTTAAGTACCAAAATGATAATAGCTGTGCTATCCTTTTGAAGATCAATATAGATTTTTGTCAAATAATTATTAATATTTAACTCTAAATTTTTTAAAGAAAAGCCATTAGTATACTGACTAAATTGATGGTTAAATATTATTAATTATTAATTATTTTAAAACTAATTAAGAATTTAAAAAATAACTTATATTTTTTAATCATAAAAGTATGCCTTACTAAATCTTGCAGTATACTATAAATCGGAAATTCAAGGCATTTTGATGAACTTTTGGTTAAAAAGGCTTTGAACTGTGTGCGGAAGTTGCTCAAATCTAGTCTGAGAAAACACTGTCTAAGGTTAACACATCACAGTGCCAGACAAGAAAGGATTTGACGCTAACATAAATATTTGTTTATAAACCTTATATTGACAAATTGTCACATCAATTTCTTGAGGCTGGATAGTTATTTAAGATTACTATATCAGCAACAAAAACTCAATGCCTCTGTCACGCGTCATCAATAATTAACAACTAATTATGTATTAATAAATGGATAGCGAAAGTAATCTTTTTCTTTCTTCTTTCTTTTTTCCTCTTTTGCTTCTACTTGTAGAAAATTGCACACACTGATTTGTTGTTTGAACGACTTATCCTGCATTCCTGCCCATGGTTTTGGTCATAGGTTTGAAAGTCTCATTAGAATGAATTGCTTTTATATGAATTAATCCGTAGAATTAGGCTGCTCTGTGTGAATATATATATATATATATATATATATATATATATATATATATATATATATATATATTTAGGAGTGTTTATCATGCTGTCTGACTAATATTTAAACATCAGTCAAATTCAACCAAATTAAATTCTTGACAGTTAGATCCAGTTCAGTTAAATTTAGTCAGTTTGTTATCAATTCTTAATTTTTTTCTTGATTTAGCCCAATTAATTTAAATTATCATTAATTATTAATTAATAATTTTTTCTAAAATATTATATAAAAAATTAATTTTTAAAACTTAATTAATGCCTAATAAATAAATATAAGAAACAAATTTCAGGAGTACTATAGATACGAATATATATATATAAAATCGTGGTTGTTTAGGAGAAAATTGGAGTAAAATTATTTTCATAGATTTTTATCAAATATGTGGTGTTTTGATTTGGTTTAATCAGTTTAGATTGGCTTTTATAATTATACTTAGTCTAATCTAATGAGTTTAGACTTTGGGATCTATTTAAGTCTAGCATCTAGAAGTTTATTAAGCTTTACTCAAATCCAATCCAACCCATAGTCAGGTGATCAAAGTATACATTGAATTTTGAATATCTGCATAAGATCTTGTGCAATACTAGGGTTGAATTTTAAGAAAGTGCATTTTTTAAACTCTATAAAATTTTAATTTTACTTTATATTATTGATTTGACAAATTGAAATGAATTTACATTTTTTACTTTATAAATATTTATCCCACAATCGAAAGTTTTTATCCTCTTAGAATTTATCCATCTCTAGTTTAGCCATTAGGTATTGATTTTAATGATAAGAAATATGAATAATTTAGCAAGTGACTTTAGATTTAAATTCTTGTTCCATCACACATATAAAAAAAAAATCTATCACTAATTGCTTTAATTAATGATTTGTAGTGCTGGCTAATAATCTTGAGTCACTTTAGAGTGTATTAAATTAAGTAAACGCTGACGACAAACCGAGATCGAACAGTTCAGGCTTACGTGTACAATGCTTATAAGTTGTTTTTGCCTATTTGGCTCATGTCATTAAGAAGACGGTTGAAAGAACACATGGAACCCAAGACAACGATCTAACAGACAATTATAACTTTTCTCATATTACTTAATTACCTAAGTTTGACAAAGACATGCCAACAATTCATTAAGCAAAATAGTATTAGTAACCAATTTTAGCCTTATCATGACCCTTTCTTAGTTCTCTAGGCTAGCCCTTACACAGACACTAACTGACCCACGAGCTAAGCCCAAGCACAAAGCAACAAGATGATAGCTTCTTATGTTTAAATTAGGGGATAAAACTAAAAGTATCTCCAAATATTCTGAGGATTTTGAAGTCCATTTCAAGCTTAATTATATTACTCTAGCTAGATCTCTTGCATTTGCATGCACTAGCAGTTTTGATAACTATTTGTGTGGTAGCTATTATGTTTTGCTTTCATGATAATGAGCGTGAAAATTACGTGTGCCACTATAAAATATTTTGGTGTCTCATTGAGGCCACGAGGATCAAGATTATGGTCGTTTGTGTAGGGTTTTATAGAGGTTAAGGACCACTGTATGATGGGATCTGTGACATTGAGATATTACGGAGAATTATATATATTTCATGTGGATTATAACTATCAAGCTCTTTTGGTGGCTAGCGAAGTACATACAAGAGCCACATGTATTATCATCACAATAAAAGTGATATGCGTCTCAAGCAGCAAGAAAAAAAAAAGAAGATTTTATTTCTTTGCAATTTACAATGGTAAACTATAGTTGATCGATGATCACCCTGATGTCGTTCAAATAAGTTCATGTTGGTTTTCAAGTTCAAGTTAAAAGTTAGACATAAGAAGGAATTGAACTTTGAGACAGCTATAGGAGTAAATTGACCCATAAAATTATTATTTTTAATTTTGGGTTAGAATTTGATATTAGTTTGTGAGTGTGTTATTTTTATCATAAAGCTTAATTAATGGAAGACTGATGTCCCATTATCTTGAAACTGCCCATTACTTATGTTTTGAGATATGTGATTTAATTTTTTATCAGTTTATATTATTACCATTGATTAATATTTTTCTCTTACTTTTTAACACAAACAATCAAATGTGAATATTAAAAGAATGAAGTATTTTATGGTTGAAAGTATGTTTTGCAAATAAATTTGTTAATTATTTTCATATTGACATTTTCACAATATCTATTTAAATTTCTAACTCTGCAGTATGGTTATATATATATATATATATAGTGATAAAACAAACAACATAGGTGTTAAATAAAATATTTTAAGACCCATGAAAATAAACAGGCCAAAGTATAAAAGAGGGTAATAAAAATTTACACACAAGTTAATACACTAATTAATACTGTAATACGATAAAGCTTGGCACTTTAAGGTTTCACAAATTATGTAATGCAGACTTTTCATTAATGCATTATGCAGTCGTACACTTAATGGTGTGTTTGCTAATTGCAAGTTTGGGAGTGAAACAGTATTATTATAAGTTACAGAGCATGAGAAAAGAACAGAAGCATACATCAATGTCCTGAACCTAATGTGATAGATAATGTCGAAGACATATATGGAGTGTACTATAATGTTGATTACCGATATTGACACAAACGTGCCATCACTAGCCAAATTTCCAACACTTCCTATGTATTTATCTGTTTGATCAGATTGGGTCTCCAACCATACCAATTTACGTGGTACCTCCAAATCTTGCAGATCTCAATCAATCAGTGAAGACAAATCAAAGCAATACTATATATATATATATATATATATAGTTCAGTGTATACCCATTTTCCTGCAATAATTTGAGTCTGATCTGATACATCCAAAGAAGCACTGTTTTTTTCACAATTCACATCCAAGACCAACTTATTATTGTAGCAGTAGCACCACCCTATTTAACCTATAGGGACACACTCTATATCTATGTTGTCTTTTCCATCTCTCTCTCTCTCTCTCTCTCTCTCTCTCTCTCTATATATATATATATATATATATATATATGTATCTATATATAGCAGCTTGAAACCTAACATTAATTGGCTTATCGTAGTTGTAGTGGCATGTTTAAACTCTCGAAAAAAATAATGGTTCGATTTCTAAAGACACTGATATAGGGAGGGAGGGCTTTAATTGTTATTGTAAATCAGTTGAAAAGGAATTAGTCTTTAATGCAAAATAATAATTAAAAAAAAAACACCTTACAAACATTAGAACCTGAAACCACGCAGCTATTAAGAGAATTTATGCTTATTTTTGTTGAATTCAAAATATGTATTACAACTATTGTGATTTAAAGCGTGTCCTCCAATTTTCATGCGATTTGTTCGTTGTATCACTTAACCATCATATGATATTTTGAATCTTAATTAATTTAGACTAATATAATTATGTGGAAGTTAAAATGATAAACATTAATTTATTGTTGAAAAAGTGTTTCACTTATGCCTTGAAAAAATTCATAGTCTTTTGATGCACTTACTAGCTAGCATCATATTATGAATTGATAATAAAATACTTCATTATGTTAATATTCGAGTGATTAGTTTTGTTTAACATATAAAAGTGAATTAATACCCAAAGGAGATAAGTTGTAATTGAGCAAACTGCGAAAGTGTTGAATGATATACTATATATATGATAGGTAAATTAAGTGACTTTGAGTCAAATCATAGAGGATTAAACTATGATTAACCTAATAATAATACAAACTACATAAGGTACCAATGTCTGTTTTAGTATGGAAGATTTGCCCATAGTGAATTATTATAATGTCATCAGTTTAATTTTCTGTCTTTTATTTAGCTTAATAATTGAGTGGGCCAAATATATGCTTTTGTTGCAATCTCGACCAAATAATAATGAGCCAACAATATTACCAATATCAATGAGTTTTTTTTTTTTTAATAGTCAATTGCCCAAATTTCTTGAGAAATTAAAGAAGGTTATCATAACATACATTTAATGTCTATTTCTTTGTCATTGATCTGTTTCCATTTCCTGTGTCATTTTACTTCGCTTCACAAACAATAGACATTGTGTCTCAGCTTAATGTAATAATTTTCCAAAATCGAGATTGGTTTTTCTTTTTTAAATTATTCTTTATGATAAGCAAATTTTTACTTCATAATTCCTCTCATTCTTCTGTATAGAATGACTTTCCATTAGTATCACAATTCGAGTCAAATTATAATTTAACTTGATAGGTAATCACCTCCTGCATTATTATTATTATTATCTTAAGATGTGGGAGATTGAGAAAAATAAATAAGGAATTGATTCAGACATGTTATTTAATTTACTTTTAAATAAAGCATTTCTTTTCTTTTCTTCCATCTTAATTTAAGAATTAATACCTATTATTATCTCGATATCAATCTCTTTGCTTTTGTATTCCATCATTTTCTTTGTCATGTACTGTTTGCACAAAAGTCTGATGATTAAGAAGAGAAGTAATGATATTTTATAAGAAATACTATTCATGAACTTGCTACATCATATATAAAAACACTAATGCATATGATCAAACATTTGGTTGACCAAGATATACTTGTGATATATTTATTGTTCTCAAGGGTTTGAATCTTTGAAAGTTTTGTCACTTTCCACAATGTTCCAATAGTGACTTAATTAAAACAATTATATATGTCTATGAAATGGGTTCATGGGTTGAAAATTGCATGACAAAATCATATGTGTACATAAATGATCAAGTGGGAAGATACAAGGTAAGTTCCAAGTCCAAATTACCGAAGAAAAAGAAAAGAGAGTTTCAAGTCCAATATGAGGAATAAAAAAAAGTATAAGAGTTAAAATTGAATTTGGCTTAGCTTTCTTCTTTAAAGATTTTCTTTTCACCATGATGAAGACATGGAAATCTATGCCAAAAGCCTATCAAATAGAAATGATAGTGACACAAGTAAAAGAAAATAGAAGGGTGAATTATTATTCTATCTTGAGTGATGATCAAGTTCAACTATTTTTAATCTATTTTAGAATATGATCCTTTCATTCTTTGAATTAAAAACAGTGATATATTGACCAATTCAGCAATAACAAATTATTCATAATTTTATTTATTTTGGTTAAAATATTCTTATATTTGTTACTTATATTATATAACCAAGTATTAAATATGTATTTAATCCATAAAATAGTTACTCCTCAAAATCTATATTTGATTAAATATATAATTTTCAACATAAAATAAATAACATTAAGATAAAAATTAAAAAAAATATACATTTTAAAATAAATTATAATTTAATAAAAGAAATCAATATTATCTTTGAGATATAGTTTTAGATTTTTTTTTTTGTTTACTTCAAGAGATATTTGTGTAATTTTAATGCTAGAGAGATGGACTGAATAATTCAAACATATCTTATACAGGGAGAAGAATAATAATTTCCCCAAAATAACATGATTCTTCATCCCTATTCTAATCTTGTGAAATAAAAATTACGGAAAAACTTGTACGAATGTAATATATATATATATATATATATAATGTGGAGACTTGTAATATAAATTTTCAAGCATGTAGAGAGTCAAGTGGAAAATAAATTATTATTGAAGATAAAATGAACAGTTCAGGTCTATCAATAAACAAGAGCAATATGGTAAATATGTATAGATGTGACGAAACAAGTACTATTTTTTTCTTCTGGCCGAAATGAAACAAGCACTATTGACTCTTCACAAACACATAGACATATGTAATATTCAATGAACACATTGGAAGCAGGACACATTCAATCCTGGGTTGCAACTGTTTAACCAACGAATTAATTTGTCCCAAACAAAGTTGGCCAAACAGGATTTTTCAAAATTGCACCAATCAGCCTATAATTGCCCCTTTAGGGGTGAGGGAGGGGGGGGGGGGGGGACCAAACTAGGATGCATGGGTTTATAAAGAAGAAGAAGTAGGGATCTATATTGTAGTCAAGTTTTGAACTTGGAAAAGAAAAATTAAAAAGAAAAAAGTCATAGATTGAATAAAATAATATCTGTGCATGCACATTAGTGAAATCAACTTATCAGAAACTTATAAGTAATTTGGAAAATATCTTCAAGTTATTGGGTATCCAAAATCAGTACAAGTTTGAGTTTGTAGAGTCTATAGTAGTCCACGGAGCAAATAAATGTATATGACATATCCTGCATGATCTTGCGCCAATTAGAATTTGCCCTAATCTCTTAACGGATTGGTCTTATTGTCTGGATTCCACTATTGGGCCTATTAGGCTTGTTGGGCCAGGCTAATAAAGTTAATATTCATGAGAAATTAAAGTCCATTCGCATTTATATTGAATAACATTTTTTACCCTTCACATATAAAATCTCTTTTAATTTAGTCTTTCATTGATATCTTCACTTCTTGTTTTTTTTTTTATTTGGTCTTTTATAGATAGGTAATTTTAATTTGGTCCCTCATGGAATTTTCTTCTCAATTTAACCCTTCACACACACACACACACACACACACACACACATATATATATATATATATATATTTCAATTTGATTCTCTGAAGATAAAATTGTTATCAATAATATCCTTTAAAAAAAATCCTAATCTCAGATACATGAAGAATAATATTGAGAGTATTTTATTTGGGAGGGACCAAACTGAGAAATATGTATTGGTGAATGATTACTTTGAGAAGGCAATTTGTGAGGGACCAAGATGAAAAATAACTTTCAAAGTGAGGAAAAAAGTATTACAATTAAATTGAGAAATACCCTATGTGTGAAGAACCAAAATAAATTTTTACTCCATTTATATTAGATTACTATTTTTCATTTTCTAATGGGAAAATTATTAAGTTGCGCCAATTTAAAGTTTCTCATGTGACAAAAATTTTATCATTGGCTAAATTTTTATGAATTATAGAAAAATTTCAAATAGAAAAGGCCTATATATTAATGACTTAATAATAATAATGATGATAACAAGAACTGTAAAAGTAACACAATTTATCAAAACAAAATGGATAGGTGAATAACTACACTGAGAAGGCAGTCTATGAGGGACCAAGATGATAAATACTTTCAAAGTGAGAAAAAATATATATTATGAAGGATTAAGTTGAGAAATACCCTATGTGTGAGGGACCAAATTTAATTTATACTCCTTTTGTATTACATATAATATTTTTCCTTTTGTAATGGGAAATTATTTAAGCTGCATAAATTTAAAATTTCTCAACAGACAACAAAAATTATTATTGACTAACTTTTTATTAATTATACCAAATTTCAAATAAAAAAGCCTATATATTAATGATCTAATAATAATACTAACAACAACTACATAAGTAAGACAATTTATGTAACACGCTTGAATTTTTCTACATAATACTTAATTTGAGTGAAAAAAAAATCTAAATTTGTTTTATAAGTTGAAGAAAACAAGGGCAATTAGATAGGTATAAATTAAAAAGTTAAACAATTATTGAAGAATGAATTTTAAAATAGTTAAGAAAAATTAAGATATTTAATAAATGATTATATAATTTGAGATTGAAATTGGCACATGTGATTTAGACTTTTCCATATTTTTTTGGAAGACCCAGGTTCAAATCCCCTTATGCACCTCTGAAAGTATAACATTTTTTTAATCTTGTCACGTGTTCACCCAACTAACAATTATTAAAAAGACCCTCAATTCAGATTTCTCTCCTTCCACATCTTTTTCCTCATGCTGCGAACACACATACCAACAAAGCACCAAGAAACTCTCTTATCCTCTTCTACAATTTTGTTGTTCCAAAGTCGTTCTCCACTACTAGCAATGTGCTTCATTGTGTTCTCCATTATATTCTCGACAGTGGGTGGTCAGAAAAGCACAAAATTTTTTGCTTTCGTTTCCATCGAAGTATGGCCCATATAGGTGCATTTTTCTTGAAATTTGGTTAAGGCTTCATATCCTTACATGAAATTCATCCTTTTCCTCCTAATCTTGGTATTTAATTTCATAATCTTGAGCCCCAATTTTGAAATCCCCCAATTTTGTGACCTAGGTTTCCACAAAAGAAGGAATTGAACATAATTGGCGAGGGATTCCTTAAAATTGATATGTGACTTTATTTCTTAACACCAAATTTATTCTTTTCCTTCTATAATCCATAATCAATTTCTGAATTTGAAGTCTTGATGTTGAAATTCCTCTTTTCAAGTTATTGGTAGTGTAAATTTGGAATTGGACTTGATTTTGGTGAGATTTTTTTAAATTAAGTAAGGGTTTTGGTTCTTAGGTGAATTTTGAGTATTTCCACTCTAATTTTCCATGTGAAATTGTTAGGTTTTGGTCTCCAATTTCACACCCCTCCTAGTTGCATAACATGTGTGATGGAGTAATGAAATTTCAAAATTCTTGGACCAAATTTCTTCAATAATCACCACTAGAGGAATAAATTAAGTAATTGGAAGTTGTCATTTGAAGTAGTATGTTAAATCAGTGGCTTTTCCTAATTTTCTTTGTTGCATTGAAGAATCGGGATGGAGAAAATCTTATAGTAGTTGACTAAATAACTTTAAATAAGTAATTTAATTGATCATTTAATCTTGAATTATGATTAGAATAATTTCCAACTTTTCTTGATAACGTTAGGCAACACATTGTTAAGAAAGGGAAATTATTTTGGATCCTAAGTATATATAGGATCAAATACATGAAATGGAAGTAGATAAATAAAAATAAGATTTGAACCAAGATGGTGATGTACTTGTGATTTTGGAAGATCAAGGGTTAGCACCTTACTTTGAGGTTAAGAAAACTTACTACACGGTAACTAGACAAGTATTGGTTAGGAGCTAGGAAGTTATTTGAATAAGGATAATCTTTGATATGATAAGCTAAATGCATGTTATTTTTTTAGAAATTGGTTTTGTGATCAAGTGAGATAAGGAAAGAGATATTATGAACTTGATTGTCATGTGCATTTCCTCCACGTGAATAAATATTACATACCTATTTTCAATATTTTGAACTATCTGTTTGTTAAATGTATTAGTTTTATATGCTTTAGTGCCTTAGGAACAAGTCATATTGAATTATTGTATTAATTTTAGCATTTATTTGTACTCTTTGAAATTTTAGAAATTTCTTTATAATATTCCTTCTTGTCTAAATAATTGGTTTGAACTATTTACATACTATATGATATTTTGAGAATAGAATGATTCTGTTAGTGTACAAATTTCTAAAGATAAGAATTTTTTTTTGTTTGGATATAGTTTAATTATGTATACTGTTATGGAAAATATGATTTATTTGGAAATATATCCAATACAAAGCTCTATAGCTAATAGCTATAGGCGTTAGCCCTGGTGCACCATGATCTATTATGGACCCTAGCTAATAGGGGTGTTGCTAGCCTTGTGTGTTAAAGGTGATCAACAACCGAGCTAGGGTGAGTTTGAGTAAGACTTGAGACCTGATTTGATTCAACATTATGGTAAAAAAATTTACCCCATGACCTCGCCTAGCCTAGTATGACCCGGTAAGTGTTCGAGCCAAAATGGTTTGATTGAAACAAGTTGGATCCATTTATATTTTAAATAATATTTTATTTACACAAATTATTTTTTAATTAATAAAAAAAATTTTAAAAAAAGAAAAAAGAAAAAATATGATTTGAATGTGAAAAAATACAATGAATAAAAATGAAGATTTTGAATGAAAAAGAATTAAGATTTGAAAATAATTAATATATTAAAAATTTATTATAAATAAAAAATAAAATTAAATCATAAAAATAATATTTTAAAAATAAAAAATATAACCTTTTCGGGTCAAGTAAATAACAAGTCTGAGACTTAGCCCAACTCGGTTATGAGACCCAACTTGGCCTGATGGATTTGAAATTTTTTTTATTAAAGCTTGGCCCAACCCACCCTGATATGACTAGGTGGGGTCGATTAGTTGGGTCACCAACTTATATGCTCACCCTTATTGTGTGTGACAACCACCACAGGTGGATTTGTTTTGACTATTTGCGAGCTATGTCACTTAATTCTAACTGATATTTATACTGTGGTTCCTTGCCTTATTCTAGTGTTTGAAATAGATTATGATTCCCAACCATGAGCTAAGTGTTTGTTATAGATTGTGATTGCTAGCCTTGGCTACTTTTTGTATATGGAATTAAAATTGGTCTCGTGAAATATTTTCTACTTTGGTTTTACTCCTTTAAAATTATTTATGAATTTCAAACACTTATTAGTGTGATCAATTTTGCTTAATATATTAGATTTGTAAAAGTTTTATGAATTATGTTAAACAATTTTTTATTTTCATTTCAGAAAAATTTTAATGTGGGTGAATTTGATGAGTTTTGAACTGTAAAATGATGTAGTTGTGAAAAACTCTAGTGGCTTGCATGTTCTCTCCTGATATAGTTAGTAATATTTGTTCACTAAATGTGATTACTCATCCCTTCTCTCTTTAATCTTTTTTTTTTTCTTCAAAGAATTGTGTTAATCCATATTATCACTCTAAGTTTAGAGACAATTAAGAGGCAAGATGGTGAGCCCTAGATTATTCGTAAAGGCGAAGAGTCATTTTTTATTTAGTTGTTAAACATCAAGAAATATTTTCTTTGTAGTCAAGTAATTCCGTTATCACATGTCAAATTTTAGTTTTGATTAGATTCTATGATATTAGACATTTGAATTAGATACTATTTATGTTCTTGGTAATAATAGTATTTGGAACAATTAAATTATCAGATGTGATAGGTTTATATAAACGGGGTTTATCTTCTTCTCCATGTTAATCACCCTTTACAATTAAGAGTGTGACAATTTATCAAATATATAGATGATAAGAGACTAGTAAATTAATGTAAACGCAAATGTAAATTGCTAGTTAAAAAGTAGAGGAGACAAACTAAAATATTGGGAAGAGTGATTATCAAATAAAATAAATGTTTTTTTTTTTTCATGTTTGCTTTGCGGTTTGTGTTTTTGTTATTTGTTATTTTCTCTTACTTTACCAAAAGATAAATTGAAGGAATGATAAAATGAAAAAAAAAAAATTGGGGAAAAATATTGTAATCTTCAATTTTCAAATTTTATTTTACTTACATAAAATTTTAAACAAAATTGTTTTTACTTTTAATTTTCTAAACCTTGATAAGATATTATCTTAAAAGTTTGTTATTTTGAATTTTATATTAAAGATGATTATAGAATCATTCATAAAAATTAAATAACAATTAAAATATTTTTTAATTTAAATTAGAGCATACATTGTCTTAATATATAAAATACTAGTTATTATCATATTTTCTTGTAAATATGTAAATGTTAATAATCAAACAATATATTAGCAAATGCTGATAATTTTATTTAAAAATAATATAAAATTTCCTGTCATATCTTATTTCTTAGCTTTTGGGTGGATAATACTATAGGACGAAAATAATATATAAAGAAAATCTTAACATTGCATACAATTTTTTTCAAATATATAAAACATCGTATAGACATATAGAACTTACATTCACTTATATTATCTTATCCAACTTTATACAGTGCACTATATGTATATTGTTTATTTTAATCAATTTTCATAGCCATTTAATAAATTAATTAAAAGAAAATAAAATTACTGAATTGTGGAATTTACTATTTACTATTGAGTTACCAATAGTAACAATGTGAGTTTATTGGGGAGAAAAAGTATTGCTATGAATCATTGCATCTTCATCTTATAATAAATTGTACGTCCTTAGATAAACATTAAAATATAAAGATGGAAAAAAAAAAAAAAAAAGCTTTCAAGAAAGTGAGCTTGAAATAGTTGAGCCATGCTACCTAGCTAGCATTGATAGCAATGATTGCCCAAAATAATGCATCAAAACGCCAAAAGAATATCAATCAGAGGCACATAAATTTGAGACAATCACTGTTCAAGTCAAACTAATTATATCCAACACAGCGAATTAAGAGGTATCAGAAAAACAGAATCACATGGGTTCAATGCATAGTTGATAAAATACGCCAAGAAAATTAACCTAATTAGTATTTGATCTTACATTATAAAAAATACAAGAAAATAAAATACAATTATAGATAACCAACACACCCCATATTAGAGAAGAGAGACCAACCACTAGTGCCTGCAAATAGAAGCAAGGTGACATCAATTTAAATGAATAATAGAGATTAAACTAATTATCTTTGCAAAATTTAAGAAAATAGTGACAAAAGTTTAATGATAGAGACTAAATTTTAAAATTTTAACTATAATATTCAATTGTAGAATTTTAATTTATATATACTAAATTCAAAATTAAGTAAAATTATAAAAGACTATTGACCTAGACCTCTTAATGCATCAAAAGTAATAAATGTAAAGCAAAAATTTAAAAATTAGACAAGTTTATATGTTATTGTTTCTTTGAAAAAATGAAATTAGTTAATGAGTTTATAATTCACATAATATCAGTCTTATTTTTCAAAATTAAAATATATATGATGTCAAGGGTTGGCCTCCTTACTTCCAAAACCATGTATCTTCTATGTGTGTGTGTGTATATATATATATATATCGGAGGTGGCTTATCGGAAAATTCATTAACGCTTGGGATCAATCTATAATTTGCCCTCTTTCTCTTTCATTGGAGTAGTTGCTTGAAAATTACATACTACAACATTATGGCCTCAAATAAATAGAAATCCCACACATAGTTCTAAAGGGAATTATGTGAAGTTACTCTGCAGATTGACACTAAGTATGTATACAAGATGTTTGATGACTGGGATTATAGAAAATGATGAATCTTTTCCAGATCAAACAGAAAAAGGAGGAAAAAGAATGAGGAAAATAAACTCCAACTTATAACTTACCAATCAAATTTATTAATATGACTTTTTTCTTTTTGAAAAAAAACCGCTCTTATGAACTTGTCAAATATTTTTTTAATAAATAATTAAATTGTCATAAGTGTGAAAAAAATGTCAAGAAATTAACTAGAACACCAAAAAAGCATTTCCCATGTTCAAATGGATAAAGTGGAAGGTTTTCTGTCCCCACACTTTCCTCTGGTTGGCAGGCTCAGAAATCACGGATCAGGAACTGTACAATGAGATTCATGGATAGACACTATTTAAAACAATTAATAATTAATTTCACTATACATAAATATATAATATATGAAATTAATGTTAATTTAAAAAATATATGTAATATATTAACATGCCACGCACTAGTTCTCTATAAAGTTGCTCTATCTTTGATCATCACAATACCATAAAGAATGATTAGAATATGATTATTGTGCTTTCTTTGTTGGACTTTTAGTAGTTGTTTTATGGGAGGGATACATGATGAATTATTACTATCATATGGAAAATGACACTCGGGAATGGAAACAGGCTTTCCATTTTGAATCTAGCTTAACTGAACATGCATGCATACATCTGTATAAAATAAATTGAGATTATATCAAGCTAGCTTTATGGATTGAGAAAGTCCTGCAGTTTCAGGGACACAAACAGAGAAATTCCATGCAACTATGGAAGCTAACAATTTATTTCTTGTATAAATACGTGTTTTGATATTCAAAATATTATCATTTCTTGTCCAGTTGGTACTTAAGTTACAAATAATGCGTTAAGCATGGTTGTGTTTCTATATTAGATAAAACCAAAGAGTTAAAAAGATGAATGGATACTTAATTGTGAACTGAGAGTCAAGAAGTAGAAAATGCTTGAAATCATCTTTTTTTTTTCCCCCATATTCTAAAAGGTCAAAATTTGTGAGAAATGATGGAGAAAAACTTTCAAGAATTTGACTAGATCATTCTTTTCCAAAATACACACAGAAAAATAGTGTGATAAGATTGAATCCCCTGTAGATGTTCCCCTCTATGAAGGGAATAAAATGTATCTGTTTGTCATGTGCTTAGAAAACAAAACAAAAGAAGAAAGACGACCATCATAAAAGCCAGTGGCATAGAAGAATATGAAAACACTCGTACACGCCACAACTTGTGGTTTGCTATAAATCGTCCACAGAAATAAAATGAAAAACTATAAATGGACAATGCAGGAAAAGAGAATTTGAATTAGCTGCCATACCTTAAATTGGAAGCAAAGAAATAGAGGCATTGGCTTCATTCTTTTGATTGTCAAATATTCCACTTGCACTAGGATTCTGGCTTTCTGGTTTCTGATTCTTAACATCAAGCTCTGGATGGATTTTCTTCTTTATCATCTTCTTCATCAGCTATAACATAAACAAAAACAAGTTAATCAAATGGATTTATGCAAATTCTTAGCGGTTTATTAGCTAGTAATCAAAGCTTGTTCAAGCTGAGATTGAGAATAAGAGGCATGACAACTTACTTTCCGTATATTTTTAATTGGATGTGGTTTCTCTTTATTGACGCGGGGAATGAGCTTCTTGGCGAATGTGGGAAATCCATGTTTCGCTTTAAGGCTTGGTTTTTCGCTTGATTGATCAAGCAAGACTTTTGCAACGTCCTGTTTTACTATTTTATCAGAATCAGCCAAGAACAGGTCAGCTAATGTGATTCTTTCCCCTTTTTTCTTTTTCTGATCAGTCCCCACATCTTTGGACTCTATGACGTCATGAGAAACCCCAGGCGGAGTCAGAGTCACAAGAACTTCCTCTTTGCCAGCATTGGCATGATCAGATTTTTCATTCACTACATCTTCAAAGTAGTGTTCAAATGTGGTGTGAATAAGTGGATTCACTTCCTCATGCTCAGAATTATAATACTTGTTTTCTTCATCATCACCATCTGCATTATAGTTCTCTCCCTGATCATGTTCATCTAGCTCATCCTCATCACTTTCCAAAGCCAAGTAATCTTTGTGTTGATTGAAGGACTTCAAGGGATCATAACAGCCGAGGGTACCTATGGTTAGAATGCCATCTTTCCAACCACCAAGCACATCGGCTAGAGCAACTTCCTTCAGTAAAACTTGACTATCCCATTTGATTACATCAGGCTCAGCCTTTTTCATATTTGTATCGAACCCATCTGCGCAAAAAGAAAAAAATCATGGAAAATATGTAAAATGTAAAAATGCAGAGCAGTTTGAAGAAGTTAGAGATATCGGTCAAACCCTTCAGAGCACTATGATTGAACGTCTTGTGAACCCAGTTGAAGATCTGTGACAAAATAAGAATATTAAGAATTAAGATCACAGGAAAAAGTGATGATTGAATATGGATGAGAAGCAAAAGTGGGAATATGCATGATTTGCCATCACCTTCATTGTTTCTGCTTTCCAAAAGTTGGCCACAAATGCAGAGCAAGGAACTGGGGTTTAACCATTATGAGGACCAGGAATGAATGAGACGCCCGAGGGGGGCCTACCTGGTGGATGAATCAAGTTGAGCCACGTGTTCCCCTGGAGTGGGCCCTAGGTTCAGCCATGTATGTCGAGTTCATCATACACTCCCTTAAATTTAGAAACTTAATTTATCCTTTACGCTTTAAAATTTAACTATCGACTCCCTAGACTTAACTCGATACTTCGTTAGTATATCCGTCCAGTCCAGTAACACCCATTTCTACCTCATTATTGCGCACCAAGGCATAAGGCACCCACAGAAAAGGCTCAATCTTCTTTTCCAAATTTTAGTAAATTCAAATATGAAAAGAATCCAAATATTTAGTCTATCACTTAAAAAAATCTAGTTGCACAAATCCATAAATCTAATACACCAATAGTCCAATTTTCTTATAGAAGGTATAATTTTGCATTTAGCCCCCCAGATATGATTAGCCACCCCATGTTGTGTCTGGCTGGAATGATCGATGTGGTTAAATTCTCAAGAAATAATGTCACTGCTTAGACCACTCTCTCTACTTTTTATTGGTTTGCACTGTGCCTAAATGGAAAATCCCCAATTGCACAAACGATGAGCTGGTAAATGCCTCGGTTCTCTACGCCCACCATGTGGTCATTTTAACAAACACTTGGTGTCCATTTCTTGTATCAGTTGGCATCAGTCCAGTCCCTCCTAATCTATAGTACCTGACTTTGCATTTGAATGATTGCAGATCATCGTACACATCGATCTATGGTCAATCTATGGCGGGTATGTGTCAAATTATTCTAGAGTGAAAAACCCAAAATATTCTTCTACGTAACTGCGATAATGGGGAACAAAAAGGTGGTCTCAACAGTGCGCCTAGAAGTTCGGAGCAAAATGAGAGGGGAAAGAGTACAAAGGAAATGAAAGAGTTCAGATTTTATTCGGTTATTAGAGAATTTTTTTTTTAAAAAAATAATAATATTTTATAATATTTTATTAATATTAAATTAATAAAAAAAAATTTATTCACCCCAATAGGTGATCCATTCACGAAATGAAAGGTCTGGAAAGAGAAAAAAGTGTGTATTTATATAAGTAGTTGCCTTCGACGCAACTTTAAAAAAATGGATATAAATTGTTATTTTTTTAATCAAATATAATTTGTTATATATCTATACAATATAAAATAATAGTGCTTGCATGTGTGAATAAAAAGATGAACTGATTAATGTATTGTAAATTAACATGTCAATATTTTGAATTAAAAAAATAAAAATATTGAATTTAGTAATTTATTATAATTTAATGTGTATTGATTTTATTATATGATTTGTAAATTAATTTATTAAATTTATTATTTAATTATTGATAATATTGATAGTTGAGACTATATAAAATATGATATATTAAAAAATATAAATTTATTGTAATGCTAATAATATTAAATAATTGTACATATAATAATAACTGTATCAATCTATTTTACTTTATAAGTATATATCTTAAATTAATATTGTTTATGTATTTTTGAGAGGGTCACCTTTTGAACTTTCACTACACCGGCATTGTTATTACCTTGAGAAGTAATGTTCTTTATAGATATTTCTAGGCTTTGAGCTATGTAGAAGAGTTATTTTCTTTTGTGCCAATAGAATTATGAGAAATAAATATGGCTAAATTTAAGTTTTATATTATATTTAATTCATAAACTACATTAATTATAAATATCAAAATTTTTGGATTGCCCATAAATTTAAATCACAGTAATATAATGCATGAATTTAATTTGTATATTATTATCATCAAAATAATAAGCTTTATATTAAATCTTAAGGCTAAAATCAATAATTGATGTTGAATTGTGTAATATATTATTCTATTAATGATTTAATTATAAAACATATAGTTTTATGTTTAGAAAAAATTACCAGTAAATATTTTTACTTATAAAATAAATTATTAATATTATTTTAATTATTATAGAATCCCATTTTTAATTTTTTAATTCATTCCCTTTTTCTTATATTAATTTTTAAATTAATTTTATTTAAGTAGCTTGATGAAATATTTTTTTTCCTATAGTATTTTAAATAATTTAAAAATTGTGCTTCACATGCATAGTGGCATTTAAAAAAACACATAAATTAACCACTTATATTATCTTTGATTAATAGGATATAGATATTTACTCTTTATATAAAGAGATGAATTTAATTTAGTTATACTGTATTGCTATAATATGACTTTATTATAACTTAGGAATTATTATACTTCAATTAATTATTAAGGTACTCAAACTAAATTTATTAAAGTACTCAAACTAAATTTTGAACATGCGTGCATAAAAGCTTATAGAATTCAAAAAAATTACGAAGTAGATGACCAAATATTCTATTTATTTTTTAAAAGATTAAATTTTATATTAACTCATAAATACATGAAGTTATAACTCTTGACAATATTTATGCTAAAAGAAGAAAAGTTGTTAAATATAACATTAAAATCAATAAAAATAATTATATTAAATATAGTTGAAGAGTCGTTATATAGAGAGTTAAAAATTTGATCAATTAAAATTTTTCATCATTCAAACAAAGGTGCCACATTAAAAGAAGACTAACTTACTTATATATAATAAATATATTAAAATCAAGGAAAAGGGTAGTTGAATTATAAGTTCTGTTTTTTGTTCTTTTAAACACTTTCGTCTCCTAAGATCTCATCAATTTGGAGAACTTAAAAATATACGGGCAAATCACATTCCCTATAGTTAAATTACATGATGTTTATATTTTATTTTTAAAATTTTAACTCCTTTTTATTGAAATCAAAATATGCGCTCCACCCATTACTTACGCGATAAAAGATTAGCTACAATTATATTTATTTGGACTAAAACACTTCTATATTAAATATTTGAATGATGTATGAAGTGATAAATATATGTTTCTCACATATAAAATAGTCAACTTTTAAAATTTTTTAAAAATTAAATATATAGTTTTCAACCCAAAATAAATTATTTGGAATAAAATTTTATATTTTCATGATAGATGAGAGAGTTATGTAATTTAAAGATCTCTCAAGTGCAAAAAGAAAAAGAAAAAAAGAAGAAAAAGAAAAAAGCAGTGTACTCAAAATATAAAGATAAAGAATTTTGAAATTTTTTAAAAAATTGTTCATTATCCTCCTTACCTTATTAGTAATTATCAAGTAAGGGAAAATGTTTGAATAAAATTTTGATTTCCCTTTTCTTTTCATGCAGCATCTTCTATATAAGGACGAGAATTAGGCGCATGAAGATGGGCTTTTCTTTATTTGTTTTTGCCCACACTCGCCCATTTCTCAAAAATTATTTAGCATTATGAAGTTCAGATGTAAAGAATTTTACTATTAAAATTCTTTAGCGATTAACGATTTTTATTTATATCATTCATAGTATCCTAGTGAAATGAATTAAATAAGCTATATTAATAATATATTTGTATTTGTGTTAATGTGATTGGACATCATTAAAGTTGTTTTGGTTTGCTCAATATTTTCGCAAGAATATTTTGATGACATTTTCAGGATCTTAGGAAATAATAAATAAATTTTTAAAATTACCTTTCATCATGTTTATTATAAATAAATGATTACTTATAACTATTTTTTCATCAAAAAATTTATAATAACACTAGTAGTGATGTTAGCCATCAAACAGCGAAGGTTAAGAAATGACTCGAGGTTTTAGCATGATGAAAGGTGCTTAATTAATTTTTTTCTCTTTAAAAAGAAAATATTTCCATTCAATGAAAATGTAATATCTTCACACGTGAAAACAAAAATTTAAAACTTATTAGAATGTTTTTGCAACATTCTGAAAATATCAAAGGTGAAGATATATACAACTTAATCAAGTCTCATAACCTCTGCTTATTTATTACATAAATTTATAGTAGAGTCTCTATGGAAGCTTCATTTGATATATAAGAACTATTATTTGATTATTTCTTCAACTTCTCCTGCAATAATTGCTTACTTTTTTTATTGAAAATTTTTTGTAGTATGCAAAATTTTTAAAATCAACAATAAAATAACGAATTAATTGTAACTAAAGAATTAATTAACTGTTTCTTTATTATGAAATTTTTTGAAGTTAGTGAGAAAAATAATAAATTAATTAATTATTTTTTAAATTAAAAATTTTTTAAAATTGAAAATTTTGTTAGAGTCAATAAAAAATTAATTAATTCATTAATTGTTTCTCAAATTTCTTAATAAAAAATTATAAATATAATTTGTTATGGTTCAAAAAGAAAACAATATAAGGCTAAAGGGTGCATGAATGCTATATAACAACTAATTTGGATTCGTTATATGTTGTTTCATTAATTTTTATGATTTTAGAATACTCTAAATGAGTAACAATAATAGCTGCTTCATATGATAAAAATGAGAGAGTTATGTAATTTAAAGATCTCTCAACGAGTCTATTATCGTCACTTCTCATTTATTAATTTTACTAAATCAGAGTAATAGTGTTGAAGCTAAATCTTTAAACTAGAATGACAACGTACTAATTCACTCTAGCATAGGCATATAAATCAGTACACTATGATTTATACAGTTTTGGTGCAACTGAAATAAGGATTGTTAGGATAAACAGGCTTCGATATTTTTCATGTTAAGATTGTCTTGCAAATTGGAACAAAACAAAAAATGGTGAAATGCTATATTTATACAACATAGCACCTATAGTAGCAAGTTTGGATTCTACATTGCCACAATTTTTTTTTTTTTGGAGATATGCCAGAAAATATCTCATCATGAGATATTTCTGGTTGTTACACAGTCACATTTGATGAACTATATTGCTATTGTTATCTTCTCCTCTATCAGGAAAGCTTTCTAATGTCAATTGACTTGGGTTTCTAATAAGCAGGAAACTATATAGGAATTTTTTTGGGGTCTATTGATTAGTTAGCTAAATCATATATATTTTTTATTGTTTTTGGGAAGATAGGAGATTTCAGTTTTTTTAAGTGTAAGTGCTGTGTTATATCTGTCAATGAGATTTGAATAGATTGATTTTACATGAATTTCATCTAATTAATTTGATCAAACAAATCAATTTTTATTTAATTAGTTTCGATCAGCTGCAGCTTAATTAAAATGAGATGAAATCAGTTTTAAAAAATCTTACATGTATGTATAATCCTCTAAATATTTTATAAAGTTAAAGAGTGACAAAAGAAAAGAGAAAAGTAAATACAAAAAAATCAACTATATACACTTTCTTTTCTTTGAGTGACTATCTCCTTAAAATTTATAAGAAATTTACAAAAAAAAAAAAAAAACATAAAATCTATCTTTTCATGTATTTGGGAGGATAAAGATGTGCCTCAACATGACTCAATAGATCATCTTTTCTTTTTAATTCAGCGTTTTCTTTTAAGTATATAATTTTTAACTTGAAAATTGACACTTCCATCAAAATCTAACTATTGAGGATCCCACTAAATAAATATAACAGTTTCACGCTTTCTTTTGAATTTGCTACAATTGCTAACGGTTAGATTGCATATTATTTTTTAAATTTGATTTATTTGATCAAAAGTTTACATCGTATGCAGTTAGAATTTAAAATTTTTTTATTTCTTATGATCATCTAAGTTAATTTAAATGGTTAAATTACTAATTTTTTTAATATTAACTATTGTATTTATACATTTACTATTAAATATAACAAATTTCAAAGGAATGAAAGTTTCTAATTAATGTACATCAATCTAGTAGATAGAAGCGTTATACTTAATTTTTTTCGGTCATGACCTGAGGCAATAGAATATGACCAGTATAGACATGAGATATCCTTTATTCTTGTAAACTAATCAAAAATTTCAAGACAGCAGAACTTATACAAACTCACATTAAATAATAATTAAATCTCATAATCTCTTGATACAAACATTAACTAAATCAATTTTAATCTTTGTAGAAAGTTGGGCAAGGTATTCCTAAGTTATGGACCTCCTAAAATTTCTACAACAGGTTATCTAATATACTATGATAATACATCAAACATTTAGCTTGTATACAAGAGAGTAATTAGATCAAATTATATGAAAATCTATAGCCCTAGCAATAAGTCAGGCTTACCAAAGAATAAAAATACCACGATTCCTAATTCGTATGTGGGTGTTTTGTATTAGTGCTAGAGTCAGAAAAATGTTAAATAATAGAGTGATTAAAAACTCAGTGAACAAGTAATTTTAATATTGCATAAATTGAATTGACTTACAATGGTATGTTTTTCAAAATTTAAAAACCAGATATCATATAGTTATAATTCAATAATACTAAATAAAGAATAATCATTAATAGAATGCATTGGGAATCTCCTATAAAATCGATCAGAATTTCAAAATACAGAACTAGCTCGAGACTAGTGAAAACATATCAAAATAATACTCATTTTAGTTATAAGCTTTGAGTAACTGTAATAATGATTCTAGACCTCAAATAGAATATGGTGGTAAGTATATCGTACTCAATCTTATTAGATTACCAATCGCAGTGCACTATAGCTAATGTCTACTGCCGTTAGCTACATGGTTCTCTTTTGGACACATTCCCAATATTTCAGAGATATATAAACATCTATATTCAGATATAGGAATTTCAAATTCGTACCATTTTAGAGTTCAAATTTCAATATTTCTAATAATTTAAAATTCAAAATGATAATAGATAATTCAAAATAATATTTTGCATAATTATGATTATTTACTTACCTGAGAGGAATATACTAACCTCCTCTTTTTTTTGTTTACAACTCCTTTGTTGACAGTTTTCCTAACCACCTAAAACATCAAATAAAATACTTTTAATATCCCGCCTTCATAAATAATTTAATTATTTAATTCTGTCACCATCCTAATTAATTATTCCTTATTTACTTTTATCCAAATCACCTTTTCAACTCAATTTGACTCTCTTTCTTCACTTAATTTTAGGAAATTAAAATTTTTTGAGACACTTTTCTTAATAATATTTTAAAATGCTTATGGTCTATATTATTATTATTGTTGTTGTTGTTGTTGTTGTTGTTTTATTTAATTTATTCCATCATGCACCTATTAAATTTCTAACACCTACCATCAACACCAATTTTACTTAGGGATTATTTAATAAATTTCAAAATTTCAATTTAACTTCAAATAATATTTATTGCTATCTAATCAAGTCAAAAAAATTTTTTCTCTTCTAATTTCCTATCTTTTTCTTTATGAAAAATCTAAGAAAGTTACGAAAAATTAGGAATTCATCTTAAAATTAAAACTAAAATTTCCAAAAATTCTAAATCACTTTCTAGATGCATAACAATATTTAAGAAGCCTTAAGAATTCAAATTTCACCTATTTCCAAAATTACCCTAGACCTAAAATTTGGGATTTTTCAATTTAGAAGTCAAATTTCACAATTGATAAGTGATTTCAAGGGAGAGAGATGCGAAAATCATCTAGAAGGTGAAACCCTAACTCAATTTGATGAGATTATACCAAATTAAGCTCAATTTCATCACTTTCTCGCATGAACAATTATTTTTTATTTGGGACTGTTTTAACCAAATTGATTTGTGCAAATGAGAGAGAAATGACAAAAAAATGATGCAAAAACTAAAGCCCATATCTAAATGAAAGCAAGAACACACCAATTTTCGCAATTTGGAGCTCGAATTTTTGCCCCCTTCAAACCATCGGACAATCTTCGCTCGTTATCGATGGTTCTCGGGCTGGTGGAGTTGTTGGGTTGCCAGCGACCACTAGGAAGGCTTGAACGACGATGGTAGTGGCTGGAAATGTGGATCATCGACTGGCATAGTGAGGGGACATAGCAAAATGATATACGAATGGAGTTGCTGTGTCTGATGGTTTAAATGGTGTAATTAGTCTAATAAAATATTATTAGTGAGAATAATGGGTATAATTTGGATGTTAAAATTATGTAAGTGGGGGTTAGTAGGTATTAATTTAAATTATGTGGGGAATATTATATTTTATTAAATCAAAATTTTCTTTACAAATATTTAGTTACCATATTCATACTCGATTGAGTTACAAGTGTTAGAAAAGTATTGGGTAAGGTTTAGGTACTTATTTTGGTTACAATATCAGATAAAATTTTATTTACATCACTTACTGAATTCTTTATTGAGCATCGTTTTTGAATTTAAATTTTATGGTTATTACAATTTTTTTCTCACTTTCAATAATCAATATTGACTTTTTTTTTCTCTTTTACCTTAATTATGTTATGCACATATCGTTGTACTGTATGTTTACCCATGGCCTATTGCTTTTTCAATTTCCTGGCGGCGAATATAGGATATTATTACATGGTTTATCTTCTGTAATACTAATATCACTGTATATGTTGCACGTTACAGTTATGACATTCTAAAAATCTCTTATTTCAATGTAGGAGAATCCATCACCATAAAAACAAGTCATGAAGTTAGAGTCTATATGATTCAAAGATAAACATTTACATTAGATATTCATATAAAAAAAATTGAAGAAATATTTTATTTTGGTCCGGTAAAATATTTTTTAACGTAGTATATCTAGAATTGCCATCTTAATCTAATCCTTAAAAAAAAAATATGACAATTTTTTATTTGATTTTTCATAGAATTGTTTCATCAATTTGGTATCTTACATATCCATATTTCTCAATTTAATCTATCACAAATAAAATTATTATCAATTTATTTATAAGAGACTAAATTAAAAAATACATATATGTGAGAGACTTATTAAAAAAATAATTTTATAAAAATTCAAATTAAGAAATGTCTTATCAATGATACACAAAATTAAAAAAAATATATCCCATCTAAAAACGACCAAAATAAAGTTTTACTCCAAAAAGTTCTATAAATATTGAGCAAAACCCCTAAAAGAATAAAATCTACATATAACTTTCCACAAAATTATAAGTCTCTTCCTCTTGAAAATTCTTTTTCTACCTCCACCCTTACTTGCAGTAATTATGTTTTGACATATCTTATATATAAAAAAAAATTGATAAAGCTGGAATATGAACTTTTGGCTGTATACATTGCATCACATGGGATATATTATCTGCAGGTGTAGCTTTTGTTCACCATGATTCAAATAGATTCAAGTCAGGCATATAAGTAATGTCCATAAAAGATCAAGAGGGAGGTATAGTGTTAAAATCAGAAGAAGAATGTTCCATATATGAGAGTGAAAATTGAGCTGGAATAGGTGTCTCCATTTCCAAGAGGGCTTAGCCAAGGGGAAACATTGACACAGAAAAATTAGACACAATTCCAATGATAGCACTCTTGTTTGACCCTTAGCTTCTTGTCTTATTCCTCTAAGTGTGGCCCTAAAAAACAAGTAAAATGCTTTGGATTCTTCTTAAAGCTAACTAATATTATCTTTTAGGCTCTGATTGGGTTTGTCATGCATATATTTGCATATGGTCTTGTGGGTCACGCTGAGTCCTTCCAGCTTATAAGCCTACAAATTTGTGTCACAGCTAAAGCAAATTCTCAACGAAGGGAAAGAAGGGAAAGAAAGGAAAGATGACTTTTTTTTACTGTGATAACTTCTGAAAGTGTAGTACGAATTTGCATATATTAAATAAAAAAAAAAATGAATCTAACGATTAAAATTAAAAGAATTATGTAATTTAATAGTTCAAATTAGTTTGAGTGATTGTGTAATTTTAATTTAATAGTTCAAATCTAAAAAATCACATAATACAATACAATGATAAGTATTTTGGAATATAACAAATTGAGATTCCTAAATGTGATAAAAATGTCTATAGGACGTAATGTCCTTTTTAAGGCACTGTCCGTTGGTATGCTATAATATTCTGTTTTCTTTATTCCGGACAAAAAGAAAATTTAATGGTAATAGTAAACTGAACACATCAAACTATAATTTTCCAAACTGATAGGGTTGAAAAAAAGTTCAAACGGAGATGATGAAGAAAATAACACAGCAATGTCTTGATTCTGAACAAAGTTAACCAATGAACACTGAAATTTATAAGACAAAAAACTTTTGGTTTCTAGCCATATTTTGGAGCAAGTGATCAATTCAGATATTTTAAAAGAGATGTGCAAATTACACGAATTTAAAAATATAAAATTTCCGTGAAGAATCAGTTATTTTCATGGTATCATCTACTAATTGCAGTGCATAGCCTTAGGTTAGAATAATCAATCTGTCTTTGAAATTTTGATTAGCGAAAAGGAAGAAATTAACATTTTAATCCTTGCTGTCAACTTTTTAAAAAGCTTAATTTTTTTGAAGTGCACTAGTTCTAAGCAGTTTCTTTGCAAGTAAAATTTTATTTTAGTCCCTTACTGAATTATATCTTTAATTTAGTCCCTCACTACTAATAAGAAAATTAATATATTTAATCCTTTTGTATTAATTAAATTTATTCTAAATGTGTTACTATTGATATTAGTGAATTAATTTGAAAATAAAAATTAATAAAGAACTAATTTGATAATGAACTGAAATGTAAAAATTAAATTAAAAATAAACATGAATGAGAGACCAAATAAAAAATAAATTAATGAGCGAAAAATTAAAATAATATTATACTATTTTTAAGATTGCATAATGGTTGAGCCAAAAATAAGACTAAAACCTATAAATAAGTGCGAAACAATCACAACCACATGTTTGTCAAACGTTTTTCTTGTTTTTTTTCGTAAAAGATTAGGTTCAAATTTTCAATGGACTGAGGATTAGTCAAGTACATAGAAAGAAGATTATATGGCACAACCCTATCCTCTCTTTTCATCGCACTCTATTCTGCCTTAATATTTGAAGTTGCAGCACATGCAAAATCTTTTATAAATAGAGAAAATTTCACAGCCTGAAGTACACTCACTTTAAAGTGAGTTTGAAGCTTTCAAGTTTCAGCTCAATGAACAAATAGATTATCATATATGTGTTGTCCAAAGGGTCATGCTAAGTACTTTTCACAAAAGAGACGACCCACGTACTAAAGCTTGAAAGCCATTGCTTCAACGTATTAAAATTGGTCAAGTTCCACAACATAATGAATGGTGATCGGATTCGGATCAGTGGGCTCTTTTGCATCATACTCCAATGAATGTGTATAATTATAAAGGTGTCAGATTTTCGAAGAAAATGTCTAAGATTTGAATGTCTATGTGGTGGAATTTGTGTGGTATTTGTATGATAAAGTCAGTTCGCTTGTATTATGGGCCTGGACTTACTCGAAAAGAATAGATATACTATTGTGATATATTATTGCTTGTGTGAGTGACATTTGTCTGGGCCTGAGAGAGCCACATTTTCTCAAAAATGAACTTGGGCCTGGCAATCCAGTTTTAGCCTAACATATGGGCTCAGCCCAAGTAGGTTTACAATATATGACGTCGACAAGTGATTTAGGGCCTCTAGAAAAGAATACATGGACGGAAAGTATTTAAACGAGGGAGACATCTTCATAGAAAATATTCCACTGTCCATTGATTGAATATTATAGTGTTTTTAATCGACAGGGTGAATATAAAGGTTAAATTTTGAATATTATCTTTGTGATGTCAGTACTTTTGAAAATATTGTTTATTAAAGAAATTATTTTAAAACAATAAAGTTAAGGGATCAAATCATTATCCTAACCTATTTTTTAAATGAAAAAGAGATTCATTATTAAGCAATTTAGGTTTAAAATGCTCTTCATACGGATCAAATTAGAATAAATAACAGCGATTATCATTAACATTATGGGTATGACATTACATAACTTTTCTCTCTATACAATTTTATCTTTTATTTTTTTTTTATAAATATTAACTACTCTTAATATATTTACATTATACTTAATTAAATGTATTAATTTTGATAAAATTATTTTTAATAATTCACATTTTTTAAAAAATAATTTTGCTAATACTAATATATTAAATTAACTAACACGTAAATATATAATTAAAATTTTGCCATTACATAATCCAAATTCATATTTTACTGGCCAGATGGGTATGGAGAATTATTCACTTTTTGCAACAAGAAGTAAACTACTAGAATCAGAACCAATTTGCCCCTTTTGCCCCCACTTTTGACGTTTATTTTCCAATGCATACCATTACCCCTAAAACCATACACCAACCCTTTGACAGAATTAGTCGTGCTTGCCATTGGCGACCTCCTTGAGAAGGAACCCGTCATTCTGGAATGGCTTCTTCGAGAGAGAAAGTCGAACTCCTGGATCGTGATGAGTGCAGGAGGCGTTGTACAAAAGCGAATTGTTCACGCACTGCACATTGCTGTTCATGAACGCCGCCATTGGATACGAAGATTGTGTTCTTCCTCTGTTGCTTTTATTCTGCTTCCTATTCACATTCCCTTCGTCACTGCTTGAACTCTCTGATCCGCCATTTTCGGTTTTGGTTTTCGAATTCCCTTTCTTGTAAAGATAATTGGGTTTGTTTCCAAATTCGTGTTTGTTCGGAGATTCGATCAATTCCATGTAAGCTCCTTTGTTTTCACCTGCAATAGTTATTATTCTCATTCCTGAATCCTCAGATTCTGAAAGCCTTCTGTGAAAGTCTTTCTGTTTCTCATTATGCGTCTTTTGGATTTCCCCTGAATTCCCATTGAGCCACTGCTTAGGCTTTTCAATGGTCTTCTGAACTATCACGTTCTTGGACTCTGCTTCGGCTGGGATCTTAGGCTCAATCTCAGAATTACCCTTCAACTGTGAAGGTGGAAGAGTCAGAGGAGAAGGCGGTGGCGTGGTGAGTTTGGGCTTTGGTGACTGCAATGGGGTCTGAACCATTGGCTTCGTAGAGGGACTGTACCCACGAGCTGTGGTCTCAACCTTGGCTGGGGAAGAAACAGAAGGTGGTTGGGCTACTTTCTGGGTTGGAGAAGAAGATGGAACTGAAGAGGAGATTGTGTGCGATGCCTTCTGAACAGGAGAAGTTGGCAATGAAGAAGAAGACAGGACAGGGAGTTTCTGAGCTGGAGATGAAGGTACTGATCCTCTATCTGCAGGGGCTGCAGGAGGGGGTGGATTGAGCGATGCCTTCTGAACAGAAGTTGGCAATGAAGAAGAAGACAGGACAGGGAGTTTCTGAGCTGGAGATGAAGGTACAGATCCTCTCTCTGCAGGAGCAGCAGGAGGGGGTGGATAGAGTGATGCCTTCTGAACAGGAGAAGTTGGCAATGAAGAAGACAGGACAGGGAGTTTCTGAGCTGGAGATGAAGGTACAGATCCTCTGTCTGCAAGAGCAACAGGAGGGGCTGGTGGTGGTGATGGTGATGAGTTGGTCCTAATTGTGGGTTGAACCAGAGGAGGACGAGGCTCTTGTGCAGGAGCAGAGACAGAGCGTAAAGAGGTTAAGCGGAACCATGGGCGAACTGGGGGTTGGTTAGCCATAATAGAAATGATGGTGGTGTTCAGGAACTACTCAAACGAAAGCAGATAATAATAAGGAGACTAAATATGAGCACAAGAGCTATAAGATTGGCGAAGTGTTATTTATAGATTGAAAACAAAAAGGGAATTGTGACTAGAGCATTAGACCTTGTGAAACATGCAAAGCAAGCAACATATAAAGAGAGAGAATGGGAAAAGCATCGGATTCATTTGGCACCTCCAGCTGACACAAGCTCACAGCATACGATTGGTATCAGCTAAGAAAGATTCAATGCCTGAGAATCAAACTAAGTAACGTAACTGCTTCAGAAAATTTAACGATAATGTTGTTCTACTTCTTTAGTTATATTAGATGACTGGATGCAATCATCATAGGAGTACGGTACTCAGAACTATAACTGCTGTTTAATGTAAATTGTGCTGTGACTTCTCCATTTTTTAATGGTTGTGGGCACTACTTTGATCAGTGTATTCTATGTTTGACATTCTTACGTCTAGTGGCAATGTTGTTAGGAGCATTGTAGTTGACATTGTGAATGATGCATAATTCCATCTGCTTAAGGATAGTCTCATGTCACTAAGCTCATACTCAAGGGATTGAGTAAGGTGAAATTACATCATTTTTTCTTAACCCAAGTTTAATTCCCTCTAATAACTGTTCCAATGTGGGGGAATGTGCTATCAAGATCAACCAAGAAAGATTTAGTTTAAAGCATAATCGAAAAACAGCTTTCACCCGATCTTAGGTTCAAATTTTGTGGTGGGCTACATGTATGGTATTGATTCAAAATCTGATAGGACTATATGCTAACCCGTGATTTATCTTTGACACCATTTGTACAATCCATCAGTTCGGTCAACCATCCGTAAACAAGCACATTATTCAATTTTTGGCCACGGAGAACCGTGTAAAAAAGTTTGGATTTGGAATGTGACATGCTTTTCTCTATCTTTAAGTGTATGTTTGGGTTGATGAAAATGGAGTAGAAGAAAAAGAAAGAAAGGTTTAATTCGGACCTTCCCAAATCAAACACTTTTTTTTCCCTTCTTCTCCATTTTCCTCAATCTAAAATACCTCAAGATTCTCAATCATGAATGTGCTTGCCATTGATCAAGATTCAAGCACAGTAAAATAGCTGGATTCCTCCGAAAAATACCCTAGTTCTACTGTTTGTCTTGCTTCTGACTTTGCTTGCTGATGTTGTTTTTCACATTCCTGCTCTTCGTTCGTTTTAAGTTGCTTCAAGGAGCTTTCCCTTTTAGTGTCCCTTACAAGGTGCAAAAGCCATAACCGATTCCTGGAATCCTATTTCAGCGATGCAGAAGAAAGGAACCAAAAACTAAAGGTAGGCCCTCTGCAGAGTCTCTGACATCCATTTATTTATTTAATGATGCTGTTACATCAATGAAAATGATTTTGGGCCGTGAAAAACCATTTTCTTGAACAACATAGCAGATGTAGGCGCATGTTTATCTTTATTCTCTGATTCTCTCTTCCTTTTTTTTTTTCCCTCTTCTTTTTCCTTTATCATTATAATGATGAGCAAAAACAGCTTGTTAGACTTTATTCCAAACTACATTGTTTTCTGAAATGATCTTAAGAATGCATTTTATTCATGCAATTTGGTGCATCTAAAATATTACTCTGTGATTCTTCAAAAAAAGGATTGGTTAATTTAATCGAAGTTGTAAACTTTACTAGTTGGACAATTACATTCATCACTTTCCGTGTCTATATTCTGATAGAAGAATGTGGTCGCTATCTGTTGTAGAGAGAATTGACATGCTTAATATTCGTGAAACTTGCGAAAGCCACCGTTGAGTGGTGAAGCTTGACATTTTCTATTCATGGTGACTGAAGAATATGTACCATGACCTAGCTTTTATTTATAAAGCATGCTTCATTACGTAGCAGTTTTACTCATTTTCCATATTTTTGGCATACTATTGAAAATTCCTAAAAGAAACAGTTTTTTTTTTCTTAATTTGACAATGGCATTATAGATATTATACTCGGTCTTAGCTTGAAGCCAATATCTATAAATATAGACCATACTTTATCATACAGAAGGAATAAAAAAAATTAAAGAAGTATTGAGTGAAAGCAATAAATGTGAGCCCATCAGTCCTTCAAGAATTAAAGTTTGTCCATGCCCTTTTTTAATCTTTATTATGCTTCCAATTATAAAATCTGTCAACATAGATGACCTTGGATCAATGTAGAAAATTTTTTTTATCCGAAAGTCATATATTAAGATATTCCCAGAGTAAAATGTCATTTTAGAAAGAGAAGTTAAAATAGATGTGGAATCTCACCATTTTCAATTATTTTTAAATACACAAAAATTACTAAATTCTAATTTTACATTAAAAATATTTAATATTAAATGAAAAAGAAAGTGGAATCTATCCACGAAAGAAAGGTAATGCAAAGTCAAAATAGGATTTATCAACATAAAAGGAAATGTATTATTAAATATGAAAGAAAGGTGAGAACAAAGCTATTAGCATTATTCTATTAGTAATATTTTCATTTTCTATTTTATTTCATATTTAATTGGTTTCTCATTGGCCAATGCTCTCACGACAATTACAACTTACATTTTGGTTTTTTGGACAAAATGTATTACATAGGAATTTTGAGCCTTTGGAGGGAAGTAGCCCATATTCAGCTTTGGATTAGTCATAATAACTTATAAAGGGCATGTATTTGAATCAAAGGGTTCACTTTGAGGTTAATTTGCTGGAGGCTTGTCGTTCACTGCATCAAAATTACAGTCATGCTCCTAAAATCTCAGCAGAAATTTTTGTTTAGTAGGTTAAACCCTTAAAGATAATTAGGGAGTACATTGTCTCATGTGGATATCTTTTAATTTTTTTTTTTCTGATTTATCTTTATTTTGTTGTCTTTTAGAAAATGTCTTGTAAATTTCTTTCTTTATTGTTTGAGACTAGTTTTTAAGGGGTACGTTGCCTCTAATCTTTTGAACTATTTTTAGTTGTTGTTTATGGCAATTATTATTCCAGTCTAATTTAATAATAATAATAATAATAATGATTGTGTATTGTTGTTGTCGTTGTTATAGTAACTATTAAAATATAAGAGAATTTAAAAGGTAGATTTTGATATTTCTAATTATATGACAGAGGGTTAATTATTTGATTCAAACAGTTAAATATTTTAAATAGGAGTTATGTGTTGCTATTCTAAAAAGGCAGAGGTAGTAAAAGAAAAAAGTTCGAACATCTTGCAGTGATTTTTGTTATATTCGTTATTTTTATTGCAAAAAATGTATCATGGGCAACACTAAAGCCAACCAGATTAGTGTCTGTTTTTTGTTCTTAGAGGGCCTAACGTTGATAGTTGGGCCTTGTATGCCTATTTCTACTTGAAGGAGTATCTTGGGGTCCTATTTTATTTTGTTTGTTCTTGTTCCTTTCTCTCCCTAGTTCTTTTCTCCTCCACTTATATCCAACAAAAAGATATAAAATAAAAATAAATTAAGACTATTCAGAATTAAATCTAATTATAACTTAAAAAATCTATTCGGCCCAGAAAAAATAAAGCTAGAACAAAAAAGGTCTAATTAGTAAAATGGGTTGGGTTCAAGCTTTTTTAAAGTCAGACTTGAGCCTGAAAAGTCCGAATGAATACTTTTTTAATAAATAAAAATTTATTATTTAAAAAACAACTTAGTGTAACATGAAATTTTAATTAAAAAATCAAAACTAATACTTCTTATTTAAAGGATTTATGTCAATACAACAACTCATTTATATTTACAATTTCTTTATATATAATCTTATATGTAATCACATTCCAAGTCTTAAGTAACAAAATGATTTGACTATTCTTTAAAAAGCCTGATAGGTTTGATAAGCCCGACCAAAAAAATATGGATAAAAGTCTGAATAAAAAAATTCAATTAAAATACAGGTTTAAGCTTTTTTCTGAGTCCGAATTCAAGCATAATTTTTAAAAGTCTAACTTGATGATTTGGTTTATTCAGAACACTTGGAATATCTTTAAATTTTGTCTAGATTGATGAGTTCATTTTGAACCATTTTTAACTTTTGTCAATTATCAATTTTATAATCTAAACCCTTGTAACATTTTGTTGTTGTTGCTAATTTCGTTAAAAGAAATGTCAAATGACACTATGTTATGTGTGAAACCCTAGTTTTAAAAACTAAACTAACCCTTTATATCAAAACATTTTGAGACTTGTATTTCTTCCCAAAACCTTTCATTTATGTCAAAATTTGTAAAAAGTCTACTTGAATTTTATATCATTTGTAAATATCTTTTTTTTTTTTGAAATAATAAAGCAAGTCTTTAGCTTTTACATTTCAAGAAGTGCAACATTCTTCACATTTTCATAGAAGTCGTGTGAAATTAAAAGATAATTTTTCTGGAAAAAAAGTTGCTAGACTTACTGACATAAAGATGAATGAAAACTTATCAATTATGAAGAAGTTTAAAGTGACAATTGATTGACATAATTAAAAAAACCTATTTTTATGAAGTTCAAGAGTCCTACATAAATTTAAAGGATTTTTTTTATATTGATTGATATATTATAAATTCATTTAATAAAACTAGTTGGTGTAATAAGGATCATATATCATGGGATTTGATTATGAAGTATCTTATGAAATTATCTTATTTCATCCAAGCTAGCTAGGTTAAACATGAATACACTATCAATAGGGAATTGATGACTTTTCATCAATACTTTAGGTAAATAAACATAATACTCAAAACCCCCACCACTAGAAATATTTTTCCAAATACCTCATTAGATAACATGTGGTGGCACTATTTTTCCATAATTATTAATAAATGAGACTCAATTCTCACGTATCTAATACCAATTTAAAATTTTTACTATTATTGCAATCATAATTGTATTATAAATTATAACTGCATGTAATCACTAAATTAAATCTAAACCTGAATCCTTTAACTTTGCAGCCATTGGCATTTTAAAATTATATATCTATCCTATAGCTGGTCAAACTAATTGAGATGCTTGCTATGAGTTGGTTTCATATTTGTCCTTTAGGCTTCATTTGATATGCAAAAGAAAAATGAAAGGGGAAGGGAATAGAAGAGTGAATGAGAAAGGAATGAAAAGTTTTGATGTTAAAATCTGTTTGATATAATAGGAATGGAAAAGGAAATGAAGTTGCAAAGTTTTTGTCCACTTTCCTTCTCTTTCTTTCCTTTAATTTTTCCTCCATTCTGCACTGACCACATCCGATATCATTTGGTTTTCGGGGGGAATGATAGGCACAGATTATAGCTGTCAAAGTGGGCTAACCCGGCTCACTTGAGCTAACTCACTCGAGCTAGTGGGTTAAAGAAGTCAGCCTATTTAACTCACCATAAGGTGGTGGGTTGAAAGTTTTAACCCAGCCCACCTAATGAGTTAGGTGGACTGGCTCATTTAACCCACTTAAAAATAAAAAATTTTCAAAATTTTTTTTCAATGTCTTATCACTTTAACATACTTAAAAAATTAAAAAAATATATACAAAATTATGAAATTTCAAATATAGCAAATCATAAATACATAATTATTCTAAAGTTCTACTTATGAGCATCAATAAAATTGGAATCTTGAATTGTAGCCAGATTTGAAACTTGATCACCATTGCCACTATCAATCTCTTCACATTCACAATGAGCATCTACATCAACTAAAAAAAGAAATAATTAAATTTCCATTAAACACACATATATTAGCATACAAATCATAACATAAGAAAGTCATAAATTGTAAATTAATATCGTTGAAACCATGTAGCCAATTGCATGTACAAATAAGAGATTGGACATTTTCTGGAAGAAAACTACACCTATACTTGTTCAAGATCTGTGAGCCAATGCTAAAGGTTGATTCATTAGCAACAGTAGTGATTGGAATGCTAAGTATGTCACATACCATTTTTGATAGGGTAGGGAATCGATATTGATTCTCCTTCCAATATTCTAAGACATCTAACTTTTTAACATATTTAGGGTCTAACTTTGCCTCATCCAGGTAATAATCCAATTCAGATTTTCTCATAGAAGAAGCGGTTTCACTAACAACATCAATATACTCTATATTCCAAGTACATATAAGAAATAATGAGTTATTATGAAGATATCAAATAATAGACAAAACAAAGTCAATAACAGAAGAAACTTACATCAAGAATATCAAAACCACCAGTAGTATTTGCATCCCTTCCGATAGTAAAAGCATGTTGGCTAAAGTTAGTTAATACAGATAAACCACTTGTTTCACCCATTAACATTGATGATGTTGCATTTTTGTTTTCATATTGGGCATAAATGCAATATAACTTAGTCTTGATATTGTCTAGCTTATCTTGACAAGTCATAGGATCAAGCTTATTATAAGAAAAATGCAACATCTCAAACTTCATGCGAGGATCAAGAATAGCAGCCATAGTAAGGATAACACTATAATCACCCTAATACTTGTCAAACTTTGTTTTCATCTTCATTACCATTTCTTTGATCACTATGTCAGTATTATTCAAATTTTTTTATCAACAAACATTCAATTTTCCACACCTGTAAGAAATATGTGTTTGATGTGGGGTAACTTGAACTAGAAAACAAATTAGTTATGGTATTGAATGGACGAAAGAACTCACACATCTACTCTCCTTTTGTCCACTCTTCATTTGAAGGACATGTCTTGAAATTCCTATTAGTTATGGATAGTCTACAAAAGGTACGATGATACCTAATTGCATTTTTAAGCATTGTGAAGGTGGAATTCTATCTAGTGGGAACATCTAACCGTAAACCCACTATACTGTCAATGTTACCAATTGCTTTCACACACTCCTTGAAAGCAATCATCCTCACCTCTGATGCTTTAACACATTTAATGTTCTCCCTAATCATGTGCTAAGTTCCACTAGCTTATTTTAAGCCCTCTTGAACTATGAGGTTCAAGATATGGGCACAACATCTCACATGGAAAAATTCACCGTCACACAACAAACCGTTTTGCAAACACAAAAGATCTTTCAATATCTCTTGCATATTGTCATTTGCAGAAGTATTATCCAAAGTGATTGAAAATACTTTCATTTTTATTGCCCATTCTCTTAAACATTCAAATACTTTGTTGGCTAACTTAATACCAGTGTGTGGAGGTTCCCCTTTACAGAAGCAGAGAATTTTACTGTTAAACTTCCAATGTTCATCAACAAAATGTGCAGTAAAAAATAAAAAATCCTTCATATGTACAAGCAGTCCAACAATCAAAAGTTAAACATATTATACTAGGACTTCATGACATAGCTTCCTTCAATTTATGCTTTTGTTGAATATAATATTTCCATACATCAGACATTGCAGTATTCCTACTAATGTGCTTCACATTTTGATTTAAAATCTTGTTAAATTCCCTAATCCACCTATATTCAACAAAAGCATATAGAAGATCATGCTCAATAATTGCCATGGCCAAAACTTCCCTCGCATGTTTACAATCAATTTGTCGAGCCTTTAATTTTCTTGATTGATCTAACATCATAGTGCCAACATTATGATACTTAGAAAGCTGTGGACACTTAGGAATATGATGAAGAAGACTTGAAGTACCAATCTTCGAGCCTCCACACATATATTTTTGTCCACATCCATTACATTTTGCTTTCTCTTTACCATCAATTATGCTTATCTTAGTAAAAGATTTCCAAACATCAAAAGTACAAGTTCTAGCTTTTTTACATTGAGGCTCTTTTCCTCTATCCAAACTATTATCATGCTTAGAGCTTGAAGGAATTAATTCATTCATAGCCTCAACATCATCACTGCCACTCATATTAACACTTTGATTATTAACTGTTTCCATTATGCACCTATGGAAACAATATAATTAATTTTATTAAACAATATGTCTTACTAAATTTCATATAAACAAATGAAACTGAATTCAACATTCAAATACTTTTTTTTTTTACTCAATTAATATTTCCAAAGTATTCAACATTCAATATTAAGTAACTATGTTATTCAATTAATATTTTCTTTCCAAAGTATTCATTCAAATAGACAAACATTGTAGGATGCCAATCATGCCATTGCCCGGATCAGACATGAGAGATGAATGGTAGAGGAATGCAACACTCACAATAGGAAGGACTGGCGAGTGCTGAGTAGAGCTTGGATTGGCGAGCAAATAGGAACTTGAATGGTGGAGATTTTGGAGCAAATAAATAGTGAATCAGTCAGACTTTGGAGCTTCCACGAATGAATAGGAACTAAGTAGGTTGTGGAGGAGACCGGCAAGCTAACAGGGTCCAGGTTTTGGTCAGCATCTGTGAACAACAATAGGGACCGACGAGTGGATTTTGGACCAGCGAATAGTAATCGATCGAATAAGGAATCAGAGACCGGTAAGCTTCCAAGAAAATAGTGACCACGAAGTAACGACTAACGATACTGAGTGAGAAGGCAGCTGTGAAGCAAATGAGTAGTGGATGGGAGGAGAACTAGAGAGGTGACAATACTAGATGTCTGGATTAGGAATTAGGGTAGATTCGAATAAGAAAAGTGCCAGTGGGGTGTGTTGTGTTTGACTTATTCACTACTGCCTGGACTCTCCATTTTTTTTTTTAATTGTAGAAGAATGCAAATGGGCTCAGACAATCAAACATCAGCTAGAAAGTAAAAATTAAAAAAAAAAAAGGTGGCCCGTTTAACCTGCGAGTTGGCTTGTTTAACCCGCGGGTTAAACAGGTCGGGTTTTTAGTATCATACTAAACAGGTTTGTAAACAATCCTATCAGCGCAACCCACTTCCTAGTGGGTTAAACGGGCTCGGCCACAACTCTAGCACATATCTCCTCCCATGGGCTTTTCTCGTGATTTTCGTCCGTGAATGTTTTGAGCCGTTCGATGCATCTTGTGGCTAAAGGGAGGCCACCAAATCACTGGTGCCAAAACACACTATTTCATGTGTAAAATGATGTCGTCTGCAACCTTTTTCTTTTCTAAACGAAACCCATGTCAGCCTCAGTCTGGTACTGTTACCAATTTCCTTCCTTAGGCATTTTCAGGAAGTGGGACGGAGTAATATTTGGGAGCATTGGAGAACCCTTTTTCTTCTTCTTTATCATTGTCATCTTCGAAGTGTATATTCCATTCCCTTTTGTCATTGTAACTGAAGCCAAGTTGTAGAGTTGTGCACAGAAAATTTGCTCAAATTATAGGCTCCCAAGTAAATGCACAAGATTATCTGATTATATTGATAGTTTTCATGGGTATTGTAAGACTTTGCTTAGTTCCTTGATTATATTGTTAGCAAGGAACATAATATCCAATTTCAATATTAACAAAGTGCTGCATTGCTTAGATACCTCACAGATGCCATGTAGCAGCAATCTATGAAAAGGATCTTGAATACGTAATTCAAGAACATCCCCTTTCGAGCTTTCAATAATGAAAGTCTGTATGCACTCCTAAAAGAAAAGTTAATCTTCCTATTAAATGCCAATAATGTAATCCATACCAACTGGAGCGACATGCTTAAGCATAATCATGCACACACATAAAAAGCTACGGCAAAGTGCCTCTCTTGTTTGAGACTCCACTTTACCCCAAGCATTTAATACTTCCACCTTGTCAACATCAATGTGACTTTTCCTCTTAGTGATATAGCTTTCCAAGGCATGAATGATATTGACCTACCTAAAGAAATAACACTTAGGTTTAGATGCTTGTCAATTGTCACAACATCACATGCTCATGATGCCAGAGATATAATGAACATGTAAACATACATGCCAGGCTAGTACATAGCACAAAGCAAACTGTTCTTTTGCTTTGTACTAAACAAACTAAACTAATGCAAAAAGCTCATGCAGACCCATCCCAGACAATCTTGCAAGAGAAAAGCTAAAAATTAAGGTAGCACAACTAAAATTCCTTTCTCAAACAATACAAAAATTTCAAAGATAACATCTATAGATGACAAAAGCAATTATAACCTCTTTATCCATGTCTATATTCCTAAATTTGTCCCACTCTCCCACATTTGTAATGCAAAATGCTAAAGGTGGAACTTTATCACTTGTAAAATGAACCCAAACATCATGAACATGAAATAAAAAGTAAATTAAAAATTAGCTAATGGTTATAGAATGCATGCTAAAAGCTTTAAGTCAATTTTACCTAGTTTACTAGTAACCTAAAGAATTGAAGCAGATATGAGGTTGTCCCTTATACATCTCATATGGTGTGTGTGTGCGTGTGCTTATATGTATATAAAAAGAGTGATGAATCATAACTATAATTCCATCACTAATGCAATAATAATGCATGCACATGGGTAGCTTTGATGTTTGCTATTTGTGGGTTTTGTTTAAAAAAGAATAAAGGCAGCGGACAACGTCGTTTTGCGCAGGAGAAATTTTTTTTTTAAAAAAAGGCTAAAACACATTGTTTCACTTAATGAAAACGGTGCGTTTTGGCACTAGCAATTTGGTGGCCTCCCCCTTAGCCATAGGATGCATCGAATAGCTCAGAAAATCCACAGGAGACCCTTACGGGAGGATATACGAGCTCGGGAATGATTGAAGGCGCTAAGGCACACATCGTTAGTGAATAGGTCTGACAACTTTTTTTGATCTCCTTGCCATTGATCTTCGCTGATTTCATGTTGTCGAGCTCTTTCTCTTACTCTCTAAATTAATAAAGGTACCTTCTTGATCAACTAGGGTTAATTGTAAATTGATACCATTTTCTGAGGGAACTAGTACATTTCCACAGCCTCCACAATGGAAACCTCTTTCCTGGTATGGAAGGGAGAGTGCTCTCCATTGTCCTTGTACTTCATCTGCACCAAACGACCTTAGCTTAGATTCCATTTCCATTTCCAGCCACCCATACTCTCTTTGTTTGTGGTAGCAAACATACCCTAGATTACTCTTGTTCATGTAACAACACATGATAGGTCCAGAGAATCCCATGTGGACTTTTCTCTATATCAATTTCTATATATTATATTTAGTATTATGTAATATTTGATATTGAAGATATTTTTGCATTTTTTGAAGCTAAATAACATTGTTTGACCAATTTAGAAAACTTCAAATTGCTTGTTGCTAAAAATTAAAGAGTGTAAAAAGAAAAAGTCTAGTACCAATTAAAACTATAACTAAACAAATTCAAAATTTTTTTTTTGTAAAATAATTTAAATTCATAATGTAATTTTAGATAATGAATTCAAAATTTTTTTAACAAATATGCTAATCCATTGCGTTTAGTCCATTATTAGTACTAAATCAAGATGAGCTTTAATGCTACATTTGGTTATTGGAATGATAGGGAATAAGAATGAGAATGGCCTTGGGAATGGGATTTGATGTAATGAAATCTCATACCTATGCACTCTGTTTGGTATGATATTGAACAAAGAGGTAGGAACAATAAAGGTTAATCAAATTACCATAATATCCCTATAAAAAATTAATTATTATTTAAAAAAATTATTAGTTTGCTTAAATAATAAGTTTTATTGTTATAAAAAATTAAATATTATTATGAAAACTAAAAATTTATTATTAAAAATATTAATTGTTTTTTATATTTTATAAAAAACTTTATTTATTCTTCTCTTCACCACTCATTTCCTTTTCTTACTGCTTCATCTTCTCGGTGTTTTCTCTTTCACCAATGGACCTAAAGAAAGATATGTTAGATGCATATTTACATAGATACAATAAATAATTAATATATCCATAAAATAAATATGATGCAGAATTACATGTATCTCCACCCATTGATTCTTCAAAATTTGGAATACTGAAATGTATATGAGTTCTTCTGAACTTCTATTTCTCACTAGTAAATGATATAAGTAGAAGGAATTGGTGTGAGAAATGAAGTCAGAGACCCCATATTTATAGAGAAAGGTTGAAGCCCACTTTCAATTAAAGTAGGTATTTAAAAATGGAATATTCACATATTATACCCTAAATGGGTATTCAAAAACAGAATATTCTAATATTATGCCTTCTGAAATCTCAAAATAACAAAACCACTATCAGGTGAGATTTGCATCTAGAACGTTAATAATTAACATTCTAGAATATCTTTAAAATAATTGACATTCTCCCACTTAGTCTGATTGACTGTAATAATTTCAAAATTCAATAGTATTATACTTCAATTAAGAGAAAACTAAATGCATGAATTATAATGGTAAGTCCTCTATATACGAGTATTATCTTCCATGTATTACAATACACATAGCTTCCTTAACCCAACATAACTTAATGAATAAGCTCTATGCTTATTTAGGGTCCTCTTAATGTTGTTTATTCTCTTAGTATGAATGTGCACACAAAATAAGAAAAATAACTTAAATCAAATTAAGAGCTTTATTACAAATGATGATCAAATGCTCAATATGGGACCAAGTCCCACTCTAGCTATATCCTAAAACATTGCATGCCTTTTGACAAAGGATCAACAATCATTAACTCAGCGTTAATGTGTTTAATGAAAACTTTATTTTCCTTGACATGTTCTTGAATGACTAAGTACTTAATGTCGATATGCTTGCTTCGACTTCCACTCTCATTATTCTTAGCTAGTAAAATAGCAGCTGAGTTATCACAATACATTCTTAATGGCCTAAAGATAGAATCCATAATTTTAAGCCTAAAAATAAAGCTCTTAAGCCGTACACCATGTGAGGTTACCTTAATGCAAGATATGAACTCAGCCTTTATGGTAAAAGTGGTAGTCAAGGTTTGGTTGGCACTCCTCCAAGACATGGCTCCACTGGTAAGCATAAAAATATAACCAAAAGTTAAGTTGAGTAGCCAACTACCTTAAGATTTTCAATTTGTCTATACGTTAGCATGTAATCTTTGGTACCCTTAAGATACCTTATAACCTTATATTGCAGTTTTCCAGTGATCCATTCCTAGATTACTTATATACCTGCCTAACATTCGAACTACAAATGCAATATTAGGTCTTGTACAAACTTAAGCATACATAAGGCTTTTGACAACAAAAGCATATGGAATGTTATGTATATGTTCCCTTTCTAAATTATTCTTTGGGCATTGGTTCAAATTAAACCTATCACCCTTAGGTACTACACTTGGTGAGCTATCTTTCATTCAAAATCTTTCTAAGACCTTATTAATATAGGTTTCTTGTGACAAACCTAAAATGCACTGAGCTCTGTCCCTATGGATCTTAATGCCAATGACATAATATACCTCCTTAAATCCTTCATATCAAATTTCTTAATGAAAAATTATTTCACATTATATAGTAACCTTTTATTATTGGTTGCAAGTAATATGTCATCCACATATAACACAAGGAAACTGATTTTACTCATATTGACCTTTTGGTATATACATTAATCCATAATGTTCTCCACTAATTCAAATGAGGAGATAACTTCATAGAACTTAAGATACCATTAGCGGGACGCTTGTTTCAATTTGTATATGGATTTTTTAAGCTTACAAACTAAATGTTCATCAACACTAGAGGAGAATTCTTTAGGTTGTTTCATATAAACCTAGATCCCCATTAAGGAATATCATTTTCACATCCGTCTGATGTAGCTCTAAATCAAAATGCACAACTATTGCCATTATTATATAGGGGAAATCTTTTTTAGATACAAGAGAAAAAGTCTCTATGTAATTAATTCCTTCCTTTTGAGTGAATCCCTTGGCCACGAGTCTAGCCTTATATCTCTCGATGTTGCCTAATGAGTTACTTTTTGTCTTAAAGACCTATTTACACCCAATGGCCTTATAACCACTGGATAACTAAATGAGATCCTAGACTTTGTTAGATGCCATAGAATCCATCTTTTCCTTCATAACATTAAGCTAAATTTAGATTCTCTACAATTGATGGCTTGTGAAAATATCTCAGGATCATTTTTGGCTCCTATATTGTAGTCTGACTCTTGTAGATATATTACAAAATCATTAGGAATAGCTAACCTCCTAATCATAGTTGATATTCTTAATGTTGAGTGGGGAGTAAGTTCCTTAACTAGTTACTCAACAGGCTTGGGTGGCTGTTCAACAACCAGATCAACTTAGTCCTAGTAAATTGTTTATGGTTATTTAATACTCGTTTGTATGTGAGGGGTATGAATAATACCTAATCTATCACTTGATTTGAAAGATTGAGTACTTAAATGATCATTATCAAAATTTAGGTCCTAAGTTTGATCACTCCCCACTAATCAAGTTATTTTCAAGAAATTTAGCATTTCTTGATTCCACAATCCTAATGTTATGAGATGGACAATAAAACTTATATCATTTAGACCTTTGAGTGTACCGAATAAAGTAGCCATTAATGGTCCTAGGGTCTAACTTTTTCTCTTATAGATTATAAACCTCACCTCATATAGACATTCTCAAACATGTATAAGCCTTAAACTTGGTTTCCAACCTTTCATTAATTCAAATGTTATTTTCTTAACTGCCTTGGTTAGAACTCGGTTAAGAATATATGTAGCCATTTTAAAGGCTTTAGTCTACAAGGACTTAGGAAGTTTAGAGCTACTATGTATGCTTTGAACCATGTCCAATAATGTTCAATTTCTTCTTTTAGTTACACCATTCTAGTTTAAAAAACTAGGCATAGTGTATTAGGCAAAAATCCTATACTCTTGAAGAAACCCTGTGAATGGACCTAATGCATGAATATATTCAGTGGATCTACCATATTGCTCACCACCCCTATTTGATCTCACTATATTTATTTATTTACCATATTGTTTCTGTACTTTTGCTTTGAAGACTTTAAAGGCATCTAATGCCTTATACTTGTTATTAAGCTGATAAAGATACATGTATCATGAGTAATCATTAATAAAGGTAATAAAATACTTTGGACTACTTGAGTCCATATCTAAAGTACATATATTAGTATGTATGATCTGTAATAGGGTAGAACTCCTATTGGCGCATTTCTTGGTCTTATTAGTCTGCTTACCCTTAATGCAGTTTCTACAAGTCTTAAAGTTAGTGAAGTTAAGGGCATTCATACTCCATCCTTCACTAACCTTTTGACCCTCTTTATTGAGATATAACCTAGTCTACGATGCCACAACATAGATGAGTCTTTATTAGGAACCCATCATTTAATGCCTATGCTACTAGAAACATGTAATGAATCAAGCGATCTATTATCTTGTAATTAAATTCAGAAAAGACCATAATTAATTATACCATTTCTGACAAGATCAGATTTATGAAATAATTTTAACAAATTAATTCAAAGATTCAAAGGGATACCCTAATTGTATAAGCTTTGAAAAGCCTTGCATGGTATTTGAAATATGGATTGTTGAACTAGAATCAATCCACTATACATCATTACTAAAATCTACCATATTAGATTCATAACAAATGAACAAAATTGAGTTACCTTTCTTTTCTAGCCAAGTTTTGAATTTGTAGCAGTTTTTCTTCATATGTCCATTCTTCTTGTAAAAAAAACACATGGTTTGCTTCTTGAAATCAATGTAAACTGGTGCTTTGTCCTTCCATTTAGCTTTGTTTTGCTTCTTGTTTTCCCTTTGTGTTGCTGCATGTGCACTCTTTCCCAGTTCCGTTAAGAGCCTTTCTTCCTCTTGAACACACATGGTTAGTACTTTATAAATAGACCATTTATGCTTATGTGTATTGTAAAAGATTTTGAAAGGCCCGTATTGAGGCAACAGAGATTTTAGAATGAAGTGAACTAAGAAAGAATCTAACATCTTAACCTTGAGTGTCTTTAACTAAACTCAGGCCACACAGAGACCCGGGCTGGGCTGAGTTGAGCTAATTTAAATTAGAAGGGGAGCTAGAAGAAGGAAGAAGTGACTGGGTTCGAGTCGTCAGGCCGGATCGGGCCAGGGTTAGCCACTATGGCCATTTTACCTAGCTCAGCCCAGAATTATATATATATATATATATATATTAAAAAATGTTACATATTTTTGTATATTATAATAATTATATTATTAAAATTTTGGGATTCAAAGTTTGCTTGATAGTTTTGGAAAGAATAAGATTATAGGGTGATAATTATCAGGTTCAGGTAGGATTAGAGACATTCTATTAAGTGGCTTATTTTTCATTGATTAAATGTTACATTGTTACAACAAGCATCATGTTTATTGTGGGAGCTATTCGGTGAATATCTCAAAAGTAATGCTTTTTTAATTTACATGTGTATCTTTATAGAAATGCAAATTTAGTATATCGGTTGGTTAGTTAGATGTCAGACCAAAACCCAACGAGTTAACCAGAGCAAGGTCCATCATAAGGTAGCAATATGCTATCCAACCGACATCCAACCCTTCAAACGCTGGTCAAAGTGCCATTGGCACTGCTACAGCTGCCTCTGCCTCTGCCTCTACACCTACTATAGGGTCGACAGTAGTAGGTGTAGGTGAAAAAAGGAAAACCCCCTAAAGAAATCAGATGTGTGGGATCATTTCATGAATCTCCCTTTATAAGAAACTGGAGGGGATATAAGAGCTGGTTGTAAGTATTATGGTGCTTCTTATGCTTATGATCCAAACAAGCATGGTACAAATTCATTGATAAAACACTTATTAAGGTGTAGGAAGCATCAAAATTGGGCTGAGGAAAGTAAACACTCTATGTCAGCATTTCTTGAACCAAGAGTGGTCAACCCAAAACTTTGGTCCCCCATAGTTACAAAGTAGAGAATTGTTGCAAGGCTTTAGGAAAGTGCATTATTAAAGATGTGATACCATTTTGGTCTGTGGGAAATGATAGGTTTAAGGAATTCTATTATGAATTGAAACCACAATTTCTAATTCCATCTAGAATGATAGTTGCCAGGGATTGTTATAAGATATATCTTGAAGAGGCAAAGACACTTAAAGATTCTTTTAGAGGGGTAGGATTTTGTGTAAGTCTTACCATAGATACTTGGACATCGATGCATAATATGAATTACATGTGTCTTACATCCCATTACATAGATAAAGATTGGAGGTTTGAAAAGCGAATCATGAATTTTTGTCCTATTGAAAATCATAGTGGTAACACAATAGGAAAAATGACTAAGAAGTGTTTGTTATAGTGGGGATTGATAAGTTATTCACCTTGACAGTGGATAATGGGTCCTCAAATGACATAGTTGTGACTTATCTAAAAAAGAGACTTAGAAGTTGGGGTAGGTTAATGTGTGATAGGGATTTCTTACACATGTGCTATTGTGCGCATATTTTGAACCTTGTTGTAAGCGATGGTTTGAAGGTGATGAATAGCTCTAGTTATGCCATTCAAAATGCGGTAAGGGATATTCAATCTTCGCCTGCATAATTGAAATGTTTCAAAAGTTTTGTGGAAAAGGGAAAAATTGAATCAAGTAGTCTTCTATGCATGGATGTTACAACTAGGTGGAACTGTACCTACTTTATGCTATATAGTGCTATCAAATTTTAGAAGGTTCTTGAGAGGATGGAAGATAAGGATGATGGGTATGTTGCATACTTCACTGATGATGCTATGCAAGTTAGGCCGCCAAACACTACAAATTGGAGCAAAGCAATGGTCTTTGCAAAGTTTTTAAAGACATTCTATGACTTCGAATACTTGTTTCGATAACATTATGGACATCTAGGATATGTTGATGTCGAACACAACACATCCTGATCCTGTTATAAAAGATATCGTGAATAGTATGCAATCCAAGTATGATAAGTACCACCTCAGAAAGTGCTAGTGCCATCTCGGATAGTACGAATACAAGCCGCTTATCAAATCACAAGTATAAGAGGGAGGCATTAAAGCAGAGAATTGTTTCCATAGATCATAAATATAAGTTAGACAAGTATATGGAATAAGAATTGGTTCATGATGCTACCTCTTTTGATATCCTTGCATGATGGAGGGACAATACTACAAAGTATAAAGTGCTATCCCAGATTGCGCATGACGTGTTGGCCATTCCTATGTTAACTATGGCTTCTAAGTATGCTTTTAGTACTGGTAGGCATGTGCTTAATGTGTTTAGGAGCTCGTTATCCACCAACATGACTTAGGCCCTCATTTGCGCCCAAAATTGGCTTGCCCCCAATATGTTTAACTTTTATGAGCGTGACTATGACTATTTTGATAAGATCGAAAACATTGTATTAGGTAATCTCTAACTCTAATTTTCACTTGTTAATTTACATTATGATTAACATTTACAGATGTCTCCAAATGTTGCAAGGACCCGAGGTACAATGGTCATTGACTGAGATTATGTTTTTGGTAATACAATTTTCATTTATACATAAACTATCATCTTCATAACATTAAGTGTAATGCTTAGTTTTTTCACCAGGTTCCAGCTTTTAGGCATAGTAGGAAAGATGATATTCGTGTGAGAGGATGTTGGGAGCTTATAGCTTGGTCCTTACACAGTTGCTGTTTATTTTTAGATATGAAAATTCTTGTAGTCTTTATAATGTTAATCCTTGCTCTAGTGGCATAAAAATGTCTCTTTCTATGAATTTGCAGTTGTAATGGCATTAACACTGGCCAGCCTAATTTTAGTTCACTTGATTATTTGCCATATTTTGAAATGTTCACATTGTTTGAATGAAGTGTTTTCTGATGTTTAATCTTATTCAAGTTGGTTCAAAATTTTTTTGCTTTGTTAAGTTTATTTGAATTATGTTTTTGTGCACACTAGAAGAGATAAGTATATGTTATAAGGTACTCCTATATCTGAACTTGCAAAGGTAATGCTTACTAAAATTTTTATGCCATTTCCATAAACTTATTATTATAGTCAATTAATACGTCTTTGCATCACCATTTCACTTCTCAGTAAATTTAATGATGATGAATACTTTTTACAAGAATCTCTATTGTCCAAAGGTTATGAATCTTTACAAATTGATGGAACAACAAATGCCAGTGACAGAATAAGGATTGTTAATGTAAGTGTTTTGTATTATCAATCTCTATCATATTCTTCTGTTTCTACCTTTTGTCTTTGATTTTTTTCAGTAATTCATTTTGATATTCCAATACTTCCTCTAAATTCCAATATGTTATATAATTTCTTCATATATCTTGTGTTGTTTTTTCATTTATGTGATATGAGAACCAAAAATAGTTGGTTGGTTCTTTTCTTAATTTGCATTACTTTATGTTGAATAAGTTTGTATTTTTCTTCTGCTAAAGTGATTGCAATAATGACAGTGATGATTGTATCATTATCTTACTGTGTCTTGCATATAATCTCCCTTGCTAAGTTTTGTTTCCTTTTCAATCTTAATAGAGTTTTGGCTATATGGTATACCTTTATGGGAGAAGATTAATAGCTAGCCTTGTGTTATTTCTCTACTTGATTCATATACTTACGTTGATCAAATAGATTAGAACCCTTATATTAATCCTGAATTTATAAAGGAATTGGATCATGTTTACATTGCTCCCCTGATGAGGAAGAAAGGAATGCTGTAAATTACTAGAGAAGAAAAGAAAGATGTTCTTGTTCATAGACTAATAACATGTGGAATTGTTAAAGAAAAAATATACAAGAAGTAGGTAAATTTTACCCTTTTTAGTTTTCTTTTTATAGTAATTATCAATTTAAAGCAACAAGAAATTGATAATCTTTCATATGCCAACATTTTACATTCAAGGAGCAAGTTCGTTGATGCTCTTGCATTATATGAGCGTGTTCTAGAGAATGATTAAGGGAATGTAGAGGTTTTAATTAGAAAAGGGATATGCCTACTGATGCAGAATATGGGAGGGCTTGCTTTTGACAGTTTTAATGAAGCTATTAGGTTGGATCCTTAAAATATTTGTGCCAATACATATTATGGTATTCTATACAAAGAAAAAGGTCACCTATAGAGGTAGCCAAGGTATGTCCATGATAGTTAAATGGTTCTTTGATGAATTAACATACTATAAAATATATGATAGTTTAATTCTAGCCTTTTAAGGTTAGTTGATAAATGATATTATGTGTATTTTTCCACTTAAGATAAATACATAATGTTCCTATTCATATTTGAAACTTGCCTTTCAAAAACTAATAGTAGTTATATATTTAATCTAATACAATCATGCATAATTGAATAAGTTTGTTGACCCTCCAATTATGTAGACCCAACTTGGCTTGAAACATATTATCCATTCTGGTGATGTCCCGAGTTCACCAGGTTGGGCCGCCGAGCCTGGGGACAAAAAACTAATCTTGGCATATTTTTAGGCCTAGCCACAGGTTTGTGGGTGGCTTGACTTGGCTTGCCATCTATACAAGCCTAAATTGAGCCACAATGTCCCTTATCTACATGATGTGTTCTCATACACCTCTTATTTTATTGAGCTTCATAGTGGATAATTTTGTCATTAAGATGCTTACTAATGCCTTTTCAGATGATTCAAATTGTTCATCTATAGCTTTTAGCAATTCACAGATGTTTCTATACTTTCTTAGTGCTCCACGTGTACTAGTAGATATCTTAGTTTTAATATACATCATACTAAGGCAATTAATGTTGAGATTGTTTTGATGATGACAAATATAATATTAATATGTGCTTAATTGATTAAACATTTGGACTAACTATTTAGTTTGCAAGTTAAATATCTATTATGTAGGATAGTCCAAAGAAAGAAGAGTAAGCATAGAAGTGAAGATAATATATTATCAATATCATGCTTCACACAAGGATAGCAAGAAGGAAAGATGCTCTGAGCAATGAATAAGTTAAGGAATTGAAGCATAGTTGTATTAAGATAGCCAATGGATTGAATAGGTATAATTATCATTGGCTAAGTGTTATTTTGTGAAATTTAATGATTTAGATATGCATTTATTGGCTTAAGATATTTTGTTTCTCAAAATATCAGTTTGGACTTGAAAAATAGTGAGATATAGATCCTATTTAAAATTGTTGTTGACCTTTAGTCACTATTTTGCTTATATCTCCCAAATTATATGATATTTTGTTATGAAACTTATTTCATTAGAAAATAAATCAAAGATCTTTTCAATGATAGGTCATTCACTTAAAATGGAGTTCAAATGAAAAAGTTATGACCATATAAATTTGAGTGGTGAGAAATGGATTTTGCATAAAACTATTTTCATACCTTTAGTCACTATTTTAATTAGATCTCCCAAAATATATTGTGTTTTGATATGAAACTTATTTTATTGGAAAATAGACTTAAATAACTTTTTAACAATAGGTCATGAACTTAAAATAGATTTCACATGAGAAAGTTATGACCATTTGAAGTTAGTACTATGTCACTGTAAGTGATCAGTTGACTGGTCCTCTTTGGGAAGTCAACTAGGAGGCCCCCAACAGTCAACTAACATGTCTCAAATTCAAAATAACGATCATATTTTAGAGGGTTGTCGACTGGGGAACACTGATAGTTAACTAACAACTTCTAGAAAGTGTTTTCAAATGTATATAACGGCTCTTTTGAGTATGTAAATATATATGACGTTTAAAACATATTTTTGAGAGAAACCAAATGTTAGAATATAATCTTTAACTTGTTATGTCATCTTTGAGAAAGTGACACTCATCATTGAATTAAAACTTGCATATTCTCTTTCATTTAAGTTCTTAAAGCTCATCCTGTATATCAACTTCTTTAATAGAGTGTATTCATTTGTATTTCTTTCTTATTTAAGAAAGAGAAGTTCAATGAGGTTCCTTGAGGGTATGCGTGGGTTGAGGGGGAGGTTCTCCTATTTAAGTTCAAGGAAAAGGGTGTTCCTAAGATTTGTAATTAAAGGAGAGGTTATCCTTTGTTGTTGTAATTAACTATTGAGATAGTAGAAAATCCTAATAGGTTGCTTGGGGACTGGACGTAGGCTTGGATTAGAGTTGAACCATGATGAATCACTAAGTTTGCTTTCTCTATCCCTATACTCTTTATATTTTGAATTATCATTTTATGCTTTGCTTTTATTTTTGAAATTACACTTGAAGCATTGATACTACCCCAAGCATTTACATTAAGCCTCAATTGATTGAAATAATTGTTGTTTTATATTATACTCATCTAAGCATTGTTTTTAACAAGAATTTTGTCAAGCAATTTGAAAAGAATTGAAATTCTACAGCATCCAATTTGCCCCTCTTAGGTGTTGGTTGCTTGGGCTAACAAGTGCTATAAGAGCTTAAACTCCTGTTTAAAGGACTTAACTGTCTTAAGAGTTTGTATGCAACCACTAGATGTTTTACATTGATTGGAGGTTTTGATATTACTAAATCTCCTTTCCTTGATGCTACTAGTTTTATTTTTGGAAACCTAGAATGTAATTTTATATTCAATCTCTTGATATAGACTTATAAGGTGTAGTACAAGATGATTTTACCTGCAAACCAAGGAAAGAATGGAATGAGCATGACAAGATGTTATTTTCTTTGAATAGTAGAGCAATGCATATATTATACGGTGCTTTAAATGAAAATGATTACGTTAGAATTAAATATTACTTTAATGCTAAAAATATATAGGATACTCTTCATGCTTTGTATCATCCTAATCATGTTATTGAAGTTGTTAATGTTCAAGGGACTATGCAAGATGAAGAAACATGTTCTATGCCTCTTGAAGAGGATCAACATAGAATTAGGAGTAAAGATGAAAACTTTTCGTACCACTTCAACAAGAATGGAAAGGAGGAAGATTCCCAAATTGAGAAGAATTGGAAAATCCTCAATCTACAACTCATAAAAATTTAAAGGTATATAACAACAACAAATTTGATAGTAGCTCATCGTATGAAAAGTTGTCACATGCATTTGATGAATTACATGAGACAATACCTTTGAATACTCAATGCTCAAGTTATTGTAACTTAAAACTTGAAAGTGATATATTTATTGCAAATTCAACTTGTGTTTTTCCTAAGTCTATAAGGGAGAAAGGTTTCAAAAAGAATTTTGGAATTCATAGTTTAAGATACTATCCCAATAAAAGACCAAAGTTTTTGAAGTTGTTTCTACAAAGGCTTTTGTGCATATTATTTGCAATTATTATGGTCATGAATGACATATTTCTCACCTATGCCCTATTAGAAGAAGTTCTTATGTGAGAAAGAAATATATTTGGGTCTATAAAGGTTTTGAAAATCATTGTACTAACATATAAGGATCCAAAACTTTCAAAGAGAAGCAATGGCTAAAAAAATGGAAGGCTTCAAATGCCAAGGTCAAGGTATCAAGTTACTGAGCCTTTTATTTAACTATATTTGATATTTATTGGGGCATATTGTTAATGACCTTAAGTATGAGCATTGCATTTATGAGAATATATTGCCAACGATTTATAACTTGATTATGATTCACATGTTTAATTTGTGAATGTAAATGAGTAATTTATATGAGATATGTAATGCTTATCAATCCCTTATGCTCTTTACTTATATATGGTTAAAGAGTATCCTTGAAAGTCTGATGCTTTTTTCAAGTTATAAAATCTAAAAGATTCTGAACATATAAGACATTCTATCTCTTATTGGTTGAATTGAATAGTTGACCAATCCCTCACATCAGTCGAATATTAGCCTCCAACAGTCAAATAATCCCTTATAGAGGCTACTGATGCCTTCCTACCTTCCATTAGTTAACTAATAGGATTCATCGGTCAACCAATGAGTTCAATAGTCAACTAATGGCCACATCAGTCAATCGTTGTGCATTTTAAAATCCTAAAACCTAAATTCTTTTCACTTATTCAATACATTTGTTACATATTGATAAATGGTATATAGCAAATTGAATGTGTGAAAAAGTTTGTGCTTAGTTCAATATGCTTAATTATCTTGTTTTGGCTATTCTTCAAGGCATATGAACATATTAAAGCCCTTACAATCGAACATTTCTTTGTTCTTGATTGGTTGAGTGCGAAAGAAAAAGAGTTATATTTTTTAAGAGTGACATCCACCTTAAGCATGCAATAATATTGAAGGACAATAGAAGAATCTCAATGATTAATTAACTCTATGATGATTAAGGCAAATTTAAGTGAGGAGAACAAGTTCAACAATTCGTGGTCATTTCTATCCTTTCTCTTATACATAATATATTTCACATCTTCTATTGAGAATGGATAATTAATATCTCCTCATATTATTGTTGCTCTTCTTATCAAAATAAATAAAAAAGATCAATATCTTGAACCATTATTAGGATTTAAATATGCTTTTATAATTGTCACTTTTAACCTATTTTTGATCAAGCTTGCAAAATTTCAAATGTTACTATAAATTAACCGTTGGGTCCTAATAAGGATTGGGTAACATGAAAAGGATGTGATATGCAATGTAGAAAATGAAATAAGCTTATTTGCTAATAACATTGAAGTTTTAGTGATTATAAACCTCTTATTAAAGCTTTTCAATATATTACATAGGTTCTAGATATTTTTCATTGTAGTATCATATCTTATGAACCTTTGTATGTGATATTGAGCTTATAAGAAATGTTTAAAATGAATGTAAAATCGATTTTAAGTCTTAAAAGTTAAAGAAAAGTTGATTTGGGGAACTCTAGAAGTCCTCAGTCGACTGATAGTATCCTAACAGTCAACTGGCACCTTGCCAGCTACCTGCTAAGCCTTATCCTAATCAAATGGGAGCTTTCTATGAGGTCTTAGTTGACTGCCCACTAGCCAGCTTGAGCCTTGATAGACTGTGAGCTCTCTATGATTCATCAGTCCACTACCCACTAGCCAGTAGTTAGCTGGTCATACATAGTTCATGTCTAGTCAACTACCAGCCCCAAGACTAATTAATTGGGAGCCCATTGTGAGAGACTAGTCAACTGGCGATGGATAGTAGTTGACTGTTGGGTCTAGATTTGAATTTTTGAAGAGGGAAAGAGGGACTAGTCGACTGGTCATAAGAAAGCAGTTGAGTGGCCAATGATAGAAAAGTCATAATTGTTTTACAATAGATAGCTAATGGATTGAATAGGTTTAATTATCATTGGCTAAGTGTTATTTTGTAAAATTCAATGATTTAGACCTGCATTTATTGGCTCAAGATATTTTGATTCTCAAAATATAAGTTTGGAATTATAAGATAGTGAGATATAGATTTTACTTAAAATCATTTTTTACCTTTAGTCACTATTTTGTTTATATCTCACAAACTATATGATATTTTGTTATGAAACTTATTTCATTGGAAAATAAACTCAAAGAGCTTTTTAAGGATAGGTCATTCATATGAAATGGGGTTCAAATGAAAAAGCTATGAGCATTTATATTTGAGTGGTTAGATATGAATTTTGCATAAAATAGTTTTATGACCTTTAGTCATTATTTTAATCATAACACCTAAAATATGTTGTGTTTTGATATGAAACTTATTGCAATGTAAAATAGACTTAAATGGCTTTCTAACATTAGGTCATACACTTAAAATGGATTTAAAATGAGAAAGTTATGATTATTTGAAATTAGTACTATTTCAATGTAAATGGCCTAAATTCGAAATAATATTATATTTTGGAGGGTAATCAATTGGGGAACCTCGACAATCAACTGGCAACTTCTAGAAAGCATTTTCAAATGTAAATAATGGCTCCTTTGAGTATGTAACGACTATATCTCATTTTAATCTATATATATAACCTTCAAAACATATTTCTGAGAAAAAGCAAATGCTAGAATGTGATATTTAACTTGTTATGTCATTTTTGAGAGAAACAATCTTCGTTGAGCTAAAACTTGCATATTCTCTATCATTTAAGTTCTTAGAGTTTTAGCATGTATATCTACTTCTTTGAGAGAGTTTATTCATTTGTATTCCTTTCTTCTTTATGAGAGAGAAACTCAAGGAAATTCCTTAAGGGAGTGCTTGGGTTGAGATAGAGGTTCCCTTGTTTAAATTCAAGGAAGAGGTTCTTCTTGAGATATGTAATTAAGGGAGATGTTCTCCCTTGTTGTTGTAATTGACTATTGAGGAAGTGAAAAATCCCAAGAGGTTGCTTGGGGACTGAATATAGGCTTGGATTGGAGCCGAACCAAGATAAAGCACTGATTTTGCTTTCTCTATTCATATACTCTTAATATTTTGAATTATTATATTTATGATTTGCTTTTATTTTTTAAATTACTCTTGAAGTGTAGATATTACCCCAAGTATCTTCATTAAGTCTCCGTTGATTGATATAATTGTTGTTTTAGATCATACTCATCTAAGCATTGTTTATAACAAGTATTTTGTAAAGCAATTTTGAAAAAAACTAAAATTCTGCAAACACGTAATTTATACACAATATAATGAAACTTGCAAATAATAACACTTTTTATAATCCTGGAAGGTAAATTAAAAAAAAGGAAAATTTGCTATCCCACCTTAATTAATTATACCAATATGATAACATTGATGATGATTATTATGTCAAATACGATTAATTACAACTTGATGTCATTTACTTTATGTAATTTTAATACCTTATGTATAATTTTAAAATAACTAAAGGTGTTATGACTAAATCTAATTATACTAAATACATGACATCTAAATTTACAAAATGCTCATAAATGCTTAAGATACATAAACAAACTTTTAACATAATGGGATATAATTACTTAATTAATCAATTATGGGTGTCGAATCCACCAAAAATAAAACTACCTACTTTAAGTGAATATTTTTATTGCAATAATGATGAGTAGGGTCAAACCCATAGGGATTGACAATTCCAACAATTATGAATAAGACACAAAAGAATGAAAAAAGTGGAGGGGTTTTATCAAATTGGAAACAACACTAATAACAACTAAACCAAAAAAATTAAATAAGTAAATTCAGAAAAAGCAAATTAGATTTAAAGGAAGTAAAAGTGAAAGAAACTTTAATAAGAGATAAGCTTCTAAATTTCTTGGCATAGGCCTGGCTATGGATAAATTCCTCATCCCTTTTGGTAAATAGCTATAGTTGTTAAAAGCTTTAGCAACCTAGGCTTTCTTAAGTATGTTAGCTCAGAAAAGCTCCTAACTTAACCTTTAATTAATCAACAACCCAAAGTAAGCACTTAAAATTTAATTGACCAACCGCTTTAAGGATAAAAAGCCACCATTTCTAACTTACTAAAACATGAAACATGTTTAGTAAATTATCATTCGCATTCTATTAATGTGCTCAACAATCCCTACACTAATTTTCCACTTGTATTAGTCAAAATAAACAATTACGAATTTACTTTAACCAATTAGCATACAATCAATTACAAGCATGATATATAATGGGCCTAAATAATTTATCCACCAACAACAAAGCAATTGAAATTGGAATGTAAGCAACCAAGAAGAGAAGAATTGAAGAGAAAGTTAAGATAGCCTCACAACATTCAATAAATCATACAAAATCCCTTAGTTAGAATATAGAATTTAGCTATCCATCATTGTTAACATCCGAAATCCATGCTGAAATTCGAATTGAGGCACTTTCTCTCACTAAGTTCAGAAGAGAGAGAGAGGAAGAGGAAGAAGAAGAAGAAAAATCTAGATCTAAAAGTGTGCCTTCCCTAAAGAAAACAAAAATGACATAATAACTAAACTCCTTCAGCTTTCTTGATTTTCCACTAATTTTACCTAATAAAAACGTAAAATGTACTCCCTAAAATCTATTCTGGAACCTCCCATGCTCCTTGTATTTCCTAACAACTAAGAGACAAAAATTTGTTAGAGAACATGAGCTCTATTTTCAATTATAAAATTAGCATTCTTAGCCGTGCCCATGACTTATCCTTGAATCTAACTTAACAGCAATGTAAGACTTGCACATGCCTTATTTCAACCAAAATTTCAACAATTACAACAAAATCACCTCTTAAACCTAAAACCAATTAAATCAATTATAAATAGCTTGATCTTCTGATAAAAACACTAAAAATAGAATCAAGATAAGACTAAAAATGAGTCAAAATTACAACCTAACAAATTTCCTCACACTTAAACCATGCTTGTCCGCAAGCATATTTCACAACATAACTTAAAATAATATTTAGCTTACTTTAAAGCAACTTAACCAAACAATAATCATCCAAATGCATTTCACTAGCCATTAAGAAAAAAGAACTTAAATAAAGAACTACCACAAACCTATTATGAAGGTTGAAAGCTTCTAAGATGTGTAAATAAACATGAAACAGAAGGGTTTAGGTGTTAACAATAACAAGCACCAAGAAATTCAGTATTCCATAGATCCCAACATCAAAGAAATAGCCTTTAAACTTGCCAAATAACATATACATCACTTTTAAGCACAAAATGAAAACACAAGAGTAACTAAAAGTGATATGGATGGTAAACTCATTCCATTCCTCTTCACTTATTACGTAACAGCAAATACACTTTCCTTTTCTTATTTTTTCCAAGTATCAAAATATTAGTAGCTTTTAGACATGAATGTGGATATTGGTGATACCCACATCTGATTACTTAGCCAACCAACACTTTTACCTTATCTATTTTATTTCTTCATCTTATTTAAGCACGTTTTCATCTTGTCTAGATTATCACAAGCCTTTTGATGCGAGGATAGACATTGTTGATACCATACCTGATTACTCAACTTGTCACAACTCTAAGTGGCTACTAGCACTATTCATAATCACTTTAAAGTGATCAGCGAAGTAAAAATAAAAGCTCAAGTGCTCCAATCTTTTTTTTTTAAGAAGAAACGAAAGGTAAATCCAACAATTTTAGTATTCAAATAGTTCTAAAATATGCGTAAAAGGGATAACATTTAACAAGTCATTAATTTTTAGCAAGTTAAAAACAATTCTAAGATGAGGGTGGCCGGTAACTTGGTATGCATTTAGCTATTTTCATATATTCCTAAATGTTTCATATCTAAAATACTTCTATGAAGCAATCAACCAATTGATAGATAAACAGAAATAAATTATTCAAGTTATCTCATCTAAAAGGCAATTTCAATGCATCAAAGATATAAAAGGAGTTAAGTGAGCTATCCAATTTTCAGCAACAATTTTTCACATACTCAAGTGACAAAACATTATTAAAATGTGGGAGAAATAAAAATAAAGTTAACAACTTAAACTAAACTAAACTAATAAGGAAACCAAGCACCAATACAGCTCAAAATTATATACTCTTCCTCCATATTTAAACAACAACATATTGTCTTCAATGTGTAAATAGAAAAGCTCAAAGTAAGGGGAAGGATAAACTTCCTTGATGATGTTGTTACTGATATCCGTAAAGTTGGATTGAAATTGTTTTTATCCAAGCCTAGTCTATGCAATCATCCTTGTTCAGTGTAATCTTTTGGTCATTGCTCTTATGACATCTATAAAAATAGTGCTTAGGAGTAACCAAGGGACATGAATAACATGTGAAAGAGGTAGACAACCGACTAACACAATCAAACACTAAACAGACAAGCCCTTTGGTTTTCGTAAAATTTTAGAAAATGATCTTTCAAACACCATAATCCAAGCATCAAAACCATCGATGAACCGTCATCACTCTTCTGATATCATTCCTACAAAAGAAAATATAATCAGAGATGACGCTTTGAAACAAAATGCTTTTTAATCGTCATCGCTCTTCACATGCTTCCTTTGATTAATACAAACAAAAATATGTTTTTTAGAAGAAACCATATGACTAAGGTAAAATGAACATGAGCTTCGAAAATGGAGAAGCTCAAAACAGAGAGATTGGACTGAAAATGCTGTGTTGAACGCCAGTGAGGGAGGGATCGAGACAGATGAGCTTCGAAGATAAATCTGAGAGTGAGGGTTTGAATGGAAGTAGGAGCTGGAGTCTGGGTCTTCGAAATTGACGTTAATATGCACAGAGAGTTGCGAGACAGAGGGAATGAGGGTGAACACCGATGAAGGTTGAATGAGCGTAAATGATGGAATACCAAAGAGAAGAGGACGAAGTCGTGAGAGAGATGAACAGAGATGCCAGGAGTGGGATGAACGCCGGTGAGTTGAAGAGGAAGAAGACTTCGAATGGAGTGGGTGATACAGATGGGTTTCGAATGGTGAAGGGAACGCTGGCAAAGGAGAGGAGCATCGAGATCAATCTGAAGTATAGAGAGCTGCGAAATGGGAGGAAACTCAAAATTGAAGCTAGAGACGTCAAAAATAGAAGTGGCAGGCGAAAATGAATAAACTGAACGTAGAGGAAGAAGAAGAAGAAGAGGTGTCGAAATGTGTTGCACAGAGCTCTGTTAACAGACGCCATCGAGTTAGAAGAAACTTCAAATCGAAGGGGTAACGCTGGTGAGTTGAACGAAGTTGTTGTCAAAAAAGGGGGTTCGAGTTCGTTGGCGAGAACAGTGACGAAGTCTGAGATGGTGGTTGGACAGGAGCTTGAACAATGATGAACGACCAGAGAAGAATGAACGTGATGAATGAAGCTAATGAACGGAACTGCGTGGCTGGAAGCTTTGCCGGCGGGATTCGATGGAGCTTGGGCTGATAAAAGTTTTAATGTTACCGGCGAAGGTAAGATGAGGACGAAAAGCCTCGAATGGACCTTGACAATACTAAATGTTAACGATGTAGGGGCACCACCACTGAACGTTGATGTTGAGATCATGAACGGAAGTGACGATGGACCTTGCTAGTGTTGATGGTGGCAGGTTAACTTAGAACGGCGACGGCTAAAGGATTGGGCAAACCTTTTAGGAAAAGGAGGCCTCATGACAAATTCCTTTTGCATGGTGGATTTGTCTTCCTTGGAAATGTTAGTTTCCTATTTCTGCACCAATAATTTCAGCCTCTGGTTCTATCTCTGCAGCTAAGCCACACTCATGGCTAACTTTTATGGGAACATCTTCCAATTCTTTACTACTTCTCAAAATGATTGCACATACACTTTGACTTGGATTGATTTCTGTTTAAGAAGGTAGCTTACCCTTAGACTCTAGCTTGCTTAATGAGTTAGGTAATTAGTTCACTTTGTTCTCTATGTTCTGAATACTAGATCTTATCTCTAGTTGAAATTGCTGCGTGCTTGTGGAAGGAGACTTCACAATGTCTTCAAGAGGTATATTTGACTTTAAGGACAAAGTAGAAAGTTGTTGAGATGTCATAGGCCTTATTTGGAACTGTTGAGCATTAAACCTTGCTTTATTGCTAAAGTTAGGATGTTCTCTCCACCTTGGATTGTATATATTAGAGTATAGATCATATCTTGTTTGAGGTGGCCCCAAAAAACTTCCAATGGCATTTACTCGTTGATCATCTTCTTGGAGTGCAAGGCATGTATTAGTAAGGTGACCCATATTTGCACAAATATCAAACACTTTGGCTTGCTGCATTTTACCCGTGACCAAGGTTTGAATCAAATCCATGAGCTGATTGAGTTTTGTGTTCAATGATGACCTGCCTACTTCATTGACTCTCTTTGGTGGCTCTTGTCTACTTTCAAACTGATGAGATGTAGCTACCATGATATAAATTAAATCTTTAGCTGCTTAAAGAGTTTTGTTCACTATAGATCCTCCACTAGCTGCATCCAACACCCTTCTTTTTGTGGATGACAACCCTTCATAGAAATATTGAATGAAAGATTGTTTTGAGATGTCATGTTGAGGACAACTTGCATATAGTCTCTTAAACCTCACCCAATATTCATGGAGGGTCTTGGTTTCTCTTTACTTTATCCCACATATATCTCTTCTTATGCTAACAACTCTAGAAGTGGAAAAGTATTTGTCTAAAAACATCCACACCATATCTTCCTAAGTTATGATTGAGCTTGGGGTAGGTAGAATAGCTAATCCTTAGCCATATCATCCAAGGAGAATGGAAATGCTTTCAGCTTGATTTGCTCTTCAAATACTCCTTAAGGCTTCATACTTGAGCATATTATATGAATCTCATTAAGATGCTTATAAGAATCTTTATTAACTAACCCTCTAAACTTAGGTAGCAAATGCATTAGACCAAATTTTAGCTCCAAAGGCACATTTAAATCCAGATTAGTAATGCATAAGGGTGGTTGGTTGACCAGTGGAACGACCAATTCTTTCAATGTCCTTTGTCTAGTCATTTCTTAGACTCTTGGTTCAATTTTAATGGGTGACTTAACGAACTCCAATGATGACTCTCGTTTTTCCCTCAAAGCTTGACAAGGTGTAGAGCTTGAAAAGAAAGCCTTGGAAGCTTGCTTTTTCTTTTTAGTTGTTCTCCTTAAGCTTCTAGCAATTTTCTCAATCTCTGGATCAAAATAGAATTCTTCTCCACATTCAGTCCTAGTCATCCAAAAAGTTAGAATTAATTAAAACCAATCCCCTGCAATGACACTAAGATTTGATGGGTGTCAAATCCACCAAAAATAAAATTACCTACTCTCAAGTGAATATTTATATTGTTATAATAATGAGTAGGGTTAAATCCATAGGGATTGGCAATTCCAAAAATTAAGAACAACCAAAAACAACGTACAAAAGAATGGAAACAGTGAAGAGAGTTTTATCAAATTGAAAATAACACTAATAACAACTAAACTAGAAAAATTTAACAAGTAAATTCAGAGTAAGCAAATCAGATTTAATGCAAGTTGAAATGAAAGAAACTTAAATGAAAGATAAGCTTCTAACAAAGAGAGATAGTGTATAGTTTTTCTCAATTGATCATAAGTGTAGGCACAACTCCAGATAAATTCCTCATCCCTCTTGGTAAATGGCTATAGTTGTTAAAAAGCTTTAGCAACCTAGGCTTTCTTAAGTATGTTAGCTAAGAGAAGGTCCTAACTTAACCTCTAATTAATCAACAACTGTAAGTAAGCACTTAGAATTCAATTGACTAACCACTTTAAGAATGAAAGGCTACTATTTCTAACTTACTAAAGCATGAAGCACATTTAGTAATCATCATTCACATTCCATTAATGCAAAAAAAAAAAAAAAAAAGTGCTCAACAATCCCTACAATAATTTTCCACTTATATTGGTCAAGTAAATAATTACAGATATACCTCAACCAACTGGCATACAATCAATTATGGGAATGATAAATAATGGGCCTAAATCATTCATTCACCCACAATAAAGCAATTAAAATGGGGATGTCAATAACCAAGAGAAGAATAGAAGAGAAACTTAAGATAGTCTCACAACATTGAAGAAACCACACAAAATCCCTTACTTATAATATATAATTTAGCTATCCATCATTGTTAACCATCAAAATCAGTGCTGAAATTCTATATACATAGCTAATATTCGAATTGAGGCACTTTCTCTCACTAAATTCAGAAGACACAGAGAGAGAGGAAGAGGAAGAAAAAGAAGAAAAACTTAGATCTAAAAGTGTGTCTCCCCTAAAGTAAAGAAAAATGACCTACTAACTAAAATCCTTTAGCTTTCTTGGTTTTCCATTAATTTTTCCTAATAAAAACGTGGAAATTACTCCCTAAAATTTGTTCTGAAACCTCTCATACTCCTTGCTACGTTTCCTAATGATCAAGAGAGAGAAATTTGTTAGAGAAGATGAACTATCCATTTTCAGTTTTAAAATAAGTATTCTTAGTTATGCCCATGGCTTATCTCCTTAAACCCAACTCAACAGTAGTGTAAACCTTGCCCATGCCTTATTTCAGCCTAAATTTTAACAATTTCAACAAAATCGCCTCTTAAACCTGAAACCAACTTAATCAATTATAAATAGTTTGATTTCCTAAGGAAAAACACTAAAAATAGAATCAAAATAAGACTAAAAATATATTAAAATTACAACCTAACAATCAACTAAACATAAATGAAAAATTAATTAATACAAAATCCATTTCCTAAATTATAACCAAATATACCATTAATTTTGCTCAAATAAATGGTACATAAATTTTCTAAAACTAATTCTATAAATCTCAATTTTGTTTATAATTCAGAACAAGATTACTCCAAAAATAAAAGCATATGTAGCAAATTTAGAATACAAAATTGGCCTATAACTTAACAACTCATTTAGGCTCAAATTTAATTTCTGATGTGGTCAAATACAATCCATAATAACCTATAACATGCAATGTCCATTACACTAGTGGTAAGCATACTACCACAAGTGGTGTCATAGGTCCATTTCAAGAGCAACATGTTACAGGTTCAACACTTATCTTACTCCTCAAAATCTATTCTAAAACCTTCCATGCTCCTTGTTACATTTCCTAACAATCAAGAGAGAGAAATTTGTTAGAGAAGATAAGCTGTCCATTTTCATTTTTAAAATGGTGAAATATTGTATATAAGTATATGGTATATATATATATATTTGTGCAGTCTAATAACGATATTACTATTAATATTATTATTATTATTATTATTATTAAAATTTCCAGATTGGAAGCAAGGCAAAGGCAATTAGGCTTTGATACCAACTGTTAGATGTATATCTACATGGATACAATGAATAATTAATATACCATGAAAATAAATATGATGCGAAATTATATGTACCTCTAACCATTGCATCTTCAAAATTTGAAATACCGTAATATAAATATAAAACACACACACACTATATATGAGTTTTTCTAAACTTTTATTTCTCACTAGTCAATGGTGTAAATAGAAAGAATTAGTGTGAGAAATGAAGTTATAGACCCCATATTTATTTATAGAGAGATATTGAAGCCTACTTCTCATCAAACATAGGAATTGCCTCAAGGAAGGGAATCTTTTGCAATACATCAACTAAACATGGGATTTGGCCTAAACCCTAAAGCTCATTCTTATTCCCTTCCAATGGCTTCATTTCTAGTAAGCAAACACGCCCCAAGGGAAGAGAAGTTACCTCATTTGAAATGGATTCTCTCCATTCTAAGATTTCAACCCCATCTCTAATTAAAATGATTTTCATCCATTGGATCAAGTCTCTAAAATATTTGTAGCCGTCAAATTAAAATTTTAAAAAAACTACTAATTTTGATTTTAAAAATTACTGAAATTGGTAACTTAACTTTAAATAGGATTATTAGAAAAAAAAATTTTTTAGAATAATCTATGAGTCTATTATGCATAAAAAAAGTATTAGATACCTCACCATAACCATGTAAAATTAATATGAATTTAATATTTATTTTTATTACCCTTATCAATATAATACACAAGCAAAATGGATAGAGATAATAAAAAGTATTTACAAGAAACTAGATAAGAGGAAAAAGAAATATCTACAAAATGTTTAAAAGAAATGAAATATATATATATATATATATATATGTATGTATGTATGTATATAGGTGAGCGACTACTACTAATACTAATGCTAATAATAATAATCTTCCGATGAACTATTTTTCCAAGACACATTATTATCTTATTATCTTCTGAGGAAGAGCACCATTGTATGCATATTTATACTTACCAAATCAATGTATAGACACAAAAGACCTTCTTGAATGATGACAAGTTTATCATCAGACTTTGAGTTACAGAAAATTTACAGAACGCATTAATCTTCGAAAGATATCAAAGGAGTTACAAATGCGAGACAAAAAAGCATGAGTGAATGAACCAAGAAAGAAAAAAAGTGCACTGAAAAAGAAAAAAGAAAAAAAGAATGGACACTATAAAGCATGCACCCAAACCAACTTTCCCTTGGCACAGTAACATATACTTTGAACTTTATGAGAGATAGAAAAAGTGTGGAACCATTCAAGCTTGCCAAATCATACACTCTTTCCAAACAAATATATCTTAATTTGTCCATCAAAACTCAACCCAATAAAACATCACCATAATTAGTGCCCAATCATCAAAAACTTACAAAATCATACATTAAGGGATGTGTATTTGGAGATTCAGCATTCAGTCCACATACGTAATCATTAGAGTTTAAACCATTACGTATTCAAATCAAACATTACTCATGATAATTCTTAATCACCCAACAAAAAAATTACCTAATCAAACACCAAGAGACGTGTATTCGTTACTCAATCCATTCATATATATATATATATTGTTGAATTTCAAACCATTATCAATTTAGAGTTAAACTTACCCATGGTTAGTATCCAATCACCATAAAAAAAAAAAAATTAAAAAAACTGCTTGCATCAAGAGCTTTTGATCTCATTCCATTTGATGCTAAGTGAAAAAATATTAACTAATTTTGATACATTTATATGACAACTGATTTGTTATATCAATATCAATAAATAATTAAAAAAATAGGAATCATTAAATGAATAATTTTATTAAAACAAATATATAAAATTAATTGTCACATAAATATGTCAGGACTAACCAATATCCGATAGGTGTAGTCAATGAAGCACCACAAGCTAATCAACATTCCAAAGCAAAATAACCATTAACATTTACAGCAATTCGGATCATGAACACTCTATTCTTAACAGGATTGGCTTGATACTTAATATTAAAGTAATTGCATAGCTCCAACGGTTCGCATTTAAAACTGATTTACTGAAATTTGAAACTCTTAAAAAGTAAAATTAATAAGATATTAAAACCTTGATTTAATGACCAAGACGCCCCAACTACTAGCAACCTGTTCGCCACTTCTAGCCAGCATACCTTGATGACACAAGAAAGGAACTTGAGAACATGAATAATTAATTTTTTTATAAAGATATTATGATCATTTACTTAATTTTTTATTTTTATTTTTTCAATATTATATCAAACATAATATATGAACCAAATATTCTATTCCATTTAAACTTATTTTTATTTTTAAATAAATTCTTATTCTCATCTCTAATCATTTTTAAACCGAATATATTCTAAGTTAATAAAATGTTCCTTCAGAACAAATGTTTAAAGAATATAATGTGAAAGGAGTTAATTTCTATAAATATATTTGGGATTAAGTTGTTTAAATTTTTACAAAAATAAAATGCCAAGGAATAATAAAATATTTCAAAAAGAAATTATATTAAGAACTTACATAAAATATAATATATTTAATGTTTTAAATTTAACCTTTAAATAAATGAATCCTTTGACCAATCTGCTAGCGAACGAGTAGTTATGTTCAGTAAATGAATGCTTTGAAAAGTGTGAATAACGGATATGACTATTTAAATATTATATTATTTTTTTAAAAAAATTAAGTTAAAGAAAAAGTACATTTTTTTATTCTTTAATTTTATTTAAGATTTCACTTTCATATCTTAATTTTATTTAGTTTCCATTTAGACCTCTTAATTTCACTTTAGGTTTTACTTTTGTCCTTTAAATGCATCTGATTCCAAATTAACTCCTTAAGTTTTATTTTTGACATTCGTTGAATTCATGTGGTTTCATTCCTTAATTTTACCTAATGTTTCATTTTCAACATTCAATTTTATTTTATTCCAGTTACACCCTTAAGTCCAAGAAATTACTCAAATGTTTCTTGTCCTTTAATACCATTGTATTAAAATGCTTCAAATATTTAAACTTTGTATGAATTAAGAGTTAAGACTACTCGAAAACAAGTTTGGTTATCAAGTACCAATAAATTTATTTTGTATAAGAATAAGGTATATAATTAAATCTCCAAATAGAATTTAATATGTTTCATACGGCTTATTTATTTTAATGGATAAATAAAAATAATTTTTGAATAATTTTTGAAAATTAAATGCCAAACTAGAAGAACATGAAATTGAAGAAAAAATTATGTTGAAGTGAAGGGACTAAATTGGAACCAAATAAAATTAAGAGATGAAAGTAAAACTTGAGCTAAAGTTAAAGGACCAAATTGGAACCAAATAAAGTTAAGGGATAAAAGTGAAACATATGATATTAAGGAACTAAATTGAAACTAAATAAAATTAAAAAATGAAATTGAAACTTAAGATAAAATTAAAGATTAAAGACATTTTTTTGCATTGCATGAAGGAGTAAAATTAGCATTCGTATTATTCATAAAATACAAGTATAATATTATTTTAGTTTCTCACTTATCAATTATTTTAAATTGTCTTTCACTTATTTCAAGTGTTAATTTGGGTTCCTCATTTATGAGTTTAATTTCAATTAAGTTTTTTACTAATTTTCAATTTTCATTTAGTCCCCCACTTATAAGTTTAATTTCAATTTTGTCCTTTTTTAATGTGAAAATTATACATTTAAACCCTCGTTCTCAACTAATTTTAAACTAAATATGCTAATGTCTACATTAATGATGAATCGAATTAAGTCTAGATTTATAAGTAAATGATCAAATTAAAACTAAAAATTAATAAGAGACAAAAAAATATTAGTCTTATAAGTAAATAACTGAATTAGACTAAAAATTAATATTTTACTTGATAATACACATTTCGAAAATAATTTTTTTAATAAGAAACCTGGAAAAGAACTTTTAAATTGACCAAATAAAGGGTACCCCACATGCTACTATTCGTGAATTTGAATCCATGTTTTCTTTGCTTGTTCAATAAATGTAGACCTATACTTAACTCGGTTTTAGTGCAAGTTCCCCATCGGTTGCTTTCTTGGTAATTCTAAACATAAGTCAAGTTGAGCGTTAAAATTTTGTTTATTCTTCCGTATAATGCAATACAAAATTTTATTCGTGGAAAATTAAATTAGAAATATTATATATAAAGGACTAAAATTAGATTTTAGTCTTTAATTTTGAATAAAACATCATTTTGGTTTTTTACCTATTAATTAATTTTTAATTCAGTCTCTTTGTTATCAATATGGTCTTTCACTTATCAGTTTATTTTTACTTTGGTTCCTTACTAGTTTTTATTCTCAATTTAGTCATTCATATGTAATATTTCAAAATTTTAAATTTAAAAATGTTAACTTGGAGGGATAATTTTGTGAATATTTACATAAGTTAGGGGAAGAAAAAATTCAATTAAGGAAAAAATAACAATCTAATTAGTTAAAGAAATGGGAGACTTAAGAGGGCTTTTATATTAATTCAAGTAGAAAATTTCATGAATCCTATGTTAGCTCAAGTGACTAAGCTTGACCCATGCAACCATGGGGACTTATGTTCAAGTTGCCATTGTGCATTGGAGTATTATTTTTTTTCCTTGGCTACCACGTCTATCCCTCTTGCATCTTCTTCTTCTTGTCTTTAGTACTCATCGAGCTCTCTCCATATTTATTTGAATCTCTGCCTTTCCCCATCCTCGAATCATGTTGGCAGTGAGTCCTCCACCTTTCTTCGTTGTGCTAGTGGCCAGAGAAGGTGTAGTTTCTACCAAGAGCCTCCCCCCAACAAAGCCCCTACATTTGTTTCGATTGGTAGAGAAATCTAACCTCAATTTGTGAATTTCTCTTCCATTTTTTATGGGGTTTTTTTCTAGTAGGATTTTCAAATGATTCTCCCTTATTTGTAACTACTAATTTTAGAATTTAGCCCTTAAATTTAGGAAAAATCCATTTTGGGTCAGAAGACTGAACAGTAACGTAAAGAATAAAATTTGAAATTTCATTGAGGCTTTCATTCCTAAATGAATTTGGCATGGTTCTCTGGTTATTTGAGCTTCCAATTTGATTATTTGGCCTTAGAATATGAAAATCCCTCGTTTAGGTGAAAAATGTGAACAATAACATGAATAGTGACTGGAAATTCAAATTTGAAATTAGAGCTTGATTTAAAGGGAATTTAAGGAACCCCTTTAGGGGTTTTGGTCTTAAGTAATTATCTAACATTCCCCAAGTGTCAAATTGATAATTGGATTACTTAATTATAAACTCCTATTTTCTTGGTAGGAGTTGAAGTGTGTCAAGTGATAATATACAAAGATTCCTTGATTCCTTAGTGTCATTGGACCTCAAGGAGAAGGAGTTGAGTTGTTGGAAATTATTGTTTGAAGTGGTAAGTAACTTGAGAATTTTCCTCAAATTATTTTAGATTTAATTGTTGATTAGAGGAAACCCAATGAATGAAAGTACCTTGAAAGTTATTATAATTACTGGATAAATTACTTGGTTATTGTTGGAATAAATTTTGACCCAATGGATAATATTGGAAAATTTAAGAGTTAAATAGGCAATGATTTAGCTATTTGGGGACTAGTATAGTATTGAAATTTACAATTAAGATAATTATGATTGGCAAGTGTGTTTAATGTTGTTTTCATAATAAGAAGTATCAAGGTCTTGTGTTGGATATAATGTAGGAAATTGGAGGTGAAGTTCATGGAACTTATGTAAATTTTTAAGCATATGAGCATTAGTAAAGACATTGGAATATTTTAATGTAAATTAATTGAGTTAATTATTAAGGATGAAACTATAAAATTATGGGCTATTCAAGTGGCCGAAGTAATTGTGTTTTATATGTTAATATATGTATTAATTATGGTCATTGAAATCATAAAGAGAAATAACGAATGACCTTAGAGAAAAGAATAAAGTACCTCAATGGATTTTAAATGCTAACTCATTGTGAAAAATTGTTATAATTTATTTAAGATGTTTTTTAGCATAAGACATTAAAAATCTATCATTTGTGATTTAGAGTCATAATAATTGCACTTTACGCTGCGGTAAGGGAGTGAATTGTGAGGACTTTAGTTAGGTAAGTGGATAATCCTAATTATGTTATATTTATATTTTTTTGATCTCTATTTTGGAAAAGATTGTTTTTTGATTCTCTTTGTGCCTTGTGGTAGGCTTTTGAAATTTCAAATCTTTGAAAAATTAACATTAGGGCATTTAATGATTATATATTTTGGAATTAAATTGAGTTTAAGCTTTCTGAGTTAAAATATTTTTGGATTTTTGAATTTACGAATTTTCTGTTATATTTGAAAGTATCCTAGTTCTATATTCATGAGATATTTAGTTCTTAATTATGATGGGGTTGATTTTGTATTCACAAATACTGGGATTCAGAAATCTAATACCTTTATCTGTCTTTATGAAAAAGTTTGATTATGAGTTTTCTGAAGCTCCAATATTTGATTATGGAATTATTCATGTTAAAGATATTTTGGGAATGCATTTAAATAGGACCCTGTAGCTAACGGCAGTAAAAATTAGCCATAGTACGCTACGATTTGTATTTGACGTGAGTGGGTATGATGCCACCATTATGATACTTTATTTGAGGCTTAAGACCATTATTCTGAATATTTGGAGCTTGAAACTCATGAATGATATATGCTTTGTTCAGATTATACTAGCATTGGGCTAACTCTATTTTTGTTATTTGATGGTTCTGTAAGACGTTCCCAATGCACTCAATTGGTTTTGAAATATCCCTGTGCTACCTATATACTGATATATTTTTATACAGAGCTGGTTTTATAATTTTATTATCAAGACATTTACTAAGTTTAAGGTTTGTTGTGCATATCGTACTATTTACACCAGCCATGGAAAATGCATAGTTTTAAGGCAAAAGTATAATTTTTCTTTATAAATTCTATCGTGGCTAGTCTGTCCCTTCCATTTGTATAATTAATATTATTTGCTCACTAAGTTTTTACTCACCCCACGCTATTTAACTTTTTTTTTTTTTTCAGATCATAACGCTAGTCCAAAACACCCACCTACCAAGTAAGAGCGTGTGGGGTATTTCTTGATTTTTTTTGTGAGCCTTGTTGCAAGGTCAAAAGCTCATCTTTTGTTGTAAATTTAATAATTAAATTTAATAGGTTTCTTGTATATAGGCAGTTCGTCTTTTGTTATTATTTGTTGGCTGTGGGTTATTGTATATATGTGTTTTGTTATTATTGTAGAAATTTTGAGAGGTCCATATTTCATGAGTGACACTACCGAAATTTCTACGCAGAGGTGACTAATCAATTTTTGGTCAATGTGTGTCTATGGCTATTCTATTTAGATTATGTGATGAAGATTCTGCATGTTATATAAATGTTTGCGTTTTAACATGATAGTTAGGCTTATAAGGGCGAGAGATACATCGTTCTCAGTGCCAGTCACATCTTTTTAGTTAAGGTCATGATATAAATATGAAAATTAGCACATTTAATCCCTTCAGCATAAGTAAATATGGACTAAATATGCTACCATTCAAAACAGTAAGAGACCCAATTAAAAATAAACTCATAAGTGAGAAACTAAATTGATAATCAAGTAAAATAGTATTTTATTCCTTTAACTTTTTAACCATACAAATAATATTAAATTTTGGATTAAAAATAAATGAAAAGTTTATGTTACAAAAAATTAAAAATTTGATTAAGACATTTTGTAATCAATTTTTTAAATTTGAAAATTATAATTTATACAACCCTTTAAATTGTCATTAAAAATTCTTTGCGTATTTACCTTCTATTCATTTGCAATAGAAGCTGCAATTCAAGACAAACCAAAGTAAAGGAGACAGTCCAATATGGCACATGTCATTGTGCCTTTTGGGAAAATACACATCAAGTAGCTCGCTGGATCATATATTTCTATATAGTTCCAATCCCAAACTTCCAATTTATAAATATATATAAAAAAATACTGGAAAATATTTAAGGGTATTTTATTGAATTTATGCAAAGGCAGGGTCTTTGAGAGTTTGGTTTTGTTCTACAGCGTTCGTTATTTTATTTATATGCTTTTTTCCATTCGAGTAATATTGACCATATATTTTTCAACTTGGGCATATTATATTTGTTTGTTGAAAGATTTTTCTGCTTGACTTAATGTGGATTAAGTTAAAATAATAAACCTGGAAGCATCAAATTATTTAGAAATTAAGCAATCCCTCTCATCACTCGTACAAAAGTTGCAGGATAACTAATATTATATTCCGGGCAATTGTGACCACAATTTCTCTTGGCTTTAATTAATTCACCCAATTTAAGTATAAATTAATCAACTATAGGAGTCAAAAGAAAGGAAAAAATTATTGGAAAATATAATAAAAAATTGTAACTTGAAACGATAAAATTGTTTATTTTATTTAAAACAAAATTTAATTTGGTGTCAAACAAGAATTTCTAATAAATAAGTATAATTAATTACAATTGTAGTAACGATATTTTTTTCAGCATATGTAATCACAAAACAGACATTTTCAACAAAAAACCCAAAGTGAGAAAATAATCAGCATAAACACTAAATTAATTTTCTAAAGTAGAAAAATTGTAAAGTGCTTTCATACTTAAAGATAAATATGGAGAAAAGGGGAAGTTGGTAGAAAAAGAAAAATAGACCCACGTACACTTTAGACTTAATTGTGACTGAACTTTTTAAAACCACGTTTAAATTCAGGTTTAGAAAAGAGTTTGAATCCAGTTTTTTAAAATTAATTTGTTATTTGAAACTTAAAATAAATAATATAACTAATTGTTTTTATTACTTTTATATTATATATAGAGAAGTTGTGATTACAAATATATTGTTGTATTAGCATAAATCCTTTAAATAAGATGTATTAATTTTAATTTTTTTATTTTATCAAGATGTTAAGTTACACTAAATTTTTCTTTAAATAAAAATTTTTTTCTTAATAAAAAAAGTTCATTCGAGTTTTTGGAGTTTGGGTTGGACTTTAAAAAAATTTGAACTCGGCTTGTTTAATAAATTAGGTTTTTCTAATCAAACTTTTTTTTGTTCATACTTCCTTTTTTAGGTGAAATTCATTAGCTCAGACAAACTTTTAAAGTTATGATAAGACCTAATATTGCACTCATATTCTTCTATCATTTTCTTTTTTACTTTGAATACACTTTATTGATTTTATATTTTTTAAAAAATCATTTTCCCAAGAACACGGCTCTTAAACTAATTTATTAACAGATTGTTTAACGAAGAATAATACTTAACCCATTAATAGTTTAAATTAAAGTCCCATGATAAAATGTGATGTGAGTTTGAGAAAATTAAGAAACCAAAGAATAGATTTTGGTGGGCTTAGAAACCCAGGGAAGAAGTAAAAGCAAAAGCCAAGTTCACTTTGTGTGCGTCACCCAAGTCCAAAGTCCTACCATGGAAGTAGAAAATCTGTGTGTAAAGGGAAACTGAGATTGACGCATCGCACTATATATACTTAATAAGCAGAATATATTCAAGTCATCACAAATCAAAGTGCCTCCAGAATATATTGAAATTTAAGCATATTAGAATTTGCACCATACTTGCCATTAAACTTGGATAATAAAAATTGAGGAAGATTCATACTATATAATTTTCGCCTTTAATCATGTCAGCAATAAAGTGCCCATTAATTCTGTTTGGCTAAAATACATTATCACGTAGGCATCTGTTCAAAGTGGAAAGAAAAACATTATGCGAAATAAAAGTTAGTTAAGAAAATTGCCACCACGTACCCAATATATATTATTCTTGAGTTATAAATATTCTAAGAATAATTTATGTATTAAAGCATGTGTCAACCATCTTGACTTCATTATGAACTATAGGATCATAATTAAAATATAGCTTAAAATTTTAATATAGAAGTGACTCACGTACGAATGCCATTCCCATTATATGGAATGTAATACATTCAAAGGCAAAACAATTAAGAAAATGCATAATTATTTTCCTTTTTCATGTCAAAAAGTGGAGATATATAGTATAATAAGAGACAAAACACAGCAAAGATAATCTTAAACATCATCATCGGCGATGGAAAAGGAACCATGGAAATGGAAAGTTGATAATGTGATAGTGATGGAAAAGGAACCATGGAAATGGAAAGTTGATAGTGTGATAAGAAGATGAAAAAGGAAAAAAAAAAAAAAAAAAAGTCCTTTAATTTTTTTTTAAAGAAAAAAGAGCTTCCAATTTCCGTGGGTTGCTTGCTCAATGCATGGAAGCCGGATAATTCTCAAGTGGAAAGTTGGAAAGTCTATTCATATATGACTCAAGCCAAAAAAGGCTTGTGTGCCTTTCCACATATATATGATACATGCCAGTTAACTAGTTCTATGGTGGGATTTCTCATAGGCCAACATGGTTCAATTTGTCTGAGAAAGATTACTGATTAAGTATCTAATTTTTCTAGGATTGTGTTGTGAATAAAAATATTATAAGTAATTTTCTATATCTCTATAATCATATTTTTTTATTTAAACATAATAAATGTATGATTGTTCAATAACAATATATAATTATTTTTCTCCTAGATGGCGAGAACGTAGGATCAATCTCAGCTCATACAGGACTAAGACAAGGTGACTCGCTGTCCCCCCTATCTCTTCATCCTCTTGTGCAAAAGGACTCTTAGCTATGTTAAGGTATGCAAAAAATAAAGGACTTTAGGGGACCTATTGTCTCCCATTTACTATTTGTAGATGACTCTCTCTTCTTTCACAAGGTGGATCAATGAGAATGCTAGGTCATCAAGCAAATCCTAAATGCATACGAGGCTAATTCTAGACAATTCATCAACTTCCAAAAGTCTTATATATTTTTTAACACAAACGTGTTAAAGGATGAGAGGAGAAACCTTTGCCACATTCTAGGAACCCATATGCAAATAAATCATAAAAGAACTTGGGGCTCCCCTCCTTAATATGTCTTGACCTAAGCGGATAGGACGTAACTGGCACCAAGGATAGGGAATCTCTCATCCTTGTGAACATATCAGATATCTCAAGATAACATAACTTTAACAAACATATGGACCCTCATTTAGTAAATATCAAGACTCATAATTATGCAAGCAATTATCAAAAGAATCAGTTCAAGCTCTATGTAGAAAGTTCGGCTGAGTATCCCTTGAAATATAGACCTCTCGAAATTTTAACAACAGAGCTATCTGACATACAACATATTGGAAAGCTCCGTTCTTCCACATTTAATTATAACACAGCCTACAACCATAGGAGTACATCATAACATTCAGCCTGTATACAATAGAGCAACTAAGTCTAATTACAAAACAAGAAAGTCATTACTCTAGTAACAGGCTAAGCTCATCAAAAGAATAAAAACACCATGTTTCCTACTCTGTAGGAAGGTGTTATGGATTAGCGCTGCAATCTGAAAAATGTTAAATAATGGGGGTGAGTAAAAACTCAATGAGCAAATAATATTAATAATGCAAAAAATGGAATAGACTCACAATGATAAGGTTTTTGTTGTTTAGAACCAGATAACTTACAGTCATAAATCACTAATATCAAAAGTAGAGAAAAACTATTAACATAATATATTGGGAATCCTTTACAAAACCAATCAATGTTCAAATATAGAACTAGCATAAGGCTAGTGAGAACAGATCAGAGCAATTACCTATATCAGCCTTAAGCCTTAAACAGAATATATAGGTAAGGCATTGTACCCAACCATAACGGAATAATAATCACAGTGTACTACAGCTAACATTTACTGTCGTTAACTATAGGGTTTTGTTTTGGGCACATTCTCAATATCATAAAATATATATAAACATCCATATTCAAAATTCAGAATTTCAAAGTCATACCACTTCAGAGTTCAGATTTCAATATTTCTAGTTCTAGTAATTCAAAATACCTCATGAACCAACAAATTTCTAGGTCTCATAATATAAAATAAAATTTGTAAATTTAAAAGTCTGCTTAAGATACCAGAGATAAAAAAACATTTATATTTGAAAATATATACTTTGGAACCAAATCCTTTATAATTAGGATTATTTATTCACCTAATCAAAGTACACACAATTCAACTTCCCTTACCGCAGTGTAAAGTGCAACAGTTGTGATCCTAAATACAAATGATATACCTTTAATATCTTATTCTAAAAGCATCTAAACTTAAATAATTTCTAACAAATTCCAATTTTTTTTAAAATGTTCATATGCCTAAAATTCACTTAATCCCATCAACTTCATCTCCCATTTCTAACATTATACCCAATACAAGACATTGATGTTTCTAATTATAAGAATTACATTAAACACACTTGCCAATCATAATTGTCTTACTTGTAAATTCCAATACCATACCAATTCCCAAAATAGCTCCATCAACTCTTGTGTCACTTAGAGGTTATTCAATTAAATTTTAAAATCCTTCATTCAATTTGCATTATTGTTCATTACTATTTAATCAAGCCATATAAGGTTTCTTATTCAAATTTTCTCTCTTTGTCTTTATGAAAAATCTAGGAAAAATATGAAAAATTAGTAATTCAACTTATAATTTAAATTAAAGTTATCTCTAGCTTCACAAAAGGCAATTTTATCCAAAAACCAGTGAGCCAATCACAATTTGGAGTGGACTATTATGGGCAAAAAATAACCTAATAGGAAGAGGTACTTTCTACACAAACACAAAACTAGCATACATTGAAATAGTATCAAAGGAAGTCGATGACATTAAGAAGGGTCTAGTGGTACGTGACTATAAGGAGATTCTTAAAATTGCTGTAATTTCATTATAAAATGGGTTCCTATATGTCAAAATAGGGAGACTCATTTTTTAGCACGCAACTTTATTTTTTTTACAGATTTTCACATTTGGGATGTAATATCTGAACTCAATTCAAATTCATAATAAAAGTATGATGTTAAAGTTATATAGATAGATAGATATATATATATATATATATATATATATAAGTATATAATTTTGATAGTATGATTTTTCAATCTATTATTGTATAATTAAATATTTTACGAAGGTTTTTTTTAATGAAGAATATGATTGAACAAGTATATAAAGAATTGTAATTAAGTCTAAATAAACTAAAAAAAGTTAAATGAAAAATAGAAGAATATTCGGATATAGTGAACAGAAAACCAGCCAGATGAATAGTTATGATTAATGTATAACATGAGCAATCAATATATATATATATATATATAGAATGCCATTGTATATCTTGGGTTCGTACGTGGACCACTTGGCTAATACGTGGTTTTCACTAAATTTGAACTATCCACTATATGAGATTTTGTTAAGGTTTTTAAAGTTTCTATTTTTTTTTTTTTTATATTATCTATTGGTATCGGATCTGACTCTAAAATCATGAAACCTACTCATTTAAAATCTGACATTGTCAAACTTAATATTAAAAATAACTCTCCCAACATTATATTTTCTATATATATGTTAAGGCATGACAAACATTAATATTTATGGACCTATCAATCAAATCTCAACTTCATTGGCAACGACATGATATGTGTAGAATTATTTTGAAAAAAAAATAAAGTTTAGGACTACAAATTTAAAGTTGTTATTAAAAAAGACTATAATTTTAAAGGATTTTGGTATTAAATCGTTTCTCATTCTAAAGGACTTTACATGTTGGATTCTTCATGACTTTTTTATAGCGTGTTTTCAAAATCTTTGAAAAAGTTGAGTTTATTAAAATTTACCCCTAAATTATTTAAAATAATTTTAAAATTTAAAGTCTCTTATAATAAATATTTTAAATTTATAATTACTATAATTAATCTACTTTTTAAAACATATTCAGAATTCTTACACTTTCTGGCTTACATAGCATCCACGTGTTTAATTAATGTCATATCTAACCTTATTATTATACCAAGTGTCAAACAAGTGATTATTGTTTATCAAAATTTGTTGGTGGAGTTATAATTTTGAGTGTATTAATATATTTAATTATAATATAAATGTATAATTATAGTATTATTATTTTATAAATTAATAATATTATAATTATATTCTAACATTATAACTGAATGTAATGATATATTTAAAATTATAAATATACTAAAAATGACACCTTTTTATTTTTCTTCTTTTTATAAAAGGCACGAACCGTCAAAATTTATTTATCACATAGCAATGATGGGCTTACATAAAATTTTTTAAATTTACCATCAGGGCAAAAAGAAATTAAAAAAAGAAAAAGAAAAAAGACCTTCAAATCTGTCATGAATGACAAATCAGGAATAATTTATATAAAAAAATTTGAAATATACGAATAAGATTAACATATAAATAAGCATTCATTAGAACTAGCAAAAAATATAGATTTGAGAATACTTATTCATGATATAATACTGAGTGAGAAACGAAGAAAAGAGGAAAAAAAAATGAAGAGTAGAGAAGGGATTATAAATCTGGATTTGTTATAGTACTTTTAACAGAATTATTCTTTATTAGATCGTGCAATTTTTAAATTTAAATTATTATATTAAAAATTTAAAATTATGTATGGTCAAAAAAATAAAATTTATACATGTATGGTCAAAAAGATCGTATTAATACATTTTTTAATGGTTAAGTTTATACAATTTTTTCTTAAATTGAACCAATCCAAATTCATATTAATACAAGGCTGTGATGTTGAGAGAGAAAAAGGTGAACGATACAATTAGTGTTTACCAATGTTGTGGAAATATCAAGTCCTTATTGTTATACCAAAAATTATTACCCTGAAGGTATACTTCTTAAACCATCATAGTATGTAGATTTTAGCTGTTGTCAATTTTTTCTTTTTTGGTTATTACGGTGGTTAGGTATTTTTTAATTTTGTCTAAATTATTTTGCAGTTCCTATATAGTTAAGATGATAAATTTAGAATTCCAATCTTACAATATGCTCCTCATAGAAGTTGAACCTGCTGTTGAAAATGGATATTAGTTCTTTGAGTAGTTGTTATTATTTGAAGTTTGAATGTAAGAAAATTTGAAGAATACAGTCAATAAAAGCATAACAAGCATTAAATTGTATTTAAATGATATAAAAATAAATTTTTTAAAATTTAAAATAAAGCAAATTTACAGTTTTCTGCATGAAATAAATCACGTTGAGATGAAAGTTTTAAAATATATATAAATAAATTATATTTGTAATAAAATAACTCAATACTATTCTAGAGGATATTTTATTCATATTTTAACTTCTAGAATGTTTGAATATATTTTCATAACAGAAGGCGTGGATGTGTGATGTAAGGATCACTATAGAATAATCTGATTATTTCTTGAAAAATAAGCAAATAATTCATATTTAAATTTAAATCTAGCAACGTATTAACAATGAATTATTATAAAACTAATGTATACAGATACTAGAAGGGCCATATATTATTTGAGTGTTTAGATAAGTTGATATAATGATTTGGGTATTTAATTTGGTAGATGCTTAGAGTAATAAACCAGCACAAACACATAATAGTTACTCCTAAGTGAAATTAAACAAACATATCTTTTGTCAACATTAAAGCGACGCCCAAATCAAATAATAAATGTCAAGGAAAATCTAATATTTGTATGAGTTTTAAATGTGTGAAGAATTTCTGATGAGTTTCTAATTTCGAGAGTTCAATTAATTTCCAAGGTCCATTTTTTTATGTCAAATATAATTTCCATATGTCAAGCTTTGGCATTGTTAGAATTGAATGATTGGAACTAAAGTTGTTGAAGGAGTTAGTATTAAAAGCGACGCATCTTATTTGGGGAAAAATATAAAAATCTATGGATTGACTTATGCACAGCGTCAAATCAGATCTTCTCCTACGAATTTTCCTATTTTGCCTTATTAGTTTATTATCGTTTTTCTCTTTGGGTTAAAAAATAGTTATTAGTTTTGTACCAATTATCATACCCTGTGCATTATAGTAAAGTAATAGCTTCTAAGTTCTAACCATGTCTTTCTGGCCTTTTCAGTTTAGAATTATTTATAATAGATTAAAATAAAAATTTTTACATAGCAAAAGATTTTGAAATTCAGATCCTAATTTGAATAAAATAACAACTCTTTATGTTCTAATATAGTTATCCTTGACTACCAAACTATTTCTAAAATGGTCTCAACTCCAATGGTAAATCATAAAATTTAGAAGTAAAAAATAATAATTTTTCATCTACTTCTCGATCATATAACAATTAACATAGTGCATCCAACTTTTTTCTTTTCAGATAAACAAATTAATTATATTATATCCAGCTCTGATTTTATGCATTTCTGTTTTAATTTGCTGACTCTGTCTTTGGAAAAAAAATTTTATAAAATTTTGTATTATTCAATTTTTCTCCCCCAACATAATTGCGTTATTAACTAAATGACGATAAATATTACAAAATTAAAATTATCATTAAAATAGTAAATATGAAATTTTATAATTTTATATATATATATATATATTGCCGTCTTAATAATAATCAATGATCCGCCACCTAGTCCCTCTCTTGTTCCTCAAACCTCAGTTCCTTCCTCTCGAAGCTCAATACAACTCAAATTCAAGTACTCCTCTCTGTTTCCCCAATTTGCCCTATTATTTCTTCACGGATCACCAATTCCTTGTCTTCGTTTTCGTCTTCATCGATTTGTTTATCTCCGATTGCTCGCAGGATCCAAATATGAATATTTTCCGTCACAAGAGGAAAAAAATCGATGCTTTCGCTTCCGAAACTTGAAGACTTAGTGTACTCTGTTTTGTAATTTGTTTTCTGTCTTCGATTATCCCCATGATTTTATACAACCCATTTTTCCTCTTCATTCTTTTCATATTCTTGTTATATATTATCCTTGTGATTCTGTTTAAAACTGGATTGATATACACTGTGAAGAACTGTTGGAGAAGCATTGAAGATAGTTTTTATGTTTACCAGTTCTTCAAAGTCCCAGAACTGAATGAAGGCATGCAGGAGAATCCGCTTTACAAGAAGGTCTTTCTGTATTTGCATTCTCTGCCTTCCATTGAAGATTCCGATTATACCAATTTGATCACAGGGAAGAAGAACAACGACATCGTTCTCTGCCTTGACCCCAAACAAACCATCGAGGACGATTTTCTCGGAGCTAGAGTCTTCTGGCTCAACGAAGGGGACGAAAAATCCGAGTTAAACAGTGCCAGAACGTTCATCCTGAAGATCAGGAAGGCCGACAAGAGACGAATTCTTCGCCCGTATTTCCAGCACATCCACACCGTCGCTGACGAAATCGAGCAGCAAGGAAAACGTGGTTTGAGACTGTTCATGATCACAAATTCAATAGGCGGTCGAAAAGGACGGTGGAGATCCGTCCCCTTCACGCATCCCTCAACGTTCGACACCATAGCCATGGAATCCGACCTCAAGAACAAGGTGAAATCCGACCTCGAATCGTTCCTCAAGGCGAAACAGTACTACAACAGACTCGGTCGCGTGTGGAAACGGAGCTTCCTTCTGTACGGGCCGTCCGGCACCGGAAAATCGAGTTTCATCGCCGCAATGGCCAATTTCCTCTACTACGACGTGTACGACATGGACCTCTCGAGAGTCCCGAGCGATTCGGATCTGAAATCCATGCTGCTTCAAACGACGGCGAAATCGATCATCGTTGTGGAAGACCTCGATCGGTTCCTGATGGAGAAATCGACGGCGGTGAGCTTATCAGGGATTCTGAACTTCATGGACGGAATCTTGAACTCGTGCTGCGCCGAGGAGACGATCATGGTATTCACGATGAACAGCAAGGAGCACGTGGATCCGGATGTTCTCCGTCCTGGTCGGGTAGACGTACATATCCAGTTTCGCCTGTGCGATTTTCCGGCTTTCAAGACGTTAGCGAGTAGTTATTTGGGGGTGAAGGACCACAAGCTATTTCCTCAGGTGGAGGAGATGTTTCAGAACGGAGCGAGTTTGAGCGCCGCGGAAATCGGCGAGTTGATGATCGCAAATCGAAACTCGCCGAGTCGGGCGATTAAAACGGTTATCCAGGCATTGCAAACGGACGGCGATGGGAGGGGGCGCAGCGGGAAGATCGGACGGCAGTTAGGGGACCACGGGGTTATGGACGAACCGGAAGGGGTACTGTGCAGTGACGGTTTGCATACGGTTAAGGATTTGCGGAAACTGTACAGTTTTTTCAGATCAAAGAACCAAAGAAAATCTCAACCGTCCATGCTAAGGTGATGATGGGTTGGGGGTATCAGTGGACAGGTGTCATTTTTCCATAGGCTAACTAAGTAACTTTTGCAATTGCACAAAGAGCAGGGTGGAGAATAGAGGGGCTAGTGTAACTAAGAAAAAAAATAGAAAGGCAAAAGAAAGAAGCCTTTTTATGGATAACTAAATTACCTATACATATGTTGGTTGGATGCAGATTCTCCGTTGAATGTGTTATATAGCATTAAAATCTTATTAATGGCAATGAAAATCATTAGGATTCGTTTCATAACCAATATATAGGAAAAACATAGGCAAAAAAATTAACGAACATGTTCATTTCTTTTCATGTATATTTGAAATAGTCTTGATTTCATTATTTTCCATTTGATTATATGATTCAGTAGATAGAAAAATTGATGATTTTTTTTTTTTTGCCCTGTTCTGGCCGTAAGATCTCCTCTTGTAATTGTTTTTAAGTGAAAAGCAGTGATGTTACATTCCAAAAAATATGTTTTCTAGTTATAACATAGAAATTATTATATATTATTAAATATAAAAAATATTAAAATTAATTACTTTGTTGAAAAACTATCAAATATTAAATAAGTTAATATTTTAAGTGATTATAGGATAAATATTATTTTATCTTAGATAGATAATACGTTATTATCACTCTTAAGTGAATATGTCATAATAACAACAATAATAATGATAATAATAATAATAACTATATTTATATTAACAAAAATAGCTATATTAAAATGTTTCTCTTTCTCATTAAAAAAAATCCAATGAATTTAATTTAACTTTAAATTCAGAGAGTTATCCATTTTCAAGGATTTGAACACGTCAGCACCAATCATGTAGGACCCATTTTCACAAAGAAAAAAAAAAATCTGAGAGAACGAACATCCTATTGGGTTATTTAGCATAAGAAGATACAATTTTATCCGCGATTGATTACTACAAAATCATTATATATGCTTACGGGTTTAATAATCAATGACTTTAGTGAAAATATCATACTTCTATCTTTTACGATTTGAAATCATTGAATGTTGGTCTCATTATACTAAAATATTTCCCTTGTTCATATTTAAAAACACTATATATATATATGTCATCCTTTTTGGTCGATCCCCATTTGGGTCACCATATCCTATTATTTAAAAAACTAACGGGAATAAATAAGTTCAAATTTTTTTCGAAAAAAAATATTCTTTCAAATCTGCACCTTTTAAAGTTGTATCAGTTTCTAATCAATTTCGCTTCGGTGTAAAGAATAAGTAAAATTACACACACACATATACATATAAGATATGTACTGCAAAAACCCGCTAGTTGATGTAATGTTAATACAAAGAAGCATTAATGGGATATGAATAGTAATTTTGGTATTTGAATACCTTTTTTGCTGTTAATGGGGTTCGCTGTTATATGATTAGTTTTGTGCCACTAATTTGATCTTATTAGCTAGCGTTCACTCTCTAGGAAATGATTTAAACATTAATAAGTGGGAAACAATCAAGATCAACTGTCTAGTTTACTGACTACATTAATATATATATATATATATATATATATCTCTCTCGTATAAAGAAACAAATATATAGATCAACAGTATGAAACCTTTGTTTTTGATATTCCAAACTTATTAGTATATTGTATAATATATAATGTTTAAATTTAATAAAATATTAAATAAAGTTGATTTATAAAGGGTATTCATTAAATAAGGGTAAAATAGTAATTATAAAAATTACTACTAAATCTTAATCCTAATTAGTTTTTGGTAAATAAGACTAAACTATTATACGATAAATAAAAAAGATATAGATTGCTTTAAGAAGTATACTTATAAAATATTCTATAGTTATATTTGAGAGGAGATTTAAGTTATGAAAACTTAAAATATACTCAATACATCGTGGTATTTTACTTGATCAATAATTTCAACCAGAGTTCAATCAGTTTTAATAATAAGAAAAAATATGTAAATCACATATCCTAAATTAAATTATGAATGTGTTTATTATTTTATTACTTTCTAAACTTTTATTCACTGGGGCATGAACGGCTTTTTGACCAAATTATTCTATTTGATTTGTTTTATTTTTTTGCCCCAATTTCATCCATTGATCTTCTATTCTATTTTTCATGTTACTTGAATCGCGATGATCATTTGCATGCATGGAAAAAAACAAAAATTAAATCTACGTCGTAACAATTTCCAGGCAATCTGAGAAACAATATGAGAGGTGAGTGAAATTGAGAAATAAAATTCCTCTTCAGGTGCAGAAACAGTCAAAAAAATTTATTACATTACTATCCATTTTTGAGTTAAGTCCAAGTGAAATTAAAATTCAAATATATTAACAATGGGGGCGTCTTCAGTATCAGTATTATAACATAAGACAACCTCAGTATTATTAATAAATTAAAATTATTACTTCACACTTTATCAGAAAACAGAATTTTTTTTTTTTAATCAGTGTTGCTGAGAGCTATGTACTTTTTCAAAAAAAAAAAATCTTGCCAATATGCACTGAACTGTTGAAGCGTCAAATACACACACACACACATATATATATATATATATATATTTGTTTGTTCTATATTCTCTCTCTTCTATTTTTTTCTTTTTAAATTTCAAGTGGTCCACTCACCAAGCACCTTTGGTGAAGAAAGAAAATATACCATGCAAATTGCAAATGCAAGTAGTTTGAGTAATTTATTTATTTATCTAGTTGTTTTAATTTTACTTGGCTTTGTCCTCCTTGTTCCTCACCAAACAAAATAATTATGGTTTTGGCATTAAATATAGTATGACATGTCATTTTAAAGGATTTATTTAAGAGTGTTCCAAATAATTAGTGTTAGGTGTTTGATTTGAAGCAGTGCTAACTGTTATAAGGAAGAGGGATATATATATATATATATATATATATATATATATATATATATATATATAAAGGGAATAAATTTTCTCTTCCAATAACTTGAAATTGGCATGATAGAAGTTGATTAATAATAACAAAATAAGGGGTTTTATCGAGAGAAAGTTGTAATTAAAGACTCTGGATACTAACTACAAAGGGCTTTAAATTTTAAAATTTTAAAAAATTTAGAAACTAAAATAAATAAAATCTTTAGTATACTCACAATTTTAAATACACTAGTATATTTAATTATAATATAGATACATAATTATAATATTATTTGTGACTACATTATATATATTATAATTATATTCTTATATTATAACTAAATATATTGGTACATTTAAAGTTATTAGTGCATGAAACATAATACCTCATTTTTATCCTAAAACACTCAGATATTATTTTGGAATTTATTTACTACGTGTTTTTAAAGTTTTAGAGGAGGACTTCTTTTGAATAAAAAAATAATTTTTAAAATTTTAAAGATAAAAATTTCTCATAAGAAATATTATAAATTGATGGACCATGGATTTGGCTAACCTAGAAAGGAGGGAATGAGAAAGAAGTGTAATGAATAAATCTGTGCATCATCAAGTAGTGTGGAGGAGGGCATTGATTTGGTTTGAATGCAGCCTGACATGTTTGAAGGCCTCTGAAAATGAAAGAAATGAAAGTAAGTTCAGTCTCACATCCCCATCCTTCTTTCTGCACAATTCATTAATTCAATACACTATTCATTTTCTTTGCAAAAGCAGCAATTAAACATGTATATTTTCATAGAAAGTGCCAGTTGTTATGTTATATATTTCATCATTAACTTCCCATTATTTGCAAATATAATTTATAGTTGATATAACAAGCATTGATCAACTAATCAATATGACCAAATCCAATGATCACTATCATTAAACATTTTAGTATCATTGGTTTACCACTAATTAAGAATTCTTACTTTTAGTCTTCCCACACAAAATTTTTTAAGGAAATAAAGAACACATCATTCACATTAAGAGACTTACATATTTCTCTTTAGTTGCAGAAGTTGATATAAAATTGTAATCACTTATCGTATGAGATACTCATAGTGTATTGGGTATATTTTAAGTTTTCACAATCTAAACCCTTTATCAAATTATAACTGCAGAATACTCGCAAATATTTTCTTAGAGCGTCTTAAGTCTTTATTGAGTATATTTTTAACATATTTTTGCTCTATCATATGATAGTCTAGCCTTTGTATAAAAACTAGTTAGGGTTAAAGTTTAGTAATAATTCTTGTAATTACTATTTTACTCTTACTTAATGAGTACCTCTTATAAATAGACACTGTATAATATCTTATCAAATTTGAACCTTAAATATTATATGATATTCTAACAATTACGATATTTAACTCAAAATTATATGATAACGATTTTGAAAGTAGGACTAAAAGTGATAATTTACTATTGATGAGAGATTATTTCAAAAAATAAAGTAATTAAAGTGAAACAAAATGACAATTCAATAATAAATTAGAGACTAAAATAATGTTTTTATTAAGAAATGGATTTCGTAAAGTTGAAAATTCAAATGCAAATAAATTTGATGCAACTTGAATCGTTAGATAAAAATTTAATGATTCACATTTTAAAAAACTGTTAGAAACTATTTAAGAATTATTAAAATATAGATTATTAAATAAAAATTTAATTGTTCAGATTTTCTTAAATATCATAAATTTATATTATACTTCTATTATCGTTTTAACTTTAGTAATGGTAAAATATTTATGATTAAATGTTTTAAAATTATAATGAAAGTAATTAAGATTGAAGCATGGTTTTTCTACTCCCAAGTGACATGAATTGAGTTAGGTGGCAATTATATTCATGGTTGGAGTTGCAGTGTGATGCAGAGGCATGGGAAGGGTAACGAGAAAAAAGATTAATTTAGGACATGTGAGTGCAAGATAAGCAAGCACGTTCATGCTGGGCAAGTTGCATCATTTTGTCCATAAATGTGGATACACAAAGGGGAATGAGTTTTAAATATGACCAATTAATTCTTAGGTGTAATCATGCTATTCACCCATTAATAATGGCCCATTGTTAAAAAAGATGCTCCATGACTTTGGGTAGGCTCAGTCTATAAAGATTTATTAGTTTTTAAATATTTTTAATAAAAATATAACGTGCGGAAAAAGAATTAAGTTGTTTATAAAAGAAATTCATGTGACTATATCTAGAATGCATCTGAAGATTCCTAAATTGTATCAAAATTTGATTTTAGGAAAAAAAAATTATCATTTTGGTCCTCATGTTTAAATTTAATAACAATTTGATTTTTCATAAATTTAGAATAATAAAATAGTCTTCCATGAATTTATTAGTAAACCAAACAAGTTCTTTTATCATTTTCTTATTACAAAAATGTTGATGATGGATAGTTTTTTGCAAATATGGATGCTAGATGTACTCATATGATAAGTTTTATTTTTTACTATGACTAACACATCACCAAGTATGAAGCATTTTTTAGGGTTTTTCCCATTAAATCCATATCATATTCATGGATTCTTCTTTTAACTCTGATTGAAGAAACTTTAAAAATACTTCATATTTGGTGATGTGTTGATGATGGTGGACCAAAAGACTTATTCTACATGTGCATCTAGTCTCAACGTCAATAGAAAACAATTAATCTTAATTGTTTTTAACAATAAGATGATAGAAAAACTTATTTACTTAAAAATAAATCTCTAATGGACTACTTTTGTAATACCCATGAAAATTCATATGTAAAATAATTTATTTTAGGTGAATTTTTATTTTATTTTATTTTATGAACTGGATAGAGGAAACAAGAGCATAAGGCAAGTACAAGTTTTAAATGATGATGGAACATTAAAAGAGGGATTTTTTAAAAAATAAATAAAAAATATTAAATAAGAATTTAGGTAATATTATATCTTAGGTGGAATCTAGTATGAGTTTCTAAATCTTATTTTATGCATTAGCAACATCCATAGTTGAATCCTAGAGTGTGTAAATCTAATTATTTCAAGATTTTGATATGATAGTGCAAATATCCTCTTAAATAAAATTATCTGCCTATCGTGCTTCTGCCCTCCGTTTTGCTACTGTACAAGCTTGCCAGAGCTTGCCCACCATCGCCACATCCTCACCAGTTAGAACACATGCTTTTCCAGCCTCTAGTTGGTTGGAAATCGCGATATTCCTAGTGAATAATGTAAATGCAAAATTTCAGCCTAATTAATCGAATTTTGGTGCGTTTTTCTTCATTTTAGGTTAATACTTTGATTCCTTAGTGATTTTTGGTCACTTCTCCCTCATTTCCATTTTTAATTTGATCAAAACAACTCCAAACCAAGAAGCCCCAATTTCTAGTACTGTTCAAGCAAAAAAGTAGGGAAATTGAGCTCAATCCAATGTCAATGCATCAAATTCACCTTCTAGGTAAATTTTTGCACCTTTCTTTTATAGAATCATTCATCAATTGTGAGTTTTAACTTTAGAATTAAAAACCCTAAATTTTAGGTATATGTGCAAATTTGTAAAGGGATGAAATTTGAAGTTTTTGGGCTTCTCTAATATCATTGAGCATCTAGGAAGTGAATTAAGACAATTAGAAGTTATCGTTTTAAATTTTAAGTGGATTTAATATTTACCTTGATTTTTCTTAAATTTTTCATAAAGAAAAAGGATAGAAATTTGAATAGGGAGTCTCTTAGGACTTGATTAAATGGCCATGAATGGTAAAAGTAAGTTAATAAAGGATTTTGGAACTTAGTTGCATGATCTCTAAGGCCATATTGGTGTTAAGGGTAAATTATTGAAATTTTACGCAAGTGCACAGCAAAGTATATTTGATAAGGTTGAAGACCTTAAGGGTTTTTTTTTTTTTAATATATCATGAATAAATTTGAACTAAGAATTTGATTACTCAAGTTATTGAAAAGTATGAAGTACAGGTAGAGATAGAGATGATAATAGGAAATTTTGCTTGAAAAATCTTATAGTTTAAACAGTGAGGTTTATGTTATGGCTCAAAAGCAAATAAATAGTTAAATAAATAGATTGATAGAATATTTTAAACTATTTCTATATAACAAAGGTGAAAAGCACGTTGCTTGATGCTATAGGTATTTAGGACTTATTGTGATCAAAGAAATTGTAGGAGTTAGGAAAAAGTTGGTGTATCCCTCTCCAGGTGAATAGATATTACTAACTATACTCGTTTTATGTATTTTGAAGTTCCCTTGTTAATGGCATTAGGCGTTAGCCATAGTGTATCACAAATTGTATCACTGTATTGAGGCAATTATGCCATTCCACTTATTGTTTGTGAGCCAATTTGCTCACTACCAATTATTGTACTGTACTATTGCTACTAGCATATAAGCTTTACTATTGGTTTTGTGGGATGTCTTTCCACTTTAGTGCTTTGGAAACTTGGGATCTTTAAAAGGCTTCATTTTCTATTTTGTGACTTGTCTTTAACTAGTATGAAACATGAAATTTTGATTATTTGAATTCATGTTTTTTTTTTTTGAATACAACAATTCTAATTTTAAATGTTGTTATATGGTTTAAAGACAACAACAGAAATGATTATGAAAAACTTAATCGTCTTTGTCTATTCCCCTCTTTGTGTTAGCACTCACCCTTGTCTTTTCTACATTTTTCAAATAATATGTTGGTTTCAAGTATTCTTCTGTAACATAAAGCCACGTTTAGTGACCCAATGATGAGTTTTGCATTGTTCGCAATGACATTGTTTATTTCATATTCTCGTCAAAAAATATAAATTTTGTACTCTAGTAGCTTATATTGTCACAGGTAGGGATTAGTAATGTATTCATATTGGATTGTCTGATTGCAAACTTGTTGAGAGAACAAAGTTCTCCTTTTTTTATCTAAATGCTCTAATTGAAAAATTGCAGGAAGACCATATTTTAGGAAAGGCCTTGTTGAAATTTTCACACAAGGTTATATATGCTCATATATGATCAATATATATATTCTTCTTCAAGTGACAGATTGATGGAATTTAAAAACTACTCCTTATGTTGCTTTGTTCTCAAATTCATTAGATTGTCTGGTTTACATTGGTTTACAAAGGTGCATTTACTTAATTTTTCATGCTGGTCATATTTCTTTAATTAAGGGTGTGACAATTTTGTCAATCAAAATTCATAGAAAACTAAATTGTCACTGAGTTAAAATTAGGGACCAAAATACTAGTTTTCTCTTGATTTTATTATGTTAAAATTATAATTTAGATTCGTTAAAAAAAAAAAAAGAGATTCCTAGTAATTAAGCCAGTGTACTTGAACCATGGGTTGCTTTTAACCCGTCTTCCATACACATGTCCCAACCTACCACATACGACTTCCTTATTGTGTATATAACCATTAGGCCCAAAGGTTTCAAACTAAGGACCCTTGAAAATAAAATAAATTAGTTAAACTAGTAGCTGTAATTCTTATCATATTTTTTACACATATTTAAGAAGATTCTACTGTTTCTGTTAAAATAAAAAGGATTAAAAAAATTCAACCGTATATAAAATTGAACTTTATTGTTGACTGAAATCCATAATTCCGTGAAAATTGGTGGCTAAACTTAAATAAGATTTTCTTGACAGGAATAAAATATTTTTACTGAAAGAAAATTCATTCTGTTTAGGGAAAGGACTGCATTTCAAAATGTGCATATAATTATAGAATATTATTTATTATGAATTTTAATGTAATCATTTAAAACCAAACGCACCATCATATTTGGCTTTTTGGTTTGATTTTGCAGGATGAATGTAGCGTACTTGTCCTACAAAAGCCTAATTTATCATCAAATGGGACAAACCCACATGAATGGAGCAAATTCATTACACAGATATTTGATTGTGATGTTTTTATATACTTTTCTTTTTGTATTTTTTTTCTTTTAAACTCCTCCTATAGTGTATATTCTTGGAGGTCCAGATATGCACGAAATGAGTGTGATTATTATATCTTTAAAAATAGTGATGCCAATTATAAATTTTTAATTTTGCATATTATGGTTTGATGATGTGTAAATTTATTCCAGTATATGTAAATTAATTCACTTTTGGATCCAGTTAAAAGCAGGTTAACAAGGAACTAAATGAATATTGTTAAATTAAAACCTGGTCATTTATCCCAGTAAGTTGAGAAAATTAAAATTTATATTGATCATAAGGGCGTCTAAAACCACACATCATCATTTACAAAATTTTAAAATAAGATCTATAAAGTACACTAATACACTCAATTATAATATCGAGATATAATTGTAATATTATTATTTTTTGAATTAACAATATTATAAATATATTCCTATATTATAACTGGATATACTAATGCACTTAAAATTATTAGTGCAGTATAGATGAAACTAAATTTCAATTGTGTAAGTAAATTTTTTATTTTATTTATAAATTTTTTCCCTATCTCAAGAACATGGTTTGTGGTTGCAATTCGATTTTCAAATGATTTTTTTAAAATGATCTTTAATAAATCAATATAAATAATAAAAATTATAATTTTAGCCTTTAAAGTTTCATTTCATTTTTAATTTAATTCCTATAATTTATATACTTGTAATTAAATTGTTATTGTTTACAAATATTTTAATTTTATCTCACCTATGAAAATTTTATTGATACTTCGTTAATGTAATTAATATTATATTGTCTTCACACACACACACACACACACATATATATATATATTAACACACTAAAAATTATTGGAATAAATAATAATATAAAATTAATTTATAACAAAATTCAGTAAAATTATAATGTCAAGTCAGTCACTTTAACTTCATGGATGGATGAGGTTGGCAACAAAATTGACTTTTAAGATCTAATTGATGTAAAATTTAACACATAAACCTAATATGACACTAGTTAGATTTTTTAAGATTAAATTGATGACAATAACAATTTTGAAAGGCTAATATAGTAGTATCTCAATTTTATTCTTTGGTAAAAATAAAAAATTAGAATTTTCTTTGTTGAAAGAGACTAAGCCCACAAATACTAATTTATTTTTTCAGTAATTGGGCCGGTTTGCCTTTGATCCTCAACCAACTAGGGCGATAAGAATCAATATAAAAATGGAGAAGAAAAGCAAATTAGCAAATATGGTAATCCAAAAAACAATACAAAATAGAGGAAGCAAAATAAGGAAACCCACTTCCCTTAATATCTCAAGGCCACTCTCTGTTTCAAGCCTTTGTAGTTCTAAACTTATCCTCTCTAATTTGTATATTTAGGTTTAAAAACAGTCATCAACACTATAAATTGGAAAATATTGGACATGTAGACAACTCTCTGCAAATCTTGTTAATAATGTTGACCTTAGTACTTATTTGGTATACTGTTTGAAAAATGAAAAAAATAATATATAGTTGCTTATAATTTTGTAATATTATTCTTCCATTCAAATAAGACAAATGTTTAGTTATCTAATAATATCACAACACGTGCATGATTATTATATATAATTGTTTTATTTTCAAATTAAATAATATATTATTATTAGTGTCACATCCCAAACGAAAGGAAGTGTCATTAGTATGAAAAATGAAGTAAACCCTGCCTCCGTGAATAGAAAAGATGTCAGATAACCTAAGCAGTTTGACAACATACCTACCAAATGATGGTTACCGGATTATGTCAATCCATATGCATAACATACACTATTTAGCTTTCAAGTGGAAATTTTGGCAAAGTCTTCCTTGAAATACGAACTCTCTAAAATCCCACAATAAGGCCTATAAGTTAGAAGTTAAGAGAGCTTGGTTCTCACAAAAAAATATAAACGACAAATCTAAATATACAAAATATTAAAAAATATTGCTTGTGACAATAGAAACTTCTAGAGTATAAGATATTATAATAAAACAACAATAAAACCAATGTTTCTCTTACAAACAATGCAAGGCTAACTAGGAATAACTATCTGGACTCTACTTAGTTGAAGGATGTAACATCTTAGTATTTTTAAACCTATTAAAATATAAATTTATTTGGAGTATATTAAATATATACAAGGCTTAATTATGTGAAAGATAATTTTGGCAAGGTAATCTATAATTATTAGTTAGCATATAAGAATTTAATATGCCAAGAAAATGGAATTAAGAACATAATTTTAAGGACTATATGGAAAGAAAAAAAATATTTGGGGTATAAATTATAATTTTAACTTTTTAAGGGACTAAAATGAAAAGATAAAATATTTTTTGAGATAAAAATATAATTTTAACCATTGCATAATAATTGCACAATAAACTGCCAGGCAAAAATGCGTTGATACTATTTGTATAGTGCCAAATCGTACTTTGTATAGTAACTTGGAAATTTCTACAAATAGCACGAACATTTTTTAATTTTCACATTCGAAGTTAAGAGAAAGAAAGAGAAAGAGAGAGGAGCTAGAAGAAGTGTTCGTGCAAAATTCTGATTTTTAACTTGTATAAGAGGTAGTCAGTACTCTTATTCTCTTTATACTTGTTTAGAAATGGACGATTAATATATTTTAGTATATATTGCTATGTGTACATTTGGTTAGTTTTGTTCATATGTAAATTGCCTTAGGGTAATCTCTATAGACAGATTGAACTCTTGAGTTTTAAAACTCCCCATGATGATGAATTAGCCAATATTATGACATGATGACGATCATGATGATGATGCAGTCATAAGTATGGGATTGTAGTTACGAGAAACACCAAATATGCATTGAGTTACATAGCTCATATTGATACTCTTAGTTCTTATAGTATGTATGATAATTACGCTTATATATTCTAAATAAAATACATGACTACTGAGATTTATAATATCACCTAAATTGATTAACATTTTTCAGGTAAACATTCATACGAAGATAGAGGAAAGCAAACTATATAATAGACTGTAGAACAAAGATGTCAATAATTATTTGTATTTTATTATAAGGATGATGTGTATAATATGTTTATATTATTTGACTATTTGAATCTATTTGTATTTAAAAATATTTTTCTATATAAATTGTTTAGTATGTTTTCTGTAAATATTATATATATATATATGAAACTGGTCTTTTAAAAGCATCAAACTATTTTATACAACAAATTTCTACAAACTATGCATATGATGGTGGTGGAATCTGTTTAATAAATTGAGCATAATAAAACATTAAAATGAAATTAAATGGTACCTTTATGGAGTCCTATGGATTTTGGACATGTAAGATTATAACATATTATACTACCTAAATGACTAATTTAAATCCTATGAGTTCCTTGGCAAAACAATTCATCTCATAAATCCTGAGATATATGACAAATTTATACTGCCTAAATGGTCATTGAAAAGTGCGGTTACTATATTTTTTTTGCCAGGAATATTCTAGAACATGAACCATGCAAAATGGCTCCTAGATCAATTTGGATTTAGAAAAATGAAAACTAAATATACAATAAATTTTAAGACATAAAAGGGATTCCTAACTACCAGAAGTATTATTATTATTATTTTAAAAGGACTAGATATACATAAAGTTTTAATTGTATTTAGTATTTATTCTTTTTAGGCATTACAAAGGATCCATGGTCAAAATAATCTTTGAAAAACATAGAAATAAAGTAGTGAGTGAAACAATCATGAGCAGAATACACTAATTACACAAGGGAAGGGGCATACTTGATACGGTAGAATTTTTTTTCTATAAACCAGTGGTTTGTCTTTGAAGCGTGAGGAATAAATATAAGACAATCTACTTCATATAGATTAAAAATATATTCATAATATTCACCTTCATGTCCATATAGAAATAAAAAGCACAAACTAGAATCTAAATAATTCAAAATCTAGAATCAGACTTATTACGAAAACATAATTAGAATAATCCCAAATTTTAGAATCTGAGTATTTCATAAATACAGATTTAAGGAAATTTATAAATCTAGAGTTTTCTAGCATGTCTAACATTAGAGTAATTTAAAGATTCAAAATCAAATTTTTTAAAAATAGAGTATCAAATTACTTCATATGTACAAGGTCATAACACTTCAGAAATGGTTATAAAGCTAATCAAGTGCTCAATATTTCCAAGTATTGTCAAAAGTAGTTCAAAATCTCAAATCAAAGTACAACATATACACACAATCGAATGCCTCAAATTACAGAGTTAAGTATTTCATGAATATAAAATTAGAACACTTTAAAGTACCGAACAGATGAGTTTAGAAATTCAGAATCATTTTAAATCAAAAAACTTATAATCAGTTAAATTCATAGATGTAAAATAAGAGTAACCTATAGTCCCAGACATGTCAAAACATTTAGAGGGTACAAATGGGGTTTATAGATTCTAGAAGTCTATCTTGAAACACCAGAAAGTTCAAATAATAACAATTTTGCAAAGAGATCATGTAATGCAAAATTTTGTTCCGCTCAACTCACCACCAGATTAAGGGATAACCTTTGTGCTCCTATAAACAAAAAATATAAACTTAACTTCCCAAACTAGGAATATTTCAACTCAAACAAATTTCAAATATCAAAATCTCCAAATTGAATTGATTACAATTATGTTATCATTCTCAAATGATTTTGTCATTCATTTCTTATCTATAAAGTCACCAATATTCCCTTAATAATTCTCTTTGCCATAGCTAGAGTATACATAATTATACAACTTAGAAAAATTTGCTCAAAGGAGTTAAGTGTTCTATCTTCCACCAATCACCAAACACCACTATTTTGTACTTAGGAAAATACTCCAAGATTTTTGGTGTAAGTCCTTATGCCTTTAAGTTTCAATAATTCTCACCCACTGAGAGTTTTATTGCCTTTAAGTCCAATTATAGTTACACATATATTCCAAGGTTATGACTTCATAGTTTGTTATTGTCTATACCTTCACTTAATTAATTCCAACATAAGACATTGAAGTTTCCCAAAGTATATATAGCATTAAACACAAAAATTAAATATTCTTAAAAGTTCAATTGATAATTCTATTGTTCAATCTCATCCAATACCTTGAAAATTGAACCAATCATAATTAAGGTAATTTTTCAATGATAATAGCCACATCCATTATGTTTCCTTTCATTAAGTTTCCTTTTGCAACAATGGAATTTAAGACATATTTGAGAAAATATCTCAAAATAGCTTACCACTCTTAACAAAACTTGAATCAACATTAACCCATCTTCTTAAGGTCACATAATGCTAGAGGACTAGGAAATTCTCATATTTCATTACTCTACACATTTCAACTCCCTGTCATGAAAAAGAGGTTTTTAAATAAGTGATCAAAACATCAAATTCACATATGGAAATTGTTAGAATCTTAGGATCAAAACCCCTCAAGAAATCCCATAAAACTCTTCCAAATCAAGCTTCGATTCAAGTTTTACGATTATTATTCATATTCTTTGCCTGAAATGGAGTTTTTTCAATTGGGAGCTTTATAGGTGTAATTGATTGGTGAAAATGATAAAGAAATGGCCAAAATACCTTAAGCAATTAAAGCCTTAACATAATTGAAGAACATGCATGAAATTGAGCTCAAAAAGCTTATTCGCGTCGTCATTGTGTTGTAAAAGGGGTTTTTGAATTTCAGAGCTTGAATGGTAAAATTAATCGGTGCAAGCCACAAATAGAGGGCCAAAAATTAGTTTAAAAGCAAAGCCCTATAGAGATTTCAACAAATCTCACCTTAATCGCATCTAATTAAAGTTGAAATCGTGCCCCAAGTTCGCTGGAAACCTTAGCTTCTTTCTAGCCAATAAATGCTAGCAATAGGTCAGTGAAGGCGGAGCTAAGGGTGACGATGCTAGAGTTGAGCGGATGAGGCAAGATTGATGGAGAAAAGGAAGTAAAAGGTTGCATGCTTCTTCCCTTCAAGTGAGAGAGAGAGATGAGCATTTTGACTAAGAATTAATGTGAGAAAGAGAAAGAAAGGGGGTAATTTTGTCCTTTCACATATTAAGTGCCACATGTTAGTATAAAAATAAAATAAAAGGGAGAGCAAAGCTGAAATTTGAACTCAGTACCTCATGGATGAGATGAATGAGGTTTAACTACTTGTTGCAGCCTCTAACTCAAATATAATGTTACTTCTTTTTGTATATAAGTCTTCTTAAATTTTCTATTCTAATATTCTTCCAATTATTTTTGAATTCATGTTAGCCCTAATACATGTCCTTCCTTTTCCAATTCATAAAATCATTAAAATGAGAAATTTCCCACTGAAATAAGGTGATTAGCATATAATTTTAAAAAATATTACAATTAATTATCCCAACACTTGTCCTAATAAAAATATAAAAAAATTGTGTATAAGTTTAATTATTAAAAAACTGATGACTAACATGGTACTAATTCGTTTTTAATTTATGAATTAACAAAACTAATACATCCAAAAGAATCAAAATCACAGCACAAATGCATCTATATAGTATATATACTGTTCACTCTCCTCTCTTCTCTGAATGCAAATGCTCTTGGGATATAATTTCTTAACAACAGCATCAACAAGAGCAAGAAGATAATCTCTTCATCTCACTAATCTGAATCTCCATTTCACAATTTGAAACTACATCTACCTTAGATCCATGAAGTGTGACAGCACAAGCATCCTTGTCACCATTATGAGCTTTCTCATGATTCCCACAATCCAATGCCTTCTTGGACACAACCCTATTACTAATCTCTTGAAGCAATCTCAGAAACGCAGCTTCCACATTGTCACCAGTTAGAGCTGAGGTCTCAGAGAAGAAGAGGCCCTGATTTTCTGCATACTCCACAGCATCTTCGATGGGGACTACTCTTAGGTCCGCAAGATCAGCTTTGTTTCCTATCAGCATCATCACGATGGAGCCATGTGGACCGTGTGATCTCAGCTCCTCAACCCACCTAGCCACATGATCAAACGACTGCCGTTTGGTTATGTCGTACACCAGCATTGCCCCTAATGCTCCTCTGTAGTATGCACTCGTCACTGCCCTATACCTTTATATCAAGTATTGTGTTAAACTTTGAGGGTTTGTCTTCACTGTACAAATGTAACTAAGCTTTAAAGGGGTTATATATATATATATATATACAGGCACAGAGAGAGAGAGAGAGAGAGAGAAGAACCTTTCTTGGCCAGCAGTATCCCAGATGTGGGCTTTGATGAGTTTGCCATTAATAGGGAGAGTGGTAGTGTGAAGCTCAACTCCAATGGTGGACTTAGAATCGAAGCAGAACTCATTCTTTGAGAACCTTGAAAGAATTTGAGTTTTGCCCACTGCAGAATCCCCTATCATCACTACCTTAAACACATAATCTATTTTCTCATCCCTTTCTTCTTCTTTCATTTTTCTCTCTTAGCACCACAATGTAAGAGCCTCAACAACAAGTGTGAGTGTGTGTGTGTATATATACGTTAAAAAAAGCAGGAACACAATTATGAAAGGCTATAGTAGATTGCTGAAGGCTAAGGTGACTGGTAAATGTGATTTACCGGGGGTTGAAGTGTCTTGTTCAGAACACTATGGACTTAATTTCAGGCGCAATCCATGCATTCTTTGCTTTTGTTTCTTTAGAATTTCTTTTTCCTAACTTTTTTTTTTCTTTTACCTTTTAGTTCGCTTTTTGTTCTTCCTAATATTGTAGGTCTATCTCTGTCATACGCCCCCTTCCTCATATATATGGGTACTATATGTCTTTAAAAAAAAAAAAAAAACAATTGATCAAGGACATAAAGTGCACCACTTTTTTTTGAATCGCTTGAAACCATTGATCTAAATCTTTTGGGTGATCATAAATAAACACAGCATGAATAGAAAAAGAAGATCCCAATCATAATATAGCTCTGGCAAACTCACCGAAATAGAAGATGATTGATCCATTACCCACTTTAATCCGTGCTCACTTAGCTTAGATATTATATTTAAAGCTTTCATTTTGATCCGACCCGGTTTTAAGTTTTCAAATAAGTCATAAAAAGAATTCCGTTGCCGGGAATCGAACCCGGGTCTCTCGGGTGAGAGCCGAGTATCCTAACCGACTAGACTACAACGGATTTCCATGTACTACTAACTTATTTATTATAATTTATATAAAGTCTTTAGCAAATTACTTAGCGCCTGATTAACTTTAGTGCATGTAGTTTTCTGCTTTAAGATATTCCTAGTAAATGGCTCAGACATATGTCAAGCTATATGTTAATATATAGTTATGTAATCATGTGGAGTATCAAGCAGTGGCAAAGCTAAAAATGTAAAATGAGGGTCCAAAAGATTGATTAAGATATTTGATATATTAAGAAAATTTTATTACTAATATGAAAAAATTGAAATTTATTTAGCTAATATATATTACTCTGATATATCTCCAGACTCAATATTATCAAGTATCAAACAATATTGTGTATACATTCATTTTTCTAACGAAAGTATCTAAGAATGGGTTTAAATAAAAATAAAAATATAAAATAACTAAATCAAACACACTTATTTTTTTAAAATTCATTATTTCAATTACTTCTCAAATAAAGAAGATAAAAAAAATCAGAGAAAATCATTAATAAATCATAAATGTATATTAGGCATGAGATAAATTATGAAGCAATGAATTAAAAATTAATAAATTATGATACCCAAAAATGAAATAAAGGCATGAATTATAATGTTTTGAAACAGCCAAAATATGTGAGAAATGTGCCAAACTTAGACAATAAAAAATGAATTAGTTGAAGAAGATGAAGTGACTGTGTGAAGTATAAATAGTGCTGCTGAGTACTAAATTTTTATCTTAAGTTGTGCTTATATTTATAAGTAAAGATTAAAAAATGAATATTAGACTCAAAGTAAATAGAAAAGCGTGAATATTAGACTTGAAGTAAATAGAAAGTATAGAAAATAACAAGGCATGACTGAAATGAATTATCTTGAAAAACTTAAAAGGAGTAAGTTAAGAGTAGAGCATAAAAACACGTTATAAAAAGTTTAAAAAGAAAAATGTTGAACTTTGTTTTATTTAAAAAATTTTTTTTTGATTTAATCTTTTTTAAAGTAAGAGGCCAAATAAAAATTCTATCTTCTATCATGAGGTAAAACCCTATCTTCTATCGTGACATATATTGGCCCCTCACTCCGGCACTGGTTTATGCACTTTCACAATAATATAAAATGCGAATAGTTAAAGGTATACAAGAAGAATAGGTCTGCATGGCTCCATTAGAATAGTGACTACTCATGCCTCAAAGAATGTTTGTTCTAATTTTTAAACATAATATTTACAACACTCAATGCAGTATGGGCCCATTATAAACAAATATTTATGATTAAGGTTGCTACTACATGAATATATATGTATATATATATACAAGGTTTCATGTCCTCTTTTAACTCTTCTTTTGTTTAGTAAAATTGTCGCTTTTAATGGGAAGATTCTAAATCTGACCTTGACAAACAATTCTTGATGCATTTACATGCAACTTGGTTTAAGTATTCTTCATGACTATAACATGTCGTGTTTCGAAAGTGGATCCATTGCTGTACGACCTGTTATACAGCGATAGGTCAGAGAAAAAAGAATTTTAACAACTAAAAATTAAAAAAAAAAATGTATTTATACTAGCCGTACATTAGATCTATTGTCCGACTGGTGATTCAAATCCTTCGTGTTTCATGACCAAACATAAAACTTCAAATACCAGAATAAAAAAATTACCTGTAGAATAAGTACCAGTTAGACTGTTCTTTTCCATCCTCTATTTGTACTGTCCATTTTTCCACGGACATTCTTTTGAACTTTGCATAGTAACTACCTTTAGCTATGGTCTTGAAAACTGTTGTGAATGAGTTTTTGTTCCAGCAACTTTTGTTTGTTAATATCTTTTTTAGAGTGTTCGAATTCTTGTGATTTTGAAGTGTCATGAGTGTTTTTTAGAGAGCGAATCAGAATTGCGTTGAAACTTTACTCCAGATCCTGAGATCTTCTTCAGATGACGAGAAAATTGCTTCAGTGTGACTTACATCTGATAAGCTTGAGCGTTTCTTTATAGTATATTTTGCCTACTTATCTTCTGTAAATCTAATCCACTTGAACATATTGTAGGTAAGTCTCACTTCTGTAAATCTATTGTTCTGGTTTGGGTTTCAATTTTTTTGTCAACAAGCTTGAGAAACAGACAAAGTACGAGGATATTATAATGAACCAACCGAAGTAAATTCATGTTGACATCTCAGAAATGGCATATGACTGTACCAAAATCATTGTCAGAACTTGGAGAGTGGATTATCTGTTGTACTAATGACAACCAAAAAAATTTATAACAAATAATAACTAAAAAAAATTTAGTGAAAAAAAACAGTATAACATTAAAAAAAGACTGCTTCAATACTGTAAACAACAAATCTAGATTTCAAAATTTGAGTCTAGGTGACGTGGAGAGGGAGAATTTGATGACAATCATATGTAACATACATATTTGGTACAATCAACCAAAGTTTTGGCTCCGTGTCTTTTTATTTTTTTGCTATTAATATATTCTCATTAACTTCTATTGATTTTTATTTTGTTTTCAATTATCCAAAATGTTATCAATATTTGGGATAAAAATATTAACAATAGTTTAAAACATAAAAGAAACAAATTGAATGATTAATAGAAGTGAGGAAATAAAAATAACACTTTAAAAAATTTAAATGATGTAAGGAATATATAGCAAGTGATGGGGGGTGGGCTACTTTTCCGAAGTTATGTTGGTTTTAAATCTTTGCCTCATTGCGTAGAAAAATATTTTGTCTTAATTTTTTTATTTTGAAAATTTAAATACAATTAATTATACGTTTCATTATTTTAAATAATGATTAAAAAACATTTAATTTTTATCTAACATTGTTAAATTGAATCTTTTTGGTCAAATTGAATCAAACATTAATATTGAGGGTCGAAGAAAAAATAATTATTGATATTTGAAGCGACGTGGATCAATTCAACAATTGTACATTTGTACTAATTTAAATTGCTAAATACAATATTGCCCAGAAAGCAAACTAAATGCAGTAAATTTGTTTTTATTCCCTTTTCTAATTTAGGTCAAAATTAGGCCCACCTTTTTTAATATTCATAGTATAACTACGAAGCCAGTTTTCTCCTCCATTCGCTAGATACATATATTCCCCGCACTCCACATTTTTCTCTGATTTTAGTCCAAGCTTGTCACTTTTCAGGCGAATGGGATAAAAGCTTTTCAGGTGCACTATCTATTTTGACCCTTCTAAAATTTTTCAAGCTTCAGTTTGTTTTTTCTAGTTTATTCACCGTTTTTGATATCGGAAGATTGAGAATCCTGAAGGGTCAGTGGATAGTGATAAAAGGGTCCTATGGTTAGGGCGAATGGGATTTTATTTGTGGCCTGATTTCGTCTGGCACTGTAACAAGTTGTTTCTAAAGGTAATTTGGGGGCATATTTGGGAACATGAGACTGGGTTTCTGGGAACTTTGAGCATGACACTGATCAATCGGAACTCGAACGCTTGTTCGCCAAGTATGGGAGGCTTGGGCGCCTGGACATGAAGTCTGATATATTTTGTTGTGCAATCTTGCGTGAGTCTTCTAATATTCCATCGAAACTTATAATAACTGTCGCCTCTGAATGAAGGCGATTTCTTGAGTTTCTGTTGAATAATATGCTGTGTGTTCCAGGCTTCTTACCAATTTTCCACTTTCAATAGTGGTGCCTTTGCAAATTGCTACATTCTCTTGCCAACCTGGTCATGCAGTTAGAGCATACAGTCATATAGTTGGTTGCAAGAAGCATTGTCAAGTTCTAATGTTTATTTTTTGTATGGCTATGCATAATGTCACTATGCCCTGAACATTACGTTCAATGCCCTTTGCCTCTTTACGTTTTGGATTTCAAGTAAGCGTTAATATGATGAAGGTGATTTGGATTATTTTCTATACATAAAACTTTAGGCATAATAAATTTCTCCTAATTTGAGGTTCGTGGCATATCTAGTATATATTGAGAATGATTAGTATAGTATCCTACATTATCAAATTAGAGGAAATTACCCCACGTTTTTATTATTATTATGATCTAAATTGTTTGATGGGATTATTATTCTTATTATCATATTAATTAATGAATTCAAATCTTCTTCTATCAACAGGGCTGCCATTCACCTTCCTGAACAATTTTTTACTCTAAGTGTTCACATATATAAGGAGAATTTCACTACACTAGTTCATGTTATCTCTTTGTAATTGTGCTATTTTAATTTTAGTTGGTTTTTTTCATGGGTCCAAAATTTAGCTGGTTAGTAAGCAACTACAGTTTTCATTATTTGGATGAATATTGTTTTTTAGGTACTGTTGTGTCGTGTATGTGGTATCTTGAAGATGGCATCTTCGGAGGTTGATTGGAAGCCGAGAGTGGGAATGGAATTTGATAATGTAGAGGCAGCTTGGCAGTTTTGGGTTGTATATGGTGAAAAAGCTGGATTTGGAGTTAGGAAGCAATATTTGAACAAGAACAAGAAAAAGAAAGATGGCTCTATCACTTCTTGCAGATTTGTTTGTTGCAAAGAGGGTCATCGAAAGGCAGATAAAAGAGACTTTGAAACTACTAATCATAGGGCTGAAACAAGGACTGAGTGTAAAGCAAGAATTTCATTGGTGGTGAAGAATGGCAAATTTGTAATACATGAGTTTGTTGAGGAACATAACCATCCTCTTCTACTTACAGAGACCATGCACATGTTGGCCTCACAATGTAAGGTATATCAACTTCAGGCATGTGAGATTGAATTGGCTAAGGACTCTGGATTGCAACAAAGAGCATCATTTCAGCCTATAAGCACACATGCGGGCGATAAAGCAAATCTTGGGCACACCCAATTCGATGCCAAAAATTTACCTTCGAAAAGACAACGAAACATGATGTATGGAGAAGCTGGTTTTCTATTACAGTACTTTCAACGGCAATTGCAGGAGAAACCATCCTTTTATCATGAATATCAATTGGACATTGATGAAAAAATAACTAATGTTTTTTGGGCAGATGCAGAAATGATGCAGGACTATGGCTATTTTGGTGATGTAGTCTCTTTGGATACAACATATTGTACCAATAATGCAAATAGGCCGTTGGCCTTATTTTCAGGATTTAATCATTACAAGGAAGCTGTCATTTTTGGGGCTGCGTTATTGTATGATGAAACAGTTGAATCATTTCAGTGGTTATTTCAAACATTTTTGGAAGCACACGGGCAAAAAAAGCCTAAGACTATTTTTACAAATCAAGATCAAGTAATGGCCAAAGCACTTGGTAAGCCAATTAATAAGCTTGTTATTTTGCATATTAAATTTTTTTATTTACGACCCTATAACAATCTAATTTTGTATCCGTCTTTACAGGTGAGGTAATGTCAGAGACTCGACATGGTTTATGTACATGGCAATTGATACAAAGTGGGACAAAGCACCTTGGTAACTTGATGAAGAAAAATTCTCATTTCTTAATTGACTTTAAGAATTGCATTTATGAATATGATGAAGAATTGCAGTTTGAGGCAGCTTGGTGCAATTTAGTTGCAGAATATAATGTTACTGACAACAATTGGGTGAAGTCAGTGTATGCCATTAAAGAAAAATGGGCAGCATGTCATATGAAGAAAGCTTTCACATTGGGAATGAGAAACACACAACTCAATGAGAGCTTAAATTCAGATTTTAAGGTTTGCATGGAACCCGATGTGGATGTCATCGAATTCTTCGAGCACTTCGAAAGAGTTGTGGAGGAAAAACGGTATAATGAGTTGATTTGTGAATATGATGCTCAGCATAAACTTTCAAGATTGCAATATCAGCATTCGCCATTGCTAATGCAACTTGCACAGGTATACACTCCTCCACTTTTTGACTTGTTTCAAAATGAGTTTGATTTATTCTTAGCTGCTTGCATAAAGGAGAGAAATGAATCTCAACTCATGCATGAATATGTTATCACCATGGTCAACCGGGAGGGAGAATGGCTAGTGTCATTTGATCCTGTTCAGACTTCCATTTGTTGTAGTTGTAAGAAGTTTGAAACGTTTGGAATACTTTGTTGTCATGCCTTAAAGGTGTTTGAGGCAAAAGATATTAAAGTGGTTCCTGATCAGTACATCCTTCGGAGATGGACGAGAGATGCACGAAGTGGTTTTGTACATGATATTAGGGGAAAGGAGGTTCACGGAGATCCAAAGCTTTCTAGTGCTCGACGGTTTAGGCAATTATGCGCCAAAATGATAAGATTGGCATCTGAAGTGTCTAGTTGTGAAGAACTGTACTCACTTGTTGACAAAGGTGTGGATGATTTGTACAAGCAAATAATGGAGGTTTGTTTGAAACAAGGGAGCATGGGTGATACTACTACAAGAACTTGAAGTTTTACTAAATTCTGAAGCAGAGCCATAAAGCAAATATGCTGACCTTGACAGGCTGACCATATGATATCAGGTACCCATCTTTGAAATTACATAAATTTGTCATCTTGAGCTTTGAATTTACCGCTGGCAATAACCTGGAGATATTTACAAATTACCAGGTTGCATCAGATTTTTAATATGATCTTATTACACCCATTGATCAAACAATCGGTAATTGACTACACCTACAACTATACAAATACAATAAGAAACATTATTGTCTTTGTCAATAGAAAATGTCAATCAATCAAAGGCATATGAAATATCAATATGCTTGGAATTTATGAAATCTAATTACAAGATTTTCCATATCATTTGCTCCATTGATCAAGAAGAAAACAATGATTCAAAAGTTGCATGGTAAATTAGATAAATATTCACAGGGAACAGAATATGTAGTATAGTCTGCACATGCATCACAGAGAATATTGAGATTAACATGTAGACAAGAGATGCTCTGCTGTAACTTCATAGAAAATGGATCAACCTTCTTTAGTGCATAAATAGCATGTATATAGCTTTTGAATTGAGCAGCTACTCCTTCATCATTAGTAAAAATTGAAGATTAACTCTGAAAATCCAAATTAATCTTTTTGGTTGAGAGCTAGGTTTTAGAGAAAGACAAGAAATAAGACATCTAGGGTGTTTATACCTTAGCCAATCAAAGAGAAAATAAAACCATATCAATTAGAAGGCAACACCAATCCAACTAATGACCATGCTTTTTGTCAACCTCAATTCAAAAAGTGCATTCTCAATGGGAAAGAAAGAATTTAACTCAACTCATGCATGTGCATATATTTTTTAATTTGCAACAGCAATTTCAGAGGACTCAAGTTCAATCTTAGCTGCCTAATTAGGATTAATGAAAAAAATTTGTTTTGTAAGTCGCATACAAAAGAACCAATGGAGAGCGGAGCAATTTTGGCAATTCAAGATCCAACACATAGAAGGGAATAATGATATTATTTGCATTAGATATCTTTTTTCTTGGAGAGGGGATATAAGTTCTTACCAAATCAAAACATCAAAGTCAAGCATATAGGTATTTGATGGGCCCAATGATATTGGGCCAATAATTCAGAAGGAATATACTAGAAGAGGCAAGTAGCTCGCTGGGAAGGACCAACCTAACTAACTGGACAGGTGTCCAGGGGAGAGAGAGGAGAGAGAGAATGATTATAACTGCCTAGCTGTTATGCAGTCTAGTAGGAAGCAAGGAGAGGGGCGGAAATGAGTCAGTAATTTGAGGGAGAGAGCCCTGACCTCTCAAAAGTCAGAGAAGCAATGTTTTCTTCTATTTTCATTTTCTGTACTGAGTCTGAGAGCTTGAGCTGAGCCTTTTCGCCAGAGGACCAGCATTTTACTCTGAATAATAGAACTATTCCATTGGGTTACATCAGTATTCAACCCCAAATTGAGTCGCTATACAAATTGTGGAACTCAAATTTGTATAAAAACATGGTTGCTGGCAAAATAAAAAAGTATTTGATGTATTAGACGCGAAGTGAGAGTAGTGGTTGTAGATTGTTCTAGAGAAGGTTGTAGACTTGTAGGGCACAACATGGTGAAGAGAGAACCATGGCAGATCGCCGGAAATTCCCAATTTTAGAGGTGAGCTTGAACTGATTTTGGAAGAAGGGATTCAGGTTTCAAAGTGATGCACCTGTGTGTTGTATAAGGAAGGGAGAAAAATGTCGTAAACAAGAGTGTATTTTGCCAAGATTGTTAGAAAAAAAAAAAGGTGATGCGCACTGCATCACATAATGGGTGTGGCAATGTGGCACACTCTGAAATATTGAATCACATGAACAGGTTAGATCTTCCCAACTGCACCAGTGCAGTTGGCACCACTGACTTCGTTGTGGTTACACTTTTGTATTAGAATGCTATCATTGTTGAGGTTTATACTTCTGTGTTAGAATGCTATCTTTGTTGTTGTGGAGATTTTAATTTGGGGCTGCATAGCATACTTAGAAAGTGTTGCACTTGGTGTTGTTGGATGGGATGTGAACCTAAGTTACTTTCAACCTTTTAGTTGGGCCATTCTGTTTATTAGTTCATTATTAGCTTTGGCTAATTTTTAACTATACTTAAAGACAATGAATCTTGTACACTTGGATTAGAGCATACTGAAAACTTGGGCATTGAAACAAGGATAGGTTAGATGTGGATATATGATTTGTGGCTTGAATATTTTATTTCCACATCTTGGTGTATTGTGAATGGCACCCGCTAAATTACAATTGTGTATGTAGTGTTTCTTTTGACACGAGGACTTATTTTAAGGCAATATATGCTGAGCTTTTTCCTTGGTTTGCCAACTTTGCAAAAAAAATTTTTGGAAGGAATACTTCCTTCTCTATTCTCCTTCCACTCGTAGATGGCACATTCTGCACTCTGCATTTTCTCTCCTGATCATCTGTCTCACTTCACCCACCTATGTTACCAATTCATCAGAATGGTAATAGTGGAGTCATAAAACAATTAAGTCACACCTATTTCCATTGAAAGTAGGCAATAGATGAAATTTTGTCATCCCATGCCCTTCTATTACTAATTCCCTCTTGCTGTTTGAAAGGAGAGGCATGATTTGTAATAACAATCTGATGGAACCAATGTTGTTAATGGGCCTTGGGTTAAACATAATGGCAGACAAAATAGAAATGTGAAAAACAAAAATGAGGTAAGTAGTGAGGTGTCCCAAAATAACTAACTTTCTTTATGCTCAAGAGTAAGGTTCCATAGCAGCTCATATATTTTGAATTGTGTCAAATGGGAAGGGGTTATGGAAAATTCTGGGTAGTCTTGGCAGGGATTCGAGCCTCTCAAATGCCTGAAGACCTTTTTTTTTTTTCCCATCTTTTTATTCTTTATTTTGAAGTTGCTATTGTAATCAGTTCCCTTCCACGATTACAGCTCGTATCAATAAAACCAGGGAGGGTCCTCATCACAATCTCAGATCTTAATTTTGGATTTAAACCCTTAACTGCAATCATAATTTTGTTCCTCATTCCATACTTCTGTAGCTTCATGTGCATCAGCCCTGCAAGTGTTGTATTCCTGTTTTATTTAACAGGGAAAAATGGAATTCCAATTTGGCTAATGTACTGCTTGGCAAGGGATAACCTGCTGCTGTCTTTTATCATTATTGTTCCTCTAATTGTAGGACTGTTATCGCAGATTTTACTTTTGTCTACTATGAGGATTAGTGATGCTGAAGATGCAATTCATGCTCTTGGCAATTTTCCATATAGGTATAGCAAGCGGAGGCTGGCTGTGGAGTGGGCCAGAGTATGATAGTAATTTTATGATCACGTTTGAGTAGTCATTTTCGTTGTATTAATGAGGTCATGAGAGTAAGATAATCCTCCACCGATTTAATATGATTAGAACATTCTGTTCTGATTTTATCAGGGTGAACGTGGGCAGCATAATGACGGGCCAAGAGAAAACCAGAGGCCTACTAAAATGCTCTGTTATCAACTTTGATCCATTTCTTAATATAGTTCTCAACCTTATGGAAGGTTCTCCATATCTGACTTTGTCAAAAGTTTGCATTTGTGCAATTCTAGACACAAGAAGACGCTACTATGGCTCTTAAGTGTACACACGAGGTTGTGATAAAAGGATGGATTATCTGAAAAAAGAAGTTAGGTCTGGTTTTGGGGACATTTGTATTTGTTAGGTGGCAAGGATTTCCATTTACAATTTACTGTGTAGTTTACAGTCGGGCTATTGGTGCTTATGGGAACTGCATACAGCCTACAATGTGTTATGTTTTGGTATCACTGAAAGTTAATGACTTTTCCTGACTCCTAGATTGAGTCAGTAATTCGTATGTCACATTGATATGTCCTGTATACATGGTTGTAGTCACTAGCACTATTAAGGACAGATTAATGATTATTAATAATCTCATTTATAATAATGTTATAAATATATTTATTTGGTTAATTAATGTTGCAATCAAAATATATAATTGTAAAGATTTAACTTAGTTTTTATTAGGTTATGTTTGGTTGCTGTAATTGGGATGAGGGAAAGGTAATGAATGTTTGGTTACTCTGTTTTCATGGCATTCTCTTACTTCATAGGAATGTGTGGGAAATCCCTCAACCCCTTTGGGGAGTGGGAAGTATTCCCGGAAATCGATGGAAAAATTATTATGAAATCCTTCATTTTCGTTCACACTCACTCCTTCCTTTCTTTTTCTTTCTCACATTCTCTTCCTTCTGATTCCATACATGGTCTCCATAGCCATAGACACTGCACTCTTGTTAACGTGGGCAAGTTTTCATCATCACTAGTGGCAAACACACAGGAAGATTGAGTAGATGTTGCAATCTTCTTTTCATTTCTTATTTTTGGTTCTATGTTATACTCAATAAAATATGATATATGAGTTATAAGATTTCATTCTATTAACCCTTATTCTATTTCTCATTTTCATTGACATTTCTATTATAATTCTCAATCATTTAAGCAACTAAATGTGACTTTGGATTCTTTCAGCGTCGATTCCTAAATGAAAAATATCTTTAGAAAAATTTTGTTCCATCAGTTTGGAGTCATCATTAATTTTGTCACAAATCTGTTTTTTTTTTTTAATATCAATTTCGTTTTACATGTTTGGTAAAATTCTTCTTGTCATCATAAGCAATGACTTCGTCTACTAATAGAAATTATAATGTGTCGTTATATGTAAACTTATAGTTATTATAGTATGCTAAAGTTGGATTTTTACGTAGTCTATTATAAAAAAAAGTCCAAAAAATATAGAAGATGAAAATAATGCCTAAAAATTATGTATTTATAATATTCTTTTTATGGTGACATTTATTTATATTTACTTTTACTGTGTTTGCTGTAAGATATATAACAAATTATCCTTAAGATTTATAAAAAAAAACACTTAGAGATATACAAATAACAATTTTCAGAATCTTTTTGAAAAACTTTTGAAGGTACAAAGTTCTAATTTTTATAAGAGAGGAGAATTTGAATTTTTTTTCAGTTTTTGTAATTTGCGCAAATTTTTATTTATAGTAAGAATATGTATGAATATAATTCTTTATAAAAAGTAGCATTTTTTTTTAAATTTATATTTATTGAAATTTTAAATGAAAAAATTGTATGTTTGAAAAGTTATTTAAAAAAATTTAAAATTTAAATGAAAATAAATAAACAAAATAATTTAAATGAAAATTTATGTTAAATATAAAAAACAAAATAATTTAAATAAGAGAAATATATTAGAAATAAGAGCCATTGATTGCATTTATTATTTATTTTTCAATTTTCTTATGTAACATGTAATGTAACTTTTCATTTATATAGGCTTCAAAGCTTTTACATTTATTCAAGACTTGAAAATGCATTCACACATATTTTTAACTTAGCTTTCAAATTATTTATATCTAACATCATATAAATTCATTTCTATTGTTTTGAGGATGTTGAGATTATGAACCAGGGTTAAAAGATTAAGTAGCGTAATACATGTACAAGTAATCTATATTTCATTTCATCACTTGTAAGAATTATTACATCACGTGTAACGATATGTCATTAATTATTGTTATTTTAATTGATAAAGTTAACATTAAGGATGATATTAAGAATTTTGACTAATATATAAAACAAAATTAATGCAAAAATAAACATGAGACCAAATTAATATTGACTTCAAATTTTTTAGATGAAAATGGTACTTTGGTTAATAATAACAAGTGATTTTGACAAAATTTTAATTGAATGAGCCGGACATAATTATAATTTGAGACTTTAAAATGGTTCAGCTCTACTTGACTCGAATAAAACTTGGACAATTCATCAAATGAACAGAAGCAAGTGCTCCGATCTTTTGGGATCTTAAATTTGTGACAGTAACTTTTGTTCTTGAGTTTTAGCACATAAAGTTTCAGAATTAATTCTCTAAATTTTTTTTTTTTTTTGGGTAAACTTTAAAGAGATTGAAACACAAAGAAGAGAAAGTATATGAGGTCTATTATTTTTTTTCTATCCACTCTTTTTTTATTATTTTTCTGTATTTTTATTAAAAAAAATCTATACTTTAGCCGATTCTGAAACTTTCTGAAACATCTACAGGGCGAGACTATATGCAGAAATAGTTCCATAGAGATCATAACCATAACTCTTCTAATTTTTTACCCTCTAAGAGTAAGAACTGTAAGACTTGGCATACAACCTAAACCTTCAATTATTCATATTATATGGAAATGAAACTACCAAATCAAATGGATTTTCTGCATTTAGTTACTGTGTGATGTAAATTTAGAAGAGAGAAAGAGAATAAGAGAAGGAAGAGTGTATCCTATCTCTCACTAAATTTTACCCATGCATTTAGTTACTAAATGTGAGGATCTAAATTAATTAGAAATGACATACTTTATATTATATGCAATCATTTCAGATTTTATGTCAGCACTTATGTCCATATGCTTCTTGAAAATAGATATGTATGAAAAAACTTGAGTACTGGTAAGAATGTACCAAAATCATATAAGTGACCTTCATATGGTTTCATTAACAAGTAAGATTCAATTGGAGATCATTTTAGAACAAAATCTATATATACTAGTTAAGAAAAAAGTAAACCCATGAATCTCATCATTAAAGTTTTAGACTTAAATTATATTTATATAACTTACAATTGATTGCGAAAAGAGAAGAAAATAGGGTCTCTAAGATGAAGATTTCCTGAGCTCTTGCTCGAGTGCCTTCTCGAGCCAAGCCTCAGCGTCTTGCATCATCCCAGGGCTAAGCCTCACCATCAGAATGCAAAACTCAGTCTCATTCAGCTTCCCATCTCTATCAAGATCTCCTTGTCGTATCATGGCCTCTGCTTCTTCTCTGTTCATCCCATCCATACCCAGAAGAGCAGAGTTCCTCCTCAGGCTCTCGCTGGTGATCAAACCCATTTCTGGGTCTGACAGAAGCTTGAATCCTCCGCACAGTTCTGAAACAAAGGCCTTCACATCAAGCTTCTCCGCCATAATCGGAAGCAAGTCCTCGAATTGAGATTCCATGGAGGACGGCTGGTTCTCTGTGGCCTGATTCCTTTCCATTCCAAGAGTTGAAGATGAAGATGAAGAAGAAGAAGAAGAAGAAGAAGAAAGCGACTTTGTGGGAACGGGAAGACTTACTGCATTACGAAGAGAGAAGAATGAATGAATGAGAATTTCGTTAGGGCGGAGGACTTTGTAGAAACGTCAAAGTTTCTTTTTTCTTTTTGGAAGAAACCGAATGGTTGCGTTTTCGTACTTCGTCTTGTCAAAATAAAAAGCTTGTATTTCTGATCTCTGCCGTTTGCTTCAGGAAAGTTTCATTCTTGATGGGTCCTACCAGTTAATCAATCATTTTAGCTCTGAGATTTTTTTTAAGAAAGTTAAACTAACCATAAATAAATAGGTAAATAGAATAAAAATATAATAATTCTTTAGGATTTGTTCCAGCCGGCTGTGAAATCGTTTGACAACGTGTTCCACTAATTCATCCATATTGGTGAAATTTTATAAGATTTTGTAAAAGATATTTTAGTCTCTTGTTTATTTTATTTTTTAACTTGATTTTTTATTGATTAAAAATTGTGACTTTTAATAACGAGACTTACATATAATTATGATTTCAAATGGGAGATTTGGAAAGTGGGGTTTGTGCAAAGTCGAGTAGTAAAGGATTTCTCAAAGCAGATGACATTATCAAAAACCAATAGATTGATTTTATTGGAATTTTTTATTTAAATTTTTATTTTCCTGGATTTTCATATATATCCATATTCCAGTAGTGATGGCTTCCAGGAAGCTGCCTTTGGTGGGGGAGAGGGAATATTCTGGTGAGAATGTGATCTTGTTTTTGGCGATGAATATTAAATGGCTTCAACTGTTTGTTGGAGAAGCTTGGCTTCCATGAAGCTTCCTCTTCTACATCTCTCTTCATCATTTTCTGATATTCTGTATCTTTATGTCCTCTTCGCAATTCTAGTCAATCATTTACATCCAAGTCCTCATAATATTTTATTTTTGGTTAAATCAGACAAATTTAGCTTCCTTTTCACATGGGCCCTCCTTAAGCAGATTATTTTCCTTTTTCAATTTCTTGGAATACTAAATATAATGTATATTGCCTTTCATATTTGGTTTTCTTTATTTCTTTTTTTTTTAATTACTTTACCATTAAAAAATTAAAATTATACGAACTTTCTAAATTTTTTAAAATATATACATATTTTATGCAACAACAAAAAATACCCTACACATTAGCTTAATTTAATTAAACTTTTTTTTTTTGCTAAAGTGCCCTTCATGTTAAAATTATTTTAACTTAAACAAATACTTATTTAGGTTAATTGATTTTATTTTAATAAAAAAATTTTAATTGGACTAAAATATAAAATAACTTTGTTTTATAAGAAGTTTGTGTGTATTCAAAAATATTAATATATCTATATAATTATAACAAAATTCAATATATATTTTTTAAATTTACTCTTTTAAAATATTGAAGCATAAAAAATGGCATCTTAAACTTAATAAAATGTCTCCTTTCTTTTTTGATAAAAGAATATAATTAGATCAAATCACCTAGTGTTATTTGTCATATATAGACGCCTTATGTATTAAAATGTCTCATTCTCTTATATAATTATTTTTTAAATTGTCAAATTTCTTGAATAGGTGTTGCATGCAGATGAAGTTATTATTATGCATTGGAATAGAATCCTACTTCCAGACAAATGACAAGCACAAGGGAACAAATTGGAATCACATAAAATCAAAAAGTAATAATGCACAACTAGCTGAGGTAATTTCCAAATTTATTATGCGTTAATTGAATTATCTTAATGTGCCATAAAAGTGGTTTATTTTATTGCTCAATTATTACATCACAGATCCTGTAGAAAGTGCGAGTGTATGATTATATTAATATATAATTAAATATATCACTCACGTGATTTTGTTTAGTTATATTTTTTTGGTGAACAAAAAAAGCAAAAACAAGAAATATTACGAAGGTAGAAAAAGGATCCAATGATTTTATTAAATTAATTATGTCAATTTGTTTTGAGAAAAATGTGGTCTATTCAAATGATGTGTCTCAATTGGCACAGTCAATTAAAAAAAAAAAGGCTAAAATAGTTACAAGTTCACAAATTTTCACTTCAAGCATATAAATAATGCTTGTGATTTTCTTAAGATAATAATCAGGAGTATGTATATTTTTTCTAAACTCTTTTTTTTAATTACGATTTTAAGTATATTGTCTCATATTAATTTGTACATTTAAAAATTTTATTTTTAAAAAAATTTAAACTTTCTAATTGTTACTTCAATTTATCTATACCTTGAAATTAAACTCCACTAACAACAAACAAAGTTCAAATCAAAAGAAAAGTATGATCATATTTCAGCCATTATAAAACTGGAGTCTTTGTTTTAATCATTACCACTACAACCATAATCATAACTATGAAGAAACAAAATAAGAGACGGGTGGCTATGATTAAATTTGACGCTCCCATGTAAATGGAGTCAAAGTTAGGGAAAGAAATATAACTAAAGAATTATTACAGATTGAATTTAGAATTTAAAGTTTAATTTTTTTTAAAAAAATAACTTTTAATTATCACATCGCGTTTTGAGATTTACGTATAATAAAAAAATATTATTTATTATGAATCTTAAGATAATATGACAATTTGAATATCAAGCTCACAGTAACACTATCTTAAATGTGACCAAAAAATTGAGAAAAATACACTTTGGACCTTCATTTATCACAAAATTACTATTTTGATCCTTCAATCGTTGAAATGTCTAAATAATTTTTCATTAATTAAATAATGTTACACTTGGTTCCTCACGTTTAAAAAAAAATTATTAAAATTAGTCCATCTGTTAAACCCTACATCATAAATATAATGTATTAAATCAAATATCTTTTTGAAAAATAAAGAGTCAAATATAATATTTTTTAATAAATGAATTACTATTTTTGATATTTTAGTAAATAAGAGATCAAAATGATAATTTTGTAAAAAATAAAGGACCAAAAATATATTTTACTCAAAAAAAATTGCAGCATTTTATTACAAACTTTATAATACATTTAAAACCTTGCAATATAGTGTTCATGTGAAGTTAGTTTCCAATGTTTAAGTCATATATAAAGTATAATCATGATTATTAAGTTACTTAAACAAGTACTTCTCTGTGATGTACTTTAAGTAGGAGACAGTGAGCGTCATTTTATAATAGAAAATGCTTAGAACCAATTATTGACTTTTAAGTTAATTCAAACAACTTAGGAAAAATAGAACATGGCAAGCAGAATCAGAACACTGAAGATTTTAAGATTTTGTCCACTTGGATTTCTTCAAAAAGACCAAACATGTACTGATCTACATTGTAATCATTACAACATACACTTAAATTCAATATTAAACTATATAAAGTATGAGAGATTTTAGATACGATGTACATTACAGCTTGGAGGATGGAATCTGCTTTAGAATCCCAGACAGATTAAAATTCTTTAATCATAGTCTAAAAAAATTAATTGATCACACAAATCAATGAGATAATCAAATCCTCTTCTACAAATGCAACACACTATACCATTAAAAAAATCTACATATACTCATGTTAGATTAAATTTTATGTCTTAATCGAGAATAACTCTTGGCTCAAATATTTTTAATTTATTTAATTTCAAAACTGTAAACATATATACAATATTTTAAAATTTTTATTTACGATATATACACTAATTATTTTTAATATATGATGTTTTTATATTTTTCTATACTCAAACATTTTATATAATCAATTCTTAAATGTTTAAGAATTAAAACTTAAATGTCATAAGCATCACTTTTAAGATCTATTAGAACAATGTTTTCAAATTATGTTTGGCATGGTTAATTTGTATTTTTCAGAACTTCCACATGCTGCAATTTTGTCAGAATCTTGGGGGTACACAATGAGCTGTCTCACTGGGCCATTAATATATCTATCTATCTATCTTCAATTAAACGTCCAACAATAACTTCAAGTTGAATAATTAAACATGTACGCAATTTCAACTTGGTGGGGACACAATGTACACCTGCATACTAATCCAAAAAGAAGATAATTATGGAAATACTTTTCAATATATATATATTCCACATATTTATGCTATTTTAGTAAATGAATTAATGAATATGCATGGCTTACAAAATTATGCTGCAGAAGAGTGAACCCCACAAACAGGACACAATATTTTGAACTGAAGTATTGAGAAGATTTAATTCTGTCATATTCTAACTTTCACAACTATTCATGTGTCATATTTTGATGTAATAAGCAACCAATAAGATTCTTTTTTCCCCTACATGTTTAACACAGGCTTTAGCAAATGGCAATGTGTTTTTCACAAAAACTTTATTTTAATTTTTGAAAAACAGTCCCTTGTTATATTTAATATTTTCAAATTTTTTTGTATTGTTATTATATGTGAATATAATTTTTTTTTTTTTTAGTTTCATCCTTCTGAAATGTTAAAATAATAGCGATCTCATTTTGAAAGAGTTAAAAAATAAAAATCTGTAAAAGCTAAATGATAATTTATAAAAAAAAATTAGTGGAGTATCTGATTAACAGTGACACTACTTTTGAGCATCCATTTTCGTCTACCAAAAAGATGAAACTGAAAAATAGTTATATTTGATTTATTTCAACCCCAATGTCAAGCAACTATTAGACTGTTATTATGATGTTAGATGAAAGGGAAGATTGGATAAAATATACATGAACCCCTTGTTGCCATAAAAATTAGTATTTGAAAAAATTATTATTTTAATTTTTCATATTTTGATCATATCTCAATTTGATCCCTTTATATGCGTTCTTTTCAAAATGATGGTTCTCTACATTTTCGAACTTTAAATAGATTGACTTTTCGTCAACAAATAACTCTCTAATATGACATATGAATCTATTTTCTTAACATTAGAAAAAATGAAAGACCAATTGAGATAAAATTAAAATATGCGGGACTAAAAAGATATATATATTTTTAATAATTTTATAATGAGAATGAGAAGAGGAAGAATAATCATGTTCAATCTCGTAGTCATAAACATATGAAAACAAGATAATGATATACCAAGGCTAGAAATTATGCTTGCGTGAAAACTGGGACTATGTTTTCTTTTTCTTAGAAATAAAATTATGAACGAAGTACTATCAGAGATTCTTAACCAACATAAACTCATGCATTAATAAAACAAGAGGCAAATGTTAATAAATTTGGAATCTAAATCACACGTCGTATACATGTATGTTGTATGGCGATTTTATACATAATTTCTTTAATTTTTTAAAAAAATTTTCAGTATATATATAAATAATATAAAATACATGTTGTAGAAATAATGATCTTCATCATTTTCCCGAAAAGAATCTTTTGTACACTTTGAACGAGAATCATTCTACGGTCCAATGATCGGGTGATAACTTCATAACAAATCACTTTTTTTACAAAGACTTTTAGTTTTTCTGTTTTTTGGATTTTGCTGAATATGCAACTTTTCCGAGAAGTTACAAATTTTATGTTCCCTTGACGATCTTGAACTTTTCTAGTATGAATTTTCCTTCTTTGTATTTCTGGGTTTCTTCGTAAGCTCTTACGTATTTCCATCCCAGTTCTTCTCCACAATCAGAGCAATGTATATCAGAAACCGTGTGAAGCCCAGTAATAAGCTGCCTATCTCCTTAGGTCCCTCCTTAATGTTCATGGCGTGAGAAAACAAAAAAGCTCTCCCATGGCTTGCCTGATAAAAACATTAATTTATCCATGAAAATCCTTGGCTTCAAATAACCAAGAATCGAAATTTCAGTTAAAAAAAAAGAAGAAGACAAAAACCTGTTTATATTTAGCATGTGCTCAACTGTTAAATTGGACACGTTATTTGTTATGTTATAAAATTTGTATTTTTTTCCTATCAATTTAAACATCGTTGTATTATTATTATATTGAAAAGAGTTGAATGATATTTAGTCTTATTTAAATATGTAGAATTTACTTAAATAGTAAACCCCATTTACCATATATTTAACTCTTCGATATAACAGCAATACAAGAGATATAGATATAGGGAGGTCCAATTCATGCCTTATCTTGTGTTTATCCTTATGCTTCTATGTTAAGAATGACTAGAAAAAAATGTTATAGCAAACTTTGATGCAGTTGTTGCATTAAATCAATACTTAAATGCATAAGGAAATAGTGAATTATAAAGGAAAAAAAAAATTCCATTTTGTTCTTCCGAAAATAATATCTATATCAATTGGCGCTCAAAGATTTTTCTTTATTACTTGAAAGTCTGGTTTTGTCTACCTTTAGATACTGAATCAAAACGATTTCAGAACTCATTTGATCACTTCCTGGATGATCTATCTGAAGTCTTATTTCCAGCTTTTGAATCCATAAGATTTGGTCAACAAGATGAACATACCTTATCAATATAGGACTTCAACGTTAACTTAAACATGAAGAAAGAATCATTAAAAAGGAAAAAGTAAAAAGGGATTAATTCACCTGAAACTCTTTGGAAACGATATCATCATGGCAAGCAATTTGGTTTTGGCACTTAAAGCAGCAGTATATCCTCGATCCCATCAAATCCGCCATTGATGAACCTGCTAATGCTACTTCAACTCCACTTTGCTTCTACACTTAAATAAGAATATGAAAAAATTGAGGGGTCAAAGTATCAATTAAAAAAGTTGTAACCAGACATTAAGCAGCCAATGTTGTCTTGCCAGATTCTGGAAAAGGCTATGATCTTTGAAAGGTGTATGAAGCAGTCTCAGGGTGAATGGAAAAGGACGAGTTCAATCATTGAGACATAAAAGGGTTGGATAAGCATTGTTTTAATAAAAGTTGTTGATTAGGACGGGATAATAAGAAAAAAAACACAATTAACTTGGTCAGAACATGATGCAAGTATGAAAGCAGATGTAATTAATAAAGAAGGGTTATTTTTATGTTGCTTGTAGAGCTTGGTCCTCTATTTATAAGCAACCCAGAAGACAATATAGTATAAAACAGAGGATTAGATTTAAATTTTACTATCATGATATTTTATACAAACATAATATATAGATGAAGTTATTTTAGACCTAATTTTGTGATGATCAAGTATAAAAAATGCTTACTTGGTATACTTTTATGGAAAAATTTAATAACAAACTACTAAAACTTGTGTTGAAATTTTATCCTAAACCAAATGTGATAGAAATTAAGATTTCCCTGTAAATTTTTTTTAATTTCTATCTAATTTTGATTATAGAAATCTTCAATCAATTATAATTTACCATATCTTAAAAAACTTATAAGAATCCATACCTTTTAACGTGAACTTTTGGATTCTCAAACTCAAAAATCTTTTTTAATTTTATATGTGTATTAGTGATTAATGAAGACTGAATATGTAATCCCTATTTATAAACAGAGGTAGGGATTAATTTTTAGATAAATATTTATTATTTAATAATGATCATAATTATCTGATAACCATTTATTATCTAATAATTTCAAATTTCAAATTTTAAATTATCAAATATCTTATTAACCACTTCCATTTAGTTACAAATAAACATGAATAAACTATTTTTCAATTAACCAATAAGAAATTAGCTCATTTAATTATTTGTTTAACCAATTAATTGGGTCACTTAACCCTTACATCTTCTACTACTATCTATAATGATGATTAAGATGTCATGAGGTTTTTCCTTTTGCTTGTATATGTTTGTCAGTGTGTACATCAATTCATGCCTATCTAATACTATAGAGAAAAAGATTCTCAGCATTTGAGATAGACATGCATTAATCCAACACATTACTAAATAAAATGCAAAGATCTAACGGTTTAGAATTAAAGTGAAATAACTTTTTGATTACACACAATCATAAAGTTTAATTTGACAGCCCGAATTTTTTGCATAACGCTATCATACAACTCAACATCAATGCAGTTTCCACCCTCGACTATAACGAATCCAGATCCATACATATACTTCTATACATAATTACATATATATATATATATATATATATATATATATATATTATGTATAAAATTAAGGGGCTGTATATGATAGAAAAAGGGAGGGAGATTTGAGATTTGGTGAAGATATCAACTAACTAGCCCATGGCCATGGTGTTACTTAGCTCTTAAAAGTTAACACAAATTTGGAGTTTGTTACCCTTCAAATTATGATAATATTGTTATCTTTATAGCCGAAAAATCTGGAAGCATAAAATTTAAATGACCACAGGAAGAGAAAAAACACACCTTAGAGAGGGAAAATTAGTAGCAACATACAAAGATCAGAGATACATATAGCCTTCCAGAATTGAGATATTCTTCAGTTTGAAGAAGCCATGAAAGCAAACAAATAGTATGGGAATCAAATTCCAGAATATATACCTAATGATACCGAAAAGACTTGAGCATGAACAGCAGCACTTGGTCCTTTTCTTTTAAATTAAAGCCTTCCCTTCTCACATATCATACCGACCAGCAACATTACTGTAGAAGCATGTTCAAGTTGCTTTTTGCAACAACCGTCCAACTTGATCAATGGATCAAACCCAACCTAATAAAGTTGATCCTCTTTATGGTGATGATGGCTTCAATTACTGCACCTCTCAACGACCACGGCATGCAAGTACCATTTATTATTTTATTCAATTTGATTATTGAATTTCGTAAATGTATAAAATGGTTCATAAAATCAAACATCCAAAGTAAATTTGTGTTTACACTTTCAGCATTTGTCATAACAGCAAGGGATCCATTTTAGTTCTACCGTCTTGATTCATTGTGGAGAGGCGTATAATAATAATTAATAATTTTTCCTAGGAAAATAAACTCCAACATGATCAAGTTATCTTGTTTCGGCCTCATATCTACTTATATTTGTTAAATTCATGATACGTACGTTTGACACTTTAACATAGAAATTAATAAAATGTATATGATCTAAAGCCGGTAGAAATTCACCTAAAAGGTTAGGCATTTAAAAAAAAAAAGTTTTTCCCAATATTTTCTAATTTTCTTTGTAATAGTGGGATGAAAGACAAAGAAAATCATATTGTGAATAATTAAATAATATTGAATAATTATTTTAGATTAATGACTAATTTTTAATCTGGTTTGCTAATTTCCCAAGCCATAGCACATGTTGGAGAAGTTGGAGAAGTTTTAAGGCATTAAACATGATTTGATGTCATGAATTAGTTTTAGTATTTGATAGACTTTTTCCCTAAGCTATTGATGAAGTTGGATAATCTTTAGTTATGAAAAAAAAAGTTGTTGCTCGAACATACAAAGTATACATATTGACACAAGTAATAAAGTATAAAATTGTATTCATGAATAGTTAATACTAATTGTAAAATTGATCACAAACTATTATCCTCTATCCTATCCAAATTGATGATATTTAAATCTAAAAAAATTAAGTAAATCAAAATTAAATGGCAAAGTAATTAAAATGACTAAAGTTGTTAATATAATGAGTCTAGAATTACAATTTCCTCTAATGCCAAGTTAATTAAATTATTCTCTTCTCATATATCCTAATTGAGCTTGTTTATTAGTTTAGGGAATTAAAATTTCTTTAATTCTCTCTCAAGCAACTAAAGAACTAATTCTTATGCCTATGAAAATAAGTTAAATTGCTTAAGCTCAATTCTAATTTGGCTACTCAAGGTAATTAGGTATACCCCTATCTTAATTACAAATCAAATTAACCTATCACAATTGATTCAAACAACTACTATTCATTCTAGACCTAAAATCTAAAATACTTTTCTAATTCTTTTAGATTTTATCATACTAATGATTGGCTAACCCAAAGACATTCAAGAACAAGAACTAACAATAATAAATTCTCAATAAAAAATATAATGGTATAGAAATAGAAACTTCAATTAACTAACAATAGAATTCATTGTAACCTAAAAAAGATGAATTTAACTCATCATAATGTCAAAGAACATCTCAAAATTAAAAAATTATATTCGTGCCTTCATAGCTTAAAAAAAGAAAAAAATCAAATGTGTAAGGATACCAGCTTCCAAAAAATAAGAGCCGCATCCAATATACAAACTCCAAACATACTTGGATAAAAGAAAAACAACTTTAAGCCAGAAATTTCCATTCTAGAAGTTCGAAAATCAACAAATAGCCAGATTTTTCTTGGCAATCCATCTTTTCTTGGTGACTTCTATTGCTTTCAATTTCCTTCTACAAAGTTCTTCAATCTCTTGTTGATATCGTTTTTCAATTGTATCAAGTTCCAGCTGTAGCTCATCATCAATGTACTTTTCTGCCAAGGACAGCGAAGAACAATTACTTGTCATGCTCATAATATCAGATGTTGCACTAAGAACTGGGGTTGCCGACTCTGAGTTCTTTGTGAATTCATTTATGACAATGCCTTCTTCAGCGTTACTATTATTACAAATTGTCTGCAATTTACCGTCTTCAAAACATGTATCCCCTAACTCCAGTTTTGAGGACTGATTTAAGCCTTTAGAGCTTCCACCAAAATTCAAATCAAGAAACTTGTAGCCTTTTATGGACTCATCTTCCACGACTATCTCAGAAGATGTAGATCCTGATGCATATTTATATTCCAAGTTAGTCAAACTAGGAGAAGAAGAAAAATAAGCCCAAAAACTTGCATTATCAGCATTGTCACACAAACCCTTTTGCTTAGTACCCCTTCCAGATGGAACACTAGCTAGAACAGAATCCCATGGGCATGCCGTTATGGTTTGGCCATCTCTGAGTGTTGGAGACCCACCAATGAGACTTACTCCTCCACTTGAGGAATAATCAGATGATGGCTTCCACCCAGGCATAAGTTTCACTATCAAGTAATCAATAAGTTCAGCTATGAAGGCCACATCATGATGCGCCAACTCTTCTTGTTCAACCATCTCTGAGGCTATAGAGACTGCGGTATCTGAATTAAGGTAAAAGGGGAAATGTACATACCTTGCCGAACCTAGCAAACAACCGAATGAATGCCATGTCAAAGCCATATAGAAGATAAAAAATGAAGTATCAAGTCAAGATTAAAATACATTGGAAGCATCTAAAGAACTATTTTACACTTCTTTCACCACCCCTACTGAAAAAATAAAGATAAGAAACTAAAGGGGAAGAAAATAGCATATACTCACCATCTAAATCAGCAATTCGCAAGGTCAATGATACTGAAGTATCATCAATTTTTTTCCCTTTTAACCTGAATTCATGATTCTTATTTGTCTTCTGGAATTCTAGTTCAGGACAATGTGGACATCTGTAGTTGCTTTCGCGATTTGTACTCATGGAAATATGTTTATATTCAGCATCTATGTCCATAGATAGAGGGCCAGATTTAGACATATCTATAGCTTTTGGAGTTTTAGGTAATAGTAGAGGATCACGAATTGGACCCCTTGGACTTTCAACTTGGAGAAATGGATCTTTAAGAAGCTCCTCTGCAGACGATCTCTTAGAGGCTGGAACAATGCATTTCTCGATAAATGCCTTTATGTGAGAGTCTTTCACCTTACTAAGGGAAGCAGGCTTGATGCCCTGGAATAGAATGCACGGAATGCATTAAAATATAGAAAAAAAAAAAATGCTAACGTAATAGTTCAATTATAAGCATGCAATCATCAGTATAAAGATACGCTGATGATTGCATCACTTACAGAGGTAACTTTCTTAAAGATTTGAGCCGGATTTTTGCATTCAATATAAGGATACTCTAGAGTAACCATCTCTAATATGCACATCCCAAAAGAATAGATGTCGACAAGTTCATTGTACTCCTCTTCATATAACTCTGGAGCCATAAACTCAGGAGTACCTTGTAAATAACGAGAGAAAATCAATAAATAAAAAGCAAAGTTCAGTGCTCCACACAGGGTCAATCGACTAGAAACTTCACAATTAAGAAATTAACACGTTACCAATGACACTTCGAGCAGTTGGTTGCTCCATGATAGTTGCCAAGCCAAGATCTCCAATCTTAACTTCCCCTTGGTTTCCATTCACAAAAATATTGTCACATTTCAAGTCTCTATGAATAATAGGTGGCTTCTGACCATGTAAATATACTAAGCCTCGAAGAATCTGTCTAGCCCAATTCCTTATGGCCTTCATGTCAACATGTTTATGCTTCCTACGATATCTGTTAGCCGAAGATTAACTATAATTAGAACATGAATATATTACAGCCAAACAAGAAAAAAAGAAAGAAAAAGAAGCCAATATTAAAGGAGTCGATAGAACATACTGCCTCAAATTTCCAGATGTGAAGAGCTCAGTTATCATGTTAACAGATTTCTTCTGGACATCAATCCAAGAATAGTAGAACTTGATGATATTCTCATGTTTCAAATTTTCCAAAAGACGAACTTCAGAACGCAATTTTGATAAATCTTCTGATGATTGCAAGTGATCATCAATCCTAATTTGGTTCCAAGCAACTTCTATTCCATTAATTTCATCAAACCCCCTGTAACTGCCGCTTAAAAAAATAAAGAGATTTAAGTAACATGTTCCTTCGATATATTGTATAATAAATATATTGGATATACATTTGTTGAAATACAAGTAAAATTTTCAATAGAACTATACGACTGGAAACAAACTATGATGAAAATGGAGATTAGGAGGAAAAAAAAAAAACGAAAGAAATGATAGAAGAGAAATTAAGTGTCAGAATCATACACAGTCTTGAAAGCACCCCTGCCCAAGATTTCATTGTACTGTGGGAAAAACCAAAAAAAAAAAGGAAAAATATTAAGATAAACATAGAAAAATATGAACCACGGAGATTTGGTCACTGTCCTACATAGCTACCTTGCATTATAATCAGTACATTGTATAAGAATAACATGGCTTATTGATAGTGACGATATGTGTCTGAATTTTTCATTAATAAAACAAGAATCTCAAAATAGTTTTAACGGTCAAAATGGTCAATCTCCTAAAAAATTAAAAGCTGAGCAACCATGTTGCTGCAATCCCTAAGAGATTCAGTAATGTGTCTACCTCTCTAGTTCAAATTGCACATTTCTCCTCAAACTTAAAAGGCTGTAAAGTCTCAAACACAATATCATCCAATTAATTTCATACCCGAAGATAGCAGCCAGTAGGATCTTTCTCTACAAAATCTTCCTCCAATTCGGGAGGCACCCTCGTCCTATGTCCATTATATTCAGCGTCAGAATTCATTCTCAACATTCAAACAAAAAACTAGTTTTCGTCGAAAATGGATAATGCGTGGGGTCAGAAACGTCGCTGATTATCAAATCCAATCGGAATGAAAGAACAATAACCCTCAGAGAAAGCTTGGGAGGCAAAGCTAAAGCTGAACGATTCGAATGCCGATCGCAGTCGGCATCGGCATTCGATGACAGTGTTTGGAGGCAGTGAATCTAAATCCAAAACCCCACCGTCCATATCATAGCAATGATTCATCCTCAAACAAAACCCAACACGATTTTCTCATCAAAATTTATTTCCACCCACTAGCCCAACTCCAGAAACCTCAGAAAGGGTCGAAATTGAGTAGATGGGTTTCGAATATAGCGTCTGCTAAGAAAACTTGTTGCAAAGATACCTAAAAGGTTAGAGAAGAGGATTAAAATTGGCAAATGGGTTTGGCCATGGCTGACAATGAAGAGAGACAGAAAGAGAAAGCGGTCATTAAAGATTGCGAAAATGAAAATTGATTCGGGGGTGCGAAAGAGAAGGTTGGAACAGACACTTGTATGGTTATCACGACTCTTTCTGCGAATACAAATGTCATCCTTCGGGTGAAGGAAGTAAATGTTCGTTTTGAGATGAATTCGGCAGATCAGACCAGGACGCATTCAAAATTGAAACTTATGTAACCATGTTTTATTTTCACCGGAGAGAGAGAGAGAGAGAGAGAGAGAGAGAGAGGAATAAAAAAAAAAACAAAAGATTTCGTCCTTTATTTATTTTTTCCTTGTCTATCTGGCAAAACAGAATTTTCAATTTTTTTTTTAAATTTGGACAGTTGAAGAAAGGATGACAATAATTAAGATTTGATCATTCACAATAGTAATTAAGACAAAATTGGTGTAATTAAATTTAAAAATAGCTAAATTTCTATAATAAAATTATATTAATTAATTTATCAAAATTCAAATTATATTAAATACATTATGTAATGAACAAAGTAATGCAATAAAATGCATAAGATTTTTAAAAAAGAAAAATAGTGAATTCCTTTGTTTAGCTTCAACTATTTAAAAGGGAAAAACAATTCATGATAGATATGGTATTTCTAGGCATGAGTAATATTGTATAAGTTATTACAAGCTTTTATAAAAAAAAAAAAAAAAAGGACTAGATCGAATATTAACTTGTGTTTAATACATAAAATATCATATTATAATATTCATATGTATTTTCTTCTAAATGAAAATATTATAAATGAGTAAAATTTTATTTTAGTTCCTAAAATATGTAGTATTGAAATTTATTCCAAATATAATTGTTATATCAATTTGATTCTTCACAAATAAAATTATAATCAATAATGTCTCATTAATTTGGTATAAGTATAAAGGGAATTATATATGTTATGACATGAAATATGCTTTTCAAAAATTATTAATAATGTCTTTATATCAATTTATTGTTAAATTTATAATAAATTGGCAAAAGAACATAGTTAACAATAAATTTATTAATGAAAAATTAAATTAAAAAGTAGATATATGTATGAGATGAAATTAAAAAATATTTTATGTGTAAGTAACTAAATTCAAAGATAATTTTATAATAAATTAAATTAAAATAATATCACACAAAATGAAAAAAGAAATTTTAGTCTAATATTTTATTAAAAATAGTGTTAAAATTATGCCATATTATATTATTATTGGTAATAACAACAATGTTGACATGGTGATTGTAACAAGGCACTGATACGTATACCAAAAGTGGGTGTACATATCCCGAGTTGGGTTGGGTTGGAGTCTAACCTGTGGCCCCACCCAGGACCTTGTACATAATTAGGTGGGGTCATTGATTTTTTTTTTAATTTTTATATATTTTTTAAATTTAAATATAGACTTTTTTTAAAAAAAAGAAATTTTAATTAATATGTAATAAATTAGATATCTTATGTTGATGAAAATTATTTATATATATAACATAAATAAAAAAGTAGTTATTTTTTTTAAATATCATTAATTTCATTAAAAAAAAGGTTAAAAAAATAATTCTAAATTTAAGTCGGGGCGGGCTAAAGTGTTGGCTTGGGACCGAATTCAAAATTTGGAACTTGAGCCCCTTTTTATGTGTGCATTAACCTGGCTCAAAAACAACCAAGCTAAACCGAGTTGACCAGGCTTCGGGCCGAGCTAAATTGACCAAGCCATTTGGATGAATGCACACCCCAACTAGAAGTACAAAGGCTATAATATATTGGAATAAAAGTTGGTAACTACAATAACAGTGCTAGTAGTGAAAGTATGACAATATTTTATCAATTGACGTTAAAGTTTTTTTATCATTATTTTTAATGTTTCAAACACCAAATGCATTGTTCACAATTGAAAATGCAGCTTATTCTTTTTTTCCTTCTTTCTGAAAATTTAGCAGGCAACTTTTCTTAATTGCCTTTTCAATTTCTTTTTGTTTTACTCTTTGTTTTGTTTTCGAATTCCTTTTGTTACCTACCTTTAAATCTCAAGTTTGATTGTAGGCTGAATGTTGGAAAACAACTAATTTGTAGGAAAATATAGCTAGTTTGTTTAGTTTGTGGGCAAATTCTAAATACAACTCTAATGGTGTATTTGGTAGTTGGATTTTAGAGAAAGATATAGGAATGAAAAAGCAAAACATTCTCATTCCCATGTCTGTTGTTGCATTTCATATTGGAAACTAAATTACCATAGGAATCTACTTCACCTCATTTAAGGGAGAGCCATTTCCATTAAGATATCTAGGGAATCTGATGGCATTTTAGGGAGTAAATTTTTTAGGACAAAAATGCCTCAATATGTAGACAAAATGGCACAACAATTCCCCTCAATATGAAAAACACCTACTCACTAAAAATTGAAGAGTTCTTTACTCATCAACCCTAGATGTGGATTCATGATCGTTGCCACGCCTCTCCTTCATTGTCGATGGTCAGCCACCCATCGTGCACACCTGCACGTTGTTGTCTGACAACAAAGAATGAATGGCATCGGCAATGGAAGGTCAAACTTGGCCTCCCTCAAACCTCTGCTATGTTGCCTGAGAGAAGAGCTCTGCATTGAAGGTCATGCATGGAAGGAAGCACTTATTTTTCATTCTTTAAAGAACACATGCTTTTAATTTTTTTACTAGGGCATTTTGGTCATTTCTGATTTATTCCCTTTTCTTTTCCCATGCAAATCTATTAACCAAACATTGCAAAGGTAATACTCCTACTTTCCTTTTTATGACTAACCATAGTAAAGACCATTAGTACACTCTTACTCTTATTCTCATTCTCATTCCTTTAATTTTTTTTTTTAACAACCAAACAGGCCCTAAGTGGTTGTCCCTTAATGCTTGTGCTCCATGTTCTTCTTTAGCAACAAATGTAAGATGAGATATCTATTTAAAATAGCCTCCCTTTAATGTTGGAGTTTTGTTGACCAACGAGAAGACTATATTGAGCAAACTCTTAACTCCTCATATAATAATTTTTTACCTTTCTTATGCATGTATCAAGATTTTTTTAAAAATGCATAAATTCTTCATAGTCAACGAGAATAATAATAAAGTTATTAATTTGTGTAAATTCTTCATAGTTAATGAAAAAAAATCAATTAATTAATTAATTAATTATTTAATTGCCTCTTAAATCTGAAAATTTTCAAATTGTGAAAACTTTTTTGGAATAAACGAAAAAATAATGTATAGTTGAATGATTTAGATGGTGTCCTTGAGACCATTGTTGTTACTTATCTCTTATTAAACTCAAATAACTAATTTTATGAACTTTTTTTAATTTATTATATTTTTTTATCATAATATATTACAAAATTTAATTTTTTGACTAACACTTATAAATACTGTTAAATTTAAAAATATTAACATATATTAAAGCAAATTAATTATTTTTAAAGGCTCATGCAAGGCGGACAAATAAATTAGTTGGTTTGTAGTTTTAGCTTTATTCTGATTATTTTCCACAATTTCAAGTTCTTATGGGCATGATCTACACTATCTGTCATAGTGGACAAAGTGTTGGAATAATTTTAATTAATTTAATGATGAATTAGCAATAATTAATTCTCAGACTAATGATAGCTTATCTTTCGCCAATATTGAATAATTAAGTAACTGAGTTAATACTATCATTTTAAATTGAATTATGCGAGTAGACAAGTTATAAGAGGCAAACTTGCCTACAAGTCAATAAAAAACGAAGCTTTAAATCATTGTCCATATCTTGAATTGGACAGAACAAGAGTGTATTTGTGTTTATAAATAAATAAATAAATAAATATATTTATTTATTTTAACTCTTCTTAAGTTTCAGACACGGTTTAGTAAGTTGCAAATTCTCTCTCTCTCTCTCTCTCTTATCTTCTCAGTCAAATCCTATAAACTTCCCAACTAAATGCGATCGATGGATTCAAGCTCGATCCGACGTAATACTTCAAATATAATCTCATTATCTCCTACTTATTATTCTTCAATTGATATTTAAGCCTACAGGAACCTGATTAATCAAAGTGAAATTTATTTTGGTCATACACCTTTTATTTAGGATTTTGTTCCACAAATTAAAATAAGCATCAATTTGATGCATCATATGCCTCATGATTTGAACTATATGTGAAGAATGAAAAGTTGGCATAAAAATGGTGCCTTTTCCATAAAGATTGAATTTTTTTCTTCTTTTTCACAAAGCATTGATTTTAGCACAATTAGATTGGTTAATTACAAAGCAAAGGGAGGAATTGAACAGCATCGAAGGATTTCCTCCTAGCTAGGGTTCGGTTTCGGAATGCTTTATTTTTCGTATTAAATCAATTTTTCTGGGCGCTTTAATGGATTGCATCTTCATCATCGAAGCCTAGCATGGTTTTAAAGGTCAAAATTGTGATTAGAACCCGCCCAAGAGGGAGATATGGGTTTCAGAACAAAGATGGTGGTGGATGCAGGTTCGGCAGCTCAAAACGAATAGTTTCTCAGACTTAAACCGCGTGCTCTGAGTGAATCATATAAAACTTTGATCATGGTTTTAAAAATTTGTCTTAACTCAAAAAAATAAAATCTAACTTAAAAAAGTTTGATTAAAAAAATTATTTTATAAAATAGGTCAGTTTTTTTATAAGTCACTCAAATCTGAAAAAATTGAATCAATATTTTTTGATTAAAAAACTTATTATTTAAAAAAATGTAATTTGATTATTAAAATAAATATAATGTAAGATTTAAGATATTAAAAATAAAATTATCTTAATTCAAAGTTATAAAATTTAAGTTTAGTGATAAAATTAATTCATTTTTAATTCAAGATAATTATATATAAACAGTACAATAACTAATTTGTATTCATGTTCTTAAATACAATCATATAAGTAATATTAGTTATTAATTATATAGTCTATTTTAAATTCTACATAATAAATATCTTTAGTTATTACACTTGACCTGAAAAAATAATAATAAAAAAATTTAATTAAAAATAATTAAATTTTAAATCAAAGCCCAATCAATTTCTTAGGCCCAACCCAATAATTAAGCCTTAACCGAATGTCAACCTTCACTCCTTCAGTACTTTCAAGGATGAGATACTCCAATTCACCCGAGGGCACATAAGATGATTTACGTCCCTTAAACTATTTCCTTGGCATACACAATATCCCTCACTTTCTTAGTTAAGATACGAATTTAAGATTTTTTGTTATTTTTGGCGTTCAACTTTTTTCCGTGCATTTTGTAATAAAGAAAAATGAAAAAGTAAGAGTAAATCCATATTTTATTTTTTGTTAAGTTTACTTTAATTTTTGAATTTAATAAATAAACCAGTTAGCTTTTAAAAATTAATATTGTTACAAATTAATTTATCATATATCTTAATTATTCAATAAAAAGTTAATATAACATAACTTTATGATTTTTGAAAACTAATTCATTCATTCTCTAAGAAAACATAAAAATTAAATAGGCATAATAATTTAGAAACATTCAATAAAATTCTAAATATTTTTTTGGCCGAATGAAGTACCAAGTAAGAAACAATTAAGGGCTGTTTGGCATGGAGGAAACTAGGTGATAAAATTAGAATTAGAGATAGAATCAATTAATTAGGAGTGTTTGGTATGCCAAAGAAATTGGAAAAAGGAATTTTATTAGAAGAGCAAATTACCTTAAGCATGGGAATTAAGATTTCATTAAACACCCTATGGAATTGGAGATCTTTCCATGAAATCAACATTTTGCTGACAAAAATGCCCTTGGTAGCCATCCCATATACATTGTCATTTTCAGTCATGTTACCCTAGCTCCATTCTGTTTTAGCGACAGAGTCTCACCTGCATCATCAGTGTGTTGCTCTGGCTTCGAGCTTCCTCTCCGACATCGCACTTGCTGCTTCAACAACCATTTCGGTGAGTTTTATCACTTCCACTTTTTTTTCCTTCTCACTGGCTTGGCTATGTCCTCTTCCCCAGAATATTTTTCTAGTATGTTTTTGCGTTAGAATGATTTTACGTCCTCTTTTCACTGGTTTGGCTGCGTACTCTTCATCAGTAATCTTTGTCAAAAAGTTTTTATGTCATCTTTGTGAGAATTTTAGCTGGTTTTTCTGTCAATGTTGCTACTTTGATGAGTGTTGATGTGTTCTCCTTTATGTTGTTTGTAGTTCATCTCTTTTTTAATATAAGTGTTGATATATTCTCCCTCTTGGTGCTTGTAGTTCATTTCTTTTTATGCTAGATCGTGGTTCTGTTATACATATTATGGTTCTTTTTTGCTAGATTGGTGATGTTCAATTCTCTATTTTTTTTCCTAGCTAATATCATATAGGATAGTGTTTTGACATCATTTAATGTTTACTATAGTTTAGACACTCACTTTTGGAAAGTTTGAATTGGTAACTTATAAATAGTTGTTTTCGAAGTTACCTTCATGAAAAGATTGAAAATGAAAACCACTTTCAACAAGTAAAATAAAAGTGCATTTATGATGTAGTTACTGGGTCCTACATATGGGACTACCATATAATTTTGTTGACATGTGTTGTAGTGGCAGACACTTTTATTTGAGTTGTTCAAAGCTTGGTTAGCCATAATAATTTGAGAGATTATATAAAAAATTATAGATAGACAAACAAAAATTTCATAAAAAGGTTTGCTTAGTGAATAGTCATCTAGTAATCTATTCTCTTTTTCTTTTTTCCTAGCTAATATCGGATTTGATAATATGGGCAAGCATATTCCTCATCAAAGTTGATATATGTTGTTATCAGCATACTTGGACCTTAATAACTTCGTTGAACATGGCAGAATTTAAAAGGTGATATGCATTTTTTTTCCTCTGTTCTTTGGCAGTGCTTGTTTGTGAATATTGTAATATTGCATGTTCTTAAGCATTGTTAAAGTTTCATTTTTCAAAAGCTTGGTATCATCTCCCATGTAATGAATCCTATGATGCTCATTGGAATATATGTTTGACCTTGTTATTCCATTAATACAGTTATGGACCAAAATAGAAGAGAAGTACTTGGTGGTTAAAAATTGTCCAAGAAATTCATAAAAGTTACCTTTCAATAGTTGTTACCATTGCTTTGCATAAGCACCGTATCTACCATACATCCTATACTTTAGACTTATATGCCAAGCAAGCCCACCTTAGGAACCTACTCTACACAAGTGACATAACTTGCTATAACCAACTGAGGATGTATAAATCTACCTTTGACCGACCTTGTGGTATGCTTGATATAATAGGGGGTCTTAGACCTACAAAAGACATGCTAGTAGATGAGCAAATGACTATGTTCTTACATATTCTACCCCACCATGTTAAAAATATAGTTATTCAATTCTAATTTGGGAGGTCGAGGGAGACAATAAGTAGACATTTCAAAGTGGTATTGACTATCATGATGTGGCTAAAGGGTGAGGTGTTCAAAACCCCAAAGCCTGTACTTGACGATTCAACTAATGACCGGTGGAAATGGTTCCAGGCATAATTATTCCAATTTTGAGTCCTTTTGATTAAGTTGTGATTTATTTTGTCTACTACCTATTACATGTTGTTGAGTGATCCAAAAATGCCTTAGTGCACTTGATGGGACCCATATAAGGATTATAGTACCAGAAAAAGACAAAGCAAGATATTAAAATAAAGAAGGCGAAGTCACTACTAATATAATAGGGGTATGCTCACGAGATGCACAATTCGTGTACGTGTTGCTGAGTTAGGAAGGGTCTGCTGCCGATAGAAGAGTCTTACAAGATGCAATCTCATAGAAGAATGGCCTAATGGTTAGTTCCCCATGGTGAGTTCTTTTCTAGTATATTCACTATTACTTCATATTATTGCATAGGTTGCAACATTAAGCCATTAATTTATATGTGATACAGGTCAATATTACTTGGTTGATGCAGGTTTCACCAACTATGAAGGTTTTCTAGCCCCTTATAGAGGACAAATATACCATCTGAGTGAATGGAGAGAAGGGCATCACCCAGTTAACCCACAAAAGTGATGCAATATAAGACATTCATTAACTAGAAATGTCATTAAATGTTGTTTTGGCATGCTAAAACTTGGATAGGCTATCCTACATAGTTTGTCATTCTACCTAGTGACAACACATAACCATGTCATTATTGCATGTTGCCTTTTGCACAATCTTATAAGACAAGATAGTGCATTAGATCCATTGAAAGACTAACTATGTGACGAGGATACATAACCGGCAAATGGCGATCCCATCTCAACAATTGAAACCTTTAATGCTTGGAGTGATTGGTGGGATAGAATGGCAAAAGACATGTTCTCTGAGTTTAGAAGGCATAGGGGACATAGTTAAACTTTAGGTATTTATGTTCCACAATGTAGTACAGAGTGTCATGGTTTTTATGGATTGTTGTTCATTCAAAGTGGTTTTTATTAGTTGTTCTTTAATCATTGTGGTTTGATGTACTAGATTGTATGGTTTGTATGGATTGTTATTTATTTGTTATGGATCAATGTACTTTTATGTGTTATCTATTTTTTTTATATGTCATAGAATGTTATTTATTTATTTATTCACCATGTGCTTGTTCTTGATCTACTTTATGTCTAAATGACTATAGTTTTAGGTGTGTTGCTTTGCATTCAATACCTGACCATTATGGACCAACAATCTGAGTCAAGCATGCCAGCAAGTAAGCATCATGTATAGACCTCTGCAGAGAATGTATTACTAGTGGAGTGCTTGATGAAGCTGTTGGTGGAGGGGAAATTTCTAACAAATAACAACTTTAGGGCTGGACATTTGAAGACAATGGAAGGAATGCTTGAGGTTAAATGTTTGGGATATGGCATTAAGGGTGTTTCCTACATTTAATCTTGCTTGAAGACCCTTAAAACAAACTAGCAAATGGTGTACGATATGATGTATGGAGCAAATACCTCCAGGCTTGGAAGGGATCGTGAGAATAAGTGTGTCACTGCAGAACAAGTGGTGAGGGATGCGTATGTCAAGGTAAGAATTACATCCTGTTAGTTGGAAAATTCCCCATTTTTATATGTTGTACTAACTTATGTTTGTCAATGTCTCTGATTGAACCTTCGTCGTGAGGATGTCAAAAGCTAATACTGGATACGAGAATGCAATATAATGATGCAATTCGGATTGTGTTCACTTCAAGGAGCCTAATTTATTCCTAAGTAATTTGAATGCAAGATATGTGCATAAATGAGGTTTTGCCTTTGTCTTTTGAAATTGGGTAAGATCCAATTTATCTATAATTGTTTAAGATTTTTTATATGAGATGTGAGTTAATAGTGAGTTAACAAAATGACTAAATGAGAGAGTGAAAATATAAAGCAAATAATGATGAAATACCCATTGGAGATTTGATTTGACCTTCCTATCTTCTTAAAAGATAAATGGGAGTTTCTTTTGAAAACTAATTCATTAGGTGGTTTGAAATACCATTCAAACACTAGGTAAGTTAATTTTTTAATGAAACCTTTAAACCCAAAGGCTCACAACAATATTGACTACCTTTCTTAATGCACAAATGAGATACCAATGCAAAGATGTGAGAATAACTTGAGCAACTTAACCAAGTATTACCAAGCTATCATAATTAATCAAAAGATATCTTCAATTATACCAAACCCAATAATTCTATAATCAAGTATAGCAATAATCCTTACAAAACATACATCAAAATATAAATCTCAAAATTCAGTCAAACATATGAAATTTTATAGCAAAGTAATTCAACCTATCAATGTAACCAAAATGATTTAACTAAACACAATGATTACAAGAAATAAATTATGGAAAAGATTAAGAAAACTCCCTAATTGATGCTCCAAGCTCAGTTCTCCTCAATTCTCCTTTAAGCAAGTTATATCTAGATACTCATGGTTGAGAGGGATGCTTCACCAAGCTCCAAAACACTAAGAACACCCATGGAAGTGTAAAAAAATGATGGAAGGATGAAGAAAATGAAGAAAAAAGTGAATGTGGATGAGTTCTTAGCCTCTCATTCACCTGTTGGATGCCTTCACTCTGGAAAAACCCTAGTATTTAATAGGAGGTGAGTTGGGTTGGGTCTTGTAATTCAATCTAGATCTAAATTAAGATTATGAAGGTTAGATAGAGTTCGCTATGATAAACTACATAGAGATAAGAAATGTATACAAAAGAGACATTTTCGTCGTGACAAACTACACAGCAAGCACATTCTAGGTCTTTTTTACAATTTTCTAATTTTTCTATTCCCTGATTGCAATTTCTTCCAACTAGCCTTTGAATTTGGCCTGTAATGTAAGAATTCAAATATTATAATATCTCTAATTCAATTAATTTAAGTCAAATTAGTGGAAGAATTACAATTTTATACTTAAAAAGCACATTTTGCATGAAGTTGCCTTTAATCTCAATATACCACAAAATATTATCCAAACTTGTATTTAAGTTCAATAAACCTTATAAAATGTCATAAAATGACATTGAATGACATGGTAAAAATGGGTATGATCCATTCCCCCATACTTAAACCTTTGCACTCATGGGCAAAACAATTAAGTAAAAGAAAAAAGTATCAAGAATGCAATAAAACCCATTTGAACCAAACAAATTCGTGATGTGGAAACAATAACACAAATGATTACACTCTTTAACTATCAACAATGGTAAGCCAAGCATGCAAGGTAATTAACCAAAATGTACAATTGACCAAAGGGAAGTAGTGTTTTGCTCAACTTACCTAAATTGGGTTGTTTTTCTTAAATCAACTTGACAATCATCCTACCATAAGCTTGCAATAAATTTAAAATCTCCACTATGATTCCAATACAGTAAAAAATCAAAAGGACTTAAGGGTTGTAGTGTTAGATTAGGCTGGATGGAGTAAGGATGGAATGAATTGAGCATGCACCAAGCTTTTAAGCAACTTAAATCAATCTTAAAATGCAAATTTCATCTTCACAGCATTAAGTGGATGCCTTATTTCCAACATTTTTTTTAATGGGTACTATTTTATTTCTAATATGATAACCTTTTTTTTTTTTAATTATTTTTTTATGGCAATCCATATTCATGTAAATAAAAGGCATAAATGTAAATGTTATAACAATAGCAAGTCATTTGGAAGTTTAATCAAATCGTGCATGCATTGGTATTTGTAACGAGAAGGGTCCTATTGGGTTAACAATGGAATAAAGTGTATATGTTTGTGTTTATGGATCATGGGGTATGAAAGCAATGCCTTTATCCTATCCATTACATTAATGCATATGAAGCTTTGACCAAGAATTTGGGCAAGTTCTAGAGAATACAAAATCAAGTGGATATCATTCTGATAAGAACAATAAATCAAGCCTAAGCAACTTCTAACAAAGCTAACTCTCATGATCAATTACACACTAAATTAATTACCATGCATAAGTGGCTTACAAAGATTGTAAGTCAATGAGTGAAGATCATTTAAAGGGTTTCAATCACCATGAATGAGTTAGGAATCAAAAGGCTTTAATGCAAAAATTAAAAAACCTTTTTACTATCATAAATAAATAGCAAAAATTTAAATGTGGGTTTATTATTCTTAAAAACATTCTTCAGGCCAGTTCATGCAATTATCATGGAGAGGAGTTGTAACCATAACACAAACTAAAATTCACACAACACACGAACTGAAATTCAACTTTCAATAATCAAACTCTCCCCCACACTTAAAATTGGCATGGTCCTCAATGCACAAAGAGGACAAATTGAAGAAAAGGTGGAGAATACACAATCAAACAACAAGGAGCACAAAATAAAATATAATATAAACTGTTCACCATGAAAGAAATAGGCCATCAATAGCATCAGTACAAATATGATAAAAAATGTCCAACTATCCAGTGAAAGTAATAAGTTTGAACAACAGGAAAAAAATAAAAATAGGGAATAAAATAATAGAAATAATGCAATCTAAATGGCTCTGTGTCTAACTACTCCTTAAGTTGGTCATTTCTAGACTCGTCACCATCACTATTTGCACTGGGGCTACCCTCAGTATTGTGAGGCCCATCATCAGGGCCAGGGGTATTAGTATCGCTTTCTACTGGCTTCAAATAGAGTATCCAAAATCAAGTCCTCCAGTCTTATGGGTTTTTTGTCATGAAAAGGTAGATCAGAAGTGCGATTTTGTGATAGACCTGGCTAAGATGTAGTGTAGGGTAGACATTGGAAGAAACAAAGTGGAGCTAAGTTCTAGCGTCTCTGTTAAGGTCGCTACGCCTAAGGTAGCTTTGCCCCTTATGAGGTTGAATTCATTCAGTGGTGTCATCTTTTAAGGTAACAACTATATCATTAAAAGGAAAATTAGGTGGATCCACTAGAATGGCTTTATATTGGCAATGGGGCCTATCAGGCAGTGTCGTAACCGACCTTTCGGCGAAATAAAATAAAAAGTATTTAAATTGATTCCCAAAAACAAATATTGAAAACCAATTTATTTGGAGTCGCCACCAAAATTTTTAACGGAAAACTTTGGGAAACCAATTTAAAATAAAGAGAAAAAGGCAACAGGGTCTACGAAATCAGAGATGAGTTCGGGAGTCTATTTGAGTGTGGGGAAGGTGTTAGGCACCCCACAACACCCGTCCATAAGGACGGTTACCTTAAACCAGTCAGCTGAAATAGAATATGACTTTTAAATTTATCACGATTACCCTTTTATCGACATACATGCCCGTTAAACAGAGGAGACAAAACAGCAAGAATGAAAGCAAACAGACAGATATTCACAAAGGGCAGACTTGACCTAGGATAAGAGCCTAGGGCCTACGTACCTTATGATAGGGATCAAAGTCCACGTAGTTCTACCAAATGGCATGTTTATTGGTTGATGATTTGTGAATTTTGTGATGAGTACAGGAGGGTTTCAATTGAATGGATTTTCATAAACAAAACATAACTGAGATTTGGTTTGTGTGTTTTAATTTACGACAACCTGATTAATCTAACCCTCTTGACCTCTTCATTTTTCTTTCTTTCTAATTTATTATTTTTTGTTTTTGGGATTTTAATCTTTATTTTGAAATTTGAATAAAATGAAATGATTATAAAGAACGAATTCGATCACGTAAAGAAAAGAAATTATTTAATTAAGACATTTATTTTCGTAATATTGTTATTATTGTTATTATTATTTTATAACAAATATGTGCTGATTTTGGGGATCCAAATAGATTAAAATCTCACATGACCCCATGCAATCGAGGAAAACAATATTCTCACACGATAATTTTGTAAATAATAGAAATTATTTAATTAAAGTAAATATTTAGTTATTATTATTTTTAAAACCAATGTGTACCAAATTTAGGGATCTAAAGAGATTAAAATCTCACATGATCCCATGCAATCGAGAACAAAATTCTCACACGATAATTTCATAAATAATGGAAAATATTTAATTAAAGTCAATATTTAATTATTATTTTTTTAAATGTGTACTAATTTTAGGGATCTAAGGAGATTAAAATCTTACATGATCCCATGCAATTGAGGAGAACAAAATTCTTATACAATAATTTCATAAATAATGAAAAATATTTAATTAAAGTCAATATTTAATTATTATTATTTTTAAAACAAAATGTGTACTAATTTTAGGGATCTAAGGAGATTAAAATCTCACATGATCCCATGAAATCGAGTAGAACAAAATTCTCACACGATAATTTCATAAATAATGAAAAATATTTAATTAAAGTTAATATTTAATTATTATTATTATTTTTTTTTTTTTCAATCAATTTTTGATACATTGTTGGAAGAGGATAAGAAAGCAGGAAACAAAGCAACATTTTTTTAGTTAAAAATGCTCTAAAACCCTGCTCCATCAGGGGTGTACTATTGGAACAATTGAGTCATACAACAACTGAGAGTAACAACAATTGCCTATTCTGATCACAATGGTAGCAACTAGCAATAAAAATAAATAAAAGAGAGAAAAAGAAAAAAAAAAAAAAAAAGATACCATTTCTCTCACTGTGCTTTGCTTTATATTTGATTGTCTATTCGCAAGCCAATTTGGTGTCAAAGCTGCTCAAGCATATTGTGAAAGCCTGGAAAGCAGATAAAGGATACCGATAATCCATGGTGAACATATCTTTCCTAACTTTGCCAAACTGCAGAATTATCTTATCATGATCTGGTGGGCCTAGTTCAGATAGTGTGGGTGTGCCAGTAGCTGGTTGGGAGGCAGCAATCAACTGATAGTTTTTAACAGAGGCAACCGTTACCCGTCCTTGGAAGTTGAGGCACCAGCATTGCAACTGTTCATGCCATCTTGGAGGTTTGTTTTTTAGGATCAAGGGTCTTATCTTGCCTTCCTCATCCTTGTTACTATAGGATGCCCCAATCTCAGAAAATGTTGCACTACTGAACTCAATAGAGTGATCAAGAGACTTTAAGAAAGAGATACTATGGAACAAATCCTCAAGGGAGTAAGGAAGCAGCTCGAGTTAGCTGGGAACTGTGCCATCAGTATCAAGTGCAGAAGCTGGAATTGAATGCATAATGCAATGCATTCTCCTTGGGCCTCGTGTTCCAAGCACATTTAATTCATATGTCACCTGAGCTATGTTGTAAGTACCAGATGGAACCTTTGGCGAAAACCTTTTTGGAGTAAAACCTCCGGCTTGTCTTCCCAGTCCCAGGAGGGTGTATATGGGCAGAAGTGAATGGAGGATGTGTATCATATATTATGAACTTCGTACCAAGAAAGTTTAATCTCAGCTTTCCAATATAAGTGCTACTTGATCTTGAGATGTTGTTAGCATCCATGGAAATAAAATACTCTGTGTAAGTTATTCTTTTTGTCCTCTTAGCAGAAAGGAGGAATTTTCCATTTTCAACTAACAAAGCAAGGCTAAGACAAAGGAATATGTGGTATGTTAAGTTAGATTTATCTCTTTTGATAAAACATTGAATCATTCCATCTCTTGGCCCTGGCTACTTCAGGGACATAGGGAAAGTAAGCTTACCACAGAATTTTGGGCTCTTCACAATTTCTTTGCACATGTTCTTCCAAGACCGGCAAACTACAGCGCATGCAACAACATGCTTTTGAGCAGGCCATGTGTTGTCACTCTCCTCTAACCTTTTAATTACATCATATGACAATTCTAGGGGGTAGGCTAGCCCAGTGGTTGTTTTGAATTACTAAAGGCTGATCATGCAAATCTTAAAAAGAACCATGAGACTTTCCTCGGTGATGACCAGTTGGCCTAACATCAAAACTCGATCTAGATAAACTCCCAAAACTATCCCTTACATCACGAACAATGCTCCGAAATGACATCTTAGTGTGCGATCCCAAGGATATCACTATATATCTCTGTTCTTATAATTTCTACTGGGCTATATTTGACCACCGTGCATATATGGCTCTGAAGACTTAGAAGTGAATGTAATTCAAGCTGATAAAATCACCATAGCTGGATTAGAAGCTACCCTTTCCGCAGATTGGAGAGATCCAAAGCTCAAGAACAATCACCACTTGCAGAGATGAAATCCACAGCACTATCCCAAAAAAAAGAAAAGAAAGAGAAAGAAAGAAAGAGATTCAAGAGCTTTTTGGTCAGAATTCCAAACACTTTCTTCCTTCCAGGAGTGATCCCATCTCCTTACCTCATTCTCTCTCTTCTCTCTCTCTCATGTCTGGACTCCAATGCTGCATTCTTTTCTTCTCTTCGGTCTCCCTTCTCAACTTGTCTCCCCCTTTCCACCTTTGTTTTTTGCTGAGATAACAGAGGTGGCAGAGCTTTCTCTCTCCTCTGTGCTTCTGTGTCTGTCATTATGTCTTCTTCCTCGGTTCACGTCGGCTCTCCTCCCTTTTCGCATTGCTCCTTCATTAGCTTTCTCTCCTCCTCTCGGTTCGTGGCTTCTCTCGACCTACTCCTTCTCTGCTTTGTTCAGCCAGCCTCATTGCTACCATTTCAAAAGCCCCTCATTGTTTCCTGTCCATTTCGATCATCTCTATTCCACCTCTCCAAGTGCCCAAGATGCCTTTATTCTTCTCATTTGTTGTTCCTTACTTCAGAGCACTCAAACTAGATAGTCTTCCCGTTGTTTTCCCTTAACCTTCTCACCTTTCACTCAGTCTCAGCCCCCTCTTTCTCTCTCTACTAGCACGACATTCTCCAACTAGTAACTGCTTCTCCTTTTCCCTCCAGCACTCACCGTCTTCCCTTATTGTGAACCAAGCCGCCAATTTTTGCCTCTTACTTTTTCTGACTCTCGGCCCCCCTCTTTGGTAGCCATCATTGCTACCCTCGCATTGGGGAGGCGTGTTGTCCTCCCAGTCAGTTGCATGGCATGCCTTTTACGTCTTCTTTTTTTTTTTTTGGATTATTTTTTGTTTTATTTTAATTTTTTTCTAATTTTAATCATCATCATTATTTATCTTTATTTTTTGGATTGTTTGTTTTGTTTCGTTTATGTTTATATTATTCTTCTTTTTTATGGTTTTTCATTATTAATTGATAACTTTTAAAATAATTAAGTAATTTTAAGTGAGGTGTTCACAGGCAGTCTATAGAATCTCTTAATGGCATCAATATTAAAGAAGTCTATACGTACCTCCCTAAAATGAATATCCCTAGGGGAATAAAATCTAGCATAACTATACAAATGTCTTACAAAAGATTCATTCCCCTAACCTTTAAGATTAATTATCCTAGTGAGTTTAGCATTCCGAAGCTGGATGTAGAAGGGAAAATCCCTATAAGGTGTAAACTACTTGTCTTGGATGAGTCACTTATTATTAATTTCTACCTGAATTTCCTCATAAGTCAATTTAGGTGGGGCGCGGGAGCACTTGGGAGCCATTAGACTGTAGGACATAACACTGACAACACACAATTACTAATACAACAATTAGAAAAGATCATTCCCTACAGTCTAGTCCTAATTCCTACACAATCAAATAAAAAAAGTGAAAAATCGAGAAAATTACCTATGCCTTTAGTAAGGGTGGTGGATGTGGGTGAAAGGGTGTGGTGGAAGAAGGGGAAGGGGTTACTGATGGGAGGGGATGAAGTTTTGGGGGGAAAAGGAAAAGAAAAGAGATAAGGAAAGGCTACCGGTGGAGGAGAAAGGGATGGGTGAAGAAGATGAAGGGTGAAGGGGAATATGGTCGGTGGTGAAGAGTGGTGGAGAATGGCAAAGAGGGGTGGAGGAGAAAGGTTTTGGCCAATGGAGGGAGAAAGAAGAAGGGAAGGGGAAAATGGCGGTATTGCTGGTGAAGAGGATGTTATAGAAAATGGCAAGGAGGGAAAAGGGATGTGGGGTTTTAGCCTATGGGAAGGGATGAGTTTAAGGGTGGTAGGGAAGAAAAGGTGTGCTGCTGGTGATGGGGAAAATAGAGATGAAGGAGATCAGGTAAGGGATAAAAAGAAGGAGAAGGGGGAAAGATAGGGGGAGGGTGCTGGTGATGGAGTAGTGGTGAAGGTTCGGTGGTTGCTAGTGAGGAAAAGAGATGGGGATGCCGGTAGAGGAAAAGGTGCTGGAAAAGAGAATAGCGAGATGGAAGAAGATGAAGAATGTTGCAGCAAAGGGGAGAAAATTTGTAACCTATCTGATTTTTTTTTTTTAATAATCGACCACGTTTGTCATAGTGAAAATTGAAGTTTGCCACATTGAACTACATAGAAAGGCACAATTTGAAAATTTTTAAATTTTATCGTGACAAAACCATGGTTCACCATAACGAACTACACACAAATGCAGGCAAAGCACCTGCATCATGAACAAGTTCATTTTGAAGCTGGATAGAAGGATAAAAACTAATTTATCACTTGCACAACAAGTATCAAGGCTCATAGAGCAATCAAATGGACAATTATCAAAGCAAATCAAACTACTCCTACTTAATTAAGGAATTTCCTTCCCCCACACTTATTTATCAATTAAGTTCAACAAAAAAAAAAATCAAAAGTAGAATCAAAATTATAACGAACAAGTGGAGGAAAGAAACAACCTGGAAACACGGCTTTGGTCCCTTGAGCTTCTCCTAGTAGAGCTTTAGAAGGTGACCATTCACTACTTACTTTGTTTCATCATTATCATTTGTGAGCTCTATGGCACCATAAGGATGCACTTTTGTGATAGTGAAAGGTATATCCTATTGGGTCTTCAGCTTGCCATCTTTGAACTTGAATCAAGCTTTGAACTTAAGTACTTTATCTCCAGCTCTGAATTGCTTTCTCAAGATGCCTTTGTCATGAATTTTCTTGGTTTTCTCCTTGTACATCCTTGAGGTTTCATATGCTTAAGTTTTCAGCTTATCTAACTCTTGGATTTGCATCTTCCTCTCTTTATCGAAGGCTTCCAAATCCAAATTGCACTTTCTTACTACCCAGTAGGCTCTATGTTCTAACTCCACAGTGAGATGGCAGGCTTTCCCAAATACTAGGTTGTATAGAGACATCCCTATAGGCGTTTTAAAGGTTGTCCTATAGACCTATAGTGCATCCTCTAACTTTGTGCTTCAGTCTTTCCATAAAGGTTACACAATCTTCTCTTATATTTGCTTAATTTCTTTATTAAGGACCTTTGCTTAGCCATTTATCTATGGGTGGTAGGCTGTAGAGACTTTATGCATCACCCCATATTTAGCAAGTAGGCTATTGAGGAGTTTATTGTAGAAATTGGTGCTTTAATCACTTACTATAGCCCTTGGAATTCCAAACTAACTGAAAATATTTGATTTTACAAACTTGGATATGGTTTGAGCATCATCTTTTTGGGTTGTGATGGCTTCTACCCATTTTGACAAATAATCAACTGCCAACAATATATAAGAAAATCCATTAGAAGGTAAGAAAGGGCCCATAAAGTCAATACTTTAGACTTCAAAAAGTTCACAAAACAACATGGGTTGTTGTGGCATTTCGTGTTTCCAACTCAATCCTCCAAAGCATTGACACTTATCACAAGATTTATAGAAATTAAAGGAGTCTTTAAAGAGGGTTAGCCAGAAAAATCCACAGTCCAAAACTTTTTGAGTTGTTTTCTTAGCACTAAAGTGCTCACCGCATGATAAGGTATGACAAGCAGATAAGATGTATTCTTGTTCTTCCTTTGACACACATCTCCTTATGATATGGTCTCCACACATGCGCCACAAGTGTGGTTTATCTCAAACATAATATTTGGTTTCACTTTTGAGTTTTTGTGCCTAAAAGTAGACATAGAGGGAGGCGCCACTTTACTCATTATATAATTAACAATATGAGCATACCAAGGCTCTTTAAGAGCAATGACACACAATAATGATTCAGGAAATGAGTTAAAAGTGAAATCAGAAGGTTCCACTCCCTTAGTATCAACGAGCAGGTGGCTTAGATGATTTGCTATATGATTTTTAATGCCCACTCTATCCTTGACCTCTTTGTCAAACTCTTGAAGGAGGAGAGCCCATCTAAGCAATCTTGGCTTGGAATATGGCTTCGTAAGGAGATATTTCACAACTACATGGTCAGTGAAAACTATTACTTTAGAATTAGGCAAATAATGCCTAAATTTTTCAAGACCAAAGACAACAACAAACAATTCTTTTTCTATCGTGGTGTAGTACACTTGTATCATGTCCAATGTCTTTGAAGCATAAGCAATAACTCGAGAGAGTTAGCCCTCCTTCTATCCTAACATAGCTCCAATAGTAAAATTAGAGGCATCACATGATTGCTAAAAATGTAAATTCTAGTTAGGAGCAACAAGTATATGAGGAGAAATAAGCTTAGCTTTCAACCCATCAAAAGCAGCCTTACATGCATCGTTGAAATTAAATTCATTTTCTTTTTGTAACAACTACAAAAGTGGTCGTGCAATTTTACTAAAATCTTTTATGAATCTCTTGTAAAAACCTGCATGACCCAAAAATGATCAAACTTCCTTAAGATTGGTGGGTATGGGAAGAAAGAGATTACTTTAATTTTGGACTTATCAAATTCTATTCCTTTGTTAGAAATGAGGTGTCTTAACACTATTCCCTGATTTACCATGAAGTGGCATTTTTCAAAATTTAAAACTAGGCTCTTTTCAATGCACCTTTACAACACATTTTCTAAACTGAGTATACATGAATTAAATGAGCTACCATAGACTATGAAATTGTCCATGAAAACTTCCATACTTTCCTATAGGAAATCACTAAAAATGGCCATTATACATAATTGGAAGGTCCCTAGAGCATTACACAGTTCAAATGGCATGCATCTGTAGGCAAAGGTTCTGAAAAGGCAAGTGAAAGTGGTATTCTCTTGATCCTTTAGTGCAATTGGTATCTAAAAATAACCAAAACAACCATTAAGGAAACAATAATAAGACTCTCCAGTAAGCCTTTTTAGCATCTAATTAATAAAGGGAAGGGGAAAATGGTCTTTGCATGTGGCCTCAATGAGTTTCCTATAGTCAATACATAGACCATGTATTTTGAATTATAATAGGTATTAACTCATCCTTATCATTTTTAACAACAATCATGATACTTTTCCTAGGCACAACCTGAACAGGGCTTACCCATTCACTATCAGATATGGGATAAATGATACCAATACTAAGAATTTTGTAAACTTCCTTTTTCATAACATCTAGGGTGAGAGGATTCAGCTTTCTCTGGGGTTGCCTCTTAGGTTTGGCCTCGTCCTCTAGAAGGATTTAGTGGGTATATACTAAAAGGCTAATTCCAGGAATATCAGTTAGAGTCTACCCTATGGATCCCTTATATTTTCTTAAAACTGAAATAAGTTACTCTTCCTTTTTTAAAGATAAAAATAAGTTGCTCTTCCTTTTTTAAAGATAAACAACTGGCAATAATGATAGGTAGTTGTTCATTAGGCTCTAGGAAGGCATACTTAAGATTAGCTGGCAAAGCCTTCAGCTCAAAGGAAGGGGGCTTAACAATAGATGGAATTAACTGTTGAATATCAAGAGTTGATAGATTACTCCCCTTTTTCAATTTAGTAGGTGGATGAGGTGCTATCTTTGTACATTCCACCTTAGGTGCAGCAGTGAGCTTAGTTATCTCTCTCTCTGCACCTAGTTGTTGTATTTGAAATAGGTGAAATGGTGAAGTTGTTTGAAGTTAGTCATTATCTACTAGTTGTAAATTCCTATTCGTAACATGAGGTGTGAACACTTGTAAGTCACCAGCTTCATTGTCACCTTCGATGTCATCTTTCCCATTGTTCGATTCACCTACAAAATTAAACAATAACCATTCTCCAACGCAGTCATCACAAATAGTGTTGATTAACCAAATTAATGGATGACTGTGTGTGAAATTATGGGGTTTGACCAATACAATTAACTACTGTACAGTTACGACATGTCACTTCACCACCACAAGAATAGACAGAGGAAAAAGAATACAAAAAGAAAATGAGGAACAAGTATCATCCTCATCGATAGTAAAATCACAAGAATAGGGTTAAAAATTAGAAACATTGACATTCACTTTAAAATCAACACAGCATTATCAACAACCACATCAATAGCATTGACACCTAAAAGTGAATAGTCCTCATATGGATGCTTCATTTCCTTATACATATTAAAATTGACTTTTTAATCTCCCACCTCCATAGAAATGGTGCCTTCTTTCGTGCTAATCATAGTATTAGTAGTCCTTAAGAAAGGTCAACCAAGAATTAAAGTAGTGTCATAAGATAATTCACTAGCCATATCAAGAACATAGAAATCCGTAGGAGTTAACAAACTTGTGACTTGTACTAGGATATCCTCTATGATGTCATTGGGTCTCCTAATGAATTTATTAGCTAGTTACAAAACAACCGTAGTAGGTTGTAGGGCCTTAATACCCAATGATTTGTAGACTGATTAATGTATAACACTAATGGCTATCCCTAGATCTAGCAAGTCTCCTCCTATGGTAACTCTACCTATAGTGCATGGGATGGTGAAAGATCCGGGGTCTTGGCATTTAACAGGGATTTATAGTTTGAATAAGGTAGAAACATTGGAACTATCCCACACTCTTTCGTTAGGTTTGAACTTTCATTTATGTGTGCATAGTTCCTTAAGATATTTAGCATAAAGGGGTGCATTCTTAATCAAATCTAAAAAGGGAAGGTTAACTTCTAGTTTATTGAAGAATTCAATGATATCTTGCACAGTTTTAGAAGTAACTATCCTTTTACACATGATATATGAATTAGGAAAACGAAGGTATTGGATTTTTACCTCTTTACCTTTGGCAATTAAGGTTCCCTTTTTGCTTGTTTTCCCTTTATTATTGTTGGCTGTGGATTTTCTTATTCTCTTTGGAATTTCTTTTTCTTTTTCTTTTGTGTGGGAGATCATCTCTTGATTAAGTTCAAGTTGTATAGCTTTACTTTTCTCCAATGGTTTTGCATTTATAGGGCTCTCAGACGGCCTTTTGGGAGTGAGATTTGGGCTTTGGTTGTAACCCATTCCTGTATATTCGACATTGCTTTCATTAATGCATTGTACTTGCTTTCCACTTCGAAGATTTATAGCATTCAACAACTTCGAATTGATTACAATGTTTGAAGGCATCACTCTACTCGTCTTGGCTTGTTGCTCACTCATGTTGTTAGAGAGTTGGGTGACATATGCACTCAGATTATCATGCTTTGGCTCTATTTGTTCAATCTTAGTAAACATGTTTGAGAAGTATGATTCAAATTGTTTACTCATGGTAGTAATTTTCCCATCAGTGTTGGATTTTTCCTTCTTTATATGGCATGACAAGTCTAAAATTCCTTTCAAGATCAATTGTAAGCTATTACTTTTGGATCAAGAGCCTTGCTAAGCAGGGACTATTGAAATAGAAAAATTGGGCCTCTGAAATTAACTTAAGGGGCCCCCTTGGAAATTGGAGTTTTTTCCTTGATAAGTTGAAGAACCTCCTCGGTAGTTAAGGTTGTTTTGATTGTTGCCTCCTTCCTATTTCAAATCGGGTAGTTCTTTCATCTAGGATTATATGTTTTGGAGTAAGGATCTTTTTTCTAAAATTGTCCTGACTTTTATTGATACATGGTTAAGATCTCAACTTCCTCATACTGATTGGGATAGTTATAAGTCATGTGCATTGAGGAATTGCAGTATGTACAGCTAGTAGCTACTATAGCTAGAGATTGAGGCAATCTGGCTTTAAGGCTCTCAATAATGGTGGTAAGTTTAGCCATATCAAGAGCTAATTTAACCAAGAGTGGGTCTCTTGGAGATTGTTCTATCTCTCTCACTACTTTAGTTTCTCCCAATCCAACATGTTGTCAATTCAAGGCAAACTTTCTTATTAAAGCCTATGCCTCGTCGGCTTCCATATCCTTTACTGATCCATTAGCAATAGTGTTCAACATATTCGCATCATGAGGTAGAAGCCCATTGTAGAAATATTGTACCAAATGCTCGTCTTGTATTTGGTGGTTAGGGCACTTGGATAACATGTCTTGAAATCAACTCCAAAAGTCATATAAGGATTTGAGCTCATCTTGTTTAGCTGCAGAGATCTCCTTTCTTGCGGTAGAAGCTTTGGTTAAAGGGAAGTACTTCTCCAAAAATGCCCTTTTTAGGTTGGTCCATAAATGATAAGCATTCTCCATGTAAATAGGTAGGCTCATGTACCACTCCTTCATTCTTCTTTTGAGAGTTAAGTGAAAGACTTTCCACATCACATCTTCAACCTTTGCTGCTACGGGCTTTATGGTCATGTAGTGTATGTATAGCGTATTCAAATATGTGTATAGATTTTCACCTGCTAGACCATAGAATTTAGGAAGTGAGTGTATTAATGACCCTTAATTTCAAAATCTACTTCAAAATTAGGGCAAGCACCATGTAATCATTCAAAATTAGCATTTGATTGTGTGACTTCCTAAATTGTTCTTCTTATCTGATTATTGGCTCTATTATTTTCACCTATTCTCTAATAACCATTTGCCCCATTACTTCCATTGTTATTGTTGAAATCATTAAGATTTTGAGATTCCATTGTTAATTAACTAGGGGTTTCTAGCTTAAGGTCAGACTCTTTAAAAGTATGCTCTTCCCTTACAATCACTCTGTTAGAGCTTTCTACCATTTTTTCTTTCCTTATTCCTCTCAAGCTTTTCTCAATCTCAGGGTTTAAAGGAGTTATAGATGTTTTTTATTTCTTAGGCATGCATAAGCAATTCCAAGAGGAAACAAAGTTTTACCAAAGTTTAATGGTCAATACACTTTCAAAAATGTGTAACACTCCAAAATTGGTGTTTGAATGCTATTTGTAATGGAGACATGGTTGATAACTTGAAAATAATCTTTACAACAAATGAAAATGAAGTAAGAATCACTGTAGAAAATTAATTTAAGAGTTCAAGATATGACAACAACAACCAATCCAAATTTAACATAATCCAAAATGAAAAGAAAAGAATGAAAATGTATAGTATGAGATGTTATGCAAAGGAAAATTTACTGAGGCTATCCTGATCACATGATTGATCCCAAGTCGATAAAATTTGACACCCAAATTACCAAAGGAACTAAATTAATGGTTCCTTGGCAACGACGCTAGTTTTGACCAAACCCTTGTCGCTAGGGTGTCAAAAGCTAATACCAGATATGAGAATACACTATAGTGATGCAATCCATGTTGTGTTCACTTCAAGGAGTCTAATTTATTCCTAAGTAATTTGAATGTAAGATATGTGCAGAAATGGGGAAAATCGGGGTTTTGCCTTTGTCTTTTGAAATTGGATAAGATGCAATTTGTCTAAAATTTTTTTTTTAGATTTTTTATATGAGATGTGAGTTAACAAAATGACTAAATCAGGAAGTGAAAATATAAAGTAAATGATGTTGAAATGCCTATTGAAGATTTTTGGCCTTCCTAGCTTCTTAAAAGATAAATAAGAGTTTCTTTTGAAAACAAATTCCATAGGTAGTTTTAAATACCATTCAAACACTAGGTAAATTAATTTGTTTATGAAACCTTTAAACTCAAAGACTCAGAACAACATTAACTACCCTTCTTAATGCACAAATGAGATATCAAAGCAAAGATATAAAAATAACTTGAGCAACTTAACTAAGTATTACCAAGCTATCACAATCAATCATAAGATATTTAGATTATACCAAACCCAATAACTCTATAATCAAGTACAACAATAATCCTTACAAAACACAAATCAAAATATAAATTCCAAAATCTAGTCTAACATATGAAATTTTACAGTAAAGTAATTTGACCTATCAATGTAACTAAAATGATTTAACTAAAACACAATGATTACAAGAAAGAAATGATGGAAAAGATTAACAAAACTCCCTAATTGATACTCCAAGCTCAAGCCTCCTCAATTCTCCTATGGGCAAGTGATATCTAGATACTCATGGTCGAGAAGAATGCTTTACTAAGCTCAAAAACACCAAGAACACCTATGGAAGTGCAGAAAAATGATGGAAAGATTAAGAAAATGAAGAAAAAAGTGAATGTGAATAAGTTCTCAGCCTCTCCTTCACTTATTGGATGCCCCCACTCTATAAAAACCCTAGTATTTAAAGGGAGGGGAGTTGGGTCGAGTCTTGCAATTGGATCCATATCTAAATTAAAGATTATGCAAGTTAGGTAGAGTTCGCCTTAGTGAACTACACAAAGATAAGATATGTATAAAAAAGAGACATTTTCGCTGCGACGAACTACATGACAAGCATATTCCGAGTCTTTTCTACAATTTTTTTTTTATTTTTCTAGTCCTTGATTGCAATTTCTTCCAACTAGTTTTTGAATTTGGCTTGTAATGCAAGAATTCAAATATTATAATATCTCCAATTCAATTAATTTAAGTCAAATTAATGGAAGAATTACAATTTTACACTTAAAAAACACATTTTGCATGAAGTTACCTCTAATCCCAATATACCACAAAATATTATCCAAACATGAATTTAAGTTCAATAAACCTTATAAAATGTCATGAAATGACATTGAATGACATGGTAAAAATGGGTATGATCAGTCTCCTCTACACAATCAAAGAAAAAGGTCACAACTTTTAAAAACAAGCTCTTTCCCCACTTTGAAGAGCTATGCATGGTATAGGGTAAGGATCAAGCTACATGGAAAGATGCACAATCCGCTTGTGATATTGTGAAAGAGTTAGAGAAGGGTAACACAGAAGTAGGAATGAAGATACCATAGAACTTGGAGCTGAGGTGCATGCTGATCTTGACTTCTTAGAGCTTCTACTTGAACATGCAGTTAAGACCTTGACTGCCTCAAGGAAAAGGAAAAGAACCATTGTTGTCCGTGATGATAGGTTCATTGATGTGCTTAGTGATGTGGCTAGGCAAATGGATGAAACCTTTAATGCGGTCACTAATAAGTTGTGTAGTTATGTCGACTAACTTATAAGGGAGGTAGAAATACACGAGAGGGCTGAGCAGTTATATTCCGAGTTGCTAAAGGTTGAAGGAGAGATGGAGGACGAAGTGCATCATGCTCATATCAATCTATCCACTTCTGACAAGTTGATGGCGATGTTCAAAAGTGTCCCACATGTCTTGAAGGTTACTTGGCTCCAAAGCGTGATTGGGTAGATAATATGCTATTGTAGTTTTTTGATACGTTTTGGTCCATGTTAGTTACGACACAAGTTAGGTTATTTTTTATGTATGTGGGACTCAGGCATGGATTAGCCATGTATTATGTTGTGTATTACTAACCATGGATTAACTGTTAAGTATATAATGCATAGATCCCACATATGAGTGTGTTGTAACCCATGGAAATCCCATTGTAGGTTGATGATATATGAACACATGCCTATGTAGTACCAGTGGTAATAAAATGCAATTTTTTGAAATTATTTTGCTGAAAATTATTATGTGCAAATCGTTGTTTTGTTGTTATTAGATAGTTGATCTCTGCACTTTGTTTTCTTGTTGCTAGTTTTTTTGGTATTCATGTTTTGAGCTACTAGTTGATTTTGTTGGCTTCGGTGCTGGTTTATTCTGTGCCATAATTTCCTGCATAAAACTAGTTGTCAATTTGTGCATTAATTTTTTTTTCCAATTATTTTTTGGCTATTAGGATTTTCATTTAGTTGTTGTTAGTATTTTTATTGTTGTTTGTTGCTTCCTTGCTTTTAGTTCTTTTCTTGTTGTCGAGTTATGCATAAGTTTTTGCTTTTAGTTATTTTGTTGTTGTCATTTTCTATATCAATATTTTTTTCAGTTATTTTTTTGCTATTAGGATTTTTATGCGTGTTTTATAATTCCTGTCCGTATTGTTGTTGCAGTATATTTTTTCCTTGTTGTCAATTTTTGTATTAGTGTTTTTTCAGTTATTTTCTTGCTGTTAGGATTTTCATGCATTTTTTATAATTATTTTCTGCATTTTTGTTGCTATCTATTTTTTCTTTGTTGTCAATTTTTGTATTAGTGTTTTTTTCAGTTGTTTTGTTGTTGTCCACTTTTTCCTTCTTATCAGTTTTTGCATTAGAATTTTGTGTTAGTTATTTCCATTTTGCTGTCAAATTTTTCTACTGTTCAGTTCTGCATCAACCATAGTAATAAATTAGGCAGGAAACATATTTGCTTATATTTTTTACATCAATGGATTGAGTTCATTGTATTATCATAAGTCACCCAACAATAGTCACATATCATTGAACTTACTGCATATAATTTCATGTTTTATGTAGATAGATTTAGTGATACAAACACTTAAGAAAAAAGAACACCAAAATAGTGAATGCTTTGCATCTACACTCACTTGAATCCAGTTAAGTGATACAAATACATAACAAAAGCATAAATACCACATACACACAACCAATAACTATGATTAACATATTCACTCTCATTAATTTAGTCTCTATATTAGTAAAATTCTGAGAACATGGTGAATGTGTAATGTCTACTACTGCTACTCCATTGAAGTTCTCGTGTCCACCGTCGCTACTCACATCAGCATCCACAATTGGTGTCAACCAATGGAAAAATTTGCATTTGTTGTCTTCACATGTCACATATAACTTGTTTGGGTTTTGCTTCGACTTTGATATGTATACAGGCGCTCTTGTGCCACAATTGCAATTCACTTTCCTAAACCTAACAATAATCAAGCCATTGTTGTCCCTAACACTAGACGTAGCCATGACAACTCATGAAGCAAATTTGAAAGCATGTAGGAATTGATAATCAAAAACCACTACAAAGGTACTCGAACTTCATATGGGTACTATTTAAACATAAAATATTGATATTATATGGTTATGAAAAATTATTGCATGGTAGTAATTGAATATAAATACATCAAGACCCTATGGAAAGTGCCAACTGAACTGAGCATTGCTCTTCTAAACAACAGTAAAGGCAATACATGACATTGTTCAAGGAGAATAGCATGTATAATTAGCTTCTTCTTCTTTCAATGCCATGTTAAAGTTCCACTGAACTATATTCTAGCAAGTAGCTCTTATCAAAAGAAATTTCATTGGACCTTTGAGTCATTATGTACAAAATTTTGTCTTATAATAGTATCACATAATCAGATAATACAACACAACAACTACATGAACATATAAAATAGATAAACCATGTAACAAATAACAAGCTTAAAATTGAGATTAAATGCTTGAGCTTTATTTTACTGAAGCAAATCATCAAAAACTAATGCTAAAAGCCAGAATACAAAACCATATGCATATGGGTACTGCCATTGTTGCTTTGAATAAATTGTAACTGAGATGGGGAATGCCAATTACTTAATAAATGTTGAAACTAACCAAACAACAATAATATATCAGATACAACCCAATACCAACCAAGCACAAAAGAGAAAACAAATAGCATGAAGATAGAAGAAAAAATAAAGGACTAGATGGTACTTCAATCACAAAACGAGAAGAAGTAAGGTACTCCAACATCCCACAACCAAAACAGTGGCCACTAGTCCTCTAACGAATAGAACGTCCAATTGTACGATGAAGGAACGATGCCTGTTGTCACACTTTGAACAAATCGTTTAATGCACAGTCGCTTCTCAAATAGATTGCCATCATTCGTTGAGCACAAGTCGTTGAACAAGCCATCGATCAGCCGCTGCTCTTTGATGCCTCACAGTAGTGCTCTGACATCACCCTCACCAAGCAATATGTTCGAATGTCTTTCTACTAGGGTTTGCAAATGGTTTGAAAAAAGAAATATTTTTTTTCATACTTGTTATTCATGTTTTACAGATAAAATAGGGTTATTTTTGTCATTTATTCACCTTTCCATTCTTCTTTCTTGCATACTGAATATAATATAAATTATTAGAGCCCATTCCATTCTTGTACATACCAAACATACCTTATAGGGTTATGATTCCATTCTACTCCATTACTCATTCTTATTCCCATTCTTATAAAATTGATTCTAGCACATACTTTAAAGTTCCTATGAATCTACTCATAAATCTTCACACAAGCATGAAATATGTATTGAAGGGGTTGAATTTGAAATTGTTTGAAATCAAGTGGGACAGATACAAAATGGGCTCGGCCTTGTAACTTTTATAGGACTAAGACTATTGTGTTAGAGAAATATTTTAAAGTGACGATTAGATTTACTTGTTATTAAAAAATTTAAGATAAATTATTTAATTAATTTTATTATTTATAAAATTATGTATAAAAAATTATAAATAAAAATTAATTGTTATATTAATATAACTTTTTTAAAGAAGGAATATTAATTTGTTTCTTTATAGAAATATTACCTTATATTAATCTATAGTTTTATATATAATTATATTAAATTAAAATTGAATTATTTTCTGTAATAAAATTATTTTTTATATATTTAAAATAAATATATTTTTATTTTTAATATATTGATTCTTTAAATTTTTTAAATAATTTTTTATAGAAAATTAATACAAATTGACACCAAATTTGACTTTTTTTACAAAATCGAGATTTTTTAATTAAATATTTTCTATACAAATTTTATTTTCTGAATTCAATTTGGGGTTTTAGATCGAGCGAATTTTACAAATTATGAAAGTCTAGTTACAATGTACAAAAATTACATAAAATTTTCTTTTCCTTTTCAACTAAATAAAAAACAATAGTTTTCAATTGTTTACCCATGTCCTTCCTGACTTTCTCTCTCCATATATGTATATGGATGCCTTTGTCCAAAGTCATTTTCTCCCCTCAACAGTTCGCAACTCTGCCTTGCTTAGATTTTTTCCTTCCGAGTTATCCTCATTATATTATTTATTTCCATTGCCAACTAATAAATTGTACCTTCCTTCGACCAAGAAAAAAATTTGTAGCTTTCAATTACGATCGTATTGATCAGATTGAGAGGGAAAGAGACGAGCGATAGCATATTGAGCGGTTTTCTGGGCTTTGGATTTGCACTCCATCAAACCCACAATCATAAAAATTCCAATCCGGGACCAGAATTTCAGATTGCTTCTGCCTCTATCGAAAAGTCTTCATATTACGATTTTTCTTCCGAATTCTGGGTTTTGAATATATGGCGAATCTCTACGTCAAAGCTATGCCACCGCCCGATCTGAACAAAAACACCGAGTGGTTCACGTATCCGGGTGTATGGACCACTTACATCCTCATCCTCTTATTCTCTTGGCTATTTGTCCTCTCCGTCTTCGGCTACTCTCCTGGAATGGCCTGGACCATCGTCAATCTTGCCCACTTTGTTGTACGTTCGTTTTCGATTCCTCATCTTCATTTACATATTTGTTTCCTTGTATTTATGGTTCTGTTATTATTGTTGGTGTTACTACTGCTTAATTGATGCTTGTTTGGGTTTGGTCTGAGCGTTTATGATATGTTATTTTGTCGATTAGGGATTGTTTCTTGCCTGTCTTAATTTTATTTTTCGTCGGCAATATCAAGCATCAAATTGGAATCTTGCGGTTTAATTTTCCATACTTTCTTGTGAGTATGCACATTCATAATTATGCTTCCTTTTGGTTCTGTAATGTATTTTTGGTTTTGGCCAACGTTCTGTAGTGTATTATTATGGGGGTTATTTGTGCCAAAGCTCTCTAAAATATATGACACTTCTTGGTGGTTACGACTAGGCTATTGACTCTTCTACATGGCTTTTTGCTATCTTTAAAATAATTATTATTATTATAATAATACCAATCTTGATGTAGAAGAAGTTCCCATTATTCTTGGCATATGCTTGTTGCTGATTAGGGTAATTTAACAATCCCATTCTTGTTTTTTTTTTCCCCTGAACCACAACCCTTGCGTGGAACTTGGGAGTTCCAAAAGAGCTGTTGGATTGTGTTGGTCTCCCAAGTGCTAGTTTGGTGAATTGGTGATACTTTGGGTATTAAACTAAAACAAAATTTTTCTTTCAGTCATATTTTGATTTATTTGTAATTTCAGATAAATTTATGTTCTTATGGCTCATTCTTTTTCTTCCTATAGTCAGGTCCATTCTTCTTTTTAAAGAAAAAGAATGTAGAGTATATTAAAAAGATTGCATTGCTGTGGATCATCTGAGAGAAAAGACTACTGAAAATTATGACATTCATTGAAAGAAATTATAAAGCATGCTCTAGATGGATTCTTTCAAGGCAAAAAAAATAAATCACATTACAAGGTTACTTATGAATAATTGGAAATCACTCTAAAGTCAATCTAAACAGACATAAAAAGAACATAAAGCTTAAGGAATACACGATATTGATATCTCTTGTATATCATTGTTTATCTGTTAGCGTAAACCTTTAACAGAAGGGAAATCATGAAAATAGCATTTCTGGTGTCCTAAGGTGTGATCAAAACTTCTAAAGTGTAATACCATTTGAGTTTATTGTCTTTTGAGACTGAAACTAATTTTTTTTTTTTTTTATCATTTATTGCTTGCCATATTGTAATATTTCTGAAAATTTTTCTGCCTTCTATTTTTTTCTTTTTTTTTTTGGGGTTATTATGAGTCTTAGTCAACCTAATACTAAGGCAACCCAAGTTCAATCATCTATCACTTGATGAGGCCACACGCAGACCAACAATATTTTCTAATACTTGTGATTAGGTCAACATATCTTCTGTTTGTCATTTCCTGTTAATGGATGTTAAATAATTTGACCTCTCATCATGGCTTGATTGATCATGTTTTTGTCCATCAGGTAACTTATCACTTTTTCCACTGGAAGAAAGGAACTCCTTTTGCAGAGGACCAGGGGATCTACAATCGATTGACTTGGTGGGAGCAGATAGATCATGGAAAGCAGCTCACACGCAACAGGAAGTTTCTAACCATTGTCCCTCTGGTGCTGTAAGTTTCCCTCTCTGTCTCTATGTTCATTCCCTTCTGCATTTGTGCTGTGTGTTATAGTGCAGGTAACTTCATGCATCTAGCATCTCACTGTTTTTTCTAGAAAGTTCACTTTATCCAATGGTTAATATGTTGATGATTCATATTATTACATTATGGAATTGTTAAGCAGTTGAAAGGAAAAAGGAGATTTTAATTATATGAGTTGTGAGAATTTTTATCCAGCTCTACTTTATGTACTTGTGGTTGGAAATTAACTTGAGAAAGTTTGTGTACATCTGGATTGCTTCTGAATCAACACCAGGCTTCCACTGTTAACTTCGTATTTGACTATAATATAGTTGCATCAGCTTTTAAACCACATTAGTTTTAAGGAAATAGTAAGTGTTCTTATTATCAATTTCAAAGGGATAAAATGAAAGCATTACCATGGAAATTTCTTTTACAGAGAAATTTTATTTTAGAGAAAAGAAAGTACAAGTTATTGGAGGATATGGTTATACTCAAACTGAAAGACAAGAAATGTCTAAAAACAGGACGAAAAAACAAAAGGCTATGAAAACTTGCAAGTGTTAAAAGAGCAGTCAAATATCTTTGCATATCTGATATAGTGGACTCCCTTAAAAGACTCATGCCCAGAGCACAGCCGTATACACAATTCTATCTCAGTGTAGTCAAAGGTGCTGAAGAGGCTCAGTGCCTCTTACACCATGAGATGAGAGGCTTCAATCAGGCACTCTATTGGCTGCACTTTTGGTGCTTTTATGCTTCCTTCAAGGAGTGTGCCTTAGGCACCTGGGTGCAAAAGTGCAGTGGAAAGGAAAGGGAGCCTTGGAATCCCAGCCCATGTATTTTAAAACAGTGTAGCTTCTGTAAGGATAGGAAAACTATAAGACCAAGCTGAATAACTAATCAGTAATAAGGGAATATGGTCATTCTCACTTTAAAATATTATTTAGGCTATTAGTCTTTTGGAATGTTGTAAGCAAACATTAAAAACAAAAAAATAATAATAATAATAAAGCAAAGACATGGTGTTTTAGGGGTCTTTGTTCAATTGAGTGTGTTTGTCATTTTTTGATACTCTTGCGTAAGGCTTTTTAGAGGTTTAGCATCTTTCGCCTTTGACTACCTTCTTCTATCATATAACATAGGTAAAGGCAAAGACATGAAACCATGCGATTATTATCCAAGGATTGTGAACGGTTAAGTCTAATGTGAATCACTTCTCTTCAAATTATAAGTTATGTTATCATGTTATATTATTTATTCATGTGAAACGATTCTCATTCTTGTATACTTCATGTGGTTCTGAAATTTTTGTAAAAAACCAAATAATTATAACCTTTTATATTATTTTTCTGCCTTTCATATTTTCACTGTCTAGTGTTGTTGATATTCCATGCTGTATAACCTGATGTTTCTTTAGATGACTTCTGCTTTAAGAATAGTATTTTATCCCTGAAGCATTACATAGAACTTTAAACTTCTAGTAATAAGAATGTTATAGTTGCAGTACTTATGCACAACTCTGTATGAGATCCAATCCTGCACATTGATAGGACCCATGGTAATTCCAGAATTAAGAGCAAATAGAACAAAAAAAGATAAAGGGATGAGTGCCAAAATCTGAAACACCCAAACAGTCTTGCATGGAGGGGACTAATCTCCAGAAACTGAAATAATTTATTCCGTCATAATCTTCTTACATGACACAACCCTTCCTTATTCAGAATACAATATATATTTCCTACAACTTCAAGGCAGTTAAGTGAAAGTTACATAATTGACCATAAATGGCTATCATCAAAATAACCAACTAACATATAGTTATAGACACTGACATGTATAATTAAAAGATAAAATCCATAACTGACAGACATAAATACCAATAACTGACTCAATAATTAGACTCTAAAAATCTTTATCCATTCCTGCCTTCATCACACGTTTTGTCTACATGTGTTTTCTCTTTTTATCCTTGAATAAACTTTTAGAGGAACAGATGGGATCCTATCAGTATTTACCCCTTGGAAATTCGCCTTGTCCTCAAGGCGAAATGCTGGAAATTGCTGGACAAGCATATTATAGGACCCATGTTAATTTCCTTTCCCTTGTCTCTGCTACTAGTGCCCACAGTGGCAGCCACAGGGAATGGTCCACTGGTGTTTGCTTTGATGGCTGTCACGGTCAACCCATCTAAAAAATTCCTAAATTTAAGAAACAAAAAAAGATGAAAACAGGCAAATAAAAATGCTAAAGGGTTGAGTGCCAGAATCTGAAACACAACCTGTCTAATGCATCAAGGCGAGAAGCTATTGAGGAAATCTGGTTGGCTAGAATTTCTGGGTTAATGGACAAGACAGGGGAAGGAATGGAGGTTGGCAGAGGTTGAGTAGAAATTCGAACATTGGAAGGGGAAGGGATAGAAGGTTCAGGAGGTTGCACAGAAGAACGGTAGACACCATGATAGATCAGAGGCTCTAATACCAAAGTGATAGGACCCATGGTAATTCCAGAATTAAGAGCAAATAGAACAGAAAAAGATGAAGGGATGAGTGCCAAAATTTGAAACACCCAAACAGTATGGAGGGGACTAATCTCCATGAACTGAAATAATTTATTCCATCATAATCTTCTTACATGACACCCCTTCCTTATATAGAATACAAAATATATTTCCTAAAACTTCCAGGCAGTTAAGTGGATGTTACATAACTAACCGAAGTGGTTATCATCAAAATAACCCTAGTTACAAACACTGACATATATAATTAAAAGATAAAATCCAAAACTGACAAACATAACTACCAATGACTGACTCAATAATTAGACTCTGAAAATCTCTATCCGTTCCTGCCTTCATCACACGTTTTGTCTACATGTGTTTTCCCTTTTTATCCTTGAATAAACTTTCAGAGTGACAGATGGGATCCTATCACTCACACATGTTAATATTTTGAGATGCAACATGTTTACTGGAGCTGAATGGGGAGGCTATCTTTTGATATAAACTTGAGAGAGGTGTATATATATATATATATATATATATATATATATATATATAAAAACACTTGAATTTATCAGAGGCTTTTGGGGCAGAGGGCCATTTTTGCATATTTGTTACTTCATATAGAAGTTGTTGTGGATTTTAAAGTTGGGAAGTCCATAGAAGATTATATATCTTTGAATCACATGTTGCTGACTAGACAATGATTTGTCCTTCTAATCTTTTAATTGTATTTTTGAGATGAATCCTATGGGGATACTCATATTTGCTGATGAAATTTGTCCAATCTTGACGGAAGATCGAAGAAAGTCTCTTCTGAAGGACCTAACCTAAGTATTATATTATGAGGATCAAGGATGATGATTCATGTTGAAGTTTGTTCATGAAAAGAGAATAGAAAAAAAAAAAAAAACCATTGCCATGCCCTGTATAGTGTAGTTACTGGCGCTGAATGGGGAGGCTATCTTTTGATATAAAGTTGAGAGTATATATATAGACACTTGAATTTATCGGAGGCTTTTGGAGGAGAGGGCCATTTTTGCACATTTGTTACTTGACATAGTTGTTGTTAGAGCCCACTTTTGGTTTCTTAGAGCCCTGTTTGGCTATCTTTATATTTCATTAAACTGTTTCACTCATATCAAATCCAGTATTTACTTGTTTTTCTTTTTCTTGTCAGGTACTTGATAGCCTCACACACTACCGATTATCAACACCCGATGCTCTTGTTCAACACTCTTGCTGTGATTGTACTAGTTGTTGCAAAGTTCCCCCACATGCACAAGGTCCGAATTTTTGGAATTAATGCCGATACATGAGTAGTTTCTAATTGATTGAACTTGGTTTTACCTGCTCAATAGTCACCCTTATCTTGTTCTTGAAAAAAATTGCTCCATTGTATAGAAGTTAGAATTGAAAGGACGTTCAAGAATGTAAGACAACTGCTTTTTCATACTGCTTTGAGGATATAAAAGGAATAAATATATGAAGTTATTCTTGTACAGCAGAGAAATATTGGGGTATGAAATAATGATCACTGTGTACCCTTCGGCTTCACATCTGTTTGCGATTTTCAAAATTAAATTTTAATCTGTGAAATTCTGTTAAATATTAATATATGATGAAACAGAGTTGATTGTTACAAGGGAAGTACGAAATTTTTATCTGTAAAATCGTATCAATACAAAATAGTAGAAGAGAAGGCAACAATGTAGAATTTGTTATTTATTTATTTTTTGGTTCATGGCGAAAGCTGGTTGAAATTGTCAACAAATTCTTTCACTTTCTTTTCTCTTAGTTTTTTTCTCCTCTTGAATCTAGATGGGGCTATATGGTTGAGTGTCGTTGTTGTAATGATTCTTATTAGTTGAGTTTTGACGTGCTATAAAATTTTGTTAAGAGTTTTGTCATAACTACCATTGACTTAATGTACTAAGCTCTATCGATAATTATCTACTTGCATCATTGAGCAACGGAGTGTTTCTTTTCATTTTCTTTCTTTCTGTCAAATTCAAACATATTCTAAATTGTTTTTGACAAAAAACATGCCGTAGATGTTAGTTCAAGGAATATTAACTAGGTTCTAACATCTGGAGTTAAATTTAATTATAGTCGTTTGAAAATGATTTCAATATTAACTGACTTTTTATATATTTGTCAATCCATGCAAATTCTAAATGATTAGTTTGAGAAAAATTAATCTAAACATATCTCACTTTTTAAAATAGGGTAAAATTTTATTTTAATACTTTAGAAATGATTCAATTATTAAATGGTTCTCTCAAATATCTGTTAATCTTTTAACCTTATAAAATTGAATTTTTATGTACTAAAGTGATATGAAAAATATGTAAAAAAAAAAAATAAGAAAAAGCAATTGTTACTGAAATCATTTTTTTAAAGACAGAAATAAAGTTGTACTCTATATCTACTGTAAATGAGGTGAAAGCATTTTTTTTTTTTTGATAGAGTCTTATATCTTGTTATCATATTCTCTAATATAATTAAAATGTGTAAAAAAATTTTAAAAATTTAGTCTAGTCATATTAAATTATAACAATGATACGTTTGTCTACAAAAATAATAACTTATCATCTTATTATTAAAGCACTTAATAAGAATGATATAAAAATCATACCTAATTTTTTGGCTCCGCGTTAAACACGCACCCACAAAGAAACAAAAGAACGGGTATAAATGCTGGCGTAGGTAAACTGACAACAAGGATGACACTTAATAATACAACGAGTTAATATATAATTCATAAAATAAATTCACGTTTGAACATAATGATATATAAATACCACAAAATTCATAATAATTTTAGAAAAATTCTTGTAGAATAGGATACATACCACAGAAAAATGGAAGAACAACACGAGGCAAAAGAAAAAGGAATGGTTAATGTAATGAATGGTCTACATGTGAACGATTGACCTGGGTGGAAGAAATGATATCCACTTGGCTCAATGGAATGTTTGAAGGGTCCCACTAAAAATATATTATGGTGGGGTTCTCAAGAGTTTTCTTCGATCTTTCCTCAATCTGTTTCTTCAATTAAAAGCAGGTGGATTACATGGATATGACACAAATAATCATCGCTCATTGAATTGACGATGTCTTATATAATTACGAGTCTTCAGATTAAATTAACCTGCAAGTGAGTGACAATGTATTAGGTTCGTGTTTGGTTGGGGCAGGTAATCCAGTTTTCAAGTTTTGCACAATTTCTCAATTACATGGTCCATTGGCCTTTTTATTTAATTTTTTTATAATTTGTTTTGGTACGTATCACTTAACTGGTTAACATTTCGAGTATAATTTTAATATAAACTGTTACCTATGAATAATATTTTATAATTTTATCAAGAAGATTAAAATGACATCTTTTAAATTTAAAACTGTTTGTTTGATCTTAGTAATAGTTTTAAAAGATTGAAAATGTTTAAAACGTATAAATGAAGCAAATTTAAACAAGAAAAATGATGATTATTATTTTAATAACCATTTCACCTAAAATTTTGGATGTAAAATATCATATAGTGTTATAGTGCGGTACGAAAATATTATTCTAATTTAAATGACAAACTTTAAACTACAAAATGCATGATTGAGGCTAAGCTACATATAAATTTGCAAACTATATAGTCTACCTGTAATTACATAGTTCATTGATTAATGAAAATTCTCTCATTTAGGCAAGAGTATTGAATTCAGATCTGAGAATTTGGACATAAAGCTGACAATAACCCACTTACATATGTCTGAACAGACAGAGATTGTGACAAGCTGGAAAGTGGACAAGCACTCAACGAAATTTCTAATATATATACTGTTACAAACTTGAATATATATCTCAGGCTTAATCACTCTAATTCAAACCTTTGAATGCATGTGTCAATAAAAAGGAGATCAACCGCTGCAGAAGAATTAATTCATGTGAATACAGGTAGTAAGATTTGCATCACACAAAAGCAGGCCCATATTCACCTCTCTTCTATCTATCTCTATAGGAACAACGAAGTTGAGCTGTGTAAAATCCTCACGTTGGCTCAAATTGCTAGCAAAGGCAGTGTGTACAAAACAAAGTAACCAGAGGTATGCTGTTGTTAGTTTTAGATGTTTACTATCAAGTTCTTCAATCAAAACAATGAAATTTTTTTTTTCAATACTCAATTAACACCAAATGTGACTGAGTTTTTTAAAAAGATTTCCTTCAAGTATTATATTTTTATTGGAGAACCTGAGAGCAAACTTCTAAAAAAAACTTTCCTTAATTTTTTCCACAACAATCTCTAAAAGGTGGAGGAAAAGAAATGTAGGTTTCTCCCATTTCTTACCATGATCCTTCACCAATCATTCCAGTCCAAAACCCACTTGAATTCCCTTGTTCTTTATTATTTTGCTCCACTTCAGTTCCAGCAGAAAGCTGCTTGACTCCTCCAAAAGGTAGCAAAAGCCTCCCACCACCATTATCATTCTCCTGGACTCCATATGATCTATTTCCAAGCCCATCCACTGAAAAGCCCAGGCTAGGTTTAGTTTCTTCTTGCAAGGGAATGAAGCCAGATGGATAACTAAGGTTACTATATGAGCTATTTGGCATCATCAACGAAGGAACATAAGGTATATTATTATTCAAAACCCTAGGAGCTGAAAGAGAAGAAGTTGGGAAAGCCAGATTAAGATCTTGTCCTCCTTGGATTTTAGGATTTTGATGGGTGGAAATAGTTGAGAAGCTTTGGTTAATTTGACTTCGAGAGGGATTCAGATTTGGATCCTTCAACCCTGATGAGAGGCTCGATAATGGCGGGTTTAGGTCAAGAACCTTTGATGATGAGGTTGAAGAAGAAGAGGAAGTGATGACCTTACTCTTGTTCTTTCTAGAGCCTCCTCCAACAGGGATGTTTCTGAGGGACCCGCCTTCTGTCCAGTACCTTCTGCAAGTCTTGCAGAAGTATCTGGGTTGTGTGAGGCTATAGTTGTTGTAATAACAGAACTTGGTGTTGGTTGAATTGCACCTTGGACAGTTCAATTGCTCTTGTGGCCTTGCCTTCTTCTCTATGAGTAATGGCTTTGTCAATGAATTTTGAGGAGGTATCCCTTCCATGGATTCTCAGTCTCACAGCTTCAGTTAATAATAACCTCCTGATAACCCCAAAAGGGACAGAAATTAAAAGCGTATCATGTGTATGACTCCAGTACTATAGTAATACAAAGCTCATATCAAAATGTTTTAGGAGAGCTATGGTTATATCTTTCACATAAGCTGCTTGTTTATTAACAGATGCAGGAGAAAATTATAAGAAGGATTGAACAAGGTATACTTCTCTCATATATATATATATATATATATATATATAGTTATCTTGTGAAAAAGGAGGAAAAATTTATATTAAAGGATTAGAACTGAATAGAATCAATAGTAATAACAAATGATACCTTTTTTCCGTTCTTTGTATCTGAAATCACATGAGCTGATGAGCAGAAAAGGTAAAAGAAAAGCTATCAGTGCCTTTTGTTTTTAAGACCTGATCAAAACTTTCTTTGGTAGAAAAAGAGAGGAGATATATAAGAGAGAGACCATATATATATATGGGGGACCTTCAAACATCATCTCTTGCATATAGATAGGTGGAAAATGAAGAGATGCAAACAAATCTTAAAACAAGTGGAAGTTGATATATTAGTGTCAGCTTTTGAGCAAACCCTAAACTCAGAATAAAATAGCTGAGAATTGGTGCATCAAAGTTAAGACGAGAAATCCAACCACCTACGGCCACTGAACGATATAGCCATGAATTCAGAGCAAAATTTAAAAAAATAAAATAAAAGAGAAAAGCAAGATGACTTCAGAGATAGATAGAGAGAGACTTACCTTGTTTGTCTGAAGCTGCTGCTTTGTGGAAGAAAGAATGTTTTAGTTCGTTTGTGTGATGGCTTTATGTGTTGGCCTACTTTATGAATGGTGCAAAGAAAAAAAGTGAGAGAAAGAGAGATCGAAATGTGTTTGTTTTGACTTTTGACTGTACTGGCTAGCAATTCCCCTTCGTTAATGATGCCATTAGGCTTTAGGGCTTACTTTATTTATTGTATGTGGGTTTATCTTTAATGCTTTCTTTTAATTTTTAAATGAAATTCTAAATTAGTTTCTTTTGCTTTTCTTTTTGGTCTGCTTTTGTTTTAACTTTTGATGTGGTGGAATAATGAGTATGTACACTGCTGTGGGTTCCTTCTTTTTTTCACGATACAGACTCTTGCTTTGTTCATTTGTCAAACCTTCTTTTTCCAAATCAAGGACCATTCATTCTTGAGCACTGATTTTTCTTTTCTTTTTAATTTTTTAAAGATTATCAAAATGGATTGGATTTGATTGCTTCATACCTTCCTTTAATTGTCAAAGATCGATTCCTTTTTTTTTTCTCCCATGTTTTCAGCAGTTATACTTTTATATATCCTAGGGTTTGCTTACAAAGTAACAAAAGCGCGTTCATCCTCCTCAAGGGTGATTAATAATTTATCTTCTTAACTGTTACTTTGATGCCGACAAAAACACAGTAAATTGTGAGAAAAATTCAAGTGTAAAAGGTAAAAAAAACATAAAAAATAGTTGAACTAGTGAAAATCATATTCGCAGACTTAATACTTTAAAATTTTGGATCAATATATTATGTTAAGCAGATTCATTTTTAGATTTAAGATTTTCCTCATGCTTGAAGCTCTATTATCCTGACAAGTTGTTCAGTTAAGAGATTTTCAGATGCTCTGATAATAGGACTTGTGAAACGTGACTGCATATATATAGACAAAAATTCACCATGCTTTTGCATTCTTATAACACCTTAACGTATTATGTCTGATATATCTGATATATCGTATTATATAATAAGATCATGAATTTTCAATACAGTGCCAAGTAGAGCTTGTTTATTTCTGCTTCTTTTATTTTACCATAAAAGCTACAATAATGGGGTGTATGTTCATATTTAACCCAAAACTGAAGTCTTTGTTGAATAAGACATTTCAGGGAAAAAAACATTGTAATATAGTTTTCAAACTATAAATTCAAGTCATAACGGAATTAAATACTTTTACGTTAGAGTAAATTATCTCTATCAAGTCTCTCATTAAATTATACATGCATATTTTTTTTTGCTTCTAAAATATACATGTACTTGAGTCTTCTTTTAAATTTGTTGACTTAAATACCATTCATAAAAAAGAGTATATATTAGTTTTAAAAAGATAAATCTACATCGCTCCCTCACTTATACACTTGGATACAATTTAGTCCTTAACAAATTGTCTAACTAAATCAATTCCTCACAATTACTATTTTATACATATCTAGTCCCTCATTAACTTTTAATTAACAAATCAACAAGATAATAGGAGATTAGTTTTGTATAAAATAATATTTGTAAGAAATTAATTCGACACAAATAATTTGTAAGGGGTTAAATTATTACAAAATATAAAAATAAAAAATTAATTTAATGCTTCTCGTTTAAAAAATATACATTTAAGTTAATGAATAATATTTTAATTAAAAATAAATTAAACCGTAATATATTTTTTTAGTTAATTTCACTACAAATACATGTATATTTTGAAAATAAAAGATATCCATGTAATTTTTATAATGTAGACAATTTTTTGCAGTATGAATGTGTGTGGTTATATATAATTTGATACAAATATGAATAGTGTGCATATAAAAATATATATATATATCAGATAAAGGAACGTTGCTTTATGTGGCATGATTGTGTTTGTGGCTAATTTATGTAAATGACATAATGACAAATAATAAAAGCAAAACAAAAACGAAAGAGAAAGAGAAAGATGGGAGAAGTTTGCGTTGCAAAAGTTAGTGGCAGTGAGGATAGCCGACAGGACGCGACAAATAAAAGAGCGGCATGGGTCCCACATAATGCGCCATGACATCTAACAAAGAACCCTGCCTTTCCATCTTAATTTTAAATAATCCATTAGCTTAATTTAATTTTTTTTATTCATTTTTTTATATATAGATTTAAAAGTGCCCTTTCATACTTTGACTGGGTACATTTAATTTTTTTAAAAAAAAGAACATAATGCTAATTTATTTAAAAAATTTTACATATTATTATATCTATTAATTTTATTTATAATTAATTGATAAAATGACATTATTCATAATAATTTTATTTTAAATGATTAAATTAAAAAATGCTAATATTTAAAAGACTAAATTAAAAAGACAACTTCATAAATGATTAAATTGAACAAATATTTCATTTATAAAAAATTAAAATATAATTTTATTACAAAATAATTAATTATATTAAGTTTTATGTATATATTGTTTTTAACAAATATATACTACACATTATAAAAAAAAAAAAAAAGAATTGATTAATTTTTATGATATATATATATATATATGCGAATTTTATTAAAAAATAAATGAATAAAAAATTTCAGGTGGGTGTCCCACTTTTGGTTGTGATGGGGACACCTACTGGTTTAAATTACTCCAAAGAATGCCAACCAATGAGACCAAGAATCTCAGTTCCTATTTGGTATCCAGTGGGACTCTTTCTTTATTTCCTTTGAAAAAGCCACTCACACCCATCATTTCATATCCCTGTGCTATTCTTAATTCCTTTACAATTTTAATATTATAATCCAGTACATCTTTGTATTATTGTGTGTTTTGAAAAAGATAAATTAGTGTTTTAATACTGATATGGTTACTCACTTATTGATACTTCAATCCATTCTCACCTCTATACAAATAATTTGGAGTTACCTCCTTGAAGAATCCTATTTTCTGTTTTAAAAAAATATGTGCGCTACTTAATAGAGATAATAAATTTACTTTATTTATTGTTTCAAAATTTAAATAAAAGTTTAAGGTGATGGGGTTTAAATTTAAGGGTTTATGTTTTTATGATTTACAATTTAGGAGTTCAATAATTTAGGATAACAGAGACAATTTTTTCAGTCAGTTTCTGAACATATTAATAAAAAATCTTATAACAATTTGAAAATAACAATGTCAGCAAAGTATTGACCATTCTTCTAAAATTAGTAGATTATAAATGATAAATTTCTAATCATGTAAAGGAGGGGAAAAAAGGAAAAAGAAAAGCCCAATAGATACAAATATGAAAGAATACAAAGTAAAGGCCCATAGTAATCAGTCGACAAAAATGTTATTTTGGTCCCCTACTTTTTGATCTTTTTTCACTTTGGTCCCTTAATGATTCGAAAGTTCAATTTTGTCCCTCAATCACTCCTCCGTCTATCAAAATAGTCCCTGCAGTTATCTAAGGTGATGACGTGGCCGTTATTTGCTGAGTGGGTATCTTTTTTGCTGAGTAAGATTAATGAATAATGCCACATCATGTGAAACTAAAAAAGGAAAAAACAAAATTCAAAAAATTCAATTGCCCAGACACTCCTCGATCAGAAACCCACCGTGTTCTTCGTCTCCTCTGCCTCCACAGCAACTCTCGGCCATGAGGTTTTAGCAATAGCAAAAACACATAACTCATCAACATCTCTTCCACTCCTACTAACACTCTGAATTGCAGCATCAGTCTTAGCTGCATTCTGGTCTACAGTTCCCCCAGTCACCGGGCACTTAGTATGAGAAGGTTCGTCTGAGTCAGATGTTTGCTTTAGTTCAAATTGAGAGTGCTCCTCAACTTCATCTTGCTCTTTATTCAACTTAATACATCTAGGTATGGGGCAAGAAGTGTTAAGACTAGCAGAACTCAGTCCTCGAATGTTTTTGACACCATCACTGCTACTCCGACTCACAAAGTTAGCAGTATCAGAAGTATGCCTATCTATAGTGACTTTTCATGTCCTGAAGCAGGCGTAAATGACACAGATGTAGCTTTAACCTCATTTAAATTACCTTCACTGTTGATCGAAGAAGCAACTGAATTTGTCCACCTGCAGGCAAATTATCTTCTCTGTTGACACTCGTAAAGCAGGCCAAATGACTAAGCTTGTGAAAGTTGAATAGTAAGGGGGAGCCACATGGGACCCATTTGAGTACCTGACTCAAAAAAAAAATGATTTTAGATATTTTTCTATGGTTTAAACTCTCAATCTATAAAAATTTTAAATATTTTGATTCATAAAAGAATTTAGATATCTAAACATTTAATCTAATGGTGCTACCAAAAAATAATAATAATTTGAATAGATTTTGAAATTTAATGGACCAAAGGGAAATTCAAAGTTCAATTAAAAGGCTAAATTAAAATTAAATGAATTTTAAAAAATAAAAATAAAACTTGTGGTAAATTAGAAAACTAATTTGAAACTAAATATGAATAAAAATAAAGCTTTAGATAATAATATAAGACCAAAAATTATAATAATAATAATATATACTTGGAAATTGGGATATGTTCCTTCCCAAACATAAATTAGTTGGCCTAATAAATATATACCTATTAATCATATATTATGTAAAAATTACAAAATCATGACTCAAAAAAATAAAATAAAATAAAATAAAGTCAAAGTTTGGATTCTTATTGACTGTGCAACAAAAATCATTAAATTAAGTAAAACCTACACTATTTTATGAAATTTATCCCCATCTAACGATTCTCACTGTACCACTGGTAGACTGTACAACAGGAATCTAAATTAAGAAGAACCGTGGACTCTAACCAGTCACCTAAACCCATTCAAAAGCTTTCAACTCTATGTATATATACACACACACACGCATACACATACATACGTAAAGCTGATCTTTCCATTCTCCCGAGTGAACCACCGTAACGTAGAAAGAGTCATGGTCTTCACGGTGTTGGAGTCGGCGAAGCGCCACACCAACGGCTTCCTTGAAGGGGTATCGGGGGTGCTGGCTCTGTTAACGAGGCGATTGAGCCAGCTAGCGGGGAAGCCGAAGACGTCGACAATGCCGACGATCGACGACGATTGGCGAGTGGAGCTGAGGTCGTCGCCTCTGGCGAAGCCGAAGAAGCTGCTCAGCAACATAAGCAACAAAGCGCTGCCGTTTTTCTCCCTCACCTCATGATGAGTCTAAACTGATTGAATCACAATAGTCAGAGCTAAAAAGAAACACCTCACGACGTCGATGAACTCGGTGGGTTTCTGATCAAGGTGTGTCGGCTCAATTGGAATCTTGGGTTGTGTTTTTTTTTTTTCGCCCTTTTATAGATAATGTGGCATGATTCATTAATCTTACTCAGCAAAAAAGATACCCACTCAGCAGATAACGGCCACATCATCACCTTAAATAACTGCAGGGACTACTTTGGTAGACGGAGGAGTGAGCGAGAGACGAAAATGGATTTTCGAATCACTGGGGGACCACAGTGGAAATAGGGCAAGGATTGAGGGACCAAAATACTATTTTTGTCGTAATGAATCCAATCCGATATAATGGGACTCAGTCCAACCCAATATTGGTATGTTTGGACCGAAAGACAGGTCAATATACTGTATGTGAAGTCCAGCAAAAATAAATGCCTCAATGCAAGACATGCACCTAGGTTTTCATTTATTGGTTTTTTTTATGAAAAATATAGAAAATGAAAGTGCTTGAAAATTATTTTCTAATCCTTCTTATTTTTTGAAAATAAGAAAAAATATAAAATAATTTTTAAAAAAACATGTTGATACCGTATGTATTTGTTACATAATACATATGCATTGTTCGCCCATTCATTTATAGTTTAAAATATGGTAGTATATAAGTGATATTCTACTGCTTATTCTGTCTATTTTTAAGTTAATATTACATATCAGAAAGATAAAATTTAAATCAAGTAGGGAATGTGGACCCCATATTAATTTGAATGATTGAATTTTTATTTTTTTTAATATTACCACAAGGTGGTACAACTGTGTTTGGGTCAAGTAATGAAATTGGGCCCAACTCTGTTTAATCAATGCTCAGGCCATATAATTAAGCTAGACAGTATGGAAAGAGTGCTGGGCCAAGTTTTTAAAAATTTTAAGATATAGTCTGATTTTAAATTGGGTTTCTTTTTAAAAATTTGAAACTTGACCCCATCTAATTTTGATATCCTAAGTAATTGAAGCAAATAAGAACAATTTTTTTAAAAGAAAAATAAAAAAATTATTATTTTAAATGAATAAAAAATAGAATGGAAAGAAATTAAAATTTGAAATGAAAAGTGATTAAAATTTGAAAAGAATTAATATTTTAAAATTTTATTATAAATAGAAGTTAATAAAAATAAAATAATAATTTGAGTTCTAACATGATGTAATTGGATTAGATGGAACTGACCAAGACGACTGGATTTATGAACAACCCAGTAAGAAAAGAAAATTTGGCCCCACTTTTACTTTAGTGTAAATTGTAGAGAGTTTGATAAAAACCTAAAGGTTCGTGAGATTGTAAAAATTTGGAGAAAATCTTCTCATCCCTAACTAAGCGTTAGACAAATATACCCAATTACCTACCACATGTAACCTGAGTGTGCAATGTTTAAATACCTGTTTAATCAATGTATAAAGTTTTTGAAACAGCGGTACATGTAATAACATGATTGGAACCTCAAGGGTTAGGTAAAGATCTAATCTAACATGATTATCAGATTTCGAGATTAGATTTAGTCAAGCATTTTAAAAAGTAGATATCATTAAATAACTCAATTTATTCAAAGTCAATATATAGAAATTATTACTATATATGAACATGAAGGTGGATTTAACTGAAAATATATATGTGTATATATATATATATATATATAGTATGCTGTTTAAGATAGATATATCATACTTATTTTTTTATGAATTAAATTCAAGTAATTTTTTTACAGTAAGAATTTACAAATTTATCTGCATGTTTATTGTTTCTTACGTGATGTTCGAATGGGGTTACTTTTGGTTAGATCCAACCAAATATAAAATTGTTGCTCTCAGCTTCTGCCCTGAGTGTAAACTTTGGCATGTGGACTATATAATATGTATATGGCTCCCTAATAATTATTTGCATGATAAGAATATCGTTAGAGTGGGCATAATTATGTCTTTTCCACTCAAATTATAAATATGTTGTTAATAACATGTGAGATGCAAGAATTTAATAGCTGGCCTCTGCAAACATTAACGAACAAGAATGATGGATCTGCAGATAACATGGATCAGAGCCATTTAATTATTAATAGCTCGATCCAAATAAACGTAGCTATACTTTAAGCATGTTTTTGTACAGGTAAATAAATGCATGCATGTGATCGATGAAGTTGCCATGTGCTAGTCCAACACTAGGGCCCTGTATGGTAGGGCCTAAAAAAGGCTAAGGGAAAGGGAGAGGGAGAGCTCTGAATGGTTGTTTGATAGGAGACAAAATAGTGCAATGGGAGAGAACTTTTCATTGTTGCATGGGATGGTATTTTCCACAAAGACACCGATGGAAAGGAGCGGCATCCATGGGAGAATATAAAATTTTTCAAAATTGCCCTTGAATCCAGCAATCCCAAATCTGAGCACCACTGTCACTGGCCACTCACCAGCACAAGGAATAGAGTTGAACAACGAAGGTGCTCCGGTCACGACCACTCTGTCATGTTCGTTGTCCATCGTTGCCTTTACCTTTGTCATCCGTTCGATCTGCTGCCTCCACCGTTGTCGCGCCCAGTATTGCCTCTATCTTTGTCGCTTCTAGCGTTGTCTGCAACTCCAGCGAAGCAGATAATGAGAAACTCCAGCTCTGAGTGCAATGGAGTCCAGCGAAGGGGATGATGATTTTTTTTGGGTCTGAAGTAGATTAATTCTTTCGTTGGAATTTAAATATAAATACTGATAAATTTGATAAAATTTAAATTATTATTAAAAAAATTTAATAATTTATATTTTAAAAAATTGTTTAAAACTATTTAATATTTATTAAAACTTAAATTATCATATAAAATTTTAATAATTCAAATATCTTTAAATATAAAAAATTTGAATTCTTAAATTCGTTTCCAACATATTGAATCATGTTGGGGATTGGACGTGGCATTGGATCCACTAAATGGTTGTGGTCCCGAACTTGAGGAACAGAGGAAGAACAGTTAAGAGTCATATAGGCGATGTTTTTGTATACTTAGATTATTTGATTATATATTTAGGTTAGTATAGTTTATGTATTAAAATAGTGTAATTCAAGCATGATATAATTAAATAGAGTGCATATAAACAATTATATAGTATGTTTATAAATATTCATATATTTGATTGTTTGGCTAAAAAATCAAAAGAATTGAAATAAAAGTGAATAACAATTCTTTTTCCTCTTCCCAACAATACAGCATGATAGCCACCAGATTTCTTGAGACAAATATAGACGACATTTTTAAGTACTTGTTATTAAAATTTTTCATAAAAATATGTGTAGTGTCAAGCTATATAATATTTTTATTATTTTTTAAAAATTGATGTCAGATTAAAATTATATTCAAGTTTTGTACATTTTTTTAATAAATACAGTAATTTTTTTTCCTTTTTTTTTATTTTTCCAATTTTGTGACAGTGGATTCGCGGCTAAAAAGCCATAGAATCCCAACGTGATATGAGATGGGGATTCGATCTTTAAGAGGTCCTAACTCCCAACCCCAAATGCCTCTGATAGGTTGGAATTTAATGAAAATTAAGGAGACGAACCAACTTTCAATGGGTCAACCTTTTGCATGGATGGAGAACATTAAGGAGACGAACTAACTTTCAATGGGTCAACCTTTTGCATGGATGGAGAAATTAATAATCGCTAGAGACTCTTACATATGTGTGTGTGTGTGAAGATGTAACCAGGCAAGAGATGTGAGTTGAAGTTCGCACCTTGTAAGCTTAATATATGGCCACTGATGAATATTAATCTCACACACACACACACACAATAGAAATTACTTTTCATAAGGAATTCAAAATATTCATAGCTCAATATGTTAAATCATTAGCCAAAAATTTGACTTCCAAAATTTTATAAAAATTTTAGAGACCAAAAGAAAAGCCCAATATTGGGTTTATATGAGAGGTCCAACATAAACACATGCTTGAATGCAAGACATGTACTCTTAAGTTATGTTTGGGAGTTTAAGGTAGGATGGAATTGAGTTTTATTAATTGAATGACATAAAATGAAATAAAATGACTTGAGTAGATATATTGTTTGAGAGTTTTAATAAAAAGAGGAAAAGACTCTCATCATTTTTGTTTAGAAATTATAATAAAATAAATGGAATTGAATGATTCATTAATCATTTTTCTAATATTACCTTTTATAATTACAACATAAACATATTGAAGAAATAAATTCCATATCATAGTGGGAGATAAATAAATCAATATAAATGAAATTGCAATTACCTAATAAAGCACTCAATGCAACTATAATTTTTACAAGTAGAGCGAGCAGTTTATTTTGCCTAAATCTTTCATACGTTAAAATAAAAGTCACATAGAGGAGTTTCAAAATAAGTCAAAAGAGGAGTTATTCTAATGAGTCATGAGAATGTGGGAAGTACTTGTTTCTATTTAATAAATAAAATATTCAAATTATTTAAAATGATAACTTTTCTCTTTTCAACTGCTCAGATTTTAGATTGGATATGCTTATAAAATATTTCTCTTATCCTCTTATTTAATAATACGTTAGGATAATTACTAACAAGATTTGGACTAGGTTGGTGTCTCTACCCAATAGACTTGTGGATAATCCAACCTATCACTGATTATCCACAAATAACTTGGATCCAATCTACTCTTAATTTATGTCAAAATTAAGCCAATGAATTGACCTAATAATAAATTAATGTGAATCCATAATATTTTAATTTATTTCATAAAATTAATTCAATAATCTCCCATTTAGATGACATTAATTAATTATTAGACAATTAGTTAAACAAATATATATATCAAAATTAAGCAACTAAAATATACATAAAAAATCATATATAGTTCAAAGATAAAACATCGAAATATCATTAAATTTAATAGGGAAACAAATGATATAATTATAATGTGAGATCAATATCTGAATTGAATGGATCATAAAATTAACATTTAATATTTCATCTTACAATGCAAAAATCCTTTTAGAACTTAACTCAGACTCTTACTATACCTTGACTACATCAAAATTTAACAACATCCATATGAGATACATGATTTTTAAATACTCCAACTGGTAAGCCTTTAGTCAATGGATCCATAAGCATATTTTCACTAGAAATGTAAATCAAATAAGTCTGAGGTTCAGTAATCTTTTCTCTAATAAATAGGAAATTAACATCAAAGTGTCTTATACGACTGGAATTCTTGTGGTTTTGAGAAAGGCAAACAACAGAAGAACTACTGCAATATATGGTTAAAGGTCCTGATATAGAATCAAAAAGATGCATACCAAATATCAATTTCCTTAACCATACGACCTGACGAATAGCCTCATAACAAGTGATATATTATGCTTCCCTAATTGAGGTAGCTATGATCGATTGCTTAGTACTTTTTTCATGAAATAGCTCATCCAGACATCATAAAGATGTATCTTGAAGTGGATTTACTATCATCAATGCATGATGATAGTCTAAATTAGAATAGCCCACAATCTCCAATGAATAAATCTTCTTAAAAGTTGATATATAATGCTTTGCACCCTAAAGATACCTTATGACTTTCTTTGCAATCCTCCAATGATTATGACCTGGATCACTTAGGTACTTGCCAAGGAAACCAATCACTAAGGCAATGTCCAGATATGTGCATACTTAAGTATACATAAGGCTGCCAATTGTAGATACATATGGAATTCTTTCCATTGCAGTCCTTTCATTATCATTTTGAGGACATTGTGATTTCGACAATATTTCACTTTTATGTACAAGTGCAGCACAAGAGTTGCAAGAGTGCATGTTGAACTTCTTCAGCACTCGATCAATAAAAGTTGTCTGAGACAAACCCAAAATGTCATGTGATCTATCACGGTGAATCTAAATTCTTAAAACAAAGAAGGCTTCATCATGATCTTTCATATCAAAATGGCATGATAGCATATGTTTGGTATCATTCAATACACCTATAGAATTATTGGCTAACAGAATGTCATCTACATAGAGCACAAGAATTACAAAGTTACACCCTTCAAATTTCTAATAAATGCACTTATCTACGATGTTCTCAACGAATCCAAGTGCAATAACCTATAATTGATTATCCACAAATAACTTGGACCCAGTTTATGTTAAAATTTAGTTGCTTAATTAATTTATTAAACCCATGAATTGACGTAATAATAAATTAATGACAATCCAAAATATTTTAATTTATTTCATAAAATTAATTTAACACATATGACTAATAATTTTACCATTGTTCAATAAATGATATAGGTTAAATAGTATTTTAAATTTTCGAGTCACTCCCTTCTATCCCTAACCCTCTAATTTAGGGGACAGAAAAAAGTAACATTTTGGATGGTAAGGGAGGATCTTGAAAGCCCTCCCTTAGGATTTCATTCTCCTCTCATAAAAACATTCAAACATACATTTATTTCAATTTAGACATTCTATTCCTTGTCACTCCCTTCTTAACCTTCTAGCCAAACATACCTCAGTTTAAAAGATATTTAGGTATGAAAGTTGAATTTGGTAATAATAAATTTTGTTAAAAATCTACCTCTTTTAAAAACAAGCCCCAGTTCCAACCTTTTTTTTTTAATATACATATAGTATCAACTAGTATCAACTACAAAATACATTACAATTGTCATAATTTGGTTCTTATATTTTAGAGTTTGAAAGCATATCGCCCAAAAAAATAAGTTAAAAATTAAAAAAGCAAGGATGTACATAAACTTGTCGAGCTTGATCAATTCATATTAGTTTAAATTTGATTGGATATAAAAGTGAAAATTTTCGTTCTAAACTTCAAAATGATTGACTTAATAACATTTCCTTAAAAATATATAAAAACATTCAATTCCAAATAAATTGATATGCAAAACAAGAATAAGCCAATATTGATAATCTTTTGTATGAAAATTACCATGTGAAGCAATGTAGAGTATGCATTTATTACAATTAACTTTAATTCTTTGACTAAAACACTAAAATTAATGTAACTAATCATCAATATACTAAAGAAAAAAATAGTGCAACACTAGTTAACCAGAGTTAACATATATATATTTAAATGAGAGGAAATTGTATTTTCGTAGAAAATAAACCCAGTGCTTGGGCGTGCATGAAAGTTAGTGCGAAGTGTGTTTAGTCCTGTTTACCACCTTATGTGTCATGTTTTGAATTATTTTTTGTTTAAAAAGAATAATTGATTTAGTTTACTAATTATTTTTAATAAATTAATATAGTTTACTCAAAAGTCAATTAATAATAAGAGCAACTCTTGCTAATGGGTTCTCTAAACTCTCCCAAAGTGAAAGTGAGATGATTCTCGAGCTCTAATTATTAAATTAATCAAAACCGCCGTTACAAAAATGACTTGGGAATAATTATTACAGGTGGCTTCACAAATAATTATATATATATATATATATGTGTGTGTGTGTGTGTGTGTGTGTGTGTGTGTATTTATATATATATAATCAAAATACATAAGAAATAGAAGTGTCATATTCAGAGTACGAAGCAACATATGGACCAAAGCAAGAGTGACATGTGAGCTCAGTTATTTGGTGTGGCTGCTCCAAGGTACAAGATCGAACCATATCTCTGAGCATAGGACCTACCAAGTGGTTTGTGGTCACAAAATTAAACAAAGAATAACGGAACAACACCGTGAGGGAAACACAGCAAGTGAGAGTCACGTTATATATTTTTCCAAATTTTGATAATAAATACTCACAAATTGTACTCTAAATTTGTCCTTTTCGTTATAAAATACAGTACAGTGTTCTTGTTACTGTTGTTTTTTTTTTAAATTTCTTTTTTCATCTTTGTGATAGTGGATTCGTGGCTCAAATTAAAGCCATGGAATCCCTACATGATAATATCAGGTGGGTGTATATGCCATCTCCGGGAAACAAGGATTGGTTGGAATTTATGCCAAGTAGATGATTAAACTAACTTTCAAAGGGGTCAAACACCTTCTTCCATGGATATGTGGAGTGACACTTGTTAGAAAATGTTAGAATATGACAAAATTTTCTAATTTACCTATATATGACTTTAATAATTAGATTTGAGCTCATTTTGGTGCTTATTGCTTAAGGCATTTCAAGTTCGGAGATATTCTATAAGTTTATAGGAATAGTATATTTCAAAAGATTAGACCATTAAATAAATATACTCCTTAATTAAACTATAACGATTTTTTCAAGTATATTATGTGCAACTTATGTTTGCTTTCTTTTTTGTACAAGTGGCAGCACAACTCAGGCAATTTGACATTATGTATAAGGTCAAATTGTATAAATTTATATAATATAATTTACCTTTATTATACATTTGGTATACATATTAGATTGTATTAATTTCTATAGTCAACAACAAATAAAAAATAAATTAATTAAAAAATATGAACTCATATAAATTTTTTTAAATTGGTCCCTCATATAAAAGATATTTTTTTATTTGATTGTTTATAGGATTGTCTTTTCAATTTAATCCCCCACATATCTATATTTTTTCATTTGATCTCTCCAAAATAGAATTATAATCAATAATATCCAAAACAATTTATCAAAAAATATAGACTCAAGAAAAAATAATAGTATCTCATACAATACAATATAGTTTCACACCAAATGATGTATAATATTAAATTCTTATCAAATATTATCCTATCTAACCTTGTACTATCATAACTTAGATATATTAAACAGGACCCTAACAAAACATTCCAAGAATATTAGGGTTGAACTTGAGTAAAAGAAGAGCAGGTGAACATTGGGACTCGACCCCGCAAGCAATTTTTTTTTTCTTTTTATAAATCTCTCAGTTTTAGTATGAATAATGGACTGTTCATTATTAGACTGGAAAAAAAAAATTGAATGAGGCGAGTTTCACATCGCGGGAAAGAGCGATTAATATGCATTCCACTGCCATATTTACGAACGATTAAATATTCTAAATTTAATTCATCAAACAGTTATATATTAAAAATTAAATTTAAAAACTAAAAGTTTAACATATTGATTGTAAAAAATATTAAATATTAAAATCACTTAAAAAATTCTAGAATTAAATTTTATAATTATGAAAGGATTCCGAATTAAATCTCTTTTATTACATGTCTGAATATCTCCAAATTTTAAGATAGAGTCCTTGAAAATAAATAATTATTTGATTTTGAATTTTTCAAAATAATCTCAAATTTTGAAACCTTTTTTAATTAATATATTAAACTTATAATTCTAAACTAAAATTTTCCCTGCATATAATTGCTTCCTGATGCATATACCATGTGTTGCCAGCTTTCGAGAACAAGTGGGGATGCTTCATCAATTAGTAACTGCAAAATGTTCATGTGAGACATGTTACGTGCCTAACAATACTTAAATTCTTCTATGCTTCAAATTAAATAACTGTAGTTGTGCTGAGGTATATATGAATTATGTATGAGATGACCATAAATATAGCACCTTCCAATAACAGTTTATCAAAATATCATATTTCTTCAAATGTTCAATTCAGATGATCTTTCTCACTGTAAAAGTAAATAAAAAGGAAAAAAATTATTATCAAAGTCTAAAAGATCATTTAGGCGAAGCAATTACCTCTGAAGTAGCTAGCTTCACGAGGCGAACATTAACTTGGCAGATCCAAATTGGAGAGAGTAAACTCAAACACTTCTGCGAAGTAAAGTGAGATCAGTGAAAAGGAATTAACATCATCTGTTCAACCCAGGTTGGTGGCTATAATAACCCAAAAGAAGAAGCAACTTCACTTCATGAAGTTGAACCAATGTATATATTTCTTCCTGGTCTTTGTCAAGTAGATATTCATCAACTTTTTTCTTTTGAAATATCTCTCCAATGGGAAAGGTGGAATTAAAAGTGGCCAAGCTAGCCATGTGGAAGATTCTGGTTAATCTGTTGGAAATCAAAGAAACACTCATTGTATATGTTGTTCATCCATTGCATGCGTACGTAATTTGCATATACTTTCGTATAAGTGAGAGATATTAATATTTTAGGGAAAAATAGTCTTCCATTTGATGATACATGATTTACACAATTCATTCGGTACATTACATTCTTTTAAAGATTTTTAATTACATAATTTTTTATAAAAAAAAAAGTATCAAATTGATTTCCACTTTTTATAATTTGTGACAATTTAGCCTTAACTATGACAAATTAGTCATTCAAAAATTTTATTTTATGCAAAATCAGTCTTTCATTAATCTAAATGAAGAAACTAATTTTGTAAAAATTTCAATTTGTGAAGTACTAATTTGTCGCAATTAATTTGTGATAGACTAAATTATCATAAAATACAAAAGTGAAATGACTGATTTTGTATTTGTCTCTGCTTTATATATATAGCAATAGTCAATATATATACACATTCATTGGAGTTAAAAGATGACTACAAAATCAATGGCAAAAAAAAAAAAAAGATATAAAATCCTTAAAATTAATTATAATTTTTATAAAAAAAAATATTGTATTAAAATTACATATTTCTTCAACTTTTCTTAAATTCATTTTCTTCTGGATTTTAAAAGTGACTATTTGGTCAAATTAATATGTATTGTGTTTCGTACAATTATTTTTTAATTTGTGCACATATTATTGCTAATAGTCAATCAGTCTACGAGTGTATTACCGACCAGTCTAAAATGGGTTTAGTTGTAGTGTAATTTTAGATTTTAAAAAAGAAATTAAAACCTTTGTGTATTTCGGTAGAGGAAAGTATAAACAAGATATCTTTCAAGAGCAAAAAACTAATTAAAAAGAAAAAAAAGAGAAAAAATTTGCTCATGCATGCGTTATCTTCCTAATCAAAGTCGTGATCATTATAAAGGCCACATCATGATATATTAAAGCTAACTCAAAACGTGTTTTAATTGAATCTTTTTACTCAAACATGTTTGAGGGTTGACATTTGCATGCAAAATAGGAGATTAATTGTATGACGAAAACAAAGCTTATGCTAAACTCTAGCTTGCTTTTCTGTCGTTTTATTGAGCCACAGAAAATGTAGGTTTAACTCATTTTCTTCATACGACAATGTTGGCTTATAAGCTTATAAATCCTCATGTGTGATGCAATAATTTGTCTGTTACATAACTTGGCTTCTTTGGTCAGTGTTGAAGAATTGAATATTACAATAGCATGTTGAAGAAGGATTGGTTTCGTGATCTCAATTAATTCTTAATCACAAGTTTAATGTAAGAAGACTTCAACATTTGACTTCATCCTTCACTTACACACACTTCGTCGCGTAGAATTTTTTGTCTTAGAAATAAAGAAAATTGAATGTTTGAACTCTTGAATCTATGTATAATCTTAATTAATTAATTGTTTACGATGTGATCAAGGATTTTAATTTCCGTCAATTCCAGTTAACTTTTCTTCTTCCGTTTTCATGGAACATTTCATACAACTCTCGTAAGCATACGTAAGCTATTACAGAATAATATTTTGTTCTTTAGCTGATAATATTTTTAAAGAGAAATTCCACTTGACTACCATGATTTTTGTTCTCACTTAAATATTTTTTTTTTGTAGATAAATTAATTTCTGCAGTTGATACCCTGATTTATTTCTTTCATTGCAAAAATTTCTCCACCTAAAGTGGACATCATCTCCGGCAATTAACATAATCATCTTCATGTGCATATATCACGTGCTTGAATTTGTATTTATATATATATAGTTGCCTTAATTTATGTTCCTAGTTGTAATTTTCCCCAAATAAAATAATTGTAGTGAAATATATGAATTAGTTGTTTATATATTGCAAAAGTAATCAACTGGGCCAAAATTATAATTGGGGAGAAATTATACATGGTGTGTAATTTTTTCCTTAATGTTAAGTCTCAGGTGGGTTAAGGTTATTTCTCGTGTTCTTATTTGATAATTATATGTAACTTTGACTTTATATATAAAAATCTTTATATAGTGTTGAAGTATTCGTCATTTCTGTACCTACTTTTCTGATATAGTCGAAATTGAACATTTAGTATTAAATGCATGCCACCTCCGAAATCCAGATTTCAACGTTAATTGCTACTGCGCTATTATTTCTAAGAAGCAAGGACATTTCCAATCAGGAGGAGGTGTATCTATATTAGATATGTATTTAATACTGTAAGTGATGTGATATATTTATACATATATTGGAGAATTGTTTTTATAAAATATCTTTTAAAATGTGTCAAAATTAGATTATATGGCGCTGAAATATTTGTTATAAGTTTTGATATAGTTTTATTATTTTATTTTTATTTTATTATTTTCTCTTTCATTACTTCCAATATTTGGTCAAAACTAAAGAGTAGAATATATATAAGCACACATCAAAATTTGTACTCAAATCTTAAAATTTTAGGAATTATTATATTGCACATATATCGGGTTCTCATATATGTGTTTCTTAGATTTATAGCCTTGCTTAAACAAATTTTCACCATAGTGGACTCAAAATTTGGGAGTGACAGAAGGGGAAGAAGTGCATCATAAATATTTGATTTTAAAATTTGGCGTATAATAATTTATATATAATGGTTGAACGTGTCACCAAAAGGAGCCAACTTATTTTGCTTGATTCTGAAAGAAAAATAAGGTCGAACTTTCTGGATACGGATTGTCTGCCCGTACGTGCAGTAGGCTTTCTTTTCTTCACATTCACAAATTTTTAATATATTAATATATTTATTTATAATATAAAAATATAATTATAATATTATTAATATTATAATTGAGTACCCTGATATACTTAAAATTATAAATTCACAAAACATTTTATTTTTTAGTTAATATAAAATATCTTTACACATATGATAAACGGATATCAATAGGAAAAGACTCCATACTTAACTGCTTCTTTCTCAAAATATTACTAAATCTTTTATAATAAAACGAAATGCCTTTAATAAAACAGTAAAGTATGAGATTTAATTACTTCACATGATAAAAGTTTTTTTTACTTTTTAATAAGATAGTATTTAATATTAAAAAGAAGGGAAAATAGTAGTATCATTTTTTATATCATGATAATTGATTTTTTTAAAAAACTTTAATATTTATGAAAATTTAAAAAAATAACAAAACTTCAATTGCCCCATAAGAGAACCCATTTCCCTAACATTTTTGTAGGTTTGGATTTCGTGTGTCACTGAGATTATATATGTATATGGTCATGTGATCACCAAATTTCACTTTAATTAATTATTTATTTAATTTGCACATTTACTTTTTTTAACTTTTTGATAATATTTAGCTAATTCGTTGTAAATGAGTTCTTATGTTAAATTTCTCATGACTATTACATCTAATTTCAATTATCATTTGATTTAAGTGTTACATTAAGACTTACATGTCCTGATAAAGTCCAAGTAAACAAAATTCATTATTTTGCAAAACTTATATATTAAATCATTTTATTAAATCGAAACAATTTTAAAATATATTCATCATATTCCTGTTTAGGGTATATAAGTTAACCAAGAGAAACTCATTTCCTTGTTAATGGCATGTAACTAAATTTAGATAACAACTCTATGAAGCCTTTATGGAAAGATAAATTTATAATGAATGAAGTACTTTTTAAGATTGACTCGTATATTATTAAAAATTCAAGAATCAGAGTTAGTGAATAAGTAAATTTTGAAACAAAATTATTTGTTTAATCTTTCATTATTTTCATGAGATTAGAAATTTATCACAAGAATCGTCGGACAACAGAAATAAAAACTTCTCTATTTCTCTCGTCGATTTATAATATTCATTTACGGTAAATTTATTTTCATTGTTGTTCTGTTTTCTTTATTCAAATTTATAATATTCCTTCAGATTTTTTTTAAAAACTTTGATTGTTGTTTTTTCGTTAAGAAATCCTCTTTAGTTTTATTTGGTAAATTTCTTTCTTTTGTTGTCAAGGTTAAGTATTTTACAGAGTGTGATATATTTAATAACATTATTATCATTTATCATTTCATTAATTATGTTCTGAATACTTAGGGTGATTAGTATTCAACAATATATAATGAAATGCAAGTGCAAATAAATAATTTTTATATGTATCATTGAATTTGCACGCGCTTTCGTTATTTTATTTTTGGTAATTTTTTATATTTTTCTTACATTATCATACTTTTTATTAATTTATCAAGTATTATTATCATTTTTCGTTTTACTTACGTTAGTTTTATTCATCATGTTATAATTATCATTATTTAATAAAAAAAAAGGTTCTTCTATAAAATCTGAATTTATCTATGCGTTAAAATGTTGTCTATCATTGAAATTTTTTCTATGTAAATTTTTGTTTGTGCAAGAAGTGACAGTTGTTTATTTCTTTATCGCGTTATATTTTTTCAAACTAAATTTTATTGACTGAGTTTTCGGTTGGGCTTTTTTTAAATTTTAATTGTAATTTTCAATTTTAAAAGAATTATTTTTTATTCAGTTTTTTTATTATGTTCTACACTGAAGTCAGACAATATATATATATATATATATATATATATATATATCAGTATATTATTTAAAGATTAGTGATATTTGTACGACGTACTGTTATTATTAGTTAGAATTTAGTCTAAATAAATAAATAAATTATTCTGACTACTTTTTACAATTTTGGGACTTTAAACTCAGATAAAAAGGTTTTCATTGATGTAGTGTTTATAAAGTATTTATTTGGTCAAATATAAATTACAAAAGCACTCAATATCCGCAAACATTTTCATGAAAATAATTCGTATACTATTTAAAAGTTAACATCTTAATTTACGTAATGTGGATAAGTATGTTAATATTCTTGACTTCTAAGTATTTTCCAATTTTCTATCAAAGTAGCATTTTGAAATGCTAATATAATAAATTGTAATAGAATAGTGGATGAGATGAACCCCTCCACATGTACTGGACTATTTTTTTTAAATGCTTACTTAGTGAAGTTAATGATATAGATTTATACATAATAATTTAATTTGACTGAATCAAAGAAGAAATCTTATTTTAATTTTTTTATAATTTCAAGAATATGTATGACCAGGCATATGCCACTTTTCTGTGAAACCAATGGAAATTTATAGAAGAAAGCCAGAAATATCCTTAATGTTCGGCCAAATATTGACATGATCAAGTGCCAGAGACAGCACATAAAACAAATAAAACTTATTTAATGCTTAATTTCATATAAATGTATTCTAGGTAAGCACAATAAGACTCGGTAAAAAAACTCACTATATATCTGCACTATAACTGTAAAAAAATAAATTTTGACATTTTCCGAGTTAGTACTTAGTAAACATTTACGAATCATTCTAATTATAATATTAAAATCTCAATATATTATTAAACAGAATTATTATTCATGTTATCTATTCACTCGATCCCTGTCACTGAGCTATATATATATATATATAGTAAAACAAAATTAATATGACCCTCTTCTACTGGGTTTTTATATATATATGCGTGTTGATGATAAGTTTTACGAAATTTAATTTTTTTCCTAATTTATTTCACTTGTGGATAATACCATAATTATGCATCATAATTAACTATAGTTGGTATGTTTAATTAGTAATATTTGGGGTCGGGTCTAGGAAATTCATTAGCGTACTACCGCCCACTACAGTAATGTTAGATGACCATTTTTTCTTTACTCTTAAAAGTTTTTTTGGTGGCATTAATTATTTTTTAATTGATGTTAATGCGTATAAATACTTTTATTTGTTTATCCTTTTTATGGTTGGATTATCTAGTGATTAAGGCATTGTACAATTAAAACTCGGTTTTAGTCAAAAGATTAATTTAATGATAATAAATAAAGTTTCAACTTCTTTGAGTTTTTTTTAATGCTATATATACACGTAGTTATGTACTTCAAAATCTGAACTTATATCTGCCTACATAGTCCACTCTGAGTGTGCGTAATTTGTCATTATATATTATGTATTATTTTGACTGTTTTAACTTTCAAAAATGTTGAAATTTTTTAGCCTGGAAGTGGCCGTAATTAATTATTTTGCCTAAATTCAAGGTGACGTATGACTACGGCAAAAAAAAAAAAAGTCAAATTAGAGAGCCATAGTCAAACTCGTACATGAATGCACATACAGAAGCGCCTAAGCAACAAGTAGGCATGCAGAAGAAAGACAGATGGAGAGAAAGTTTGTTGAGTTTCGTGCACGAATCTATAGGCTATTATTATTATTATCACAAACAATTTCACATAAAACAATTTATTTTTAACAGTTACGTGCAAAATCAATTTTTTTATATTTTTATTATTTGATTTTTTTAACTCATCATTATATTATGAGAATAATTCTAGCTCGATCACTCATAAAGAGTTTTATCATTGAATTACTCTTATTATATTTAAAATTATTTAATTACTTATATTACCATGTTATACAAAATTTTAAGTTTATGCTTTAGAAAAAATTAATAGTAAAAAATATATTAAAAATTTTTATAACATATCATAATATTAAAAATTTAATTCAATTTTTTAAAAAATAAATTACATGTAATCTAGTGAAAAATTTAAGATAATTTATTATATTTTTTTATGCACTAACATGAGAGAGAGAGAGAGAGAGAGAGAGAGAGAGCAGCCGGAGTGGGCTTTCAACAACCAATATTTTTGTCGTTGTCCATTGAATAAAAACTTATAAAAAAATGAAAATGGCCAAGTAAGTTGTATGATTGAACATTTAAAAGGGGAAGGAAGGTTTTGGGATCTTTATGTGCTCTTCTTCCATTTGAGGTAGAGGACCATCTCTCTCTCTTTCTCGCTCCCCCAACTTTTCTGGGTCCCCCCAAAACTATTAGTTTGAGGTTGAGCTGTGTTGAACCACAAACATGGGAAGAGCTCCTTGCTGCTCCAAAGTTGGATTGCACAGAGGACCATGGACTCCTAAGGAGGATGCATTGCTCACCAAATACATCCAAGCTCATGGAGAAGGCCAATGGAGATCCTTGCCCAAAAGAGCTGGTATTTAGTTTTATACTGTTCATCACTTTCTTTTCCCTTCATCTCTCATCTCCTGATCTTTCCTCTCTATTTTCTTCTTCTTCCTCCAAACCACCCATTCTCTGTTAAACATAAATACTTCGTACCTATTCTTCTTAACTCGTTAAACTTGATCTTGTTCTTCTTGACGCTTGATCATTCTTCCGCCTACCTAGCTTCGTCTTGGCCTGATCACAGATTCATCTTTGACCCACTCTTAAGTCTCCAGTTTAATTCTTCTTCTTCTTCTTCCAGATTACTCATCTTTGACCTGCTCCAGTATTTTGTTGATCCCGGACTCGTGGGTTATAAATGAGTTTAGATGCTTTAAAATGTAAATATTGTGACTTGTCTCTAAAGTTTTAAAGAGATAGAGAGAGTAAGTGAAAATAAAGGAATTGATTTCTGAAGATTTTAAAAGCACTTTATGAATTTTAAGATCCATTTTTATTATAAATATGATACAGTCCGTGCTAACACACTCCAACACAATTTTGAATCACAATAATACTTTAATTTTCGTTATGTTAGAATAATAATGTCATTATTATTACATCTATATCTTTATTACAACAAACTACATATCTTATTATATTACAGTGTTTCATATATTTTATTTTTCTTTAAATACATACTTATTTGATTAAAAAGGATTCATTTTTGTCTATATCTTTTTTACATAACACGAATGTTTTGCACTAAATGCATTTTAAGGATAGAGTGACATAAAAAAATAAAAATATATATATATATTTCTATAATTTATTCTCTCTTCTCTTTTTAATGTTTCTCTAATTACACGGTAATATAAACCATCCATCCTCCCTTCTTTTTTTTTGTTTTTTTTTCATATTATCAAGGTCCTGTTTGAAAAAGAATTATTACGTTACGGTCTCTCTCTCTCTCTCTTCTAATCTCAAATTATGTTAATTGTTCATGCAGGACTTCTAAGGTGTGGAAAAAGTTGTCGACTAAGATGGATGAACTATCTGAGACCAGACATAAAGAGAGGGAACATAACACCCGAAGAAGACGACCTCATAATCCGAATGCATTCGCTTCTGGGAAATCGATGGTCTCTCATCGCAGGAAGATTACCAGGACGAACAGATAATGAGATCAAGAACCACTGGAACACTCATCTCAGTAAAAGGCTCCGAAGCCAAGGAACTGACCCCAACACCCACAAGAAACTATCATCAACAGTACCTTTTGTAGATAATTATAACTCAAAGAAGAAGCAGAGTAAGAAGAAGCAGAAGAGAGCCAAGGCACAAGAAAAAGAAGAAGAAGAAGCTGAAGAAGAAGGGGAGAAGAAGACAATAGTGTATCTACCAAAGCCTATAAGAATCACAGCCTTGTCTTCGATCCCCAGAACTGATAGTAATTATAACTTCAACTTATTGGAGTCAAGCTCGGCTAGTGGATCTACGAGCCAAGAGAAGGAGGAAGACAAAAAAGTGAACGTTCTTTGGGGGGAGAATGATAATTATAATAATCATAATTATAATAATAATAGTTATAATAATGATGATGACGATGGGTTTGTTGGGTTGCTTGAGGAAGAGAACGACTTGGTCAACGGTTCTGATATGGAGGGGCAATCGGAGTTTCCAACGTCGGCCGAGCAAGATGGGACGCTGGAGAAGCTGTACGAGGAGTACTTCCAGCTCTTGAATAACCAAGAAAGCCAAGAGGAGTTGGAGTCTTTTGCTGAATCTCTATTGGTTTGATCAAGATGAAAATAAAATTATATATATGAGAAAAAAAAAAAAAGAAGAATAAAATTTGATCTAGCTTGTTAATATAGAGCTTTGTTTGGTTCTTTTTTCTTTTTTTTTATCTGACGTAAGTAAATAAGAATTAAGAAACAGTACTTGTGAAGTGGAAATGCGTGCTCACGTGCTTACCTTCTAGTCCATTCTTTCATTTATACATACATTTAAAAGTGGTTTAACTCTCTTGTGAATTTCATTCAAATTATATGGATTTGTTTTTCAATTTTTAACATATAAGCAAATTTTTCCTTAAAATGTTGCCTTATACTTTAATTCCACTTTAAATTTGTTTTACTAAAATGATCTCCAACAACATAATATTTACTCAATGTATTTAGATTGATAATTGTTGGCATCTTAGTTGAAAAAATTTGTATTAAATTAAAGTGTATATTATGTATAAAAACAGAGGAGAGATTTGTATAATTTTAAAAAATCCAATGAAGGTCCATGTAATATACTCAAATATTCTTTTTGCTTTCCTCAAAAGACAATATTCAGGCATAATTTTTAGGTTTTATTTTTATTTTTTGGTTACAAATAACGCAAAAAAAATTTCTATTTATATTAAGCAAATTGTACAAGTTTAACCGTTGGTATTTACAATTTAAATGTTGAAATTAATAATTTTTAAAAATTAAAAATTTAATTCAACAACTCACATTAAACAAACTACACAATCAGAGGGCAATTTCCTCACCAAAGTATAGGGAATCCAAATTTATCAAGTCATATACTTCAAAATCTCCTTAGAGCTAGCTAGTACTTATAACAAGCAAGAGATGCTATATATTTCAATCAAAACTATAGGGTTAGCCATTTATTAAAATCATAATATATTCGAGAAACATTTTTTAATGTCACAATTATATAGTGTTGATTATATTAAAAAAGTCTCACTTATTATAATTTTGTTGAAAATTTTTTAATAGCAAATATCTAAAATTTGAATATGACTTCTGTCCATTAAAATGCTATCTGGCTATGTATATAATATAGTGTTCCAAAAATCTGCGAGTGTTTTGCAGTTTAACGGTTCAATGTACGCGCAAAGCTATTTAATCATGCTAGTAGGTTAAACAGTTTTGTCAACAACCATTTTTTTGAAAAAAAAAAAAAGGACATTATACTAAGCACATTTTTTTGCGTAATTAGATTCTCAAATTGATGTCTTGAATTATAAAATTTTTTCACATAAGATAATTTTTTACTAAATTCCACTCCTCCCTTACCTCTTGACAATAATTAATATAAAGAAATATGATAAATTGGGAACCAAATTCGGAAAATAAAATATGGGTCTATAATGGTGCTTTTCGTACTCTATAAGGAGACATTGATATAAACCTCTAAAGTTCATGATACCTACTCCCGCCAAATTAATCATAAAAAAGTGAAACTTTATCGCCAAACTATCATATCTAATCTCTATCCATGTAAATCAACTTATTCTTACTCTTACTCGCGAGTCAACTCACTCACTAATTTAAACCCTTTGTAATTTACTTTTACCTCATTAATATTTTATTTTCTTTTTTCAGATTTGCTGACCAGAAAATAAATTATTGTTTCCTTTTCATGCACCCTTGATTAAAAAATTGCACTTGCTTTGTCCGTGATCATATATTTTCAAACGGGGCAATCATATTTGTACAAACTTCTCATTCATTAACTTGTGCAAGAAATATAGATAGCTAGCGTCATCAAAATCAAACATGACAAAAGTAAATTTAGGACCATAGTTATCTATGCAATGCATATGTAGGCATTTAGCATGTTATCTAGGCAATGCATATTTAGGCATTTAGCATGTCTTGTGAATTCCTTATTCAAATTATAGTAGTTTTTTTGAAAAAAAATTTGTAAAATGATATAAGTTTTAGCAATTGCATCACCATGTGATCTCTCAAAATTAGCTTGAAGATAAATTGATCATCACATTTGTTATTAAATTTCATGATCCACATTTTTTTTTTCATAAATACATATAAAGAGAAATTAAAATTTTCATAATTACAATTAAAATAACAGCAATATTTTGTTAGAATAATTAATTAATTAATTTTGTGGATTACTATTAATTAATAATGGGAATACTTAATTGATTATATTTTAATAATAGCAACAATTCATTTTATTTGGTATTGTGCATATGGATTGGGATTAATTTGTAATATTATATGAATAGCTTGTAACTGGCTGAATTATCTATAAACTCATTTATGAAATCGGCTTGAACTTATAGTTCACCTAGAACTAGTTATCTCATTTAAAATAAATCATGCAAATCTTTTCTATATTTTTAAAATATACACAAACTTCTCTTAATATTAGAAGTTGGGCTATACTTTAGTATAATCTTAAAATGTTTGGCAGACTCTCCCTTAACATAAAATTCATCTAACAAGTGGTATGGTTAATTGGGAACATTGAAAAAAAATAGGCTAAATTTTTTATTTAAAATGATAAAAAGAAAATTTGTATAATTTCCCAAAAAAATGAGGGAAGAGAGAAAGATATTCTTTTTCTCCTCGACTTTTATTCTTTTCCTTCTCTTTGAACAGATTATTAGTTAGTTTCACAATTTCACTATATCTTGATGAATTGACCTCATAGTTTACTAGTTTTATTTTTCCTGGGATTTTCTTTTTTACTGGAAAATAATTCTGGTGTAGCAATTATATATCATGTGTGCTATACAACTACAACTACTCATTGGAAATTTTGGTGTATATCCAATGACTAGTTAATGTTTTGATATCATCGCATCACTTGGAGTGAAGGATTGTTCATTAAGTAAATAATAATAATAATAATAATAATAATAATAACTCACCAAACATCTACTATAATATAATTGTCATGTGATCATCAATTAGTACCAAGAGTGTAGTAGAAGTTATTGAAAGACTATATATAGGAATGTACCAATTGCCAAATGATATATTGTATATTCTATTCAATAATAATTACTATTATATAATCAATACCCAAAAAAATCATACTATAGACTTTGGACATTTCACTCAAAAGAGTTAGATAGCCTCATGACTAACTTATGTTCCAAAATTGGTAGATGAATTCTTCTCTATGATGCTAATATGCTACGTCGATATATTGGCCATGTGGTCCCTAATTTTAATTATCATTGAGAATATATTGGCCCTTTGGACCTATAGCACTAATAAATAAGTTAATATATATACACACACACGCATACACAACATCAACCGATGGATCTATATTCCGTCGGTATGGGGCATGTGCATGAACATGTTGTTTTAAAACTCAGCCAATCAAACAATCCAAACTGTTATTTTCCAACAAAATTAATTTTGTAAATTTTTTTAACAATAATGGGAACTTAATTATTCTATTACTGAATAATTGTGTGCTTAAGACACATTGTTAAACACGTGCCTATAGTGATAACGTTTCATAGAGGCTAAGATTATATATATATAACAACAACGACAAGCCATGGAGTTATTATAAAGAATAAACTTAGGTAGGTTATTATGGCCTCAAATAATTCTGAACTTCCAAAATTTTTGCTGTTTCGCATTTGGAGTCTTAATTTGGTCTTTTACTAATTCAGTTTTGATTTAGTTTTTTACTAATTTTTAGTCTCAATTTGATTTCTTACTAATATAAATGTTAATATATTTAAGCCCTCATTCTTAAACTGAACTTGAATCAAATATACTTATTAATTACTATTTATATTATTGAAAGACTAAATTGAGACTAAACTCATAAGTGAAAAACGAATTGATATTAGAAATTTATGAAAGATCAAATTAAGACTGGATTTATAAATAAGGGACTAAATTGAAACTGAAAATTACTGAAAAATTAAATTGCGACTAAAATCAAAAGTGAAAGACCAAAACGGTGTTCTACTCTATTTAAAAGAAATTACCCTTGTTTAAATGTAGTTTGTTTAGTTTTCATTTCTTTGTGAAATGGCAATTTAAACAATATTATTTGATTTTGATCATGGCTGTAATTTATATCTCAAAATGAAAAGGCTTAAATAATGTAATTTAAAAAGTTAAATATTAAAGACTCAAAAAAGTTATGGAAATATATTTCATACATATATAAAAGATTTACATATTTATGCTACTCTTTTTTTTTTTTCCCATTTTGTAATCATATATATATAGCACATGATGCATGCTTTCTCTGTGACTGTGAGCATCAACCGTTAGCTGCAACATTGAAGAACTATCCTACTAGCTAGTCAATATATATGGTTCCAACTTCCAAATAATGATGGAATCTTTGGTTATAAGATTCTACCAGCTTTAGAATATTCAAGTCCTGTAACCACCCCCATACTCAGAAGGTTAGACAGGAAAAGAAGGTCTCATCATGTGATCTTTGATCGCTTGGTGGAGGTGCCTACTATGCTTGATTTAATTTCCCCGTAGCTCCAAGTATATCTTAATTTTAGGATTATAATTAATTAATAATATATAATCATGTTCTACGATCTATATATACACATCACTCTTTGAACTTTAGATGGACGAGGCTGTTATGCACGTTCCACCAATTTGACTACAATGCCAAGTTGGACCAATTAAATAGTGCAACCACCTATTGTTTGTAACATGGAAATTTTATTATATTAGGGCTGAAAGATTAATATATCACAGAAAAAATTATTATTTTGGGCCATCATATTTTGCTTTAGTGTTAATCTGGTTTCTTACAAATTTAGAGTGTCAAGATAATTCTTCAAAAATTTAACATTAATCATGAGTAATTTCTCATTTGGTCAATTATAAGCTTTTTAAGGGATTACTATTTTCATTAATATTGAATTGATATCAAGACAAAAAGTAAGAAATCAAAATAATTATTTTCTTATGTATTATATTACGAGAATTACTCACGATATGTACTATCATATATATTGTTGAAATTTTTTTGTTAAATTAAGACTAATTATACTTATTATAGTATGAACAAAATATAATTCCTTATCTTGAAGTTTGTAAATTATTATGCATGTATTTATGTAAAAGAATATATACTATAATTAAAGTGTCAAGAGATATATCTATAAAAAAAATTAAATTGAGCATGTACTTTTAAATTTATGATGCACGCACTAAAATCAGAGTGCATCTCTTAATCAAATCAAAGCATGCATCTTATTATATAACAATTTGTGCTAATTAATTATTAATGCTAGCTAATAATCTTTTGTAAGTGTATGTATGTTCGTGAGCTTATAAGCGCATATGTTGTTTGTCTCAATTTATGCATCTCAATTAAAAAATATGCTTTTTGATTGGTAAGGTCAAGAAATTTGAGATGAAAATTTCACAAAATTACCTTGGCCTTAAAGTATAGTTTCATGGTAATCAATATCTAAATTTCATATATATATATATATATATATATAATATTGTAGAAAGAACAAATATACAAAGATCGATGCCAATAGTATATAAACTTATATGAACATATATATCACGTTCATTTTTAAACATGAACATTATCAGAAATACTTTCATGAAACTCTTACCCTCAATATCAGTTGTATGCTTCTCGCAACATATATGCATCAATCCAAAAATATGTTACTGAGCGATAGTTAACATTAACATAAATTTTTAAAATTGATATGAATGTTAAGTGAATGAGTTTGACTCTACTATGGTATCTGTATGTGTGAGTGTATTTTTGGCAAATTGGAGAATCTAGTCAATGCAAACGATAAATAAATTTGAACAGCCAAACATGGTCTCAAGATTAGCGTTCCAATTAAAGAATTGCGATCGATCTACCTATTCGGTAAGAGAAGCATATTGGTCTCCGGCCAAAGAAGACAGCTTAATATTAATTAATATACAGAACATTAAGTTATTTATTTGGCCATTAATTTACAAAATATTCTGTGTGAGGAAAATCATCCATATGTAACCATGCTTAGCTCATTATACTAACTCAGCCTTGGACTATGATATTGCTCGATAAATTAAAAACCCATATACTACAATATATGTGTACCTATATTATATATGCTTAGAAAAGTATTAAATCTACGTATCTTTATAAATATTAGTACATGCCGATTTTCTCTTTAATTTATTGTTAAATGATTTATTAATATAAAATTCAAGTTTTATATTTTTAGATGATAAAAAAAGTAGCGAGCTCTCACATGCATTAAACTTCTTTTTATCTTATAATTTATATTTATATTATATTAATGTTTTATGCATAGAGAAATTTTGGTTTACTTTAAGTGTGGCCTCCACATAAATTATAGCTTGCATATATAATTAACTCTGCTACAAATGGCAACATCCAAATCATAAATCTAAAGAAAAAGTCCATATCAAATTACTAATCCATTGGGTGAAAGAATTTCTCAGACTTATAAGCTCAACTTCTTAGGCAAGACTTTCCCATGTAAAACTCATAACAATGCATCCCCTTTTAAGGTCCCATGTCTGTTATGACGCACTCTACCAACACTGGTCTATTGTTAGTCATTTCTTCCTTGGAGGCTCTACTTAACTTCTAGTATTCAGTACGATCACACTGCACTCAATCTAGCTCGTAAATTGCCCTATCTACATCTCAACCCCTTTCAATGAAAACACCAATGTTATGAGTATAAGTGATATATTCATCCAGCCTAAAAAAAATGCCTTTGTTGAACAAAGTCCAAAGCTAACTGAGAGTCCATATCTAAAAGAAGAAGATAAAGTTGAGAAAGATCGAGCTGGCAGAGCAATAAGCAAACACGAAAGAAAACGTCTGTTATGGAGCTAGGACTACGAGATGGAAATAGGGCTAGATGGCAAGGGTACGTAACATAATAGAATTGAGGTTGTTATACCTCAGATCTAATGCCCATGCTCAAGCATTTTCTATTTCTATTTATATAGCCAATTGTATGGGGGGAGAGGCATGCAATTAGCCGGTACTGAGTACTAGGAGTTTTCTTCCTAACTTGAATAGAAAGGAAGTTTTCCCTTTAATTCAATACTACTTCCTTTTTGGCTTTCATCTTTATCTTTTGCTCTTTGTTAAGTATCATTTTGGTGCTTTCATTGAGAGACTACCATGGCAGAAGGAACTCAGTTTGCCAAACTCAAAGTTGCTCAAGGAGAAAATGTAAAGGACGATAGAAGCCATCGATGATCGCATAAATGTAATGGAAGAAATAGTGAATGGGTTCAAGGAGACATTTCAAAGTATGGAAATTATTATGAGAAAGCTTCTGCATAACTAGAATCAAAGCAGTTCTAGTTCGTTGACCCCAATGCATAAGGACTGGAGATAACCAAAGTGGGCTAATCAATACTTATGGGTCAAAATCTGAAGGTAAAGATACCTTATGTTAATGGATCAGAAGCAGAGGACTGGACCTTTAAGATCCATGAATTCTTTAACAATTACAGTGTGCCAGAACAACATCAGATTAATATTGCCTCATTTCATATGATAGGGGTAGCTTGCTCATGGTACAAGTGGGTAATAAAGAACTTAGTCATACAAAACTGGGAAGGCTTCTTAAGTGCGTTACTCCTGCATTTTGGGTCAACACTTTATGAGCATCCAAAAGCTACAATCAAGGAACTCAAACAGACTAGTAATGTGGATGAATACCAGAGTAAGTTCGAGGAGCGAACTACTAAGGTAACCCACCTTCTTGAGCAATGGTTGCTTAGTTTTTTTATTGTTGGGTTAATGGATCATCTTAAATGCAAATTGCTCTTGGCTCAACCTGAATCATATTTTCAAGCGGTGTCCTTCGCAAAGCTACATGTGCAAAAGCATTACAAGATATCCCTCACTTTTAGGTAACAAACACTTAAGTTATTGTCTAGTCCTAAAACAAGTAGCCCATCTACCGAGATTGTTCCTTACAATTCAAATAAAAACACACTGAGCAGTATGCTCAAAAGGTTTCAAACAATATAGGTTCTTTGAATACTGCTTACAAGAAAATGCCAACTGCCAAGTTAAAAGCTAGAAGGGAGAAAGGCTTGTGTTATTATTGTGAAGAAAAATACAAGCAAATTATAAATATAAAAGCACATGTTTCTTGTTGGTTGGAAAGGAGGAAATAGAAGAAATATTGCAAGAGCACAAGTGTAACAATGAAAAAGATGACAAGGGAGAATAGAATGAAGTGATGACCCTTGAAATAAGCTTTAACGCCTTGGAAAGGGAGTACCAGCCCAGCAACCTTCATTTAATAGGCAATTATCAGAGTCATCACTTTCGAATAATAATAGACAATGGCAATACCCACAACTTGTAGTGACCCAATAAATGAGGGTTAGTAGAATAAATTAAAATTAATAAATTAGTTAATGAAAATAAGAACAGGATATTTTTTTTTGCAAGAAATTTGACTAAGGTATAATATTTTATCAAGTGAAAGCAAACATTGAGATTGAAGCTGGCTTAGTGGTCAGGCTCTATGTGCATATTCAAGAGGCCAAGGGTTTGAATCTTGACTTCCCCAACTTCCCTTGTATTTTTAGGAGCTAACACGTGTCCCCCTTAGGCATGAAATGACCAAAATGCCCATGGTTTGTTTATCTCTTCTTCCCTAGTATTTTCTCGAACAAAAGCATGAAGGAGTGTTGGTTTTGTGCATTGCTGAAGCCACCCCATTCATGTCACCGAAGCTGCCTATACCACCGTATGGACGTCGCCGGCTTGTTGCTGGGTAGAAAACTAACATTTCTGGCGAGAGGATGCAATTTTTCGACGTGGAAAAGCCATGAATCACGAAGCTTGTCAAAGCTTCGGTAAGCTTCTTTTCCGTCGTTTAGTGTATGGGTTTTGCTCCTCACCTCCTTGCTGGCACTTTCTCCTTGATTTCGAGCTCCATTCACCAAGTATGAAAATGTTATAGGGAGATTAAGGATGTGTAAAAATGACCTATAGTCTAAGTAAGCTAGAAAAATCTAATTAAGGGAGTTATAGAAAGACAATGAATGATAATTAAATGAGTGGAAATTGAAAAATTTATGGTTGCTTGATAATATGCCTAAACAAGAATTTTTGGTTAGGTGAGGTGATTGAGACTTGGTTTTCCATTGTAGTAAGCCTCTTAGGAGTAGAATGACTCTTTACTATTAAATCATATATTAGGAGGTGACTACTAATATATGCTTAATGCCACAATTGGTTGAGGGAAGAGGAAGAAGAATAATCCTTTTATTTTTTGTTGGCGTATGTAGCTCTTAGGGGTGAGGTGGTCACCCAAGGGAAAACATTTGGTCGTTGGTAATTAACAGTGCATCCCCAATACTTTTCGTTGCATACTTAACTTTCCATTATTTGGAAATGTTTTATAGTTACCAATTTGATTTTATCATGACTTTACTTTATCGGAATTGTGATTATGGGTAGATGAAATTTCTTGACATGTTTGGATTACATCATGTATGGTTTGAACATAACTTTTAAGAATCATCATGCATATGGTTATGAATGACTGCTGGGTAAACCAATATTGCAACACAAATTGATTTCATGCATACTTGTTATATTTCCCTATGCATGCTTGTTTTATTTCCATTACCTTTTGAAGGACTAGTTAGGACATTAACTGTCACCAGCAGTACTGTTAGCCCTTGGTGCTCCTAGGAAACTACCCAGCTAGTAGGGTTAATGCAGATGCTAGCCCGGTGTGACGGCCATCACACGTGGACTAATGAATGATTAACTTTCATGAGTTATGACTTCACACCTATCGGTTATTTGCCCTCGAGGATTCTGTGTCCTCGCCTGTCGTGATTTACCCTTGTGGCTGTGTGCCACACTGGATTAATCCATAGTAGTCATTCCTTTTAAATGATATTCAGAAACTTATTGATTCTTTTGTGTAAGGCATTTTGAATTCAATGTTCTAAAATGTGCATTAACTAGCTGACAGTGTTTAATTGTAATTTAACTGTTATCTCATTCCATACAAATCTTGATCACGCTTGATTGCAAAATTAAATGTGTTTTATTATTGATTTTGGGGTGCTATTTGCCAGAAAAATTTTATCTCAAAGAGGGAGGTTGATGAATTCCTGGAAGGAGCGAAACAGTGACGGGAATTCCTTTGATGAGCCCGCTTGGGATTTGCAGGATTTAGTTTAGGCTATTTTGATGTGTATGACTTATTTTTTTTAGATGTATATGGATAGTGTGGATAACCATTATTTTATTCATTCTGGGATTGTATAATGACCATAGTTGAATGTTCGCCATTGTTGTATTTTAATATATGCTGTATTGGTTTATTCTGGTGAGAGTGGAGCTCTCCTATGTATATTTGTTGTCTGATAGGATGTTGTAGAAATTTCAGGATGTCCTATTTACTGAGGAGGTTCTGCTAAAATTTCTACAAAACTCCTTGTTTTATGTAAACTGCTTATCCTGAAATAAAGGCAAAGTTATTTTGATTTTGGCAAAATTTGCATAAATAATGGAATGGTATTGAATTTTCATCTAGTGTAGGCTTACGGGTTCGAGGATTTTTTCTCGTGCCCTATGCTAATTTTATAAGACATGAGGTGGCTAAGAGATTGGGTTACATTGGGATTTAGGGTGCTTATTGAGAGTAGAGCATATTTGGTCTATGGTCATAAATGCAAAAGTATACTTATAGAGATTCAAAGGAACAATTTTAGTGTTGATATGTATTTAAAAGGATTAGATGTCGTACTTAGTGCCCAGTGGTTGGAGAAACTAGGACCAATGATTTTCAACCATAGGGACCTAACAGTATAGTTTGACCACGAAGGAAGCAGGTTGAATCTTCAAAGGGATACAATACTTTAGAAACAACCATTCAATCAAAAGGATTTGCACAAAATGTTACATGAGCAATCTGGAGTGTCGTGGTACTAGTTGAAGGTTATTGAAAGCTCAAACACATGGTAAGCTTACAGTTTCTAGTAAAAATACAAGGTGTAATATCACAATATGTAGAGGTATTTAAGGAAACTATAGAGCTTCCTCCAGCTAGATAAGTTGATCACCAGATTCCCATTAAACTATGAGTTGGGCCAATGAATGTAAGGCCCTATCGATACCCATAATTCCAAAAGACTGAAAGCGAAAAAATAGTGGAAGAAATGCTACAAATAGGGATCATAAGAGATAGTCAATGTCACACCCCAAATTCCTAGAGTAGGACTGGCACAGGCCACGAGAAAAAATCTCTAAACCTGCAAGCCTTACACTGGAGGGACATTCAATATCATGCCAAATTTAATCAATTTGTACCATATGTAATATAATTTGCCTTAATATAAAATAAAGGTTTAAATACAAAACAAGGAGTTTGTAGAAATTTCGGCAGCACCTCCCCAGTAAATAAGACGTCCCGAAATTTCTACTATAACCTGTAAGGTAATACAACATACAGGAGAGCTCCGCTCTCACCAACACAACCCAATATAACATAATTACAAAATACAACAATTAAGGAAAGTTCAACTATGGTCTCTATACCACCCCAGACATACAACCAATGACTATCATTCTAGATATATATACATCCCAAAAGAATAAGCCACGAATACCGACTAAACAAAAAGAATAGGTCTCACAACATCACAAGTGGGGCTCACCACAAGACTCCCTGTCAGTGCTCTGCAGCCTCCGGGAACTCTTCTATCTCCCTATCTGAGACCAAATTTTTCCGGCAGATAGCACCCCAAAATTAGTAACAAATTTCATATATAAATAGAAAGCAAATTATGGTTAAGAATTGAGTAAAATACAATGATGTTTAAACCACAATAATCAACCTTATAATAAACAGTTTTTGATGCATAATACTCTTTTCAAATAATTAATTTAAAGTGCTATTCACAAGGGACCAATAAGCTTCTGAAGATCTTATCTAGGGAAGGACTACTAAGGACCAAACCGGTGTGGCATACAGCCACAAAAGGCAAATCACAATAGGCGAGGGCACACAATCCTCAAGGGCAAATAACCAACAGGCGATGATACACAATCCTCGGGGCCAACTAACCAATAGGCTTGAGATCACCACTCAGGAAGATTTTCACTCAGTGGTCCATGTGTGATGGCCATCACATGGGGCTAGTACTTTCACTGACCCTACTAGCTGGGTCATTACCTAGGTGCACAAAGGGCTAACAGAACTGCTATTGGCAGCCAGTGTCCTATCTAGTCCTCCCAATAATATTGAAATTAAAACAAGCATACATAGAAAAAGTAGCAAGTATGCATAAAATCCATCTGTATTTGCAATATTGATTTATTAAGCGGTTATTCCTAACTGTACACATGAGTTCAAAACCGTACATAAAGTCATTTCATATGACATGGGATTTTATTACTCCTAACCTCAATTCTGAAAAAAAATATAGCCATGATAAAATTAATAATGATACTTATAAACATTTTTAGGCAATAAAAGTGCAGCGTAATTAAGAGTATTGGGAAGTACTATCTGCATACCTGGGTGCCGTTCGTTACGAGCAATTCAATATCTCCCTTAGGTGCTTGAATTTCTTTTACGAGCTACCTATACCATTTGAAAAATAAGAATTACTCCTCTTCCAGTTTATTACTCAAAACAAAACCCTAACTCACTCTCCTTGATTCCATCACTAACTTTCCCAAACTTTTGGTCAATTTACATTTTCTGCCCTACAAACTTTCTAAGCTTTTCATTGTAGTCCCTAATCCCATACCCTTGCCTTCAATCCAAGGAAATCCATGACAAACAATAAGGTTTTATGCCATAAAGTTTAAAAGTGTTATTATAGGATCAATTTGAACCCATTACCATGCAGTATTTCACCATTTTCTAAAAACTCCAAAATTTCAAAACTTTTCACTTTGGTCCTTGTCAGCATAACTTCTCAAAACTAACCCAAAATTCATGCTTCCGAAGCATAAATTCAATAGATAGGGGCTGAAAATGCTTCTCCTAACATCAATCTCAAGAAAAAACCGATTAAAAATTATTGAATTGGCCCAAAAATGCCACTGTTCTTAGCTCCACGGACACCCACCGAAAAACTGCTTCACCGGCGGCCAACCGAGCTCGAGACCAAGTAGAGAACAACGGCCAAGAGGTGAGGAGCAAAACCTACCCAAGAAACGACCGAAAAAGGGGCCACTGGAGCTCTAGCCAAGATTGCATCTTCTTGCGATTTTCCAACGAAACGAGCTCCTCTCGCCGGCAATGTAACAGTTTCTGGCCAGCAACAGGTTGGCAGCTCTTCGAGGATGGTAAGGCGTAGCACTGGTGGTGGCAGATGGTCAACCTCGGTGGACAGAACAAGCCCCACACCTCTCTGCTGGCTGGCTCGATGGTGTACCGGTGAGGGAGAAAATAATAGAGGCTAAGGGCATTTTGGTCCTTTCACACTGGCAGGTGACACGTGTCAGCTCCAAAAAAAACAAAGAAGTTAGAAAAGTCAGGTCTTGAACCCATGGCCTCTTAAATGAACACCTAGAGGCTGACCACTGAGCCAACCTCAATCTCATTTTAAGGTTTAACTTGACAAAATAATACACCTTAACAATTTTTCTTGCAAATTTCCTCTCCTTTAATCTCTCATTAGCTAAATTATTAATTATAATTAATTGGGTCATTACAGTCAAAGTCCCTATTCCTCCCTAGTATTGCTAGTTTAAAAAAAAAAAATTGGTAGCTAGTGTTTCTACATTGATTATCGATCACTGAATGAGATAACAGTAAATGTCAAATTTCCCATCCTAACCATAAACGAGATTCTATATGAGCTTCAGAGGGTAGCTTATTTTTGAAAGCTAGATCTGAAGTCAGGATATCATTAAATCCGCATGTGGGAACTTGATATTTAGAAGATGGCTTTCCGAACACATGTGGGACACTACGAATTTGTCGTAATGCCATTCAAACTTTCAAATGCTCCTTCGACATTCCAATCCACCATAGAAAGAAGATAGACCTGAAGAAGAAAGAGTTGAGGAAGATCGAGCTAATAGCCCAAAGCCAGCTAAGAACCGAAATCTAAGAGAATAAGATAGAGCTGAGGAAGATCGAGCTGGCAGAGCTACAAGCAAACACAAAAGAAGACATCCATTATAGAGCCAAGAGTACAAGATGAAATAAGGCTAAGTGGCAGGGACATATAGCCTAACAGAATTGAGGTTGTTATACCTTGGATCTGGTGCCCTTGTTGAGTCATTTTCTATTTCTATTTATATAGTCGGTTGTATGGGGAGAGAGACATGTAATTAGCCAATATTGAGTATTAGGAGTTTTCTTCCTAACTCAAATAGGAAGAACATTTTCCCTTTAATTCAATAATACTTCCCTCTGGTTTAATTTTATAACCAGTTGTATGGGGGGAGAGGCATGCAATTAGCCAATATTGAGTACTAGGAATTTTCTTCATGACGCAAATAGGAAGAACGTTTTCCCTTTAATTCAATAATACTTCCCTCTAGTTTTTGTCTTTATCTTTTTCTCTCTCTTAAGTATTAATAAGTTTAAAGGGAAAGTCTATCCTAAAAGATTGGTCTATGAGCATGGAGAATCCTTTAAACTTGTAAGCCCTATTTCTTAAGCAAGACTCTTCTAAATAGAACTTGTAACATCCTCAATCTTTTTATTTCTGAGGCAATAAAAGAGCAATATATAAATTCTGAAATTGTTTCTACAATATGAATTCAGATCTCTTAGCAATCTCTTTACCAATGGGGTGTAGTATACTGGTTTTGTTTTATTGTTGGTCTGTGATATGATAAGTACTATATATTTGGAATAAATTTTACAATTAATATCCATCATGAGGCTTCAAATTCAACATTGGCAAATAAAAGAACCATATATTTCGCGTGACATTATTAATAAATAATTTATTTATAAGATTTGCAGTGCTTGTGCCGTTGAAACACAACCACAATTTATTAAATTGATAGTTGCATTCATATGACAAGAAAATTCTACGATAAGTTATTCGATATACATTAAGATCCTAAAACAATTTTCGTTAGTGTTGATTTTTTTTAATATAATATCTGCATATATTTACAGTTTCATGCCTTCGAAAAGTTATTTACAGGCATAGTCAACAATCCGCATATAATATAGATAACCTACTCATACTCTGTTCAATTTATTTTCTTTGAAATTGCTCCTAGTTTGCATGAGGTTCAACTATTTTATACTTGTAACTTGTAAGAGTTGAAAAATGAATAAATTGATTCATATAAATGTGACGCTACGTGTCCTTTTATTTGGAGTCTAAATTTCCTCCATAATATAAAACAAATTGATGCAGGTATGAACTGCGAATATATATCCCTGGGAGGCACGTAGTGTAGTATGTGGCCATCAATTTCTGGTGGTTGCTTGGAGGAGTAGTTATATATTTAATTATGATGGGGCCAATGATCCTCGTTGTCAATTTTACAAAGCTTTGGGCAATTATAGATCAATGTAATTATCAAAGGACATTAGCTTTCTTTCATTTTCGTCCATAACTCCTTAGACTTTGATATGTCTTTTTTAAACTAATATCCTAATGATGTTAAGCTTTTGTTTGGACGTAATTTTCTCTTTTTCACATCGGTTCATATAGTGTATTTAGTGTTTTTTGAAAAAAAAAATGAAACTCAAGTTGATAAATCAAAAAAAATTTTTTTTTTTTCCGGTTTATAATTTGAAACCAAGTTTTAGTAATTAATTTTGGAACTGACTATAGTCAAACCATATAAAGTGTGAACCTGAAACTGAAACGTGAGTTAAGTGTACCTGGACCAAGCTAGCTTCGCCTTTGTGAATCTAAGATATGCTTCTTTTTTTCAATGAATGATGCTTACCATTATGGTTGGTGTCGTTCAAAGAAAAAGAAAGAAACATTTTATAATAATTACAATTTAATTTTCTAAAACTTGTATTGATATTTTTTATCTTTTTCTATAAATTGCGGACTTTAAAATCCTAGTTTTATTATAATAAAAAAAGAAACAATCTTATATATATAAAAAAAAAAATATATATATATATATATATATAGAGTTGTGAGATTAATATTTTTTTTATTAACAAGAAATATAATAAAAATATTATATTATCCTTATTATAAAAAGAATGTGTAATTTTTATTTTTTTTATAATAATTTTTTTTTACTCGTAATTTTTATCCTATTAGAAATTTTCATATAAAAATTTGTCACATTTATTATTTTTTTAAATTATTTGCTATAATTTTATTTATATCTTATGTTAGTTTTCTCGACACTTACTTATTCTTTTTCCCCCCTTTCTGATTGGACTTGCTCTGGGAAGAATTTCATTCTTCATGTAAACCCCAGAGAAAAATGATTAAACTTGCGCTTAATTTACAAAATATGTTCTTGTACTTCAATGTGAAATTATATACATGCATGGACAGCACTCCTCTACCTTTCCCCTCCCCTTCCATGCACGCTCTCTTGTAATATTCATGTACTTCTTGTATCCATATGTATATAAAAAAAAAAAAAAAAAAATCGTTATAGTAAATAAAGAGATAAATGAGACCAAATTAAAGACGATGCACTTTTTATGAAGTAATAAACATATTTTTTAAGAAACAGTGAGATGAAGAAAAGATTTTGAGTTTCTAAAAATCTATATACGCTCCACCGTCTCTAATTCAATTTTATATAAATAGATTTTCTGTGCTAACACAGCTGTGAATGGAGTTTATTCTTAAAGAAAAAATTATACTTTCGATCCCTATAGTTTTATCTAATTTTTAATTAGGTCCTTATAGTTTAACAATTTTTAATTGTGTCCTTACAATTTACTAATATTTTAATTTAGTCCTTATCACTAAAATTTTATTAATACTATGTCAAATTTTATTGAAGGAAGATTATATTGTAAATTAAATTAGGCTAAATGATTTCATTAGTTTCTTTACTCAATTTTTACTTTGATGTCTATAATTTAAAATTTTGCGAGTTTGAATTCTTATAATTTGAAAAAGTTTTAAACTCGGTCCATGTTTGTTAAACTTCCATTTGTATGCTACTAATTTCTCTGTTGATGTGATTAACTATATATACGGTATCTTATTATTTCAAATAACGCATATTAGTAACAAGAATGATTATGTGTCAATAGGATTTAATGACACTCTAAAAGAAGCTTGATGATTATGGCCATGGCAATTCTGCGATATAGGGGCTAATAAGGAATGCCTCTTTGCTTGATTTTCCTTCCTTCTTAACAAATATTTCTTCCATTCTCATCTTCATTCTTATTTTTTGTTGTGGAAAAAATATTTTTCCCAATATATATTTATATATTCATTGTTTAAGTTCTCTAATAAGCTCCAATCAAGTTCAAAAAAATTAAAAATATTCAAATAATAACAATTACAACATATTCATTAAGTTCAAAAAACTTTTTAAAATGTAACTTAACAAGTCAAAAACACCAAAGTTCATCAAATTTTATCGTTTGCTATACGTGAACTTTTCATTTTTACGTGCGACTATGCAAAATAAACGCAAAAACATGTATTCTTCATAGAAATATTATTTAAGGTCATTATAATCTAACCTTATATTCACTGACATCAACATAAATATCTGCAGGGGATCCCAAAATTTGAGAACTTTTTGCCATCTCTATTAATGATAGAGACCAAATCAATTTTTTTAATGAAAAAACTTAAGTAAAATTAGAAGGATGCATGCAAGTGTAATTTTTAAACTTAAGTAAAATTTTTAAACCAAAAATAATAAATTAAAATTAAGTAAAATTAGAAGGGACCAGAATAATAATTTAACCATAAAACTTAAAAAGGATGTAAGTGTAACTTTTAAAATTTCCAGAAAAAAATATTATAGTTCATTCTGAAATTCAACATTTGTTAGTAATTAACTATTAAATGATATATTCGATTTAAGACTTCAACCCCAAAAAACACTATTCATACTTGCTCTACAAATATCCCTTCTCAATCACCTAATTTCATGGTCAGCCTGCCATATATTTTTTTTTTTTTTGAAAAAAAGAAATACTTTCTTTCATTATATTGATTGTTTATGAAGTGTCAAAATGAAAAACGAATTCTGATTTTTCGGACAGTCAATCCCTCTAATATATTAAAACCTCAGATAACAAGACTTTTTATGTCAAAAGAGACCATGACATGAATCTTAGACCCAGATTATACAAGTTATATACTACATATAGATATATATATATATATATATATATATATATATATATATTAAAGCCACCATAGAAGAATTCTGCTTCGACTTCCAAAGTTATTGATTTACCCTGTGGGCATATATAGAATCCGCAATGCATGTGGAGATATATACGTGCACGACCTCCATCCGAAAAAATTGACCAAATCCTTTGAACATATATAGCTCACATGAGATTTATTTTTCTTTGTATTTAATTGTCCATAATACAAGTGAAAGATATGTTTATTCTTTCTCATGCATATTGTGTCAAACATATTTGGTTATTTTATTCAAAGCCTTTGAAACTAAGAAGATGAATATTGCTCCCGTTCAAAGTTTTCGAAAATTGGTGTTGTGGTTGTTGATTAAATTATATAATATGTGGATGCTAAACAATTGACTTCAAAACCCGATGAAGCAGCAAAGAGAATTTCCTTCAAATTCAGCAAGTATGTAATTTTCAGCTGTTACATATGAGAAAAATAATGACAATTTCCAATGCTTAATTTTGTAAAGCATGATTGTTTATTTATCGTATTTATATTAGAGTATAATAACAAAAATATATAAGCTCTACATTACTACATAAGTTATCTCTTTAAGCTATATACATAATACTTGGACGCTAAATAATTGACTTCAAAACCCAAGTAATGAGTCAATAAAGAGAATCTCTTACAGTTTAAGGAGTTTTATATGCAAATAATATAATTTTGAATAAAAAAAATTGAACCTCCCATTATTTAGACATATTTTCTAACATTATCTCTCAATATTTTCAATTACTATAAATAAACTTAAATTGAAAAGATATATAGTTGTGACATTTACATCAAACTTTTTTTTTCTTTTTTAAAAGCATATATATTTTGGACCACATATATATATATATATAGAGGCATATAAATTATTTGAATTTTGAATTATTTAAAAAAATAGTTTGTCGTCATAGTTTTGAAATCTAAATGTTTAATAAAAAAATTTTGAATCAAACGTGACATTTAAGTTTAAGTATTGATATATGAAGTACTCTCTTAGTGAGAAAAGAATCATTAAGGAAATTTCGAAGAAGGTGTACATTTTTGAACCGTATAATTCTAAGCATTGTGAATAGATCATAAAGATCAGACAATTACGTAACTGCACACGTGCCATCCAAATTGCTGGTTAATTCATTGCATACTGTCATTGAACATAATAATGGCTCTCTTTTTTATTTACAAATCAACGGCTTACGAATATGATGCAGTTTCTCATTTGTTATATATCTACGTCAAAAAGATCAGATTATAAAACTCTAGTCTCCAGCTGCTTTTGATATAATTAGTAAAGTTGATATTTCACTTTATATAAATCAAAATATATGTTCACGAGATTGAGATTATATATATTGATGTCGGTATATTCCTTTTTCACTATTGTACTCTTGGAAATTTGGAACCTCATTTGTAAAAAATATTCTCGCGTAATTACTTAAAGTTTACTTTAGTAAAAAAAAATTGTTTTTAAGAAGGATAATTTTAGGCACAATTATATATATTTAATCCTGATTGAATTGGAGTAAAATAATCTGAAACAGATTACTTCATATTGTATGAATAAGACGAAAATTATGTTATATGAGCTGTTGATTTAAAATTCAATTATTGTATATGATTATTTTTTATTAAAATTTTAAATACACTCAAATTTTGCGTGCACTCAGTTATAATATAAAAATATAATTATAATATTATTATTTTTGTTATTGATATTATTATAATTATATCTCTATATTATAATTGAATGCACTTAAATAAGTGTATTAAAGATAACACCTTATTTTTTTATTCTATAAATTAAAGTTAAAAGTTAGAATTTTTCACTATAAAATAAATAAATTCAGACTCAAAATAATTAAATTGTTTCGTGATGAGAATAACAAATACATGTCAAAAAACCCCATGCAGTCATGAGAAGTTGGTGAATGACTCTATTTTCAACCTCAAACAAAGTGTCTCATCAATTCAAATATATTACTTATTACCTAGTCTTTTCCAGTTATTCTTTTCATTGCTCTATATTACATTTATTTCGTTCGTCTCTTATTTAATGCTATTTTGACTTACCAATGTTTGCTATGACTTAAGCTTTAATTAATATGTTGAATTTGATTAAACTGTGAAAGTCAAGTCTACTTGAAGAAATATTTCCTCCCTTACGTAAAGGATGGCTAATATGTTTGACTGAATAGTATATAGGCATATATATATATATATATATATATATATATATATATATATAGAGGATATTTTGTGAAATCCTATTATACATATAAATGATCGATATGCAAGTATGATAATGTAATTTATGTTCACCCACAACTAATGCATTACGTTACATTATTTGACATATAGGATGGTTACGTATTTTCATCTTATATATTTTATTACGTTTAGGGTTTCTATAAATTTTGTTCGGGCTATACCCTTGATCGATTTTCAAAAGCACAAATTTTCAACATTTTATATGTTTTTCTATTTCTTGGGTCAACATCTTTTAATATTCTATGCAATATATATATAAACATTATTTAACCATTAACATGAAACAGAGGAATGAGTAAATCAAAGTAAAATATTTAATATACTTATAATTTTAAGTGTACAAATATATTCAATTATAACGTAGAAATATAATTGTAATAATATCAACCCAATAAATAATAATATTTATATTTTTATGTGTACTAATCTACTCAAAATTGTGAATGTACTAAATATGATACCATAAATTAAATATGGATTAAATACAATAATTTCATATTTCTAAATTTATAAAAAATACTTTTTATTTATTCTCAAACCATATCCTAACAAGTAACAAACCCAAGCTTTATGCCCTACTCAATTAAATTTTTAAAATCTCTGTAAACAGATTCATTTGCTCAGAAGAATTTCAATATAAACAAGCTTTGTTAAGTTGTGACTTGTTCACCATGAAATATTCAAACATAAAAATCGTGAAAAAAATAAGAATCATTTTCATCCGTCATTTTCACCTTTTGCATCAATTTTAATTTAGCTTTTTATGAATTTACGATATTAAAATCACGCTTTAAAAATCTTAAAATTATCATAACAAGTTCCTCCATTTTATGTTGATACTAGGCATACAAGGAAACACTTTATTCTAGTCACTTTAGAATTTAGCTAAATTATTTTGACATAGTGAATTTATAGATAATCAAAATGAACACTGATTCAAAAAATCCTCATAAAATTATAGTAAAACATATAATATTAAAAAACTCATTAATATAATTCAAATCATTTAAATTGATACACCCACATACAAAAATACGGCTCAGACGTCGCCAGAAAAAATAAAAATACAAAGAAGAAGTAAGGGTCTCCTATTTTTTATCCAAACCAAGACACAGTAGTAGTAGGTACGGACAATGGCCCACTTATGTGGACAACAACATCTGCATTGGGCATCAGGCCCAATAATGTGGACCCTGAACAGAAGATCTTTATGGGCCGAATCGAGACATTCACTGAAATTATAGCATTGGACCTCTGAATTGGGCTTCAGGCCCAAGTATGCGGACCATGAACAAGATATATGAGTCTTTAGACTAAAATTTTATTTTAATCTCTCAAAATCCTTATAAAAATGTTTTGATTTCTCATAAATGCAATATTTTTTAATCTGATTCTGTTATAGAACTAACTTTCAAATTTGATCTTCACGTGTAACATTATTATTAATAACGTCGTTCTATCAATTAAAATTGAGAATCACTTTATATTTAATATAATGATGACTAATGATAATCTATTAAAAAATATATGATAATTCTATGAAATAATATTTTATCATAAAAAGACTAAAATAACATTTACTCCAAAGACTTGAAGGAAGATTAGATGAAAATTTAATGGTCTAGATTTAAAAAATTATTTAATAATTATTAAAATTTAAACTATTAAATAAAAATTTAATGGTCAATATTTTCTTAAATGTAGTAAATTTAGATTCTCAAATACAAAATTTTCATTTAACAGTTTAGATGTTATCAACATATTTTCTTTTTCTTTTGGACAGTAAATATCCACGCAATTTCACTGCTCTTGGTATTGGATAATTCGATTTAAAAACACGTTTTTAACTAACAAATAGGCATAAAAGAACATGAATTCCAAAGCCTCTGAAGCATTAAATTCTATGACGGTAGTTGATGTTATTGGTGGCAAGGGATAGGACTTATCCACTGTGGATGAATGGTTACAACCTGATGAAGTAATTGCAATCCGCCATTTGTATCTAAAGAAGATACACTGGTATGGTTGGGTAACAAAAATGGAGAGTATATAGTGAAAAAGGGGTATCAGTTGGCTTTGAAGTTGCAAGAAACGCGGCTGAAGTTGGAGGTTGGTTCATCATATCAAACTAAAATTCTAAACATTCATGATGAGAAAAACTGAAGCAAAAACAATTTTGATATGAAACATTTAAGTAGAGGTAGATAAATAGCGAGGGGATATTTTTTTTAATTTAAAGAAAACATTTTGCAGTTATGTAAGAAAATATATCCTTAAAATTATTTGACCAAAATATTTAATTCGAACAAAGTTTTAAAATATTTTTATCATAATAAATATAAATTTTTTACATGAAATTAATTTTTAATCAATTAACTAAAAAATTTGGAATGTATTTTTAAGAATCAAATATAAACAAATAAATAAATAAACAAACTCCTCTCCCCTTAGCCTTCGAACAAATGTCTGCAAAAAATTCCCAAGCTATAGGAATGGCGACAGCACCGTGGAAGCAACTTCTTATCAACGCTTTGGAATCCAACGGTCACCTCAGGCATTCTTCTTTCTTCCAGCTCGTATGTGCCCTTCATTATTCTCTGTTTGCATCAACAGCACTTCCCTGAGTAAATTTACCGCTTTCTTTGTGTTTCAGGCAACGATAGGAACTGATGGAAGACCTTCGAATCGCACTGTAGTTTTCAGGTTTGTTCAGTAAGTCACTCTTCACTTTTCTCGTTTGATGATATTATAATGTATAGGCTGTTTTGGAGTTTTCAGAGGATTCCAAGACGATACTGACAAGATTCAAATTAATACTGATCGCCGTAGTCGCAAGGTTATATTTCTTTTATTCAATTTAAGATCTGAAACCTTTTAACCATCTTTTTTTTTTTTTCCTTAGAGTAAATTGACAATTTGTTATTTGATTTGTTAAGTTCATTTTGTTCAAAATTAGTTAGTGCATGAGTTATTCCGTGAAACTATGAAGCTCGTTATAATTAGTTTTTGGCAAGTGATCGAATGATGTCGAAAGGAGTAACGTGCAGCAAGCTTATTATTTTTAAGGACTAACTCATAATTTTCGGGAAGGTCTGACAAGTTAAAGAACTAGGTTTTCTGTCTGTCTGAATTAGTTGCTGGGATGGGACTCTTGCTCCACAATGCTGATTGAATGTCTTGTTATCACAATTTACTCATATCAATGAGAGGTTTCTGTACCGCACTTGCTGCTGCCATGAGTATTTTGTTCTATGATTTGTATTTTACTGAAAATTCACTTAGGTGGAATTTCTCTTTTGGCTTACAATACAGATTGAAGAGCTCAAGCATTGTTCCTCTGGTGAGGTAATTTATCTTTAAGGTACCTTTTACTTAATTCCTTTTATGTTCCTTATTGTAGAAGGAAAAAGAAATTTTCACATTATAGCATGCCTAGGAGTGAAAGTGAGAGGAATTAAAAACGAGTGAAAACAAGAGACACATAAAAAGGCATCATATCTGCATAGTCATATGCATGCCACTTCAATTTTCATTCAATTATCATTTCTCCTGTTTTCACTCCTACCCATTACACCTTGAGTCTAAATATTGTTTTTCTTGTTCTAGATATGTTGGTATTTCACAGATTCCTGGGAGCAATTCCGGATAAATGGACAAATAGATATTATTGATGGATCCAATCCTAGTCCTTTAAAACTTCAGGTTTGATGGGAAATTTTTAGTGCTTCCTTATTCATATTTTTTGTAATTTATCTAGCAACTTTTTTTGTATTGGGGTTCTTTTTCAAACCATATTTATGGACCTTTTCTTGCTGGAATAAAGAGGAGATTCCCTGAGGCATCTCTTCCTTGGAACATATAATTAGCAATTTTCTAGACAACTGTTGTGTGTTGCAAAATTTCACTGTGAAGTTGTGATATGATTCATATGAATATATTTTTCCACGTCATATCATAGATCTTTTTCTTTTTCCCTCAAGTTTGAATACTATGAAAATCTATTTGCCTATATTTTCCCTTAGTTTATCAATTCTGAATGCAGCAAAGAGAGAAATCCTGGTTTGCAAGTTCACTGAGATCAAGGTTGCAATATTTGGGGCCTAACCCAGGACTTCCCTGTCCAATTGAAGAAACAAAGACAGAAATATCTTTCGATCCTTCTACTGGTCCAGTTGATGCTTTTTGTTTGCTGATTTTAGACCCAGATCAGGTAGTGATATCTCTTATAGTTCGACATCAATATAAGGGTTTACCCCCACACATTAGTTACTTTAACTTCAATAATTTACAGGTTGATTACTTGAATTTGAAGAGTAACCAGAGGCTAACGTACAAATCAAGTGTGAGTGCCACAGCAGAGAAAAGCTGGCTTATGGAGAGGGTCAACCCATAACATCATCTCTTTTATATTTAAAATTTCGCTTCCTATGAGATGTTGCATATTCTGAGAATATAGGAGCGAGATTGTATCATCGTACTGTGCTTGCTGGATCAAAATTATAAATTCATGCTTCTTAATGTTCTGAAATCTGAATGATTGAAATTTGCATTCATCTGTTTGATACAAAAGCTAGTAAGATTATATGCAAATTAGCCTTCTCTGTAAAAACATTTTGTGCAAATGAATATCTTACTGATAATTAGCGTTGAGGTGGAAACTTGGCCAAGATACACTAGAAAATCCTAGTAAGGGAACTTACTTCTTTTCCCACTTAAACTATGGAGCACTACTTTGAGAAAGAGGCTCTAAACAGGAAGTCAGTTTGTCTATGTTATCAGGGAAGAAGCTTCCATGTCGTTTATTTATCTCATCTAGGAGATTTTAAGTTATTTGATAGGTAGGTTTCTGGCTTGCAATATGAGGATGGCTAGCTTCTTTGGGATGAAACATCTTATTTTATTTAAAATTATTTTTGTGCTGGTTGTTTGTTTAAGTTCTGTCTCTTTGCATAATGGATTATTAAGTGTTTCAAAATAAATTCCATTGTGCATTTGAAGTGAATATCTTATTATGGCAAAAATCAGCTGATTTTGAGGAAATTCTAATACATTGTCGTTAACTTTATCTTGCTTATCAGACCTGGTTACCAAACAACTGACTGACCTTTCTTGCACTATACTATTTATGATAGATCTAATTGCCTGTATCACATATTTCTAAGAAGATGCTCTGTTAAATTGTATTGTCTTGTGCTTCATTGAGTTTAATTGTAGATAATTGTACTTTAAATTCTAGATCAACATTTTATCATAGAAAATGTTGTAGCTGATGGACAAGACCACCAATGTTGATTGGGAGATATGTTGAGAATGGGTGCACGCAAAACAGGTAAAGCTAATGTGAAGATATACATTAACTTCTTAACAATCTACTTGCAATTTCATGATTGTTCCATAATTTCTTTTCCCACTATCCTCCTATAAAATAATCTCAAATGCTGATTTTCTTGTAGAGCCTGCTATATAATGATTAACCATAGATACTTCATCTCTTTCAACTTATGATCTTATTGCACTGGAGTGTTAGGTAATTGGTGGTACGACTAGATACCCAATTCAAAGGCTAGCAACAGTTACCTTAGTTCTTGACTAAGTTCACAATGTGCTTTTAATGAGTGCTAGAGTAACTATGTATCACTGTGGTTTCCATTACTAGATGCCAATTTTGCAGATTATTCTGGCTTAGTTTATATCTGAATTCTGATGGATTAGCTCATATATAACTTACTCAAACCAGAGGAAAAGAGTGCCCTTTAATCAGGTCAATTTGCTTCTTTAAATCTATTGTCTCATGTTTCTGAAAGAAATGGACCAGCCCCTCATATGACACACTTGGAGGCTGGAGCTAAAGAATCCTCAAGGGGAAGAAAGGCCACGACCATCTGTTAGTAATATTTGTTAGGATCCATTGGTAGTCTTAGCATTGTGGCATGTCTGCGGGAGGGAGTGGCAAGGATTCTTGTTCTCCTTTTCCATCCTTCACAATGAACACCATTCCTAGTCCCCATGACTGGTGTATGTCAATGTGACAGTGCATATACCATACCCCTACAGAAAATTGCATTATATTAATAATAAATTTTCAGCAAATCCCTGCCTAAAAGGTAAAAAGACAGAGAAATTAAATCAAAAAGTAAAAAAGACAAAAATAAAAGTCATTTAGGTTTCTATACCTGGATTATCAGCAACAAACCGAATTGCTGCCCATCCACCCACTGGAACTCCAATTGTGTTCATGTAAGGGGGATCCACTAAGTTGAATTTTGCAGTTTGTGGGTTATAGTTCCCTGTGCCATAACCTACAACGTAAAAGCTGTAGCCATGAAAATGAATTGGGTGGTTTTCGGTGTTTACAGTACCAGTGTCCTGCAGAATGAGTTGCACCTTACTGCCATATTCAAGGACCTTTGTTCTAGTCCCATTCCATGACTGTGTGTCATATGGAATGTTATTAGGTGCCCCATAAACAAAGTCATAGAGCTTAGTAGGTGCATCAGGAAAATCTTCAGTATATGATCCATTTATCTTCTTATAATAAGCTTCCAGAATTGAAAGCTTGGAGTGAATGAAACTTATATTGTTCATCGAAGCTGCCATGACCCCATTATTAATGGCTTGGCAGTTTTTTTTTGGTGTCTTTGAATGACACATCTGGACATTCAATCCAATGGTGATGAATAAATTTTCATCAATTTCTTTGAGAACATTGACTTGATTAAGGCTTCTTAATCCATCCATGACTGTCTTAACAGCCAGATTATCGTCAAGTTTAGGTAGTTTAGCTGGTAAATACAAGCTGTCACGTGCTGCACCAATATAGTGGAAGTAAGCGATGGCTGAAGTATTTTGATAATTTACAATCCTTCCAGACTTGTAGGGTGCCACAGCAATGGAGTATTTCCCTACTGGTTGATCAGCTGTGACTAGGGCATTCATTGTCTGGCCTGGTGCAAGCATTACTATGTCCGTTGTGAATGGCTTGGTGTATTCAGCATCAGCTTCCACGACTGTTAATTTGTGATTAGCAATGGCAAAGAAGTTCTCTGTGTTTAAGCCCGCGTTAATTAGCCTTAACAAATAGGTCTTCCCAGTAATCACATCAATTCTGTAGACATCTGAAATGTTGGGAGAAAAACACCTATGAAAGAAAGAAAAGGGGAGACAGAAACTCTGAAGTACAAGCAGTTAAAAGTTGTGACAGAGTATAGTAGAAGACCAGTGAAATTTGTAGTCTAAGTTTATTTATATATGGTTATAGTTATCTGTATGAATTATTTTGTCTTCTAGAGACAATGATAGAAACCAACTATTAGATAATTTAAAGCAATCTAGATAACAGTAAATCATCATCATCATCATAATTAGATTGTCAGTTGTTATATATAGGTGATCTCGTATACCATCAGTGGAGCAATTGTAGTTGGGGCCTGGGTGACCGTTAATGGTATATGCATCTGCTCTTGGAGGAGCTCCTCCACTTGTTAGAGTGGCTTGTTCAATCTGTACAAGATCCTTTAGCCAATATTCCCCTGCCATTATTCAATTGGACCCAAAACAACAGCATTATATAGGCATAAAACATACCTAAATAAAGACTTAAATTCAAAACCACAGGGAAGGAGAAATAGGATCTCTTTTGATCAACTTGGGTTTGATTCTTTTGGGGAGCACTGGAGAAATAAAATCCTAAATGCACCAAGTTGATGTAGTGGAAGTGCTCCTTTAAAAGATTGGCCATTGAGGAGATTTAGCCTCAGACAAAGCCTGAGGATATCACTAACTGTAATGCCAACAAAAGAAAAAAAAATACACCCAATGGGAAGAACATCTATTAGGTTACCTAGTATGATTATTTGCTCTTGATAGGAAATCTTGAATGGGTAAGATAACCCAGTCTTTGGATAAACAACCATTGCACCATAGACTGTTCCTCGAAGCCAGGAAACATGAGCATGCCAGAAGAAGGTACCCTTCTGCTTCACCACTGCAAAATCATATGTGAAACTTTGGCCTGCTTGAATCGGACACTGTGTAATATATGAAGGTCCATCGTACCAGCATGAAAGCCTCTGCCGAACACCATGCCTAAGATTTCAAATTTTCACTCTGTTGTTTATAAATCTTTGAAAGAATTAATTTAATGCATGAGGTTTTAAGTGGGATTACCAGTGGATTGTGACATTGAAAGGTGTCTTATTGGTAACTTTGACAGTGATTCTATCATCTTCTTGAGCGTAAATCACTGGTCCTGGGAACATTCCATTGATTGTGACAATGTCCTTGGAGTTGCATAGTTTGGTAACTCTCTTGGTCTGTACCTGTATCCATCACCGGCTTCATTCACAAAATAGAGATGAAGTACAATGCAATTCAATGGGATGTTAGATATGGTGTTATAATGCACACTTAAAGAGTAAGAAGTAAGACCTTAAAATCATAGAACCTGGTTGGTCCTCCCATGGCCCTTCCATGTGCCATAAGTTTCATATTGTAGACAGTAGATATTATGCTTAACCCCAGAAGAAACAAGGTGACCAGGTTGGCCATTTTTGGTTGTATTGTTGAAGGTGGACGCTTGAGGTAGAAGGGAAGCCCTTTTAAAAGAGCTGGTGGTCTCTCTTTGGGTTGAATTATTTTATGGAAGGAAAGTAGAAAAAGGGTTTTGTAGTTTCTATTCTATTTGTCAGCTTTCATGATTCCTCTAGCGTGGATTGGTGATTATAAGGTGTTGGGAAAGTGATTATTCAACACGACCCCATTGGTGGGGAAGATTTCAGCATAACTTTCTCTGTTTTATTATCTTTTCTTCCCATCTCTGCTGTCAACATTTTCTGTTGCAAATCATGTCATTTGACTCATAATATAGAGTGCACACATGCTCTAAACACGCTTGGTATCCAAACCCCACCACAATCAGCTGCTATCTTTCTGGTCTACTTATTTTGTGTCATTATGAAATATTTTTATTATCTTTACTTAATGGTAGCATTTTCCTAAGCTGATTCGTACGAAGCATGTAAATATATAAAAGAAAAAAAATCCTTGTTTGCATCTGACACAGGTCGGACGCTCGTATCAATGCAATACTTAACTTTACACTAGCATGTCAAATTTTGTGTTATAATGTTTGTCTTTATTGCATCGTGTCATTATTTATGCTTTTTACATTGATTCTTAACATAGAAAGCCATGTTGTAGAACTCAAACTACGAAGCTGCATTCTTCTCATATTTACTTGTAATTTTCCTGTAAAGTGCTTGGTGTTCTACTTGCACAGCAACCATATTTTGGTTGTGCCTTTTGTGACTGTAGTGTTAGTGGAGTCTGGTGAGAGAGAGAGATTTCTGAGAAGTTGATTAATTAAAGCACTGAAAAGACAAAGATTTAGACAGCTCAGAATGTTCATTCATGACTTTGCATTCGAGGAAAAAGGAGATAATAAGGTAGGGTAACTTTGTCGTGCTTTTATTAAGCATCGTCTACTACTCAATCACAAGCAAAGTTGCTGCACGCCTTGACATCCCAAGGTCACCTTTGTTCGTTTATTTTACGAACTTCCTCAGGAGGAGTGTAGATTAATTTGTATCTCAATTAATATATTTTTCTTAATTTGATTTAGCCACATTAGAATTAACAGATTGGCAAAAATATTTTGTAACTTGATCCTGAGAAATTAAGATAATCTAAATTAAAATTAACACATTTTTTATTCAAAGCATTCCAAATTAGACATGACACTTTTTTTCCTTTCTGTTTGTGGGAATTCTTACTACGGGAATTGTCTGCAATGGGAGTTGAAATGGAAAAAATAAAAGTTTCGAGAACAAGTCAATACTTTGTAATTGTTTGGTGGGATAGAGATGGTAATCATACTTTCTAGAGGTCTTGTTATTTTAATATTACTAGTAAATACTTAATTCACCTAGTTTCGCTTATATATGCTAATAAACTTATATATAAAATTAATGAATATATAGGTTTGAAATTATAAGTTTTTGCTTGATTTTAACGAGATTTTATGAGGATACAAGAATTATATCGTGTAAAAGAAAAAAAAATTGAAGAGACAGGCGAATGTCAAAGACGAGGATGGGGAAAGGCATGCCCCCCTCGTTACGACTCTTATTCCAAAACATTTTTCTCTTTGAGCGAACTGTGTAGCATCATGCTTTTCCAAGTGTTTTGCAGGTACCTTTCTAGGAACTGCTCAATGCTACAGGAAAAAATTTCAGTTTGGGCCTTCGAGACATGGTAATTGTGTATACCTTCTCAGTGCCACTTACTGCAAATCACTAAAAAAAACTTAAACATTCAGAAATCAATCAATTAATGACCTAATCTAATTTATGTTTCAATAATATGCTTAATCACGTGAAAAATGTTAATAATTAGGTGTTGTTTTATTATTCCAAACCAGACATTCTAGTTAAAATAGCTCAATTACATAATGACCACAGGATGGGAGAAATTAATTAGAGGATTAGACTTTGAATACTGTTACTTATATCTTTATTGTTAAATTATGATTAATTAATAATAATATGAAAATATATATAATTTAATTTAAAAATTAAATGATTATTTACAATAATCATATACATATTGTAATATAATTTTAAAATTATTTATTTATCACGTTTTAACTCGTGAATAGTTGGATATAAATTTTTTTGTTATTAAACATACGAATTTTGGGATTTGTGGAATTCTTACTTATGTATTGAAGATTTTTGTTCCTCTTCCTCTTACTTGTTTACAGGTATTCTTTGTACGTAAAACAAATGTAACGTATCAGTAAAAGAAAATTATTAAAGCAAGTGTGTTAAATAAATTTTACTGCTTACATTATCTAAATAAAGTGGTGTCATTGACTCTAAAAGTGTACTTAAAATAATTCTATTTGTTGGGCCCAACCCTAAAGCAGAAGTACATAATTGAGAATTTCTCCAAATATTTGGTGGGTACTATATAATACATAAAGATGGAGAAAGATGATTGTGTCTGATGCATGCCATGATACATAAGCTTCAGAAACACGCTGCTGGTCAGCGTGTGATGTTGTCAGTGCTTATTAGTCTCTTCATGTACAGCACATGAGGGAATGGATTCCCATGCCATATTCACTCCATAGTCCAAGTTTTTGGTTCCTTTTCTCATTTTTTTTTAAGGTAAAATGCAAAAATCTCTTGAAAGTTATTCATAAATAATTTACTCAACTTTTAAAATAAAAAGCTAATAGAGATGGGAATGAGTGAGTGTTTATTTAAAATTTACACTCACACATATATTTCTAATATCCACACTCAAAATACCTAATATCCAAAATTTATTAGGTATCTGAATACTCAAAAATCCTAAAAAATTAGGATGTTGGATATTGAATAAATGGATACCCAAGCTATCATTTATATTATTTAAAATATTTTTAAGGTTTATAAGTCCTTAATTTTCTACCTGGTAGCACAATTTCTATCTCTCGTTATGAGAGACTGTTTTTTTTTTTTTTTCTCTAGTCAGCGTTTGTTGTAGTGAGCTTATGATCCTATTATGGGTGTTACAATTTTGAGGCTCATCTCCGTTAGAATAGAAGAGGATCTAGTTGACCTTTCTATTTAGGAGGAAGAGGAGGATGCATAGAGAATTGAGGATATCATTAAGGCTCAGGGAAACAACACTGAAAACTATAAACTATGCTTGGTTGGTCATTTCCTTACCATGAGTATAGTATTCTTACAATCCATGAGAAACACCCTCGCCAACCTATGACACCTTGTAAGGGGAGTATGTATCACGGATATTGGAGATTACAAAGTCCTATCAGGGTTTATTCTGGTGGTAGATTTGGATAGGGTCATAGAGGGAGGGCCGTGGACTTTCAACAACCACCTCCTAGTAACTCACATATTGCGAGATGGTGAAGATCCACAGAAGGTCGTATTAGTCTTCTTGGAGATCTATCGGTGGGGCTCGTGTTCGAATCAATGGCTGTTCAGTTTAGAAATTTTGTAGGGAAGGTGATGTCAAGTGACCAGTATAATTACATATATATCAGAGTGATGCTGGACGTGAGAACACCACTAAAAAGGAGGAAGAAGATAAGCATAAGAAATGGAGAGTGTATTTATGCAACGTTTCACAATGAAAGGTTGTCTCTGTTTTATTTCTTGTGTGGCCGACTAGGACATTCAGAGAGCTTTTACCCACTGAGGGCAGTCAAAGGAGGAGCAAGAGATTTGAGCCTCAAATGGGACGTCTCTCTGTGTGCAAATGGATGGAGGAATCCACCGGCGACGAATGCATGGCTCCAAGATGAAAATGACGTGCTTCTAAAATTTGAACCCTCAATATGGCAGGTAAGAAATACACGACGACATGCCTCTGTTAATGGGCCGAACATCAGGAATTACGAGATTATTGGGAAATCAATCATAACAGCAAATCCACCATATGTCAATTCATTATGTGTCCCTTTAAAAGATATAACAAGCCAAAAGGATAACATGTTTGGGCTGGGCTGCAGAGATAAAAAGCTTCTTGTGAATTGGGTGGATGGGAAGAAAAGGCCTAAGATCTTTTTGAAGCCCAAGTAATGGATTATTGTAAGGAAAGGGAAAACACGATGCAAGATGTAGAACATTCTATAAATCAGGTCCTGCTAACACCCATGATGGTCATTAATTGGAACTTCTAGGGCTTGGGCAATCCCCAAGCAGTTAAAGCTTTGAGGGAGCTCATTCTTATGGAAAAAAACCCGACATGCTGGTGTTAATTGAGACCCTGGTTAAAGCTACACGTACAGAAGAGCTAAGGGTTAGGGTTGGTTTGAGGGAGGATTAGCAATTGACAAACTAGGCCAAAATGGAGTTATGGCAACTTTGTCAAAACGTAGGAACTTAGTTCAAATACTTAATTTTGCCCATAACTTTATTGACATACAAGTGAAGGATATAAGGGGAATTCAATGGCAGCTCATTGCTTTTTATGGGTATCCCAAAGGAGGGCGATGATGACCATCCTGGGAATTGCTAAAAAACTTGGCTCAATAGGAAGAAAGACCTTGGATAATTATTAGTGATTTTAATAACATGCTGGGTTCTAATGAAAAGCTAGGCAATACTGCTCATCTTTTGTCATTGATCTATGGCTTTCATTCAATGGTAAAGGACTATGGGCTCCAAGAAGTAAATCATGTCAAATACCCGTATACTTGGAAAAGACATAGTAAAGACAGGGAGGTGGTGAAAAAGTGGCTTAATAAGGTTGGCAGGCAAGTGCGAGTCAGACAATTCCTTGTAATCCTGAACAATGTTAGGAGCACCTTACTAAATAGAGTAAAAGCTCAGGTGACTTAAGATAAGAGATAAAGGATTTAGATAATTAGCTTTAGCATCTAAAGGATAATGGAGCTAGTGAAAGTACGTACTACATGCAACTTCATGAAAAGAAGAATATTTTAATAAAACCAAAAGAAGTAAGGTGGAAACAAAAGGCTAAAATTTTTTGGCTAAAAGATAGGGATCGAAATACTCAGTACTATTAGCTAAATGCCCTAACTAGGAGAAGACCAACTACATTGAGATGTTACAAAATGATTAGGGTGTTTAGGTGAACAAATGAAAGGAATTACACAGTATGGTTACGAATTACTTCATGAAGTTATTCTCTTTAAAACATGTAGATACAAAGCCAGTTGAGACATGTGAGGAGAGTAATATCCATTAAGATCAACGTAATCCTTACTAAACCTTTTAAGATCATAGAGTTTAGCAAGGCCATTTTCCAAATGCATTTGAATAAATCCCTAAGCCTGGATGGTTTTAATCCAAGCTATTATAAAAAATTATGGCATGTGGTTAGCATAGATGTCATTAGGGATTGTACAACTTGGATGTTGGATGGGTCTCTCCCTCATCATTTATGGTATACTCTAATGGTGTTAATCCTCACAAACCCTCCTGAATCTATAAAGGACTTCAAGTTGATCTCTTAATGCAACGTGCTCTATAAAATTATATCATAAGTCCTAGCAAATAGGTTGAAAAATTTCTTTTTGGCATTATATCTGAGTTCCAATCTACGTTTGTTCTAGGGCATATAATAATAGATAATATCCTTGTTACATTCGAACTCATTCACACCATGGAAACGAAAATGAAGGCAAAGGAGGGATAAGTGGCAATTAAGACAAACATAAGCATGGTGTATGACAAAATTAGCTGGGAGTACCTCGAAGCAATCATGAAAAGGATAAGATTTGACAAAAGATGGATTACATAGATTATGATGTGTTATAACTGTGAACAATTCGTTCCATTTCAATGGTAAGGTGATTGACTTAGTGTGCCCTAGAGAGGACTTAGACAAGATGACCATCTCTCTCCTTACTTATTGATTTTATATGTTAAAGGTCTTTTTACTATTTCAAGACAAGCGGAAAAGGCATAGCTCACACATAGCTGTCAAGCAAGCATTAAGGGACCATGAATGACCCATCTTTTATTTGTCAATCACTCTCTCTTCTTTTGCAAAGTCAATCACTTGAGGTGTAGTTAAATCAAGAATCTTTTAAACACATATTAAACTACTTTTGGTCAGATGGTGAATTTCCAAAAGTCAACCGGTTACTTTAGCCTAAACATGTATTGTTCTTTACAAACGGAGCTTAGTGATGTCTTAGGAATCCACTAACCTTTAAACCATGGAACATACTTAAATGTCCTTTACCTTTTTTGCCATAGTAAGAAAGCCATTTTCTCTTTTCTAATAGACAAAATGTGGAAGAAGACACAAACTTTGAAAAGCAAGTTCCTAGCTAGAGCGAGGAAGAAAATTTTAATTAAATCTATGGGTTAAGTTATTCCAACGTTTTGCATGAGTGTCTTTCTTTCTCCAAACTCCACCTGTGAAGAGTTGCAAAGGATGATGAACTTGTTCTGGTGGGGTAATTGACCAAACTATAAAAAAAGGCATAAGATGATGTATGTGAGAAAAGATATGTCATAGTAAAAGAGATGACAAGTTGGGCTTTCGGGACATCTAATGCTTTAATTTGGCCATGCTCAGGAAGCAAGGATGGAGGTTGCTACCTTTATAAATACTCTTTCATTCAAGGTGTTCAAAGCTAAATATTTTCCTAAAGAGAAAGTAGTTTGCTCGATTGTTAATAATACGAACTCCACTTGGAAGAGTATACTTGTAACCTAAAGTAATGTGTATGGAGTGGAAAAGTAAGTGTAACAGTTAATTCTCTCTTAGACTTGAACTCCAAAAACAAGAACTACGAGAAGCTACGAACTCTTTTCACTTGAAAGCTAGCCCACCTTATAGTTGTTATCCCCATCAGTTTGAACAATAAATATGATAATTTGATTTAGCAATATGAGAAGAAAGGGAGGTACACTATCAAAACTAGTTACTTTCTCACTTTTCCCTCATTTGTCTCAATGCTCGATCCCATTAGCAATCCTCTATGGCATAAATTGTGGCAACTAAACTTACCTCTTAAGGTGAAGGAGTTCATATGGAGAGATTGTAAGGGGATCTTACTAGTTAAGCTAAATTTGTAGTTAAAAGGGATTTTATCGACTCCTTTCTTGTTGACCCAATGGTTTCACACCCAGGCCCAATTCATGTTTGATGTTAACAAACTCATTTTACTTAAAATTATTTTGCTAATTTTTTTAAATAGGCAAAGATATTATTATCAAATATTCACTTTATTCTTATCCAAGTAATAAGCCCAAAATCTATCTTGGCCCAAGTTTTATCTGAAATAATTTAATCTAAGATTACAAAGGCACAAAATATTAAAAAAGCTTCAAACAAAATTATCTGGCCTAACTTTTAAATTCATTTGTTAAGCCTAATTAAAATATGAGGCAAAACATTAATGGCCCAAACATTAAAATGACTGTCCCAATGCTTTTAAACCAAAAAGAATGCTCTCTCTCTTGGCTTGTATTAGATACAGACAAAATGAGACATTATATTAACAATACAAAAAAGCAAAAGAAGAACCAACTTTCTCAAAAAAGTTTTTGGCTAATTTCAAAAAGAAATGAGAGCCACAAAATGCAAGTTACAAATAAGAAAAGCAATCCTTTGACCATATTTAGAAAACGCAAGAGACAAAAAGGTTTTTGGGTATATAAAGACAACTTTATCAAAAAGCCAACAAAAACCATAAACGTTGACAACAAAGGAGGACGATGTGCTGCTTAAGAAGTACTCCAATAACAAGCTTGAAGACATCTTTCATGGTAGTATACTTTGTGCTCCTCACGTCTTCTTCCTCTGACATTCCAACACAATATCTCATAGTACAAGTTAACTCTCAGAATATCCCACTCTGCTACTGCTACTACTATACCATATCATATCTTAACCATGGCAACTCAAGGTGAAAAAGTGAAGTAGACAAGATACCTTCCAATCAATCATCATCCTTACTCAACGGCTACTTGCATTAAATGAGCTACAAATTTGAATTATAATGGTCAAGTGAGACTAATCTATAAAAGGGAAAGCTCATAAGATGAACATAACAATGAAGAATCGAACATAACATCATCTATGAGAAATTTGTGTTACTATTCATATTGTGCATAGTATCAAGCACCTGAGTTTGGCTTTCAAGAGCTTAAATTCTTTGAGCCTAAATTGTGAACCCTTCTAATGATAACCCAAATCATCTTATCTTGTTCAAATCTTTCTTGAATGAAAGTTAGTTGAGGGTTAACTAAATGAAAACACATTTGTGATAGTTTGAGATGAATTTGAACCTTGTGTTTAAGGTAAGCGTTGTAAAACCTATCAAAGTAAATGTTTTGGGTTATCTAGGTAAAAACCCTATTATAGTGGAAAATCTCTTCTGGTAGAAGGGGACTGGACGTAAGATGATGGTTGTTCAAATTAGGATAAATCAATTGTGTTTTTCTTTTTTTCATTATTTTCAAATATACTTTCAATCACTAAGATTTCTTTAAGTCACTAAAAATTTCTTTTAAGCACCTAAGTTTCACTTTCCAATTTCTAAGTTTGTTTATTCAAAAAATTAACTTTAAACACATGGTTTTCACTTCAAGCATTTAAACAGTATTTTCGAGAAAAATTATTTTGAAAAAACAAATCGTTTAAATTTCTCCCAAATTCCTATTCACTTCCCTCTACGTGCACTGTTACTTTCTACTCATGGTGTAATGAACCAAAGAGCATCCATCATGAACTATTGCACTGTCCAAGAGCCAGTGAATGTTGGATTTTATGGGAAGATGGAAATTTGATGAATTACCTCAGCATGTACCAATGTCTACTTCACATATGGAGCAACTTTCAAAAAATTTGATTGAGACCTTTTGCTATGTTGTCTGGAGCGTATGGGAAGCAAGGAAATTAGTTGTGTGAAAAAATAGGACAAAAGATCCAACTCAAGTTTTCTACGAGTCTCTAAAATTCATGGCGTATTGGATCAAGCTAGAAGCTAGGGAGAAGCAGCTCCAAATTTTTGCTCGCAACTTGGCAGAACTCACAGAATTGCATGAGACCTTAATGGAGTGGTCCTGCTACACGAACGCAACTATCTGCAAGGCACATACTAGATCGAGTTTAGGTTTGATCATTAAAGATAATAAAAGGAAACTCATCAAGGCTATTACAATATCATATGATACATTGTTCTCTCTGAAGATTATGGAGGCAATGGCAGTTCGTTACGCACTACATTAGACGAGGAAAAATCTCAACACATGTGGTGCCATATACACAGACGCAAGATAGGTTTGGTGTGCTATTGATACTGAGGAACCAAACTTATTCTCATCACCAGTAACACAGCTCAAGTTAAATGGGCCCAAAGGTGAATGAATATGGAAGCTCACCAACTCGCTAAAACTTCCATAATCTACCCTAGCCTTCACTTATGGGACTTAATTCCTGTGCTAGAGAATTTATCTTAATAAATAAGGTTTTTCCATAAAATTAGAAAAAAAAAAAAAAAAAAAAAAAAAAAAAAGGTCCTCAATCTTCATACTTCAAAAAATAAGTCCTTTTAACTTAAACACCGCTGCTAATGGGAAAAGATAAAATTTTATGACATCAATTATGGAAGAGTTAGACATGAAGTTTGAATTAACATCACTAAAAGAAATCATCTATTAAAATAAAAAAATTTTAAAGAAAATCTAATTTCAAGTTTTAAAAATTCAAAGAATTATTTCCAAGTCACCTTAAATTCCAATCCTCCCTTTCAGTAACCACCCAAGTTAAATGACTCACACTTACTAATGTAGGGGTTTGTGTACATATATAGGGGGACAAATTTCTCTTAAAATATCAAGATGATCCATAATTTTTTTTTAATCAAAATATTCTCATATCTATTATTATTATTATGGTTAGATTTCTATTTTAAAAGAATAAGTATTACATGGAGGCAATAAACAAATAATTTGAAGAAGGATTTGATCACCCCTTTTCCTGTTATTATTTTCACAAATAACACAACCAATTTGGATATGATTAGCTCCAATTTTTTTACTCAATAATCAAGGCAAAGATTAACAAAATAGAAAATAAGAACTAAAAATTGGTAACCAAATTCAAGTTAATTGTTTGTTGCCACCAAGCGGTACTTCTTCGTTTCCAAAACTGAAACTCTTCTATAAGTAAATAAATATGAAGAATGTTTTTACTCAAAATTAACTTAGTTGTCGTACATCTTTTAGTTTTAGAAGAAGTTCTTAAAAATTTTATAATAAAAAAAGCGCATGCAATTAAAATATTTCTTCATAGTACCACTAACAAATCATAAGCTTTTGAATTTTTTTTTAAGAAATATAACTGAACAAAATTACTTAGTGTGAATGGTATCTTGAATCATTTATTAATATATTATGTACTCTCACATTCACTTTTCATTGTAATGAGGTCTAAAGCCATCACTAGATAAACCTTTGAATTAATGCAACTCAATTATATTAATATGGTAGTCAATTAAAGAGAATAACGTGATTATTTAAATGGAAACATTTGAAAAAGAAATTAGCCAAGCTGTAAGTTCGAGTCATTTGTAGAAAAAAAATAAGATTGTATTTGCAGCGCAGCCATAAACATTTTTTATTGTTGACACAAAAAGTTTTGCCAGGCTAAAAGTCTAAGTTTCATGATAAAGAAACCTATAAATATTTGTGAAAATCCAAGCTCAACCAAATAAATTGAGCCCAAATAAACATATTACAAAATTATAGTTTTACTGAACTTCTGAGCCCAACGCGTTAATCTCTACCAAAATTCCTTAAGAGTATATCATTATATTTGGCCCAACTTACATTAAGCTGTGCAGACCAAGATTTTCGAATATTCAGATCAGAAACAAACAAAATGAGGCAATAAGACGTCAACTCTAACGCAAGACAGAAATATATTATTTTTCTGAGTTATCATTACAAATAATGCATGTCAAAACCAAACAAGAAGATGCTCCATAGCCTGTCAAATATATGCTTCCATGGAACCAAAAAACTTTTGTCTTTTCGGCCTAAAAGGAAAGAAGGTTCAGAAGAGAGGAAGTTGAGACGTGCAAGACCGCTTTGAGCTTTGGTCCAAACCTTCTTCAACCTTGGCTCGTCCTTGATGGGCTGGACCACTTGAAAATCACAGATGAAAGCAAGCCGAAAAGAAAATTTTCAACAAGAGAAAATGTAACATTGAACCACCACTGCAAAACTTGCACACTTCTTCTGAACTCTAGCGGTCATCATCTTCGTGCCTATAAGAAGAAGTTCTTTAAAAATCTGAGATAAAGTTATTCATTTTGAATTTAGTATTCAGACGACAAATCTAGCTTTCAAGAACGTAAGTGTTTGATTTAAATTGTCATCCTTTCATCTGTAAGTACCTTTTCAATCTTCATTTGTTAACCGAAGTTGAAATTCAATTTTACTTCATTAAGGATATTGAATCTCTGCAACGTTTATTTTGTATTTTAAATTGTGTGATACTTAAATCTTACTTTCAGACACGTGCTTGTAATATTTGAAATTTTAATTTTGCACCTCTAAAGTTGAATTAAAAAATTATTTTAAAAATACCTAAACATCTATTCACCTCCCCTTTAAGTACTCTATCACTTGCATCTATTTACTAATGCAAAAATTGCAAACGTAGCATTATTAATATGTATAATAGCCAGGAATAAAATTTTCATCTTAGTCCTCTATGGATGGACCAGTTCCCAAGCTGATCCATAACATACTTTCAATTTTTAATTTAATCTCTCACATTTCAAAATCTATGAATCTAATCCATACATTAATGAACTGCTAAGTTTGTTAATGAATTTAATGACATAATACGTTTTTAATTATGTCGGATCGTTAATGTGTAACTTCTATATCTGACTTAATATTAGTACTCTGTACACATAATGCTTCCATCCCTTCTCGTTCAATTTGGCTTAGTTAGATTTCATTTCAACGATGTTTTGATGAGGTAAATTGCAGTATTAAAAGATCGACTTCATACGAAAACTATGAGAGCTTTCGGACGAAATTTCAGTTAATATTTTGTAAATGAATTCACAGTAGCAAGAATACCATGAAGCACATCAATCGTAGGCAAATTGTCAGAGCACTAATATTAATGCCAACGTATTTACTCCGTTTCTCAGAGCTTTCAAGGAAGTCTTGCTTCAACAATCAAAGAATAACAGCTTTAGCAGCAACTTTTTGCACTCATAGACAAAATACTGTAACAAACCATCGTAAACTCCATTTTCAAATATTGAATCGGAAAATTATAAGCTTAGTAATAACCTATCTTCATGCAACAATAATTATTGATCAGCCATCAATAAGGCAGTGAACACAGGATGCAATTTAGCTGTATTCTTTGCAAGCGTCAATTTTTAAAGTTATCCCTGTATTAATATTCGTCTCACTAAATTGCAAGAAATTATTACATAAGTGAAGAAAGGTTGGAGAAGAAAAATTCCAGAAGACCTCCAGTCAACCCTTTGCAATATAGTCATTTCATATGCACTGCAACGCACGTCTTGTGTTTCATAATCTCAGAAATTGTTCAAGAATTCAACTAAACCAAGGTCCAGATTGAGAGAACCCTTCCACATGAAAAGATGTTAAAGCATAATTCCCAACGGTAACTTACAACTATGAAACGTTGTCTCAATTTCACAAATGAAGTAGAAAACCTCATCCTCAATAAAATTATTAGGCAATTACAGATCATCAAGTTATCTATGACCAGATTAGCAAATACTTGGTTGCCCAGCTTAGACTCTGAGGAATAATATCATAATAAATGCATAACATGATTTTTGTTCATTCTGACCCGCAAGAGAAACTGATATTGACACACAGAGAAGCATCAGCAAACATTGAAATACTCAGAACAAAGATATAAAACATTTAATGGTTGCTATTTAGTGATTTAAGTATAAGTCTCATTCACGCATCATAACATCGTCTTCAAAATTCCTTTAAATTTTTAGGAATGAACAAACACAAAGCATATTAGATCTTAATAGCTTATAACGTAGTTGAGTCAAAAATTGTCCTCCTTCGCCATCCTAATGAGCGATGACAACATGATAGAACGATTATATAGGTAATTCACAAATATAATTCAAGGTCAATTGCATTCTTCAATAGCGTAGCCACAAACAGATTATCAAGCGATCAATCACCACAAATTTTTTAATGCACGAACAACAAGCAAACACAATAAATAAGATCTAGAACTTCCGTCCATGATAACTCATCCAGATTACATGCTCCATTAAATGTATTTAAAAGGGTCCAAACTTTGTGTCACTTCCTCTGTAAGGAACAAAAAGGAGTTTGGTATGAAATTATTGTTCAGATCACGCTGATCCTAGGAGCTATAAATTGGGTGCTCAAGAGAGAGAGAGAGAGAGAGAGAATTCCAGAAATTGGGTCGATAAACTCCTCCCACAACTTTGCCGAAACAAATTATTTATTTTCCATGGCATAAATAATAGTAACCTATAACCATCGCAAACAGAAAAGCCAGAAGCAAAATCGGGCACTATATACACATAAGAAGATTATTGAATAAGGGAATTGCAAGAAAACTGACAGAGCCACGGAAGATTTGGACCATCACGCCTGAAGCTGGGGCGAATCAGCGGGTTTAGAGTCGATCTCTGAGCCAAGGTGAGAAATGGGCTTGGTGAGGATGAGAGGGCGATCGAAAGCCTCGTCGTCCTCGTCGTTATCGATGGTGCTGAGGTTGATACAAGAGCATCGCTCCAAGGAAGCGAAGAAGGCGGAGGCCATATTGGTGCCGAGCCAATTGGCCGCTCGATCCAGCTTTTCGCAGGATATGAAGCCACAGTTGTTGGACATTTTGAAGACTGAGTCGATTGAGGATTCAGTATGAGCTCAAAAAATAGTTGAGATAGGAGAAGTGGACGGTGGACGGTGAAGAAATAGATGAAGGAGAAGGAGGAATATCCCGAAACGGAATCTTGCTTTTCTCCTTAGTTGTCGCTAAGGCAACGGGACGCATGGCGTGTATCCTTTAACGGAAACTTGGCATTATTCCTTGAGTGTTGCTGTGTAGAGTGTAATTGTAAACCCCTTTAATACTTAAATTGGAGTGAAAAGTAATAATAAAAAAATTAAAATTAGTTAGTTTAATTAAGAAAAACACAAGAATGTAAATGTATTATGAATTAAAAAATTAAATAATTTATAAAGATAAAATCTTAAAATAAGTAGAGAAAAAAAAAAATTCCCTAATCTTTCTTTTCTTTTTATCTTTAATTTTCTTTCCTGTCACGCTCATTCACTCTCTTTCCTAAACTTACCATCAAAAACCACTGTTTTTTTATCTTTAATTTCAAACCTATTCCTTCAGCGATTTCAAGATCCTTTAGGATTTGAAATTGAGTATAATTGGGGGTGGGGGTTTTCACCAAATTGGGTTGTCTTTACTTTCAAACATCAAATTCATCTCTTCTCATCAAGAATTTGCGATCTATTTATGAGTTTGGATAAAATCCCTCTTTTTAAGTGTGTTGGTAGCATAAATCCAAAATTAGTCTTAATTTTAGAGAGATTTCTTTAAATTAGGTTAAGGTTTTGGTCCTTTAATGGGTTCTTATTATTTTCCTGCTAATTCCTACTTGAAATTGCTAGATTTTGAAATCCAATTTCAAAACCCCTTTGTTTAAATGTGGATCTTGAAGAAATGTTGAAATTCTAAAAATTTTGGATCAATTCTCATTAATAATCATTATTAGAGAAAGGAATTAGACATTTAGATATTATCATTTGAAGTGATACGCTAATTCAGAGGTTCTCATTTATTTTGAAGGAGAAGGATGAAGGAAACCTATAACAATTGACTAAATGATTGTAAGTAAGTAATCTATATTAATCTTGAAGCTATCTGTTAGCCACTCATAATTAAGAAAGAAATTATTTTTTAGGATATATATAGGATTAAATACATGATTAAAAAATAAAGTAAATAATTGAATTCAGGATAATTTCTTATATAAGAAATTAAATGTGCATTATTTGTTATTATAGGACCATAAGCTTTGGTTTTTAAAGAGACGATAGAAAAAAGGATTGTTGTGTATGCTCTCCTTTATGCAAGTAAATATTACTAACTATACATATTTTCAGTGTTTTAAATTATTCGTTTGTGAAATATTTTTGTGTTATATGCTATAGTGTCTTGGGAACAATCCTCTTAAATTATTATGTTAATTATGACATTTATTTGCATTTCTTAATTTTTTTTAATATTCCTTTACATACAAATGATCTTTTTAAATGATTTATATACTTTATAATTTTATGGGAATTTTTAGAAATGATTTTGTTATTGTTTGGATTTATGAAAATATGAAATTTTGTTATTGCAAAATTTTAATTATTTAAATTATTATGGAAAATATTATTTTTAGAAATTCATCCACTACAGGACCCCGTAACTAACTATAATAAACGCTAGCCTTAGTACACTATGCTTTTGTTATTTTGAGCATTGTCTTAACCTTTAATTATGTGTGAGCCTTATTACTCAATTTCGATATGGATTGTAATACTTAGCATTGAACTAGCTTTCATTATGGATCATGATATTTAGCCTTGAGTTAGCTTTTATTATGGATTGTGATACCTAGCATTGAGCTAGCTTTTGTATATGGATTTGTAATTAGTCCAGTGAGATGTTTCCCACTTCAAATTAATTCCCTTAAAATGATTTATGAATTTCAAATGCTTATTAGTATGATTTTTTTTTCAAAGTATATACAAATTTGTGAAAGTCTTATAAATTATGTTAAACAATTTATTATTTTCATTTCAGAATAATTTTGGCATATATAAGTTTGATGAGTTTTGAACTACTAAACAACATGGTTGTGAAAAATGCCTACAATTTGACTATTCCCTATTAGTATGATTAGTGATATTTGCTCACTAAGTGTAGTCACTCATCCTTTATCTCTTTGTTTTTTCAAATAATAGTATTGATCCCAAGTACCACCCTATAGTTTAGAGTTGTCTAAGAGACTAACTGGTGATCCCTGCATTATTTGCAAGGGCAAAGACTAATATTCATTTCATAATGTTTTCATTGGAGAATATGGAACATTTTTATGTACTCTAGTAGCTACTTTTTTTTTCACAAACAAAAATATTAAATTCATATAATCCACATTAATGATGTGGTCATTTTAGCATTATGTTTTTGGTTGAGCAGAGCTCTCTTATCTTATATGGTATATGAGTCTCTATTGTGAAGGCTTTTGGGCCCCATCTTTTAGGAAAGATTTTGCTAAAACTTTTATTTACAATCTTATAAAAAAGCTTTTAGTAATGAACTTGTTGAATTTCATTTGCATTGGTTATGATTCACGTTAAGAATAAGTCAGACTTAATTGTTTAATTAAGTTTATTAGGTGGATAGTTAGTTCAATTTTAAGACTTGCGGAGTTAGGGTTCACTTTGCCCTTCATGGCGATTAACCTCGTTAAGGGTGTGACAATAATACTTCAACTTTTCTTCAATTTTTTTAAATTATACTTTGATTTTTTTTTTCTTTTTTAGATAAAAAATTACTTTTTATGTTTAAAATATATAAAAAAAATTTCTTTACATTTCAAAATTGACTAAATGTTTTAATTTTTTATATTACATTTTTTTTCTAGGTTGATAATTTACAAAATCTTTTTTTATACATTTATACACCATCACTAAGAGTTCAAAACTCCACAATGTTGTTATATCTTTTAAAGGTTTAATTTCATTTTAAAAGGTTTGAATATACCTACTATAATTTGAAGAATTTGTCTACGCCAATAAATTTGACCTAAAAAATAGAAATGAGTTCAAAGAAAAGTTTAAATAAAAAATATGTTTTATAAAACAGTGTTTTTAATGTTTTTTCAAATTTAACTTAAATTCGAAAACCCTAAATCAATAATTTTTTATAATTTAAAAAAAGCCTATTCATGAAACTTAAGAATTAAATATTACAAAAAACTATATTAATTAAAAAGATAGAAAATAGTTGTTTATTAGTGAGATTAGCTCAAGTTAAGTTGTTATACATAAAACTATAGGTTTATGTGATATGACATCGTAGTTAAAAAAATAAAAAACAAATGTCATTCGTCTAAAGGGTTTATGCTAGTACAATAATTAAGTTGTTCATTATAAACAATTGTGAAAACTATGATAATTATTTAGCATATTGTTTATGTTAAGTATTAAGTAGTAATAGACTTTCGTGAAAATTGGCTTGACCTAGCCCAAAAAACAAATATGAGCGCAAACAGAAAAATCTAATTAAAGACATACTCGAACCACTTTTTTCAACCAAATTTCAGCTCCTTTTTAGATAAACCACACCCCGTTATCAAGTTTAATTATGAAGTGCGATTACCAATATATTATGATATTGAAAGTTGTAACTTTGAAAGTTTTTTTTTTTTAAGAGAATGAATAAGTGTGTTTACTATTAAACTAGTACTATCAAGTTTAAGCAAATGAACTCACTTTAGGCTATGTAAGCTAGCAATGATTTCTAATAGCCTAGGAAGAGTTAATTGTATTTTACACTTTTAGTTAGCTGATATAATTAGCTTTTGTATTCTGTATCTTCTATAGACTTGCTAAGCTGTGTAAATCTGTTCTAGATTCTTTACTCTTTCATATCTTAGGCTAACTAACATTATTTAGCTCCGTTCATTTATAATTAACTCATGCATAGAATGACCAGTGGACTGCAATGATAAACATTGAGCCTTCATACAAATTTTCTGCTTTATCTAAACTTTGTCTTGGTATCAGAGCCCTCTCCTGGATCATCTCTATGGCTTCTCAAAGTGCGTCGTCTTCTTCTTCTTCCCCTCTCATGACTTTGTCTTTTTTGAACAATGTGTCTCCTTCTTTAAAGAAAACTCTTAATTAAGTTAGATTTGCTTGGTCAAGTTAGATAGAAGCAACTATCTACTATGGCAGTCTATGATCCACCCTGTGGTCTTGGGAAGTTAGCTTGATGGCTTATTGTTTGGCACTAAATCATGTCCATCTCAATACCTTTCTAGAGAAGCAACAAGGAAACCTAACCCCAAATATGAACAGAGGGTTTCAGCTAATCAACGACGTACTCAATACCATGACCCTGGAGATAACGTCTCAACTGATTTACTGCACCACCTCCCAAGACCTTTAGAACAATGTCAAAGCCTTAAGAGGTGCCTATACTTACTCTAAAGTTATACTTTTAAATAGTGAATCACAAAGAACTAAGAAAGGACCTATGAAAATGGAAGATTATTTATTGAAGATGAAGTAGATTTTTGATAACTTAACCCTAGCTAGGAGTCTTATTTCATTGGATGATCTTATGACTCAAATTTTAGCTAGATCAGACACTGAGTATACACTTATTGTGATTCAACATTTTGATAAAACAAACCTTACGAGGATTGATTTGCAAGCTATTCTTCTCGCATTTGAGAGTTGGCATTGACGAACAGTTCGCTAATCTTGCCTTCAACAGATGAGACTCCAATGGAGAGGATCATACCAGGAATCTCGGGGTAGATCTATTGAGGAAGAAAAAATAACAGAGGAGGCAAACCCATATGCCAAGCATGTGGCAAAGTGGGGCATACATCAGATAATGGCTTTTATCTCTCTGATAAAAGCTACATGGATAATCCTTCTTATCGGAGTAAAACCATTGAGACACCCTATTTAGCTTATGTTGCATCTCCTTCTACTATCAGTGATCCGAGTTGGCATCTTAATAGTGGTACGAGTAGCCACGTGAACAATAATTCCAATATCCTTCAACATCCAGTCAATGCCACAGGTAATGATAGTTTAATTGTTTGTAATCATGGTTACTTAGATGTTTTCAATGTTGGCACTTTAATTGTTTCAAGTTTAGTAACCATCTCTATTAAGAATGTTCTTCATGTACCGAAAATAACTAAAAATCTTCAAGTGTTTCTCTGCTGACAAGTGATAATGTCGTCCTTGTTGTATTCGACTGACAAAACTGTTTTATGAAAGATAAGATGGTAAGAAAGATTTACTAAAAAGGAAGGTCAATAAAGGACTTCATCAAATAAATAAAATAAAATAAAAAGCAGTGATGGCTCTATCTTTAGTTGCAGCTTGAAACTCAACTTACTTTATTACATGTTCCGTTTTTATTCTTTTTTTAGTTATTGATGAATGGCATAGAAGGGTTGGTCACCCCTCTAGTCATACTCTGCCTCGAATACTTCAATTACGTAATATTAAAACAACGGTAAATAAAATATCAAATTTCTATGAAGCTTGCCAATTGGGTAAAGCCCACACTGTATCATTTTAGCATTTTGACTCTAATACACAAAATCCATTGGATTTAGTTCGCTGTGATTTGTGGGGGCCTTCTCCTATTGTATCAAATTTAGGCTATAGGTACTACGTACACTTCTTGATGATCACAGTAGATATACTTGGATTTATCCACTAAAAATTAAGAGTAAAGCATTAAAAGCGTTTATTCATTTCAAAAACTTAGCAGAAAATCAATTTGGCAGGATAATAAAAGCCCTTCAAAGTGATATTGAAGAGAGCATAGAGCTTTCACTAATGCATAACACTTTTCTTGATTACAGCTTCAAAGTCTTCAAATACGTCTGCCATCCCTGCTTGAGGCCCTACAATAGGCATAAATTTCATACGGTGAGATGTGTTTTTATGAGCTGTAGTAACTCTCACAAAGGTTACAAATGCCTTCGACCCACAGGAAAAGTGTAAATCTCTTGACATGTTTCCTTTAATGAGGAAGACTTTCCTTTTGCCTCTAGTTTTCTCAATACCAAAGCTCCACAACAAACTCATATTGAGCATGCCTTATTCTTTCTTGATCTTGTTAATTACCTAAATTTTGAAATAGATGTAGGGTCTCCAAATCTCACTGACAAAACAACCTTATGCAAACAAATGGCTCAGACCAATACTGAGTCGTTGAGAGAGGATGTCTTGGATACACCACAACACTCCAGAGAATAAAACCTTAATAAAGTGTCAGTATAAGAGGCAAACCCAGCTCCTATTAACTCTGCAGTAAAACATCTTCTTCACAACACTTTGAGCTTAGTGTCAAGTTCATTTGAGGAACCACCACAACGTATTGTAACTCAAAGTCATAAGGGAATATTCACACCAAGATACCCCTTTACTAGCTTTTCTTAAGCAGAACTCGATGCTGACAATGAACCGATAATTGTTCAGTAGACATTATAATCTAGCAACTAGAATAAAGCGATGTAAGAGAAGTTACACTTGGACGCTTGCACCCTATACTGGACAGTCAAATGTGGTAGATATCAAGTGGGTTTTTAAAGTGAAATTCAATCTAGATGGTTTCGTACAGTGACATAAAGCCGAGTTGGTTGCCAAGGGCTTCCAGCAAGCTCCCAGTATTGATTACAGTGAGTCTTTTAGTCCTGTAGTTAAAGCTTCTACAGTCAGAGTAATTTTAACTATTGTTGTTTCCTTTGAATTGGGAAATTCAGCAACTCGATATAAATAACGTGCTTTTGAATGGCTCCTTTCGTGAGAGTGTTTTCGTGTGTCAACCTGAAGGCTTTGTTGACAGGAGTCCTCCTACTCATATCTGTAAGCTTTCCAAGGCAATATAAAACTTAAAACAAGTCCCGCAAGCTTGGTTTCATAAGCTATAATCCACTTTGGTTACTTAGGAGTTCAAAAATACAAAATCTAACAATTCAATGTTCTGGAAAAAGAAAGGTACACAAGTCAATATCTTGCTCATCTATGTAGATGACATAATAGGCACCGGTAATAACTCGTAGCCGCTTACTGAATTCATCCTGAAGCTTAATGAGTTGTTGTCTTTGAAATTACATTACTTTCTTGGCATTGAAGTCTTTAGAGATCTAACTGGTATCTTTATCAACCAAGGAAAATATGTGGTAGATCTTCTGAATAAACTTAATATAACAAATGTTGCCCCTTGTCCAACTCCCATGGCTGTCAGCAAAAGTTTATTTCCTGGAGATGGTGAGCTTCTGAAAGATTCCTCATCATACAGAAGTATTGTAGTAGCTCCATTGTACTTAACCTATACCAGGCCTGATATTGCTTTCTCTGTAAATAAACTGAGCTAGTTTCTTAGCTCACCTAATATCTTTCATTGGTAGGCAGTGAAACGAGTGTTGTGATCTCTCAAGGGCACACTTCATTATGGATTACATATGAAGCCCTTTGAATACCTCAATATTGTGGGCTTCTCTGATGCAGAATGGGCTGCCTACCCAGATGATCGATGCTCGGTTTCTGGTTACCATGTGTTTCTTAGTGACTCACTTGTGTCATGGTCTTTGAAAAAAACAAGAAGTTATTTTAAGGTTAAATACTAAATAGGAGTATTGTGCATTAGGAAATTTGGTTACAAAAATTGTTTGGTTGAAGTCTCTATTCAAAGAAATTGAATTTCCTCTGGTGCAAGTACCTGTGGTCTAGTGTGACAATATCACCGCTGGAGTGCAAGCTTCTAATCCTCTGTATCATGCTAGGACTAAGCTTATTGAAATTGATGTTCACTTTGTCATAGATCAAGTTCTGTAAAACCAGTTAAGCGTGCGTTATGTTCCTTCCTTTGATCAAGTGGCAGATTATCTCACAAAGGCAGTCTCTCATACTCGTTTCTGGTCTTCATGCGAAAAGCTTGGTGTGGTAAAGACACCCTTTCGCTTAAAGAGAGTTAAAAGTTAATTGTCATTTATGCATTTAGTTAGTTGATGTAATTAGCTTATGTATTCTGTTGCTTCTAGATTCGCTGAGCTGTGTAGGTTTGCTATAGATTCTTTCAAATCTTAGGCCACTTGGCATCATTTAGCTCTATTCATTTGTAACCGACTCGTGTATATTAAGACCAATGGGATGCAATGATAAGCATTGAGCCTTCACACAAATTTTCTGTTTTCTCTAAACTTTGTCTGAACATAAACCCAATTATACTACAAAAGCAAACTTATTAAGTATACTATGTATAATGCAAATAAGAAAAAGAATCAATTAGCTACAAACAATTCTTAACAAATAATGTTCATCATCCTTTGGTCCTTAAAGATGCCATTTCGAGTTCTTAATTTGGTTTGTTTAGAAACTTCTCACAAATATATACCCTTGGTAGACATTCTCGTCAAGCATGAAGTTTCAACTGTCGTAAATTGCTGTATTTGTGGGGCAATGTCAGAATCAAAGGAGCATCTTTTCATACAATATCCTTTTGCTCGCTCCATCTAGTTTGCCTTTCCATTGGGGATTTGCACGAAACACTTTGAAACTCAGGATATAGAGGACTGGCTTAATACTACAGTTTAAAAGTCTAAAGTTGGATACTGATCACATGAGGGATACTTGTTGGATGGCCTACATTCCTTATATTATCTAGCAAACTAGAAATCGTTTATTATTTGAAATATCTCCTCAAATCCAAACCTAGTTGTCCAAAGGATCAAACATCTGGTTTTGGAGGTATTGAGCAGTAATGATTTAGGTTTGGCAAAAGGCATGCAAAAAGCTAGGATAGTCTCCTCTTCAAGCTACTCTACTCAGGTTTTCTCAAGGGGATGGTTGATCATTAACAGATTAACAAAGGAGAAGGTCAACAATTTGTGATATTAGAGGTTTGGTTTTTTCATTGATTTGGACGAAAAACTAGTTCGTCCTCGGTGCTTAGTGCTGATCAAATCTTTTTAGAATCTTTGCGCAATGTTTTAAGTTGGATTCTTCATCAGGAAAGTTGGAGCAATCCTAAAGAGATGCCAACTGAGATTCTTTTGCTACATCTTCATCGCCTGCATATGCTGGATGACCTTTTTCAAGCGCCATCTCAGTTATGCATTTTAAAGGAGGACCATTTACATTTCTGTCTTCTTTTATTAGGCATAGCATAAAACCTGTAGATATAGGAATCTCTAGTATCTACATAATCTTGCCTTTATAAATATCCTAACCCCACTTGTTTTTGTTCTAAAAAAAATATATCCTTTTTCACAAAGAATTCTTACATGATTTTTATCACTTTCCTCCAAACAATAATTAAAACCGAGTTTTATTTTAACTCACCTTGCTAGTAGCACAAAGGGCTTCGTTGTAATTCCCTTGCACTTGCCACATATATATAGGAGATATTAATAATATATAGAACTAACTTTGGCTTTTTGAGCAATATATATAAAAAAATTATTTTTTTAAATCCTACAGTAAAAAGTATTACACTTCTATCTTATATTTTGGATATAAAGGAATAGATTGAGTTCGAATCAAAAAATTAAAAAGTAAACTCTGATTGAGTGATTCCGAATTTGTAATTTTTTCTTAGAGAATGTGCATATATCATGAAGTGAGGAGGGAAGAAGAGAGAATTGCTCCCGATTGGTGCATAAAGACTTTAATGCGACTCGCATATGGATGTCAAAATGAGAAACATTTTATTAATATTATTAACCATATTTGTAAATGTTTAAAAACATATTTTAAATTAAAAATAAAAATAATTTTAGTATTTAATAATAACATTATTTTAATCATATTTTTTCTATCTTAGTAGTAATTTTTTATTCTCTATTTTTTATTATAAAGCTTTTAGATAAACAATTAATTTAAATTAATTGTATTATATAACTTATAATTAAAATAATTAAGTATATTTTGAAATATAATTATTTCCCAACAAAATAAAACCTTTTGTGTTCAGCTTGATTCCACATTCTCTTCAAAGCTTCATTCTTCTTTCTAATTTTACTTGTAATCTTGCTGGAAAGCGCTTGGTGCTGGTCTGCTTGCCAGCAACCATATTTTGAGAAGTTGATTTAAATAGAGTACTGAGAAGACAAAGATTTAGACCGTTCAGAATGATCTTTCCTAACTTCGGATTTGAGGAAAAAGGTGACGTCAAGGCATTGTTACTTTGCTGTGCTTTTAGTAAGCATCATCTTCCATTCTTTTACTTTTTTTAAGCCCATAGCATCCTCTTCTATTCAATCATAAGCAAACTTGGTGCACGCCTATCCAAGGCCACATTTATTGGTGTATCTTACAGCACAAACTCCCCCAAGTGGAGTTTAGATTAATTTATGTATACCAATTAATTTTTTTTTTCGATTTCATTATCCACACTGAAATTAAGAAATTGGCCGAGAAACATTTTGTTGTCAGTTTTTAAGATATTCAGATAAATTAAATTAAAAAGATTAATGAAAGCATTCTAAACTGGAGATTACATTTTCTTTTCTTTGTTCATTAGCATTTTTAGGAATTGTCCTAAATAAGAGTAGAGACGGTTAGGAATTTTCATTGTGTGGAGAGGGTGGGAATGGAGACAGAGACTATGGGTTTGTTTGATTCAATTCTTTGTTTTTCTGTTGTTAGAACATGTTTGTGAATTTGTTTTTCAGAATTTTAAAAATAAAAACTTAAAAAAAAAATTGTTTGAATCCTTTACTTTTAAAAGCACACTCAAAATTTGAAAAAACAATTTGTTTAAAAAATAATCCAAAAATAAGCTTTGAAAACATTAAGACCTTGTTTAGTACCAACAATTAAATTTATAATATAGAATTATAATTCTAATTCTAGTTCCATTAAAATTGAAATTAATTTAGAATTTTTAATTTTATATTTAGGCCATATAAAGAATTAGAACATAAATTTGTAATTCTAAATTTAATTCTAATTTTATTATTTAGACAAAAAATAAATATTTGTTATATATATTTGTGTATGTTACATGTTTAATATATATGAACATGTGTGGGCATGCATATGCATGTATATAATAAATTTATTATATATGTATTTGTGTGTATAGACATACGATGACATGTATTTGTGCATGTGTATGTGCATGTACATGTATTTGTGAATGTTTGTGTGTATGCATGTGCATTGATACTACATATACACATGCATGTGTATGTGCGTATATATAACAACTTTATTATATGAATTTATATTTATGCATGTATCTAAATGTTGTGTGTATATAACATGTTTAGTAAGTAGGAGTGTATATGAGAGCACATGTGTGCATTTTAAGCAGGTTAAGTTGTGTATTAGGTTTATATAGTAAAAATTATTTTTCTTAAAACATTATTTTTTTAATAAAAATAAGAGGTGTCCCTAGCTAATTACGAATCGGTTGGGTTAAGTTTCAAAATTTATTTAAACCTAACGTGAAATCCTACTTAAATTATTTTTTATGAAATTACAATTTTGTCATCAATAAATACAATATTGAGAAACAAGGGAAAATATCTAAAACTTGTTTTTGTTTTTTGATTCTAAAGAAAAATTTTCTGTTTTTAGATATTTTAGAATAATTGATGAAAAACACATTACCAAATAAATTTTTTTGTTCTTTTATTTTTAAAAACAACGTTCAAACAAGCCCTATGTTGTCAATTCTATAAGGACTTTGTCATTTTGAAATCAGTGTATAATTCATTCACTTAGTTTAATATATTCATGTTTATATTGGTTTTTTTTCATATTTACTATTTAAGTTTATAATTTTGCAAAGGCATTTAGAGTTGTTTTATTATTTCAAATGAAAAAAAATTGAGATATATTAAATTCAATTATAATAAGACATATATACATACCATACTTTAAATTATATTAAAAAAATATGTTTCGACATAATTATGTAAAATTGTAAATATTATGACTTAATTACTAATAACATACGCTAACTAATTTACAGATTTAACAATTCAATTGCTTCTTCTCATAAAATATCAACCATGACCTGTGACTCTAGTAGGCATGACAATTCTGCGGGTGAGGGCAGGAATTGTCTTCCACTCTCCATCTTCATAATTAATTATATCTCATGTTTGTAATTTCAATCTCCATCACTAGAAAGATTGAATGCAAATTCATGTAATACCTATGAGACTTTGTACTTTTTATAAAATTTGAAAAAATATAATATATATATATATACACACATTTATATTTAAAGTTCAAACTCATTATTTATATTATCTAATAAGTTTTAATTAAATTTATAAAAAGTACAAACATTCAAATATCAAGTTTTGTAACTTACAATCAATAACTCCTGATAAAATAAGTTAATTCTTAAAAAATTAAGTTTAACAAAATGATAGTTAAATTTAAAATAAAATTATTTAAATAATTTTAATTTATATATTTATTCTTAATCTTAATATACAAATAATTAATAGGTAAAGAGTTAAGTTATTTTAAGTTAAATTAATTTTTTTACTTTTAACATATATACATATATATATATATAATTGATAGGGATGGAGATCATATGGGGCAAGGGGATATGATCTCCATCTTCATCTCTAAATTTCTTCGAGGAGAATTTTCCTCCCATTCCTATTTTCACTTAAATTCCAAATGCAAGTACTCAAGTGGGAAAATTCCTACGAATATCTTTATATTTGGAAATTTTTTTGTCATCCCTACCTTGCTTAAGATGGAAAAAAGCTTGTAAAAATGCAATTTTTTATATTTGAGCATTTCTTATTTACTTATCCATAGAAGTGTTCCTCTGTGTAGCTCTTACAGCTTGTCTAAGCATATTCTTTATACTTCAAATGAATGTCATAAATAAAAGTTACTAAAATAAATGGGTTAATATCTTGCTACGTAAAATATTTTAATAAAAATATTAACTTATTGCATTTATATCTAAGTGTACTTCAAAATAATTTTAATTGTTGGGTCTCACCTAAAGTAAGCGTATATAATTTAGAATTTCTCCAAAGCATCTAATACATAGGTCAAGATAAGACAAAAAGAGATGAATCAATGCACAACTACAAATAGTAGAACATGTAGTAGATTGAGGGTGAAAGAGAGAAAATCATCGGTCCAATACAAATAGGTCCATTAGGTTGTACCCTTCAGTTGCGTATTCTCCTACAAATTAAAATCAGACGTTACTGAAATGTATCTTGTTCCATATTTATGGGAATGCTAATATATTAAATAATAAATATATTTATACATAATTTAGTGTAAGATATTTACATACCTTTTTTTATTATGAAAGTTCATTAGACTCCAATTGAGATTATTAATAAAATGAGATATTTATAATATATTTTAAATTTTTATAACTTGAATTTTTTTTTTTAATGCGATCGTAAAATACTTAATTTTTATTTCAATTATTTTTCGTATTATAGTCTAACTAATTTTATAAAAATTAGTTAAAATTTAATAATAATTTTTATCATTATTATTTTATCTTTATTTAATGAACATTTTTATGAATAAATATTATATAATATTTTTACATATTTAAACGGTAAATATTGTACCATATACTAACATATATACATATATATATATATATATATAATCTACAGTAACTCGGCATAAATACGAGAAGTTTGAATCTTCAAAATTAGAGAGTAGATAAAAGAGAAGAAATGTGTTCTTTTTAATTTAAAAAATATTTTATAGACTTCACTGAAGCATGCAAGTTAAGGTTTAGAGTGGACCTCGGAGACGATGTGATCGGAAGCCTCGTCGACGACGTCGTCGTCGTGATCGGAGGTGTTGAGGTTGATACAAGAGCATCGCTCCAAGGAATGGAAGAAGGCGCAGGCCATGTTGGAGCCCATCCAATTGGCCAATTCATATAGCTTGTCACAGGACATGAAGTTGTTGGACATTTTGAAGATCGTGACGTTTCAGGTTTCTGTCTGAAGTCTGAACTCAGAAAATCACTGAGATCTCAGGTTGGTGGTGAAGACAAAGTTGACGGAGGTGGAAGATGAACAAAAAACTGAACCTCTACTTTTGGAATCGGCATGTAATTTTTTTAGATAGATATATAATTTTGACAGCTTAACTGTAAATAATTTGAGTATTTGAGTTTATTAAAATTTTTAATTTAGCCGATCAAGGAGGAATATGCTAAAACGGAATTTGTATTTCTTCCTAGTTTTTGGCTAAACATCGGGCGCATGGCACGGATCCGTTAACGGGATATCCCTATATCTTCGGAAATGTGATAATTCCTTGACTGTAGCCCTCTTGGTTAAGATTAGAGGGCTTTTTATTATAATATTATAAATAAAGTAATTAAAGACTGGAATCTGTCTCTGTGAAAACTAATTCTTCAATATGCTTAATTTTTGTTTAATATTTTATTGCAACTCGTCATCATTGGTGACAACTTTAGAGATGAATTTTGTTTTTTTTAGCATTTTCAAAAAGATTCACTATTGTTTGTGACTAATCAATAATTTTTTTTTAAATTTTTTATCTAACTTGTTATCCATGTTGACAAATCTTTTTTTTTTTTTCTTTAACTCATCGCCAACTATGACTAACTAAGTGGAAAACTTTTTATTTTTTTATTTTTATTGTAACTCATCACTTATGATGATTAATCAAAGTTAGCTTATTTTTTATAAATATAAAAAAAAAAAATTCTAGCACACTGATGTGAACAAATATTTGCCAACATAAGTGGCAATTCAAACTATAAGTTGAAGTATGATTTGAAAGAAAATAATTAAAAAAAAAAAAAGAAAAATACATGATAATTATTTATCAAAATAAAGGTTATTGTTCCACAACAAGGTCATGGAGTAACTCATTGAGGTATGTGTTGCATCAAAGATAGAGTGTCATTATCATTGTCATCCTTATCCTCTATTGCTAGTTAAGGTATATTAATAGTTGTTAAAAAATTTAGATCAAACGTGAGAGATTGGATTAAAGGAATTGGTTGCTAGGAAATGACAAAGTCATGTTGTATTGCATATGATAATCTATTAGGCTCAAAAAATGGTGTAGAATATGCAATAGGGAATGTAAATAGATCAATAAACAATAATGTGAATGATTCATATGCAACATTTTGATGCAAGGGTGTAGATGGAGTCTGGACAAAACTAGGTTAAAGACACTTATCTGCCTCATCAATAATGGGATTATATAAGGACAGGTATCCATGTGCCCATTTCCTTAGCCTACCTTTTGGAATATATGGACAAAGCAATTGAGTTGCAGGCTAAGAGATATCAATTATTAATTTAATTTACAACTATATGAAATAAACATATCAGTTTTAATAATTATAATTTAGTATTTTTTTTTATTAGGAGATTTAGATGGCACAAAATGATTGTTTTTTAAATACGTAGTAAATTTGTATTTCATCATGCATTTATAATAATTCATTTAGTGACCAAATGTTTTGTGTAAATTTATATGAGTTATGTTGCAAATAATTTAAAGATAAAAAATTAATAGTATATGTATATAAATAATTTTGTACTCATTTCTAAATTACTTTGTGGAAAATAAAATAAAATATATTTATTTTATTTATATTCATTTTACTATTTAAATTTTAATTTAAAAAAATTTCCATTGTATAAATGTTAAATATTTGGATTGTTTTAACTTTATATTCAAAATTAAAACCATGAGAAACAAATAATGTAAAACTCATTTATATACAAAGTATAGATCCTTTATGTTTGCTATTTATTCTTTTCACATATTAGAAGGGAAAAAATAAGAGTCACATTTTTCAATGCACAAATATTATCAACTTCAATTTTAGTAACTAAAATATAAAATTTGATCTTCAAGTCTTTTATAATTTGGTGAACACAATAGTTAGATAATTATTAGTAAAATTAATAAGTAATGTATAAATAATATTATTGTTAATATTTTGGGGAAATTTGAGCCTCATATGTAAAACAAAAATTTTCTTTTTCAGATCCTGGTCTAACACAACAAAATACCAATAACCCATCAATTAATGTAGTCCATCAAAATTATAATGTAATTTGATTGCATTTTTTATTTGATTAAATAATATTATATTAAAATATATATATATATATATAATTTAGAGAATCAAGTTAAAAAAATATATACAAAAATTTAAAATATTTATTCTTTCTATCTCACTCTAAAGCATTTTATAAATTTTATACTTTAATGAATCTAAATCCTCAACTTAATTTGATTGCATAATTTTTAACATTACTCACAAATAATCATTAAATATATCAAATAACTAAATCTAAATTTATAAAAAAATTGGTTAAATTTTGAGTTAAAAAAAAAATCTAAGCTTATTTTTTAATTAAGCTTTTATTTATATTTTTTTGGGTTGAGCCTATCTAACCAAATGGATTTTATTCAAGTTATGATCAAGTTTGTTTACTACTTAGGAATTAAGATAAATAACATAACTAATTATTATTATAAATTGTAAGATTATATAAAGACAATTTATAAATATAAATAAATTATTGTATTGGCATAAATTATTTAAATAAGGGGTATTAGTTTTTATTATTTTTATCAAAATGTAACCTTATATTAAGATTTGTCCTATTAAACAAAGAATTGATTCAAACTTTTCATATTTGGATCAAGTTTTGTTTGGGTTTTATTTTTTTGTAGCTGGATTTCAGAAGCCAAGCAAGTTTTTTGAGTCATTATCAGGTCTAGTCAAGATAATACTCTAACAAATCTTTGATTTTGTAATTTTTTTCAAAAAATAATATCTTCCTTTTTTGTTGAAAGCCTCCATTTTTTTTTTTGAAAACATGAAAAAAATTAATTTACATTTAAAATTTGAATATATATATATATATATATATATTTGTTTTACACATATTTTTCTTATATTATAATTTATAACAAAAATTGTTTATATTTTTATAGCACAGTTCACATAACTCTAAATTTTAAAACTAAATAAAATGAAAAATAATGAGTTTTTCAATAATAAATATACATGAAGAAAATTCAATAATATTCTTAAATGTATCAATTTGTAGATTATGAAATTTCGTATAAGTCTATTATTCCATTTAGCTATAATGCTCCGTCTACAGAAATTTAATATTAATACTCAATACTAAGCTACATTTATTTAAAAATTTAAATTAAATTTTAAATTCAAATAATTAATTACAAATATAAAAATTTCTTTAGATATACATTTTTAATTAAATATATATCGTATAGATTAATTGGTCATATTCTAAAAGTAGTGTTGGGCTTATTTTTTAAAAAAATAAAGAAAATAAAAGTGACATGCAAGGTATTTTTGGAATGTAAATGAGAGTTTTTAAGGTTTATAATTGAATGAAAGGTATATATGAAGTCAAAATAACTGAATGGAGAGTAAATTATTCTATATCTGTATTGTTCATTTTTGTTTATTGTCAATATTTTACTCTATAAATAAAACTCCATATATCATTATTAAATTGATATAATTATATATGTGTAGGGATGACAAAAAGTTTTTAAATTTGAGAATGTTCATGGCGATTATCTCATTTGGTGACCTCAATTTGAGGATTTTTCGTAGATGAGGATGCAAATGAAAAAAATAATCTTCCTAAAGATAATTTTGAGAATAAGTACGAAGATCATGCTTTCATTCTTAACAATTTTACACACACACACACACATATATATATATATATATATATATATGTATGTATTAGTAATTTTTGTACTTTAGTAATCATTTTACTCCTTATGTATATTTATAATAATTTTAATGAAAAAAGTTAGTAAAAAATCAAAATTTCTTGTTACTTTTTAGTCATTTAAAAAAAAAAACAATACATATATATATATATATATATATATATATATAGTAGCATGTTTTTAAAATACTTTCAAGTTGTGATCATAATGCCTGTGCCTCCTCTTCTCTTTTATTATTAGATTAGGTTTGAGCATTTAGATACCGTAAAATTTGTTATTTTGAAGTCTTTTTATGCATTTTAAATAATTCATTTAAGAGCCAATTGTTTTTATGAAAATTTTTAATGGGTTATGTTATAATTATGATGGATTACATCTATTGATGAATTATATTATAATTTTGAAGTGTGAAAAAGTGGTGATGTATTTGAAGTATAGTTGATGATATCATAATTTTTTTTCCTTTTATTATTTGCTTTTTGTATGAAAAATTTCTTGGTTCAAGTGGGAATTTGTATTTCCACGAGGAATGAGACTAGTTATTGGTAGAAGAAGTCGATGATACTTTTTTCTTTTTTCCCAAAGAATTAGTTAACAACTTGAGTTTTAAGAAATAAATATATTTTTAACAAGTATAAAGTGTGGCTCATTTATCTCATGCCGGCCAGTTGATAATATCATTGATTATTGAATTAAAACATCTAAATTTTAAATATATGGCTTATTGGTTTAATTTTTAAAGTAAAGTGAGCCATAGATACTCATAAATATGAGATGTATCTATATTTAATATGTATTTGATACAGTATTTAATATAATACAATATACAAGTATTGAAAGATAACTTTTAGAAGATGAATTTTAAAATGTGTTAAAATAATATATATCAAATCGATATTCAAATATTTTTTTATTTTTTATTAATTGTAATATTATTTTATTAATCTTTTATGGTCAATCTTTATTTGCATATATATATATATATATATATATATATTATACAATTCATGAGAACGAATTCTCTATAGTAGCCTCAATTGTTGAAGAGTCTTTAATAAGGTTTGGAGTTAGATTTTATGGCTCTAGATTTGATAAATATAAAAAAAAATTTTAAATTTAAAAATAAATATTTTAAAAAATAATATTTTATTTTATTATTAACAAATAAAATAATTTTTAATATCTTATAATTTATTTTACACATCTCACAGTATAATTTTAAAAAACTAAATCATCTTTAATAAAATTTAAAATTTTAATATATTTTACTTTTAAAAATATTTATTTTTAAATTTTTAAATTTTTTTTTATATCTATTAAATCTAGAATTATTATATCTAAATTTTATTAGAGAATTTTCAATGAGGCTATTGGACGATCCGTTCTCCACAATTCACATATTATATCATATAATGTATGATGTTCCTCTTAACCGTGAGAGTAACTTTAATGTGTACACTTATAAGGTAAACTATTAAACTTGTAACTTTTTCCTTTGATTTTACCACATATAATTTATTCTTAATAAATTAAATAAGAAGTTAATTAAAAATTATGCAAAACTGGTATGATATCACCTAACAATAATAATGATGAAGAGGAACTAGGGGACTCACACGTAATTATTGAAGAAGAGGAGCTGCCGCGAGCTGGAGGTGCTTGTGTGGTGGGGCCTGGCGTGCAAGACCATGGGAATGTCGCTGCCATAGGCTTCCGTCGTACAACTTTACTTATTAAACCCAAGAAAAAAAAAGTGAAAATAATAAAATCTCACGTCACAAATTGGTATTTGATTCGTGACCAACTGACCCGTCAATTGCAACCTCAAAGTCAATAAGTAGGAATATTTTAAGTTAAATATCGAGAATTAGAATTAAAATATAAAATTATAATTTTTAAAATTTTAAAATTTATAGTTAGCCCCAATTGCAACCTCAAAGTCAATAAGCAGGAATATTTTAAGTTCGTTTACTCTCGAAAATTGGAATTAAAATATAAAATTATAATTTTTAAAATTTTAAAATTTATATTTAAGCAAAATAAAGAATTAGAATATAGAATTATAATTTTAAATTTAAATTTAATTTTATTATTTAGATAAAAATAAATATATATTTAAAATGATATACATGAAAAATATATTAAAAATAATTTATAATTTATAAGATACTTTATAACATTTAAAATAGAATATTTCACATATCAGGCATGTGATAAATGTTCTATTATATATGTGTAGTATATGTGTGTGCAATGTTATATTATATCATATGCATATGTGTTGTAATATTAAGTTGTACTTATGTATACAAACATATATATATATATATATATGTACAATCATATTATTTTTTGAATATCAGTATATCTAATATTTTTATATCATATTATGTATTCATTATATATATATATATATATATGTGTGTGTGTGTGCGCGCGCGCGCGTGTGCGCATGCATTTGTTAATGGGTGTAGGTGCATATGTACTTATATTTATATTACATATTCGTTATATGTATTTGTGTTCATATGTTTGACATGTTCGATATATTTATGCATGTACGCATGTATGTATGTATATACATGTATGTGTATGTAACAAATTTATTATATATATATATATATATATATATTTGTGCATATGCACATGCATGTGTATGTGTATTTTTATTACATATTTGTTATATGTATTCACTTGTGTGCGCACGTGTTACATGTTTCGTATATATTTGTGGGTGTATGTGTATTCGCATACATATACATATGCGTGTATGTAACATGTTCAATATATTTGTATTTGTATTTGTATGTCAAGGTGCATGTATGCATGTATGCGCATTTGTATTACATTTTATTATATTTGTGTGTGTGCGCACGTGTGTTACATATTCGGTATGTGCGAGCATACATGTATATTATGTGTGTTTCTTTTGTGTATATGTGCACATTATTAATTAACAAAGTATTAAAAATAAAAAATAAATTAGCTTATAATTATATTAATATTAAAATTTAAAAATATAATATTCAAAGCTAAATATTAGTAATAACTTTTAAAAATATAAAATATTATAAATAGAAGAGTCATGACTCAATTCTAATATTTGAAATTGTAATTTTTGAGATAGGAGATAAAAATTATTTTTAATTTTTACTAGTTATATTTTAATTTCATAAAATTAGTATACGAAATTGAAATTATAATTCTAAAAGATCACTTAAATAAAAAGATTATAATTATTGAATCCAATTTCAATTTGATACTGACTCAATTCTTAGCGTCACGGACAATTTGTTTGCTTGGGAACTATACAGAGAGTGACAACTTTACAAAATAATGTATAATCAGCATATTCGTGATGCGGTGGTTCCACCGCCTGCATCATCAATAATTAGGTCAGTTTTGAAGGCCCGTGAAAAATAGGACAGTATTTAACTTTGATAAATAAAATATATATATATATATATATATATATTTGAATTAATGAATCTTTACATAATAGGATTGTTTATTTAATTTTATAGTAAATTACATGAAATTTTTTTAAAATTGTATTGAAAATATATAAATATTCTTTTTATTAGACTTATACACAATTATTTATATATGTATTAAAATAAGACAAGTGTTTGATTAATTAATAATAATATATAATTTAATTTAAAAATAATATTAATTTTTTATAATAATTATATACATGGTATTAAATAAAAAATTAAATATGTATTATATTTTATTAAAAATAACATAATAAAAATATAATGAATTGTATATAATTTGTTTTTTAATTTTTAAAGTATAAATGAATTTTTCATGAAATAAAAAGTTAACTTATATTTAAATTTAATTTAATTTTTTATTAAAATATATTACATTAATATATATATATATATATATATATACACACACACACACACGTGTTTAACTTATATATCTTTGTTACATTTTTTTATTAAAATGTATATTTTAAAAATATAAAAACCAGCAAAATTAAAAAAAAAAAGTGTAACTCTTAATTTTTATTGTAAATTTTATTATAAAAAATTTTTTAAATAGTAATTCATCTAATCAGCAACAAATATTTTACCATATCATTTCTTACAACTTTCATCAGTTCGGTGTATAAAATGGGCAAAATTTGTTAAAAACTATCAACCTATATATATCAAAATCCTAGCGCCTACTGAAATTTTTTTTCTTTTTTTTTTTTTGTGAGATCCGTCACCATTCACAAGATAATTTAATTAGGTGAAAATTAATTGACAACACATGTCTTGTTCATTGAGGTTTCAACGTGTCCATTAGATTTTGTTTTTTCCTCAACGATTAGTAATTAAGTCATTAATCAACATTAGGGTGCCTTTCAGGGAAACTGGACTACGTACTCATTTGCTTTTGAACCATTACTGATTTCATAGGAGTAGCCTTGGAATAATAAAGAAAAGAAACTTTATTGAATTTTTTTTTTGTTTAAATTTTTTCATAGGTGAATGTGCACCGAATGATAGATATTTGAGTCGTATTCATGAGGCTTATATGGGGCCCAAATACAAATCCAGTCATGACAGTTAAATATTACAATCTGAGGTCAACCATTAATATGTGGATAAAGATGTGATTCTTCTTGTCATAAGTTTATGTAATTTTTAAAGATTGATAAAGATTGAGTGGAAAAGCAAAGAACAAACAGCACTTATAGTTATTATATCATTATTTTGGCTTTTAAATTTACAAAATAATTACCAAAAGAAAAGTAAAAGAATCTTCTTTGGGTGTAAGGGGAAATGATTGCACTTTTAAGTCATATGACAATTTAAAGTGATAAAATTTCATCTTTTTATAATTACTTTTTAATTTTATGTTCTTAAATTTTTATTAAGACATTGGGGCTATTTATATATTACTCGCATTAGGTAATATCATATTTTAATTTTTGGTCAAAAAAAGAAGTATTTAATGTGAGTGAATATGTTAAAAATTGGGTGTAGGAGTTCTAGTTAGGGTTTTTGGTTTTTTACAGGTGCTTTTAAGTCTCATATCAAATGTATTTTTGCATGTATAAATATGTATAAAGAGGACATTTTGACTGTTTGTATATCATTTTCGTTAAGTGATTTTATTATTCATCCTCGGATAAAACAAAGTAGAATTAAGGATGGGATTTGATTACAATTTAAATATGATATCTTTACTTCTGACCAAAAAAAAAATGATATCTTTACCTTAGAATATTTTTATAAAAATATTTAGTCTGCATTATAAATATTATTTATTTTAGTTATAATAATTATTTAAACTTTTTCTTTTAAAATATGCATTACTTAAAGTAAAATTTTCAAATGCATTTTTGCGTATATAAATATGTAGAAATATGACATTTGGACTGTTTGTATAACATCTTCATCAAGTGATTTTATTATTCATCCTTTGATAAAACAAAGTAGAATTAAGGATGGGATTTGATTACATTTCAAATATGATATCTTTACATTAGAATATTTTATAAAAATATTTAGCTTGTATTATAAATATTATTTATTTCAGTTATAATAATTATTTAAACTTTTTCTTTTGAAATATGTATTACTTCAAGTAAAATTTTCAGTGCATTCACAATTTTGAGTACACAAAAGTTATGATTTAAAGATATAATTATAATATTATTATAATTGTGTCTCTACATTATAACTAGGTATACTGGTCTATTTAAAATTATAAGTGCACAAAAATGGACATCATTACTTAAACTGAATATGAGAAACGTTAATGTTACAGGGTTATAAATTAAGAGCCTATTTGGTTGCTATAATCAATACAAGGGAATGAGACCCATGTTTGGTTTACAGATTGAATCCTCATTCTCATTTCATGGGAAACCTGCTCTCCCTTATATAAGGGAAAATTTTTTTCTTAGTTGAAGTTATGGAATGAGATTGGTTTCTGAGAAATAAAAATATGCTTGACAAAAATGTCTCTATTTATAATAATTTTCGAACAAAAATACTCTTGTGATATATCAAAACCTTAATTTATTATAAAATTATTATTTTAAATTTATTATTATTATTAATTTATTAAATATATATGTTATTATATTAATTATTAAAATTATTATAGTATTAATTATATATATTAATATATACTTATATTATTAATTGATAATTCGAAGAGATGTCTATATTTTTTTTTGGTTTTATGATAAGAAATAGTATAATAAAATATGCACACTGTTTAATTGATTCTTATATATAATATATTAACCAAATGAAGTAAAGTGAGGTATGCCCATTTTTATTTTCATTCATAAACCCTAAGCTTATTCTCATTTATTTCTAATCAAATAATATTTTAATATTTTTATTCTTACTCTTATTTTCATTTATATTATATCAATTTTAACAATTAAACGAATTTTATATGTTCAAAATTTATCGTGTTGTTGCAATAAGACAACAAAAATAGCTAGCTAAGAGTGGTATATGTTATGATCCAACGGTAACTTACAGAATAAGAACTTGAAATAATCCAGTTCTTGTCGTTTCTGTTCATTGTTGGCTTACAATCATAACACATTTTTGTTTATCATAACGACCTTAACTTACTTGCGAAGAAAATTTTACTATTTTTAATATACTTGCATTTCTCATGGTTCACGCCAAAATGTTATAATTACTATAAATTGATCATACGTACGATCAATTCTTTATAACGTTCCCTTCCATATTAAGTTACAGCAATTATATCTATACGTCTACACTACCTAATATACTCAGGATTTAACACTGGATCTTACAAATGTTCTCAATATATATCGGTGAATTATTGAGCTTGAATAATTAAAAAAAAAAAAAGGGTGTGTTGAGATGTAATATTATAGGTTTAAATTTCGTTTTATTCAATTTTTAAGATTATGATTATGAATATTTTATATTTTTTATTGTTATAGTTAAGGTAGCCACAAACTTTGTTCAAATTATCTTTTCTTAATTATTTTAATTAAAAGATAACCTATGTGTGCACATTATAAAAACCCGGCACCGCTGAATAGCCTATGCGATTTTGTAGAATTGGTAAGTCATGATTTTCAAGAAACTATAATTTATTTTTGAGCGATTATTTAAATATGGAATTAATATATAAAATTTTAAATAAAATAAATTATTTTTTTGAACTTTAGATTAACATAAAAATATTAAAATTTTTTAACAATTAATTACAAGAATTCATGTTATCGTTACATAAAATCTTATTATCAACAATTTGATCTTAATCCAATAATAGTTGGTAAAATCTGTTGACGCAAATAAACAATCTATTCTATCATATTATATTTTAAAATTTATGTGTGAATATTATAAATAAATCTTAATTTAAGAAGATAAAATTCATCTCTTACCAATTGTAATTTTTTAGTTAAAAGTAAACAAATTATTCATTTGACATCCACTTTATATTTTAATATTAACGTAAAAAATGACAAAGTTTGATGCCCACTAGCACTTCTTTCTCCACTTTCATTTTTTCCAAGCCTTCAGTTTTGTTTGTAAAAAAATTAATTTTATATATGGTTTTATTTTTTAAAATTTTTTCATTTACTTAATGCCTTCAACGACTACTAGCATTTAATATTGACCAGCAAATTGTAAGTTTCTTTTTTCCGTTGAAAGTGGTATAAGGAATTACGATTTGTAACAGACAAAACGAATATCTTACACCGTTACACTACACGTATCACGGACTAACATTACTTGGCCGAAGGTTAACCCCCTGTGGCACCCAACCCAAGCGTCGTCTTCCCCGCTGCCACACATAAATCATAGCTGTGCTGTTCGCAAGTTTTGCAAGGGAGCGTCAGAACGGGGCAAAAAGAAGAAGAAAGAAACTGTAAAAAGTATCGAGGCTTCTCTGCAACTCCAATACCCAAGAAACCCCACACTCTGCAATAATGGATTTTGTGTCTCTGTTCTTACCCTTTTTCTTTGTGAAGCTTGTCCTCAAATTAAAGTATCCTGACTCCGTGATCATAAGGAGTCTCTTCCAAGCAACCTTCCACCACTATCCTCGCTAATCGATTCCATCATCTAGCCCCACTTTCCCCCTTTCACTCCCTGTACCTGACTTTCCACAATTCTATATTCAATTCCGTCTTTCTTTCATGTGAATATATACGTATCAGGACGCCATAGCCAGGCAATATTACCCTTGGTTTTTCTCCTTGATTGGATAATTCATATTGCCGAAATTCATTAGCGATTTGAATCTTGGGCCTCCAAATTACAAAAGATAATATCTCCGTTTCCTATTTATAGAACCCAAGTCAAAGAAACTGAATCGTGAATTGTGCGAGTCTTCTTCACTTTGACGCCATGCCGGGTCTAGTTGCCGCGAAAACCCCTCCTCAGACGACGCCGTTAGACGTCTCCGTTACCGATTATTCCAATGGCGGCGAACACAGAACCCCATCGCCGCTCGTGAAGCGAACCCCCAAGAAGGCACAGGAAAAGTTGATCACAGACGATTCCTCCCTCGACAACCCGGATCTTGGTCCCTTTCTCCTGAAGCTAGCCCGAGACACAATAGCTTCGGGCGAGAACCCGAACAAGGCACTGGACTATGCGATCCGGGCGTCCAAATCGTTAGAGCGATGCTCGGGTCCGGGCCTGGAGCTTGCCATGTGCTTGCACGTTGTCGCGGCGATCTACAGCAGTTTGGGGCGGTTCGGTGAGGCGATTCACGAGCTGGAGCGGTCCATTGAGTTTCCGGATCTTTCGAAAGGGTCGGATCACGCCATGGCAAAGTTTTCGGGGTACATGCAGTTAGGGGATACGTATTCGATGATCGGGCAGCTGCAACGGTCAATTAAGTGTTACGGGTCGGGTTTGGAGATCCAAATGAAGGCTCTTGGAAAGTCCGACCGGAGAGTCGGAGAGACTTGCAGGTAAGCCACGCTTTCCACGGTTTCTGTGCCTTTCACTATTTAATGCGCCTCCGAACTCACCTTTGTGTCTTATCCATCCATGCTGGATAGTAGTCCAGTCAGTGGATGTGATATTTATTGCTTTTTATGTTATTTATAAATTTATTCATACTGAGTACGACTTAAGAATAAAAAATTAATCGAAATTTAATGCAATTTAAATTTTAAATTATGTATTATACATACAAGTTCGTAAATTCAGACATTTTTTTTGTTCAAAAAATTGAATGCAATTTAAGTGTCCAGAAAATTGTTTAAGTTTTATTTTTTTAAAAATATATTCAATACAAATTTTTTCTCCTCCTTCGACTTTGGTGCCCCAAGTGTTTATTAGTTTAATATTATTGTATTATTATTATTTTTTAAATCATGCTTTGCCCAGATATGGTTAAAAGAACCATTTTTTTTTTTTTATTTTTAATGTAGGTAGCTTTGAGGAGTTTGGATATTCTCCTGTGCAAAGGATACTATCTCTTTTTTTATTTTAATGAAAAAAAATTATTTTAATAATAAAAAATTATGAAATTTTATTAAAAAATTGTAAATTTTTTTTATATACATAATAATAATATTTAAAATTATAGGAACAGGTGAGGATCCTCTCTCATGTTTGAGTTTAAATAAATTATTATTTTTTTCAGTAAGTAAGCTACTTAATTTAGAATTGAGTAAACCATATGGACTAAAAATTTTTCTTGTTAAATTCACCACTTCTGACCCTACAATGGCATATGGGCTATGGCGTTTTTGTACAATCCACAGTAATTATGGCTATGAAATGGTTGTTGGAGTAAGAAATTTGTACATGATAATTGACTAATTGACAGATCAAGTCAATGGTTGATGCTAGTAAAACGTGGGTATGACGTGCTACTAATTTTTTGTGCAAGAATTTCTATGTCTACTGTGATAGTAATATTTAATTTCCGTTGCTGCCTCACAAACTAGAGATGGCAACGGAAGCAAATAATGGATATATTTTGACTCCTGTTCTTAAAAATGACGCGGCAGAAAATTGCTGCATCTTCAAACACGTACATCAAATGGCATCATTTGATGACCAACTGATTTATCGTGGTGAATATATAACCTCGAGATGATAAGAAAGGAAAGAAAGAATAACCAAGGAGATTGAATGCACACGCAATGTTTTAATCTTTTTTTGTTCCGCTGAAATGGAGAGCTTAAATATTGTACGTAAAAGAGTACGCTGGTCTGTATAGTACTTGAAAATAATAATTTTACTTAGATTCAATTGATAAATACTCTAGAGAATCATTCCCTACACTGTAATCCAAAATTACAATATCACTTTCTTCGCTCTGATATTTCCCATGGGACCTGTTATTGAAATTTCTCAGATATATTATCTCTTCATCCGTCTCAGTGTATATATCCATTTATTTTGCCGTCTCTTTGCTTTTTTTTTGTTTTTGTGGTTTTCAGTTGGTTATCAACCTTAGTTTCCTGCAATTGATGATTCATGTATAACACCAATGAAATTTGCCCTTAATTTCCTGATAGGTACTTAGCTGAAGCCCATGTTCAAGCTATGCAATTTGATGAGGCAGAGAACTTCTGCAAGAAGGCTCTTGAAATTCACAGGGAGCATAGTTCCCCAGCTTCCCTTCCAGAAGCAGCTGATCGGCGCCTTATGGCCCTCATATGTGAGGCAAAGGGAGATTATGAATCAGCACTCGAGCACCTTGTCCTAGCCAGCGTGTCCATGATTGCTAATGGGCAAGACAATGAGGTTGCAGCTATTGATGTTAGCATTGGCGACATTTACTTGTCACTCTGTCGTTTTGATGAGGCTGTCTTTGCCTACCAGAAAGCTCTCACAGTGTTCAAATCCACCAAGAGTGAGAATCACGGTTCTGTGGCAGTAGTGTACATTCGCCTTGCTGACCTATACTACAAGACAGGCAAATTACGAGAGTCGAATTCTTACTGTGAAAATGCCTTGAGAATATACACCAAACCTGACCCTGGAACCACCCCTGAAGAGATTGCTGGTGGGTTAACCGAAATCTCTGCCATCTATGAAGCTCTGAATGAGCCTGAGGAGGCACTGAAGCTCTTGCAGAAGGCAATGAAGTTATTGGAGGATAACCCCGGACAGTTTAGGACAATAGCAGGAATTGAAGCACAAATGGCTGTGATTTTCTACATGGTTGGGCGGTGCATGGAGGCTCGGAACTCTTTTGAGAGTGCTATCACTAAGCTGAGGGCTAGTGGGGAGAGGAAATCTGCCTTTTTTGGAGTTTTATTGAACCAGATGGGCCTGGCTTGTGTGCAACTGTACAAAATAGGGGAGGCAGCCAAACTTTTTGAAGAAGCAAGAGAGATATTGGAGGAGGAGTGTGGAACATACCATTTGGACACTCTAGGAGTGTATAGCAATCTTGCAGCAACTTATGATGCCATGGGGAGGTAAGCATTATTTCGTAGTTACTGCTCTCTTTTCTTGCACTACTATGTTTCTTACTCTCACTATGGCTTTTGTTTGGATTTTCCCTTGCATTCTCAATGGGATATGTCATCTTGCAAAGACGAATAATTATCTTACACAGACTTTTATCACTTAAGTGACATTTGGTATGTCTGCATCCTAATGTTCCATGTACTTGGGGTGAGAAAAAAATCAATAACCTGCTATTTAGGATATATGTAACACATAACTTTTAAAATTTTTATTAGGATATATGTAACACAACTTCTAAAATTTTTATTTTTGTTGTGGATTTTAAAGTTTTTAGGAAGCTAAAATTTTCAGAGACCAAACACCACCTAAAGCGTTTTCTTTCTTTAAACTGCTGAAACTGTCTCATTGCACCAGAAGGTCATTATTATCACTCGTGCTTGAGACTTGTATGTCATGAGAACCGTGTAATAGTGCTTCCGGCAGTTTTGACTCAAAAATAATTTTAATACACGAGCATATTTGCGCGATTGCATAGAGCAATTGAAACCTGTTTATTTAGTGATAAGTGAAGTATTGAATTTCTGTACTTGTTAATGTTGATTACTTCTTGGTGGGTTAAAATAAGTATTTTCTTATGGTGAATCGGGTTAAATGTACAGGGTTGATGATGCCATTGAGATATTGGAGCAAATATTAAAGATGAGAGAAGAAAAGCTTGGAACGGCAAATCCGGACGTTGATGATGAAAGGAAAAGACTATATGAGCTTTTGAAAGAAGCAGGAAGAGTCCGGAACAAAAAGGGAAAGTCACTCGAAAATCTTATAGACTCCAATTTTCTAAAGATGAAGAAGGAAGGAAGAAAGCGATGTTCTGCATTTGGTTTGAGAACTTAATGAAGAGTTCTTTATCTTATCTCTTTATTTCCTCCTGTGCACTTTTGTCAAAATAGGAAAATAGAAAAAAGGAACCCCGCTTCTCTCACGTTTGAAGAAAGCGTATAGGTTTTAGATTGAAAAAGCTTTCCTTTTCTCCTTATATTCTTACATTCAGTCTCTACCTTATATTTTCTATTCGTACTCGTTTTTTGTTTCCCCCTTTTCGATACTCCTATTTTTTCATGTTTTTCTCAGTGTTGCCATTATTGTTCACCAGAAGATAAAACCTGATTCTGAGTAAACAAACTTTTGCCACTGTACCTTGTTGGTTTGTCTTGCTGTTTATGACCTTTTCTCTGAAGCAAAGAATGTCTAAAAGAGCATTGTAAAAAATAAGACCGTGCTTAAAAAAGAGGCCAAGAGAGCCGATATAATATAATGAGAAAAAGAAAGAAAGAAAGAAAGAAAGAGTCTTATCCTGTATCACAGCAAAAATTACTAGTTTCCTTTGAACTGTCATGTCTTTCGGAATAATTCATTTCAACTATATAACAGAAGAAGAGGAAGAGTTCAAAGTGCTGACCGTCAAATACTCTCCAACACAACAGTTCGGCTAGGATCGGTTAACTATTTACCCTAATGCATTACATTTCAATTAAGTCATATTCATGTTCAACATGTGTCAGACATGTTTCTTTGACACAACACGGCTGGTCATATTATACTTTAAGAGAAGACTGAGGTATAGTTTTTAGACATCTAGTATCAAATTCTTCAATAAAAACATTTCAAATAGAGATGATTTGTAACTCAGCATATATAATTGAGCATTGAAAATAAAAACTCCTCCACGTGTTACGTACACGTAACCTCAGTGTAAACATTCAAGGAACTTGAGCTTTATCCTATATTTTACTGTGTCTGCGTCATTGTTATGCTTCTTAGGGTATTATAAAGCATTATTCTTATTTTGTTTCTTTCCTTTGTTTTTCTTCTATGGGGATGGTCTGTAGTCTGATCAAACATCTGTATACATGTTTTCCAGTTACTTCTAGAACAAAACAAAGATGACTTGGACAAGATGAGAGAAGTCTTCATACGTAACATCCTGATCACTTGAAGATGATCAGTACCTAGCTAAAACCGACAGTGGATTGATAGAAGTTTTGAATTCCATGAGGCAGATTTCTTCTCCATATCTTGCAGTCAAGGATTGGTTGGGGTCATAGTCATTAAAGGGGTCGAACACGTGAGATAGTAAAATGCAGAGTCAAACTCTAGCTAACATTTTTGTTTTTTTGTTTTCAATTTTCAATGATCGGTTTGGAACAGTGAGGAAAAATAACATACTATGCAACAATGCTCTTACTTGGATACACCTATTCCTGGTGATTTTCCGATTTTGATGATAAAAAATAAATAAATAAATAGACGGTGTTACGAGAGTTGAACAAATTTGTGTTGGGAGACATAGTTCAATGACTAGTGCAGACTTCTCTTTTGAAAACTCCCTATCTATATCTAGATGTCCTTTGTATTTGAGTATATCTCTACTACTTTTTTATTTCTGGGAGGGCTAGTTGGTAAAAGTAAATCTGTAAATGTAACATTATATCAACTTTTGAGATTATTTTGTGATTCTGTTTTTCACTTGTTCTTAAAACAGAATTTTAACATGCGGATAAATTTTCATAGAAGAATCAACGAAATGTTGTTGAATAGAATAAGGTAACAAGCTCTTGAAGAATCATTCAAGTTGTGTTCTCTAAAAAATTCATCATGTTGATAGAATAACTGATTATTCAACGTCTCTAAGAATGTTTGCAAATATTGAGCAGGACATGTACATCTTAGTTAGTGTTTTGGGAAGTAGAATGCTACTGATGATACATATCAACATGAAACAAAAAAGAGAAAGTCTTAGAGACAGAATAATTAATCTCTTCTTTAAAAGCGTGTATAGATAGATATTCATTCCTTCCAACTCGTTCGAACTGGGATACTTTGAAAATGATAGTTATGACTCGGATCACTTATGGGAGATCTGTTTAATTTGCTGGATTCAGGACAGTGACTAAGCTATACTCCATTTGTGTACCTAAGAAAAACCCAAATTAGGTCACTGTGGTTAGGTACTCTGTCCCAACAATGAGACTAAGACATAACATTATCCCTCCCTTTTTTCAACAAACGCCATCATCCTAATTCTGTCTTTACCGGCAGCCACCGCATCTTCCATGCAATTGGCCTTTGAAAAATTCCATCCAACAAGTTATGGATCGTTATTCGTATGTGTAAAAAATGATCGTATACGGTCAAGTATAACATAATGACACACATAGTACTTAGGATAACTGCAGGCAATCTAAATTTGCCATGTATCTATGCAAATTCTTAAAATTAATTACTTTATTTCAACTCACCTCCATTCGTTTGACGTATTTAAGAGAATAAATTTTATTTAGTAAATGTGTAAGCTTAAATAGTCAAGTATATCTCTTTAATCACTTGGTCAAAATTTTAGAGTGAAGTTTATTTAGTTTTTAATTTTGGAAATCAGTTAGCTTTTAAAAATAATTACATTGTTATATATTAATTATTTTGTCCGGACGAGAAGTTAAAGGACTAATAGATAACAAGGTTGTCATTTTCAAAAGTTAACTAGTATGACTCACTAATTTCAAACATCTTACGGAAAAGAAAATATATACTAAAATACTTGTCAATAACGTAACAACTTAGTCTCTATATAAGCGTAGACATCGTTTTGCAGTATTCCCAAAGAGATGGAAACGAAAACCCATCAACCATGCGCAGCTTGCAGGATGCTACGCCGGAGATGTGACAGTAAGTGCTTACTTGCACCATACTTTCCGGCCGACGAGGTTGACAAGTTCGCCGTTGTTCACAGAGTCTTCGGTGCTAGCAACGTCATCAAAATGATTCAGGTACCTGTAATAACTGCCTCCTGCACTGACATATATATCTCATCAATCAGGGTTTAATTAATCTTCAAAGTTTCAACATCTTCCATTCGGAAGTCAAGGTTGATAATTATTGTGTTTTTGGTTATAAATTAATGAAGATGGTGGAGGAGACGATGAGGGAGGATGCAGTGAAAGCCATAGTGTACGAAGCAATGGCGAGGGTGAGAGATCCAGTGTATGGCAGCGCAGGAGCAATTCTGCAGCTGCAGAAGATGGTTCAGCAACTCAAAGTGGAGCTAGAAACAATGAAGGCTAGGGTTTCAGAGGTGCAAGAACAAAGAGACCAGTTGTTGAGGAATATTCATACCAAATCTCTTCATCATCATCGTGAAGATAACGGTGCTGTGTTTCCCATCAATATTGACCCCTCCTTTGATGACTATTACTCCACTTTGCCGTTAGACCCACTTGAATTTCCTGTACAAAGCGACTGGGTCATGTAGACTTATTTATTTGTTTTATTACATACTGGAAATGAAGTTGAATGCAAACACATCAAGCTTGCTTCAATTTAATGAGTAAAATTGCATCATGTAAACTATTACTTCGTTGACTCTTTTATTAGGCTAGCTTGTACTATACTATTTCAATTCGATCAAACGCACTAAAGCAATTCAGATAAAAAAAAAAATCTCTTGTAGCGTAACTCAAATAATTGACAAAATCAGAATTCAAAAGTGTTTACTTTTCCCACTGGACTAATCTCCTGGAAATTTTAACAATTTTAATAAGTGAGAAAATGATAAGATAATATTTTAGTATCCATGTCGGTGTATAACATTATTGACGCAGACTTTTCTTGATACCAATATATATATTACCAATTGATGAATTGTAGTTATTTCATTTTTGGGAACTAGCATTCTGATTTTAGAATTTATTTGCATTAATATATAGTAGCATTTATAATGGAACCAGATTGTCTGCATTTAAAACTACCAATAAAGTATGCAGTTAAATGTAACACAAAATATGATTTTGCTAAAAAAATTTAATATTAAAGGTTTAAAAAAAGAAAAGAAAAGAGAACAGGTACGGACTGTACCAACTATGCACGAGAAACAATCCAAAGACATATATCTACCCGGCAAATGGAAACAAGATATATATTGAAAGGGCTCTCTTGATCAAACTTGATTACTCATTTTGGTATAGTGATAACTTAATAAGACAAAAGTGTGAGAAGTGAATAAAACAAGAGGTTACTTACGCAGATAATTTTGAAAGTGTCAACTGATTATAATATGTTGAGACGGTGATCAACTCAAATTTTGCAAATGAGCAACGTTCTTCATCTCAAATTGTTTATCTTAAAATTCATCTCCAGTTTGCGGACTAGGAAGCTAAAAACAAAATAGTTTGGAAATCAAAATCTGCCTAACTTTGTTTGCTGGTAGAGTTTCGTTGCATGTAGGCATTGTTCACTTGTAATCCATGCAACGCATTATATATATATATATGGCATACTTGTTGGCTGCTTTTTCCATTCAATGTCCAGAGATAGGAGACTTCTAGAGACAAGGTAGTTAGAGACCACGAACGTGAAACATATGTAGACTTAAACAGTATTATACAAAATCAAATTGCAGAGCTAAGCTTATTATCTCAATAAATTAACCTTTTCTTTTTTCAAACAATAAACTAATTTGTATATGTGTGGAGTAAATTTTTTGTGATTTCTCACTGTGTTGATTTTGAATTTTTGAATCATTGATAATGGTATATGATTGTTGTAATTTTTTAATGATCCAATAATCTAAATTGTATATATATATATATATATATATATAATTTACCTTCACATGTCTAATTAAAGATAGCAAGTATAACTTTTATGCAATCTTCTCCCTTTAACTTATTTGTTGGGTTTGTTTCATAAGTGAAAAAATTTATCATGTTTGTTGTGTTTAAATAAAATAGTTATCTAAATTTTTATTTTTTATTTAATTTTTTAAGAATTTGGTTAAAGAAAATTAGATAAACTAATTCTATTTTTATTTCAACCAGTCCTATCAACCTATTACCATCATAACGGGCAAACATAATCATCTGTGTTCGATCCCAAGCTTAAAAATATTTCGATTTGAATTCAAATAAAATTTTAAAAGCGATTTTTTTTTTATCTAGGCTAAAAAATTATTTGGGTCGACTTCGAACTTTGAAACTAGTTTCCAAACTGCTTATGATAGATCAAGACAATTTACTCGTCAAACTTGGACCAAAATGATTTTGTAACTAAAATTTTTCAATTTTTTTTTTTTTTAGTTTGTACTTGGGCTCCCAAACCTTTTTTTGGCTTATACGCTTTTTGCTAGGTACGTCTTATGTGGTAGGATACGTGCGTGTGAGCTAGCAATGCATTGAGGTCCGAGAAAATTGAAAAATTCAAAGAAAAAGAGGATAAAAAGTATAAATAAAACGGCTGTGTGTGTGTGAGAACTAACAATGCATTGAGATACGAGAAAATTGAGATATTCAAAGAAAAAAGAGGATAAAAGATATAAATAAAAAGGTTTCGAATGATAATTAATTGTAAATTTGTTTGATAATTTATATATATATATATATATTAAAATTAATTTAAATTATTGAATGATTTTTATCACAAAATTTGACATTGACTAATATCAATAAATTTAAATAGAGAAGAGTATTATTGTAGTCCCTCACTTAGTTACTAAGTGTTAATTTGATCATTCACAAATGACCCCGAGTCAATATGGTCATGTTGAGGGGGTGGTTTAGGATAACATTATGTTCAATTTAGGCTAAAGAATCAAATCTATTATATAAAATTTGGTTGGATTGGACCGAGTTTGAATCAAAGTATAAATATAGATTCATTTTGTCATATATATTTTATTTTGTGTTTTTTAAATTGGTCTTTTTTTCAAAATAGTTCATTTGCTTTTTGTCTATGTTGAATATAGATTTTTTATTATTAATATGAGATATTTTATTTATTATATAAAACTACACTTTATTTTTTAAAAAAGATTTTTAAATAAATTTTATGAAAAGATTTTAGAAAAGAATTGATTTAATATGACCCACTTGGTCTAGCTTGACTTAATAATAACCAAGTATGAGTTAAAATTATTGGCTTAATGACAACTTCAACTTGCCCATGAGTTGTCTAAAAACTTGACTTAACTTAGAGTTTGTTTATCTTTGCTTATAACTATTTTGAAAAACTATTTTTATTATTTTAAATTTTTTAAAAGCTATTTTGTTACCACAAATTAGTGAATGATCAAATTAATATTAAGACAAAAAAATGAGAGTTCAAAATACTCACTGTCTCAATTTAAATATTAACATTCAATTTATATCTTAAACATAACGTTTATTAATTATATGATAATATATTTATAACTATATAGCTTACTTTAAAAAATTGAGCATGCAATATTAACATAACAATTACTTCCAATGTGCAGATTAGTTAAAAGTCATGCCCATGATAAAATATTAAAAGGCATAAGAATGCTTAATTTACAATTGATCCTTCATTAAAATGATGCAAAAAAGTCTTAATAATTCATGAGATGACAAAAAAAAACAATATTCAAGTTAATTTATTTTCACTGACAATGTTGGGATAATAAGCAATCAAATAAAATTAAAAAATTAATCAATTAGCCCTATAGTTTACATCAGACTATAAGTTCGTCCTTACACTTTTTTTTTTTTTTTTCAAATTACTCTTTACATTAAGTTGTTGCAACTCTAGTCCCTATCATCAAATTCATAATAATACCTTTTGAAATTTAAATGATGTGGATGGTTTGAGCTGACATGGATAATAAAAAGAAGACAGGAATTCAATTAAGCAGAGGAAACCCACTGGAAAAATGCAAGCTCACGTTGAGTTAGATAAAATCAAGATTGTATTACAACCTATCTCCCTCCTCTTTTTCTTCTTCTTTTTCGCCCAACTCAGCCTCTTCTTCGCCTAGCTTGGCCTCTCCTTCTTCTTCTTCTTCTTCATTTTTCTTCTACAACTTATCCCATATTTGTCTCTCCTTCTTAGGCCATGGGTATTGAGTCTGCAACACAATTGTAAAGGATGGTGGTTGGGGTGTGTCTCGAGGCTTTGCTTCACTAGTCAGCTCAGCGAAGAGCATAAAAAATTTTAACCAATCTATCTCCATATACTTAATTGGAGATAGTGTGTTGCAAATGGATTACATTATCTCACCATAGTTTGTTTTCCTACATTTTTTTTTTCCTTTGGCAGATTGAGTACAATTGAAAATACATTCACTCCGAGTTCATTTTTGCATTCATTGATTCTGGGAACGTAAAACAAGCTGTCTATCTATTTTACGCAATTTTCACTTAGTGGGGTTATAACCAATCACTAGATGAGCCACCTGGTCTTCATTTTTTGCCCTTTTACACGACTTACACTTTTTATTTTGTACTCATTTTCCATAGGGAAGAAAAGTAAAAGTGGCATATTTGGGTTATACCTCAAATGGTGTGTCTCAAAATCATGTGGATCGATACATGTATAATTAAATGTCACACAACAATAAGCCAATGCTTTTCACCTTTTGTATTATACATCATACCAAGGACATGAACTAGCAAGAAAGATATCCAGCAAGCAAGCAACCACATGGAAGAGCTTCTCTCGCAAGCACCACAAAAAATGAAAAATAAATTGAGAGAGAGGAAGAGCTTTTCTGAATTTAAAGTAAAATTTAAATTAATTTCGTTTGGTTCCTTATAAGTTTACGATTCTTTGATTCAATCACATATTATTTACATAATATTCAACTTACATTCATGCTTACAATTTAATTGTACTATCTTTTTTTTTTTTTTTTTTTTGTTTACATTAATATAGAACTAATTAGAGCGAGAAAATCCTACTATCTCCAAATTAACTCGAATAAAATTAAAAAAACCAAAATCAAATTCTTACAATATCATTTTTCTTCGCTCTTCGATTGACAACATCGAAATAATCTTGTAGAATTTTTCTGCTTGGTGCGAATTCGAGTAGGGGAAAAGAAAAATCAGAGATTCACAGTAGTAGCTTTCTTGATGCTTCATAGTTCATCCTCTTCACAGTTCTTCCGCTTCTCCTCGTCCTTTGACTGTGACTGATAGAGAACTTGAAGAACAATGGCGGAGACAAGCTCGGGTTCTCAAAGCCCACCTTCTTGCACCATCAATCCCATTGATCACCTTCCACTCCGCCTTCATAGATCCGAGATCGTCGCACCCGCTCCCACTGGTTCCCAATCCACCATCGATTGGCTTCCGGATTTTTCCGGGTATACATGGATCGCTTACGGAGCGGCTTCACTCTTAGTCATCTGCCACTTTCCCTCTCCTCTCTCTGCCGAAGAATCTCGTATTGGTCCCATTTTCCGGCAAGTCTTCGAGCTCTCTGGGGACCCCTCGTCCGTCGTCGCCGCCGTTTCTTGGTCCCCGGAGACGCCGTCAATTGGGGAGCTGGCTGCCGCAGCTGCAAATTGCATCTGGCTTTTCTCCCACGATTCATCTAAGCGTAAAGGTGAGTGGAAGTTTGGAAACTTTTTGTCTTTTATTGAGTATTCCTAGTCTGATTACTGAGAAAGGATATCACATGTACTGAACAATGGAAATTCGAAGTTGAAATAGATCGACATGTACAGTTGATGTTCATTTCAATCATACAATGATTAAGGTACAGTTTGGAAGATTTGAGGATGTTGGGCTTTATATTTTGTGCTTGGGTAAAACCCGCCTCTTTGATAATATAGAAGTTCATAATAGATGTTGAAGCACTAGTTGATAAGATAGAATTCACTACAATAGTAGTAGTCGAGCTTCTTTTTTTTTTTTTTTGGTTCCTTTTTATAAAGTGATCTATAATATCATGTCAGTGTTACTTGGTTGCTGATTCATGTATTAATTCGTTGATTTCCTTCTCTTCCTTCAGATACTAAAAAATGTATCATTATAAAGTAAAGAGCATTCCCATTCTGTTATCCTTAATTACTTCATAATCCTTTTCGACTTAGCAAGCCAAAGGGCTAAATACATCTAGGCTCTGTTTTGTGGTTGTTAAATTTCTTCCAAGGAGCATGAAAGATGGTTATGAGTTATAACATGGTGTATTTGTTAATTCATGTATCTCTGACATTTATAGTCTGCACTCAGTTCTAAAAGTTAAGGCATATTCCAGCAGTGACAAAACGCTATGTGTTTTCTATTAGTTAATACCCAACCAAAAACTTCAATTGACAAATTGTTGAAAAAAAAAAAAACTTCAGAACACAGGTGTTACTGAATGATTTTAACTATGATTGTTTCATGACCCAAATACAGTAACCTCCTTTAGTATATCCTACTTAATTTATCAAATGTCAATGGTTTCCTTTAATATTTACTAGAAGTAAGGCACATGCAACATGGTGTGCCAATTGAAAGTTAATATTTGAAAATAAAAGGAATTGGGGAGCTAGATCAGGCAAGTGGATAGAAAATGTGGGGGATGTAGCTACCCAAATCAACTCAATGTTATTTTATTTAAAATATTTAATTAAAAATATTACACTTATAATCTTATATCTTTCCTTAAATTATTTTACAATCATGCAAATATAAAGTATAAACAAGATCTTCTTTTGAACTTTCTAGACATAAAAGCAGATAGAAAATGTCAGTGTTCCCCTGATTAAAGGTAGAACAATGAAAATCTCTCAAACATTACAATTATGAATGCTTATATTGTTCTTCACATGATTCAGTTCTGAAATTACTATGTTTAGCTTTCATTTTATCAAATACATCCCTAAGAATTTGATTTCAAGAATTGATTTTGTGCTTTGGGGAAAAAGATTTACCAGGATAGTCTTATAACTAGAATACTGAATATAGACAACTGCTTCCAGGCACCAGCATGATTTCCAGAAATTGGAAGATTTCATAGAATATCAGAAGGTTGCCTTTTGTTTATGATTCTCTCCCAAATATAGACAACTGCTCAGAACTACTCATTTATCTTTCAAAGTCTTCCATATTGTTTGGAAGAAAACAATTGCGCAACAGGGCCTCAAAGTATTGTATAGTCTGTCCACCTTAGTTAGAATTTACCCTAGAATGGGCATTTGCTTCGTATAGTTTTCTCACTCTCTTTTTTGTCCCTTTTGAATTGCATATGTTAAAACCACAATCTTGTTACTCATATTCAGGTTCTTTTTGTTGGAGCCAGACTGCAGTGCTTGCACATCATATGAAGGTTGAAACTATCAGATGGACGGGATCTGGAGATGGTTTAATATCTGGTGGAATGGAGGTGGTTTTATGGAAAAAGAGCAACAAGTGTTGGGAAATGGCTTGGAAGTTTAAAGCAGATGAACCCCAAACTCTTGTTTGTGCAACCTGGTCTATTGATGGCCCTTCAGCAACTGCGGCACATCCTAGTAAACAACATATTGAAGAGTCTTTAATTAATGAGGTAAGCAAATGCGTGTTAGTATGTCAATGCAATGGACTATCTGAATATTCAAAATCTAAGCTACATCATCCTCTACCTGTAATAATGATTCAATGGAGACCATCAAGAGGTATACTATCAAACAGAAATGGTAGACACTCAGCTAGGCATGTATTACTGACATGCTGCTTAGATGGAACTTTAAGGTTATGGAGTGAGACTGATAATGGAAAGGTCAGGAAAACTGGTAAGGATGCCTATGATCAGAAGAGCATGGGTCATTCTTATTGTGTTGTTGCTGTCATTGAGATTAATCAAACCTTAAATGGAACTCTTGGTTTAGATATATTTGTGACATGGGGAACAGAAAGTGGGGGGATATTTCAAACTGGCGAAGGAGCCAACCGAGTCTTCTCCAAAGAAGGATTTGACCATGAAGTTGGTAAATGTGATTGGCTAGTTGGATTTGGTCCTGGAATGTTGCTTAGCTTTTGGGCTATCCACTGTCTTGATGACCTCTCACCAGTTAGATTTCCCCGAGTTACGTTATGGAAAAGGCATGAACTCCAAGGCTTTGATACAGGAAATGTTTATAGGTTTGACTCATCTGATGTTGGGAAGGTATTACATCTGAATAAAGTCATTTTATTGAGGAACTGCTGGTCGGGTCCACCAGTTATATGCTCACCAGTCCAGTTATTACCGTGTAATTCCTTAATTTGGTCATTTTTCCATACTCATGCATTACATGATGCTGTGGAGAACTCACTTGATACAGCCAACACTAAGAATTTTTCACATTTGAATGGTGGAGTTTTAAATTTGGATGGTCATGTTGGTAGAATTTTAAAGGTTTCTATTCATCCTTGTATATGTGAAGTTCAAATTGCTGCTTCTCTGGATTCTAATGGACTGCTACTTTTTTGGTCACTTTCTAGGATATCAAACTGCACTGTGGGATGTCCAACTTTGATTCCCACTTGGGAACTTTGTGGAAAGCTTGTAACTCAGGACTCTTGTTCCATGTATACAAGCTTGAGGTGGGCACCTTCAGTATTTCATGATGAACAGGTTCTTTTTATGGGACATGCCAGAGGTATTGATTGCTTCATAGTCAAATTTTGTCAAACCGAGGAAGAAAACATAGAATACCACTACTTTTGCACTATACCTTTCAGTGGTCATGGTCCTTATGAGGATGGCCCCACTGATATCTTTGCAATTTCTTTGTGCTCTACTTGTAATAAAACATTTTCTGACAATAAGCTTTTGCTTTTGGCAATTTGGATGCGGGGATTTCAGGCCCTGTCATGGGAAATTACCTTGCACACATTTGACATGTCAACAAGCTATTGTGAATGCCATATTGATGCTAAGAGTCTTGCTGACCACAGTATGTGGGCATTTGAAAGTACTTTTGCTGGTAAAAGATATTGCATTACTGTTGATCCTTGTTCATCCAAGTTTCCAAGTACTCTTGCCAATGATCTAGTTACTAGTTTTGCTGTGGCCTGTCCAGCTACTCTTAGCCAAAGACAACAGAAATTTGGTATTGCCAATGATCTTTATAGTTGTTATCCTGCATATATCCTGGTCACAGGCTGCTCTGACGGCAGCTTGAAACTGTGGAGAAGTAACCCTGGTAACCGATCAGCCTTGCACTTGGAATGGGTGCTTGTGGGTATGTTTGCTGCGCATCAAGGTCCCATCAATGGTATATGTTTGACTGATTGTGGTCAGAAGATTGCTACATTCTGCAACAGTAGTAATTCAAATGCTGTCAGTGCCATCCATATATGGCATGCTGTAAACTTGACCAGTGCAGGGACTTTTATTTTGGAAGATAAGCTAACACTTGATAGTGATGTTATTACTCTAAAATGGTTAACTTTAGGTACTGGTCAGTTATTGCTTGGAGTTTGCTTGCAAAATGAATTGAAAGTATATTCTCAGAGACGTTATGATGGTCTGACTATGTTAAACTCTGGAAACTTTTCCAAAATGAATATATGGGTTTGCATTGCATCTGCTCACACTTCCCTTCCCATTTATGATTTCTTATGGGGGCCCAAAGCCACAGCAGTGGTAGTTCATAGAAATTACTTTAGTATATTTGGTCACTGGTTGTTCCATGTGGATAAAAGGCAACAGAGTAATTTTCATTCATGTAATTCGAAGGCAAATCTCTATGATTGCGAGGGTGATATATTTGGAGGCCTGCTCTCTGCAGTTTTCTTTGATGGTGACATTGGTACGTTCAAAGAGTTGTCAATTAGGGATCATAGTGGAGACTCTGAGTATATGCAGCCTATCAAAAGTAATATTAAGGACAGTGAGCCTTATAGTAGCTTCTTTCTAGCCAAGGCTCAATTAGAAGCTCAACTTAGCACCTACACTGGGTTGTGGAGCATCTTTGAAGTTGTGGAGAAATTAAGTGGATCCTTGCCTTTTTATCACCCTGATATACTTCTTATTAATATAAGTTCAGGTAATGAATGTGTCGTTCATGTTCTCCAACTTTATACTTCCTTTTTCTATAATTAATCATCATTTTATCCAAATTTTAAGCAAAATGGTATAAGGGCTTGCTTCTATCAAGGATGGCTTAACTAGTCAATTTATGGTGTTCCAATATATTTGCTGCTTAATATTGTTGTCAGGTAGTTTTGCAATTTGTAAGCCTGAGTTTTGTTTCCTAATCTCCGGCATTGATACTTTTAGAATTCACTCATAAAAGCATGCAGTGAATTGCCTGACATCATTCATGTTATATCTCTCTAATGTTTTCAGGCAACTGGAAACGTGCATATGTGGCTCTGAGGCATCTTTTTGAATTTATGACTTCTAATAATGCTCCTGAAGAGAGTTACATCTCCAAAAGAAGTCCTCCTGAGATCTTATTGTCAAACTATTTAGAGGGACTTATTTCAAAATGTTCCCAAGATAAGGGATTTCAATGGAGTGGGGACGCTGCGATTGCATCAGTTTCACTGTCTCAAAGTAGCTTTACGCAGTTCCCATATCATTCAGGTTCCACTGCTGAAAATTCATCCTCAACAGGGTCTGAGCTTAACGGCTTTATTGAATCTCTTGAAAATTTGCCTGACTTAGCAGCTATGTTCAACATAAGAAAGACAGAGATTCTTGCAGTTATTGATCTGCTCAGTGAAGTTAATAGTTCACAGTTGTCTTCTGCGTATCAAAGTCTTGATGAACCTGGACGAAGGTATTCTTGAGCTAGTTTAGTTATAAGGTATTCTTGAGCTAGTTTAGTTATATAGGTATTTGATATTATATGGCTCTCTGTTACACTTTCCTATGCTTTTTCTTTATTCTCTTTGATAAGTGAAATCCATTGACAGACACCAAGGAAGCATATTAACCCATCCACGCTAAATGTGGACAACATGGAAACCTTGGAATGGGACATTAGAAATGAAAAATGAGAACATACCATATCAACCGATTCTATAATGGAACATTTGAGAATAGAAAGCAAAGTAGAGGACCAAGTTAATTGAGCCTAGAGGAATCTCCTTTGAATAGGCCAACAACTCTTACGCCCTTTGAAGCTCCATGAACTTGGGCTGTACTACACATAGGAGGCTACATAAGAGATATACACTTGGCAAGTTGTTCAAGTGTGCATTTTGAGACATTAATGGCTTGAGTGTTTTGTATCACTTTTATATAATAGTTATTGCACTAAAACTTAGAGGCAACCAACTTTTATTACTGATTGGTTTTGTATAATTTTATATTGTGCACCATTGCATTTGCACAAGAATAGTTTGATTATAAAGGAATGAGTTATCAGCTTGTCACTGAAATTATATGCTACCATATGGAACTCATGCTAGGGCCTGGGCAGAATGTGAACAATATGTCAGAGGTCCTGTTGGCTATTAAGACCCTATATTTTGCAGTTTTGAGTCAGGATAAAGGACAATTAAATCTTGAAGCCAGAAGAAGGGGGAAAACCCAACTTAATTGGTAGTTTTGTTTCTAGTATTTCATTTTGTAATGGAAAATATAAAAATTCAATTAAAACTTACCTGCTATGCTTATGGATTATTTTAATTTAAATTGTTGATGACAGAACTTTGCATCCCTCTGCCCCCTTGGGAACTATGATGTTCACTAATATTTACATTGGGGATTAAGTAATCTAATTATCATGTTTACTTGTCAAATATCCACTGAATTGAAATTGCCCTGTGGTGGAACTGCAAAACTTGAGATTTCCCTGCAGAGATGATAATAATGAACTTAGGCGATGTTATTGACTTTTTATACGCATAAAATGCATGTGTTTTGGGAGGGTGGTCTGGCATGATGCAGTTTAATAAACACTTTTCTTTTGTTTTGTAGGTTTTGGGTTGGATTAAGGTTTCAGCAACTACTTTTTGTCCGGACTTTTGGTAGAGTTGCATCTGTTGAAGAGTTGATTGTTAACTCAAAGTTGTTTGTATGGGCTTATCACTCTGACTGCCAAGAAAACTTATTTGGTTCTGTCATACCTAATGAACTGTCTTGGCAAGAAATGCGAGCTTTGGGTATTGGCTTTTGGTTTGCTAATGTAACTCAACTGCGTACAAGGGTAAAGCTTTGTCCCTTTATTTTTCCTGTTCTTCTCTCTGTGCTATGTGGGGAAAATCAAGATCTTAAATTTATTCAGAAGGCTTTGAAATTGAAAATTGAAGCGTCCAGTATTACAAAATTATTAGCTGAGAAAGAAATTGAGAAGAAAATACAGTTTAGTTTCATTTCCTCATGGTATCACTGACAGAAAATTCTATTACTAAATTTTTTTAATTGCTTGGTCATTATCTGACCACTTTTAGCAGTTCTGAATTTCTGTTTTTATGCCCTAGGCTGGGATCATTAGAAATGTAAAATGATCATTGTTTATCATTTTCCTTGTGTTATGCTATTTACTTCATTGTGAATATCTGGGTACAACATTTCACTGTTGAGATGGTGAGTTAAGTTCAGCAGCCACAATGATCTGTGTTCTTTATATTGCATTTCCCCCACTGCTTGACTTGGAAGCATTAAATTAACATGTTAATGGGAGAATTAAACAACAAAGAAAATATATCATATATCATGAACAAAGTGCTTAGGTAAATATTGAGAGTTGATGGAGTATATTAGCCTAAAGAGTGAATAACTGATCATGTGGAATTTTGGTTCTTTCGCAATTGATACTTGGTTGTGTGGAAATCTTCTTTGTATTGTATCAAAATATTATGGTGATGTATGAACGATTTCCAAAAGCAAGTTGTTGCCTCCTTGAAACATTTCATTTTCGGGCTCCCAAAAATAGCTTCTCCTGTATTCTTTTCTCCTTTCTTAGGTATTCAGTGTAATGATGCTTAACCAACCATTGATAATTGGTTGTGTGGAAATCTTCTTTGTATTATATCAAAATATTGTGGTGATGTATGAACTATTTCCAAAAGCAACTTGTTGCCTCCTTGAAACATTTCCATTTTCTAGCTCCCAAAAATAGCTTCTCCTGTATTCTTTTCTCCTTTCGTAGGTATTCAGTATAATAATGCTTAACCAGCAAGCTGTTCTTGATGGTTCCTATATTTTGAATTTGTTGGACACAGTAAATTGGGACTTTTATATGCTTTCTTCCTGGCGAATATTTGAGAGTCTCTTTGCCTGTTCAATCAGATGTTAAATTTTCCGTACTTGAATATAGATTGACAGTTAAAAATTTTCTGTGCTTGACTTGTATATTTTTATGCTTTGTTAGATGCTTTAAAAAATTGCAGTGGGTGAATTACCATTTACCATGTAATTTGAAAATTGCTGTTTAACCAGGGTGGCAATCCTTGTTTTTTCTATGTTTTCATTACACTCTTAATTTCTGCTGACGTCATGTTGCTTGGAAAGAAAGGGATTGCTCATCAGCAATAAAAGTTGAGTATTTTGAAGGCAAAATTTTATTGATTAATTATCAACTGATCCTCCAATCATGCAATTTTCATCCTAGATTATTATTTTTCAATACATCTGATTGTTCATTACTGTGTCCAATTCAAACAGTTCTAAATTCTGATGCTTCCCTTTTACCCCCTTAACTCTAGATGGAGAAACTGGCAAGAGCACAGTATTTGAAGAACAAAAATCCTAAGGATTGTGCACTACTGTATATCGCACTAAACAGAAATCAAGTATTGGCTGGCCTTTTCAAAATTAGTAAGGATGAGAAGGACAAACCTTTGGTGGGATTTCTTTCTCGCAATTTTCAGGTATTCTGTAATTTCTGATAAGAACAGATGCAATGACAGTGTACTTTTGAATACCTAGAAAACTTCTGTTTTCCTTGAGACCTTCATCACTTTCTTCTTCTTGTTCAGTAATGCCTGTAAGGGACTACTGATTAGATGCTCATGAATTCAGCTACCATTATAATTTTTTTCTAGTAGTTTTTAATTTGGGAGTCCTGTATCAGGTTTATTTATGAATAGTATATAACGGTGACATTTCCTCATAAATATGTACTTGTTTATCATTTATACTATTAAAAATTATTTAGGTAATTATAATTAGTTGATTACAGGATGAGAAAAATAAAGCAGCTGCTTTAAAAAATGCTTATGTCTTGTTGGGGAAGCATCAGCTGGAACTGGCTATTGCTTTCTTCTTGCTGGGTGGTGATAATGCTTCTGCAATAAATATTTGTGCAAAAAACCTTGGAGACGAACAACTTGCACTAGTTATATGTCGACTAGTTGAGGGCCATGGTGGACCATTGGAGCGTCACCTAATAACGAAGTATATACGTCCATCTGCAATTGAAAGGGGAGACTACTGGCTTGCAAGCCTGCTAGAGGTGCCTAAAATTAAATAATCTTGCCTAACATTTTTTTATCCTTAAAGTTTCCTTTCATATTCTGCATTCATACTCGTTTTGTACATATTTCATCTATTGCTACTTGTCCTTGATATGCAGTGGGAAATGGGTAATTACTATCAATCTTTCCAGAGAATGCTAGATGTTTCAATAAATCCTGTGGCTCAGGACTCCATTGTTGTCTCCAATTGTGGTCCATTTTTGGACCCAAATGTTGGCTTTTATTGCCAAATGCTAGCAACAAGGAATAGCATAAAGAATGCTGTAGGGGAGCAAAATTCTGCCATCCTTCTAAGATGGGCTACTTTGATGACAGCTACTGCCCTAAATAGATGTGGTACTCCTGTAAGATTATCCTACAGACTTGACAATGGTTTTGGTTCTTTTCTGGCATATCTTACCAGTTCAAACTAACATGTTAAAACTTAAATCATTTGTTGAATGAGTTTTAAGCTATGTTTGTCTTGCTCTAGTTGGCATACAAAATGTATGCTCTCCCACTGTTGTCTTCATTTAGCAAGTAGTCATACTGTTCAGTCAACCTACTTGTTGAACCTGTGGTAGCCTTACATGTTTTGCTGCTCTAATAAATGTTTTGTTACTACTGAATCTAGAGAAGTCAATTTGTTATATTCTAATTTTATTGATTCAATCCTTTCCAGAAGAAATTCTTCTTGATCATTTTACAGTTTGATTTTCATTCCTTCCTCAAGTAAATGCATGCATCTGCCGTTTTAGTCAATCTAGAAAGATTCTGTAGTGAAGATGTCTTCTGGAGGTTCCAAATGTCCTGCCTAAAACTAATATTAAACCATTCTAGGAATTCTTAAAAAATCTACATTCCCAGTTTTTTTAACTGTTTGTCTGTTTCACACTTACCATAGCTCATGCAAATCATCAAGTCCATTTTCTTTGCGGTCACTGGGTTTAGTTTGATTAATTATTGCTTTGTCTTCGCCTCAGGCCCTGAAGTGTATGCAGGTGTTAGAACAAAGCCAATGTGTGACTTTATATCTTACATGTGTATTCTATTTATGTTTCTGATAAGTAAAATTATGAAATATATTGTTTTTTTGTTGCAAGCTTGAAGCATTGGAGTGTTTTGCATCTTCGCTGAGCATGCTTGGGACTGCAGATCAAGGGAGTGAGTTAAATGCTGGACATGAGGTGCTGTCTAATAATTTTAATCCTTTGCCAAGAAAATCTGCTAACTGGCTTTCTGCTGATGTGTCTGTGCATTTGGAGTTTCATACTAAATTGAACTTGGCACTTCAGTACTTATCAAAATTGATAAGAGAGCATCCAAGTTGGCCATACAATGTTGCAGGATCCTATGGCAAAGTTGCATATTCTGATGAGTACATTATGCAATATGACAAATCACTTGAAAATCTAAGGCATAAATTGTACACTGGGCTTGCTCTGTTTGAACAGAGGTTCTTACTGGCTCCATCCTGTTTACTAGGAATGGTATGTAACTCACTATAATCTCGCCTAAACCTTTTGGCAATTGTCAACTTTATGCTTCTGGTGAATAATCTTTATTTCCCTTCACTGCAGATTTTACTCTCACTTTGCCATCAAGGATTATTGAACATAGGATATGATATAGCATATGGATGTGCTTCAGGAGATCAATCTCAAAAGAACAGTGATATAGTTGACGCTTCTATATTGTATCACTCCTGGCTTAGACCTCTCTATAAGACTACAATAGAAGTCTCTTATTTCTTTTCAAGATTTATTTCTGCCTGCAGTATGGATTATTCTCAAAAAAGTTTAACTTTTTCTGAGAAGGGTGCATATATTGAAAGTAGATTGAAGTTGTCAAATGCTTGGCAGTCTCACTTTGTTGAAGGTCTTCTGATTTTACTTTGGTATTTAAGATCCATTTTAAGGATCCGGGCTGATTCTTTCAGCAAAAATCTTATGACCAAAACTCTTGATATTGTTAATTTGTTCGAGTATTATTTGCACTTTTCATTAGCCTGGCTTCAAAAAAACCCAGAGGCTCTTCTTTTAATGGTTCAACCTTTCTTGATTGCACATGCCAATGGCCATAATCCTTGTGAGGTTGATATGATCAATCTGAAGAAACTTATACCTAAAGTTGTGGAATTGGTGGTTCACTATTCTCCGGTAGACAATACATCAAGAAGTGGACATGATATAAAAGTTGCAGATGTAAAGCAATCGATTCCTGATGATGAAAAATGGATGATTTTGGGGGCCTGCTTGTGGCAGCACATGTCTAGATTCATAATATATAATTTGAATATGGTTCTGGATACACTTGAAGATCATAATTTGTCTGGTTCTTTCCATAGAAAATATGATTGTAGGGCATCAACTCTCCTGGCTCTGGATTCTGATAGTATCAATTTGCCAGAGCAGATTAGGTTGGTCTCATTGAGCTTATGTGAGTTACTGAAGACAACGGTTACACATAGTTCCTCTTATCATAATAAACAACTTGCAGCATTTCTCTGGCAGAAATTGGAAAATGATTTGAGCACAATGACTCTTGAGTGGTTAAAAAGACCTAGTGTGTCAGAATCCAATCAGGATCTAAGTCAAGAGATTACTAATTTGGAATTGGTGAACACGAAAGATAAATACTTGGTCTTTCAACTGCTATGGGATCACTGTGCTGATCCAAAATTGATATCTGACTGCTTTGCACAGGAAAAACTTGATTGTTCAAATTATTTGGATCATTTGCCTACTAAAGGGTGGAATGGCGTGTATATAAATTTGACAGGGCTACATAAATCTGATGATACACATGATAATGGATGTAAAGTTAGCAATGGTTCTTCTAGTCATGAAGTTGGATCACCTGTTAAAAGAACGTTTCAAGGTGCCCATGCTTCTATAAGTTCCCACCAGAATAATACAACTAGTAGAAATATTCCACTTTTCCAGAGTCCCAGAGAAATACACAAAAGAAATGGGGAACTAGTGGAGGTGATTTCTTTCTTCTGATTTTTTTCTTTTTGGTTTATATTGGCCAGTCATGTAAATCACAAAAATGACTTGATGCTACATTTGAACAGGCATTGTGTATAAACTCTACTGATCAACAGGAAGCTGCACTTGCTAGCAATCGGAAGGTTTTCCCTGCTCACTACTAGTCTTCTTAGTTTCTTTCATTTTTCAGAAGTTATGGGTACTTGGATGTCCAAATGCTTTTTGTTGAATCTCATGCATCCTGTTATAATGCATGGAAAAGGTTATTTCGTTGCATCTTAAAATTTTAATTATATGTAATTTAATGATGAATAACGTATTTTTATTAGTAATTATAAAGGTTTATGTGAACTGTAGTGTAAATTAACAAGTTGAAAAAATCATTGATAATTATTTATTAAGGACATAAGTATAAAGTATTAACAAAAGGTTCATATATATTATCATACAAGAAAAGTAGTGCAGAATAGTTGCCAATCCATTTTCTTTATTTTTTTTTTCTCTTTTTCATTTATGAAAGGAGAAGTTTTATTAGGAAAGATAGAGATAAAGTACACTGCAGCTAAAGGGGAGGGTAAAATTTCTTGCCATACAGAAATAGATATTCCCTTGTACAACCATGAGCAGGGCACCAAAGAGAGGCCATAAGCACAATCCTATGCCATAAAATATGGTCATTCTGCTCCAACTATAAGCACCAAAGAAGTGCATAAAGTGCACACTACCATAATATTTCGGCCTTTTTTTTTTTTTTTGGGGTTACCTAAAGCATTGAAACATATCACTAAAAATCAATGTTGTGGGAACCTGACTGGAAAACCAGTGAATTGGCCACCAGTCCAGTTCAGTTCCCCTAAAGGACCATTCAACTCTGATTAACCAGTAGTAATTTGAAGACTTTAACTATTTTGTATTTGGCATTAATGCCTTTGGAAGTCTGTAAGACACAGTGGTCCACGAGACTCAAGATTGGCAAGTCCAGTGCACTTGCACACTTGTCTAGGTAATTGCTTAAGCAATTTTTGGCTTTTGACTGATATGAGCTTTTAAGGGGAGCTTATGTAGGCAAGGTGACGTTGGACACCAAAGAGAGAAGGTGAAGAGTGAGGAAAGTAGTACGAGAAGAAGAGAGGAGAGAAAGAGAATTAGGTTGAATCAATAATATTCAATCAAAATAGTCTACTAATAACAAAGTGTTTAGGGCTATTTTTAAAGAGCCTTGTAACAAAACAAGATAATATAAAATCATAACAAAATATCTAAAGTCGAAATAATTCAAATAGGTAATCCTAAAGTAATTCAAATTCACATTTCTATATTATTCATTCTTAACAAAATATCTAAGTTCAAAATAATTCAAATTCCTAAATTTATCCTAACTAACTAATGGAACCTTAAGCAGATAATAAATCTATATTTATTCTTAATAACTAAGTTACAAACAAATAATAAAATATTTATTATCCCATTCTCCACTATTCTCCCCTTGTTGGAAAAACCTCGTCCTCGAGTTTTGAAGTGAGGATATTCTCCATCTTGGCGTTTTAGGTCTGACAACGAACATCAACGATAAAATTAATAGCAGAAGCAATTTTGGGTTCCTGATGACATTAGGAAAAACAAAATCAACTTAGCATAACTTTGTTGAATGAACCTTGATGTGGTCTTCCACAACTTGAGGTGTAATTTCAAAATGTTGTAACGAAGTCTCACGAACTTCACATCCTATATTTACTTCCAATTCGTTTTTATAGCCTATTACATTACCGTCCTTGCTGATATCTGGTGGGCAATCAAGGGTTTCCATGATAATAACATTAAGATCCTTTATATTGACTTCATCTATTGTGTCACTACATATGAGAAGTCATGTTTCATGTTGATCTGGTCAAAGTTATTAGCCAAATCCTCTAGGTTGTTGTTGAAGTGTTGGATAATTCGCCGTTTAATACGACTCTCTAGTACATCAAGTTGCTCTTGAAAATCGTTCAGGACATTTAGAATGTCTTGGATCTTTTGTTCCATAGCAATTTGAACATTGGTATTTTTTAGTGATTTTGAAGCCAAAAGTAGTAAGAATTTCCCCAAAATACTTCCTAATAGTTGCAGGAGGTGTGTGGGATCGAATAACATGAGAAATTGGGCAAATCGCAGGCCAAAATACGAAAATCTTTTGCTAGTGTGTGTAGATGCATGTGGTGAGTGAAACTCATGTGCAGCAACTCTCATCGGCGCGTGGCGGCGAGTGCGGCGGCCGCCGGTGGTCGGTCTTTTGGGTTTGGCTGGTTTTGGCCTTCTGCGTTTGTTGGTGGGGCTGGTTTGGTGATTGGTTGGATGAAGCAGGGTGTTTTGGACGGATAGATGTGGGTTTGTGTTTTCTAGTGAATTTTCGGTGAGGTTCAGGCAAGGGTGTGTGCCTGGTGCAAAGAAAGCTCAAACTTTGATACCAAACTAATGTAGGACACTAGAGAGAGAAAGGGAAGAATGGGGAAAGGTAGAGGAGAAGAGAGCGGAGGAATGAAATTAGGTTAACTCAATAATATTCAATCAAATAGTTTGTTAATGAAAAAATGTTTAGGGCTATTTATAGAGAGCCCTGTAACAAAACAAGATAATATAAAATTCTAACAAAATATCTAAATTTGAAATAATTTAAATAGATAATCCTAAAGTATTTTAAATTCATATTTTTAGATTATTCAATCCTAACGAAATATCTAAATTCAAAATAATTCAAATTCTTAAATTTGTCCTAATTAACTAAACCCTAAGCAGATAATAAAATCTCTATATTTATTCTTAATAACTGAGTTACAAACAAATAATAAAATATTTCTTATCCCATTCTCCATTACAAGGGCTTGGGCAACTCTTGTGCTTTGCTTCAAGTGATGTTGGCTTAAGAAAATAGAGCTATCTACTTGGGACAAATACTTTTATGCATACCTCTTCTGGTTGATCTATACCATACTATTCTCGTAAGATGATACCTGGTGCTACATCATAGGCACATTGGCAATGGAGATAATTGTAACTATATACATATAAAATGACAGCAATGGAATGCCAATCCTCGGGCTTTATTTATAATTATTTTATTTGAATATTTTATAATATTATGTAAATATATATGTCTTTATATTATTTTTAAAAATACCTGATTCAACAAGTGTAATTAGTGACCCGGCTAGTGAACCTGTGATCCAATGACCTAATCTTCTCGCTGGTTCATTCTCTGGTCCAGTTCTGAAAACTATGCTAAAAATTGCTCTATGGTGAAAGGACATACCTAGTATTCTCCAAAAATTTCAAATGAGCTATTCCATAAGATAGTGGCCACCCAACAATGTGAAAACAAATGGGCTATTTCCTCGAAATTTTTTTTAAACCCTTATTTCCCTTGTACTTTTATAGGTTTGAAAAACTATTTTGTAAAATTAAGCCTTCCTCATTAATCAAATTTTTTTCTTTTTAAAACAGGTTTGGTGGTTAATGAGTGAATTTTTCAAATTTACTAGATATTTCTACTAGTAGCCTGGGAAATGCCAGGCTTGCCTATAATCACATGTACAGCCTTAGTCATCTAGTCATTAGACGTGGTACTTGTTTAGTTTAGAATATATATGAAGTTCAAAAGAACTTGGGTGAATATTTTTATGTGGAATAATTTTATGTTAATGGCTGCAGTTTGGTGCTCAGCTTGTGTTTGCTTTAACAGATATGTAATTCCTGAATCCTGATCTACAGGAGATTTGATCATCTTTGTTGCATATTTTAGCCTCTTTAGCATTATTTTTTTTCTTCTTTTTCGTTTTTGTTTTAGAACATATCTTATCCCCCCCCCCCCCCCCCCCAGTTCTGTTTTTTTCCTTTTCTAATGGAGATAACAATGATTATTGCTGTGTTTTTTTCCTTTGGAATTTAAAAGTTGCAAATGTACGTGGTCCTTCTCTTAAAATGATGTGAAATGTGTCTAAGTGTTTTTTTTTTTTTTTTTAAATCTAATTCAGGGCATAATATTCTTTCATCTGGATGACGGGATTCCTTCTGGTGATAAATCAGTTCATTTGTGGTCTGAGGCTGATTGGCCACAAAATGGGTGGGCAGGTTCAGAATCCACCCCAGCTCCAACATGTGTTTCTCCTGGTGTTGGTCTTGGGAGCAAGAAAGGGGCACACCTTGGGCTGGGTGGAGCAACTGTTGGTGTGGGTTTTTCAGCAAGGCCTGGCAGAGACTTAACTGTAGGTGGAGCTTTTGGAATTCCAGGATATGCTGGTATTGGTGCCTCTAGATTAGGTTGGGAAATTCAACAGGACTTTGAAGATTTAGTTGATCCACCGGCCACTGTGGAAAACATAAGTACAAGGGCTTTGTCTAGTCATCCATTGAGGCCTTTCTTCTTGGTTGGTTCAAGCAATACACATATTTACTTGTGGGAGGTAAGAAATATTGAGTTGATGTAGATATTGATGTGGCTGAACCTGTATGTGCTCGTATTTTTATAAGCCAGGGGCTTCCATCCCTGACCCCTCCTCCAACCCCCCGCCCCAAAAAAAAAAAAAAAAAAAAATTCTTTTCTTTAAGCATCTTAACTAGGGAGACTAATACTTCCTTGTCCAATCCAGTCAATCCTGAAATATAATAACTACATTCTCAATTCACCTCCAAAAGTTCTATTAAACTTTCCTACCCATGGATACTTTATTATTCCAGACTTTCTTTCCAATATGCAAGAAGTTTACCTCTGGCCTAGCCATACACAAGCAACATATCCGACAGAAAGACATTGACAAAAAACCTTAAAAAACTCTCCTCACCTTACTTACACTTGTAACACTAACCAAATTGAGATCTTTTCATGAAGCAGCTTTCCATACATAAAAGTTGTTCTCCAGGTGAAGTGTGCCAATCTTTTCCACTATGATATCTGGTGTACTTCAGATCACCATTAAATGAAAAAGAAAAGAAGGGCAACAAAATATTAAAAAGAATCTATTCTGCTTGATGAAATTCCAGAAAGTGGTTCTGGTTTTTTATCATTGGCCCTTGATAAATGAAATACAAGCTGTACTACATATAGGACTCAAACCCTAACCAACTCATAATATTTGGGATAACTACTGAAAAACAATAGAGTTCAAACTTTAAACTAATCTTTATCAAATGACAATAAAAAGAAAATTACAAAACTGCCCTAGGCTGACTCTTCCGTCCTGGTGCCTAGGTGTCAGCTTTCTGCTGGTACTTATCGATTGGCACCTAGGTTCCCAATCTCTGGTTATCACCTGGGAATGTGGTGCCTAGGCGCCAGATCTCTGCCCTTATTCTTTTCTTCAACACTGCTGTTAATACTACAAGGGCATTCTACTAGACAGATATATAAGGGTAGGACATGTAATACCTCATTACTCTAGTGCATTAAGGTAATTGCATCTCTTGTCAATATTTCGAGCATTTGGCTGATAAGGAACATTCTAACTACAGTTCAATAAGGATAAAGCTACAGCTACATATGGAGTTCTGCCTGCTGCTAATGTGCCTCCACCTTATGCTCTCGCATCTGTATCAGCTTTACAGTTTGACCACTGTGGACACCGATTTGCTAGTGCGGCATTAGATGGAACTGTCTGCACATGGCAGCTGGAGGTAGGAGGAAGGAGCAATATTCGTCCGACTGAATCATCCCTATGCTTCAATGGTCATGCATCGTATGTACTTTTTTTTCAAGAACTTTCATTTATAATTTTGGCCACACTTGACCTAAGCTGTTTTTATGATTAGTATGTTGATCAAGAATATGGATGAAAAATATACTGTAACCTTGTGAATAAAGTTATTTTTCATCCTTCAGTCTCCACTATGGATGAAAAATGTCTTTCTAAGTTTGCTTGCCTTATGGAATGCTTTTCTTCCTCAGTTTTAATAAGCTACACCATGACTTTAGTAGTACTAGTTATCAAACATGTCATTTGAAACTGAAGGACGACCATACATTTAGGACTCAGTTTGTCATCAGGAATGTGATTAATAATATATTATCATCTGCAATCATGACCATGATGAATAACCATTTAATTCATGTCTTTTAAGTATGTGGTATATCAATTTCTCCAATTATGTTTCGTTGGAAATTTCCCTTGCTTTTTTTATTTGACCTTAAGTCAGTCATCATAAGATTTTATGTTTCTGTCTCTGAATTCTTCTCTAACTCTCTTCCTTGTTTGATTTCAGGGATGTCACTTACTTTTCTTCCAGCGGATCAATAATAGCTGTGGCTGGATATAGCTCAAATAATTTCAATGTGGTTATATGGGATACTCTCGCTCCCCCTACAACTTCTCGAGCTTCCATTTTATGTCACGAAGGTTTTGCTCTAATCTTTGGGTTACTGAACTCTTGTGTGTTAATGATTTATTTAGTCATTGAACTTTCATAAATCTCAATTGAACTGGTTAAGCGTAACAAATATGTGGAGTTACAACTCATTAGATGAGAAACAAACCAATAATTTTTTCATGGCTGTATATTGTTGATACAATGCAAATTTTTAGCACCAAGCTAAGTCTAAATCAGAAATCTGGGTGGGCCCTGACCTCAGGTTAGCTATGACTACTCTTATCAAATCATTTCTTTTTCCCTTTTTTGGGTGGAAGGGAGCAAGAGTCTTTTTGTGAGTGTGGGTGCAAGGAATTACTGTCTAAAGATTAGTTCTCTTGTATCATGTATAAGGATCGACTTGTGTGTATTTATGGTGCCAACTTTGCTCTTTCTTGTGAAGGTGGTGCTCGCTCCCTTTCTGTATTTGATAACGATGTAGGAAGTGGTTCTATTTCCCCGTTCATTGTGACTGGTGGAAAAAGTGGTGATGTTGGAATTCATGACTTCCGTTATATAGCTACTGGAAAAGCTAAAAGGCACAGGTATGCTTATAATGTTGAACAAAGCTCCAGCACGTCTTTGAATTCTGACAAGGACAAGAATGTAAATGGAATGCTTTGGTATATTCCAAAGGCTCACTCAGGTGAAGATGAGCTTTTATGTACCTGTAGTTATGGTTTAGTCTTCAATCATATCATTTTGCTAACTTTTCCGCATACAGGGAGCATCACAAAAATAGCTACCATCCCAGATACCAGCTTGTTTTTGACCGGAAGTAAGGATGGAGATGTCAAACTCTGGGATGTCAAGAGCACTAAGTTAGTCTGTCAATGGTCAAAATTGCATGAAAAGCACACCTTTCTGCAGCCAAGCTCTCGTGGATTTGGCAGTGTTGTTCGGGTAGTCATTTGCACTTGCATATTAGTGTCTTATATCATGTTTCCCCCTAGAATCTTGTTTTTTCATTCTTCAACAAGCAACACTTCACCGATTTTTCCTGGACATTGCATACACCGTACCATAATTAAAGCCTGGTGGCTGTGGGAATATAGCCGCTTCAGAGCTGGCCCCTGGGGTGATTGTCAAACTTAGTACCTTTGTTTCATAAAACAGCCTATGGCTATATAAATTGTGCCAAGCATGTTTTCTTCATTCAACCAAGAAAATGATTGTTTGAAATAAAGTTGCCTAGAGCCAACAATGATTGGCTCAATTTGGCAAGATTAATCTGCGTTGAATAAAATTGTCCTTTTACAAATTTTTGCTGGCAATCCCTCGCAAGTATCCACCTTTCTACATTGTGCCTTGATTTGGGGTTAGAACAACCTATCTACCTCCAAAATTTTGACCCTTGTGTTGCACTTCCCGCAAATTTCTCTAATAAACATAAAAAAGGGTTTCATAGTTATGTTCTAGCACTAATACTGTCCGCTTAAAATGCCTCAGGCTGCTGTTACGGACATACAAGTCGTTTCACATGGTTTTCTTACATGTGGTGGGGATGGAACTGTAAAGTTGGTACCCCTGAATAGGCAAGTGCTTGGGCATGAAGTTAAACTATGATGCTTCTGAGGCCGACATTTGCTTTTTAACCAGTGCTGCAATTATATTCCATGAAAGTGGTCATCAGTGAGAAGTCTCTATGATTTTCTGGATAACCGACTTTATCTCTGGCACAAGATCCCACCGTTTTTTCAATAAAGTAATCTTCAGTATGTCCAGAGATCTGCAGGTATGTTAGCTTCATTTGGACAAGCAATGCATCATGTATCACGAACTTCTCATCCAAGTGAACACATCGCTTCTTGGAACAGAATGTACGATTGATTTTTGACTTAAGCCCATCCTTTCTGAGAAATACCAGGGTTTTCTCCAATTAAGAAAACCCTAAGCCTGGCAAGATTTTTCTGAGGAGTAGGTTAGTGTTTTGTTATTGGTTTTCTGAAATTGTTCTGGTAGCTCAGACACATAAAGAAACAGAAGTTCTGTTTCGGCTTTTTGTCCTCTAGGCTTCTTAATTGGCTAAGGTTTGTGTACATTTGTAATCATGCCCTAAAATTTGTATATATAATTGAATTCTATCATTTACTCTTCAGCATCTATTTTTATAGAAAAGAAAATTTAGCTGCAGATTTTATATATTTTATTAAGTTCTCCAATAAAAATATAATTAGTATAAGTTACAGCTTGCATCATATGATTGAAATATTTAAAAATTTTTACATGTTATATTTTTTATTAAAAAAATTTGATAGTAAAAATATAAAAATTATATTCAAGTCTAATTCTTTTATATACTCAGGTTAAGGTTAATTTAGTTTGATATTGCCATAAAACTATATTCTACATGAGACCTGGTATTCTTATAGAGAAGAAAATTTAGCTGCAGATTTTATATATTTTATGAAGTTCTCCTAGTGTAAATTACAGGTTGCTTCATGTGATTGAAATATTTAAAGTTGATGTTATATTTTAATTTGATAGTAAAAATATAAAAAATATATATTCAAGGCTAATGTACTCAGGTAAGGTTAATTTAGTGGCCATAAAACTAAATGCAACATGAGAGCTGGTAAATAGTTGGGTCTACTTTAATATTTTAAAATAATAAATTTGAATTGTTCAATTTTCAATCCAAGTACACTATTATTGAAACATAAGGATTCTCACAGGAATCTATAATTCCGCTTTAGTTGTCCTTACGATATATCTAATTATATATGACTCATTATATTTTAATTATAATATTGGCATGATCAATTCTATACCCCTAAAAATCTTACAATTAAACCCAAGTATTCCAGAGAAAAAAAAACCATGTATTCTTAAGATTTCCCTTATCAAATCTAATCCAAATTTTTTATATCATATTTCATCATCTTCGAATAATGATAAAAATACTCTCTCACTGAAAATATTCATTTCTGTAACTTTACAAAGTTAAAAAAAGGTTAATTTCTAGGGTTTTATAATTTAGAGACATCATAACGTTATATTATGTAGACTCAGACCCTTAAGGATACTCAGAAAAATCCCTAGACTCAAGCTCTAGCATTGTTATTCTTATACCCAGACCTCCATAAATAAATTTTATGAATATCATATTCTATCCATTTCTATTTCTGGACAGACGTACCATGGGTGAAAACTGTAGCAATACAATACTCACAGCATGTCAGAGCGAACAAGGTAAATATCTATGGAATTAATTTAGGTCTGAGTCTAGAATCGTAAATTACATTCGAAATGCTCTGTATTTTGTTTTCATTCATTCTTCTGCAGCTGCTTAACGATACTGAGTATTTACTTTTCTTTTCTAATGTTTCTCCTGAACACATGCGTCCTCTTGGACTTGTATGCTTTTCTATTTTGTCTATTGGAGTTATACCATTGTGAAGTGTTTATGTAGTCATGATTCAGAAATTAAAAATTATACACGAAATATCTCCAAATATATTGTAGCGTCTCAACTTAAGAAGTAAGGATATTTATATACATATTGGATGCGTATTTAATACTATCTATAATTTAATATATTAGTTGTGATATTTTCATCATTTTATCTTTTCTTTTATTATATTTTGTCTGCCATATGTCACCAAATCTTTATGTTCTGCCACAAAATTTATCATTGTTCTCCATCACATATAAAGTGTGGCCAAAGGTTTAATGCAAAGTCAGGCTCTACTTATATATATACACACCCTATTTTAAACTTAAGAGAATTGTTGTGTCTAGCATATTATATCGTGTTGTATATATATATATTGATTTAATATATCGTGTTGTATATAATACTTAGACCCATACCAATCCTTCTGTAGTCTAAACCTCAAGAGGATGTTGCCAACGTAAAGAACAAGGTCGCAGGGATATAATAATTAAGTGGACTTTTATAAAGGAAGGATAACTGAATTTAAACTGGATTATTTGTCCGTGGCTTGTGCAAGTCATGGAGAAAATTACTTTATTTAATTCTATGTTAATAGATTTTAAATCAATGATATTTATAAGTGTTCGTAAAAATTGAATTTAGTAATATATTGTGATATAAAGAAAATGTAATAAATAAGAGCAAATCCATAAAATTAGTTCCGCGATATTGATAAGAGAGAAATGATGACAATGAACTAGTTCATTGAAAATATTTTATTATAAATTATTCAACTATATATTATTGTCATTTGTTTTAATTTTAGATTATGTCAAATTATATTTATAGTTTCTTATTAAATAATTTAAAAGAAAGTTAATTTATTAATATATTATTTTTCTTTTTGACTTTCAAAAATATTTGAATTTCAAAGAATTCTTGATTTAAGAAGCGACTAATTAATTAATTAATTTTCTCGTTCACTTTAAAAAATTCTTAAATTTCAAAATTAATTAATTAATTTTCTTATTCACTCAAAAAAATTCTTGATTTAAAAGGTGATTAATTAATTACTTTATCATTTTTTTTGTTAACTACAAAGAATATAATTTATTATTAAAAAATTTAAAAGAAAGTTAATTTATTAATCTATTATTTTTCTTTTTGACTTTTAAAAATATCTGAATTTCAAAGAATTTTTTATTTAAAAGGAGATTAATTAATTTATTAATTATCTTATTCACTTTAAAAAATATTAAAATTTGAAATTAATTAATTAATTTTCTCATTGATTTTAAAAAATTATCAAATTAAAAAAATTATTTATTTAAAAGGTGATTAATTAATTATTTTATTATTTTTCTCGCTGACTATGAAAAATATATGCACTTTAAAAAAATCTTGTTACATGTATGAAAAATATAAAATATCATCATATAAAAAGTTAAAAATTTGCTCAATAAAACTTTATTATCTATTAATAAAAGTTCTTACGTTAAAAAAATTTATTTTGCTTATATAGAATATATAATAGGATAGATAATAGAAGTCGATGTGTAGCAAAAAGGAGTCTTGCTTTGGCAGGGTGTGGAGGTGAGATGATCGAAGTCAATGAGTTTTCAGGTTCTTCCATAACCTCGCGATTGGTGAAGGCTGATTATCATGTGGTTGCCGACATGCTCTATTACATTAATTATACCTTCAAAGCAAGATCTTTTTCAGATTAGAGGTATCTAAACTTCAAGCCAAAGTGTTAAGGAAGATAGGAATGGAGGTCTTGCTTTGTAGGGTTAAACCTGCTTGACGAGGATGCCCTGGTTAGTAACTTCATTTGCATTCACTAACTTGATTCTTTTAAGCCTATTTGTGATGGCTTCATCTTTGTCCTCATTTGCGTCTTTTAAATTTTTCAATTTAATTCTAGAATAAAGTCCCTACACAGCTCTCATCAATTTAATTAGTCATGAAGATAGTCATCTTCTTTGTCCTATTGTTTTCAAAACTACTACATCAAATGCATCCATTGCAGATGAAGGCCCATATGATTATTAGGTGAATTTCATTCTTATTTACCAACTTTGCCCGAAAAAAGTTTCGCTCACCCCAAAAATGACACCATGTTGCCAAATCACCGATGATCCTATAATGGGTCTTCAAGATTGTAGCTCCAATTTCATTGAAGCATCTTTTCCAGCTATAGGCACGTTAAAAGTCCCAAGCATGCCTAGGATTGATAAAACCAAAAATCATAACTTGAAGCAACTTTTACAAGTCACACAAGAAGCTTTGTTTGTTGGAAATGGATTTTTTGCATTTAAGAATCTTAAATACAGTTGAAGTTAATGAAATTTAGATTGTTAGATAAAAATTTAATGATTTAGATTTTATAAAGTTGGTAAGCATTATTTAATATTTGTTAAAATATGAATTATTAAATAAAAATTTAATAATTCATACCTTAAATGCAGAGAATATAAATACAAAAAATCCAAATCCTTATTTGTCATCGTAGAGAATTCGATAGCAAAATTTAAAATTTTTTAGTGGCGCGTCATCTGCATTAGTCAATCCTTTGATTCCATGTAGTCTTAGTTTAGACGCAGCAATTAATAATAGGCCCTTACCATACGAAGAAATGGCCTTGTTTGTTTATTTCTTTTGCCCTCTAAAAACGGAACAGCAATAATGCTTATTACTTGTTCCTGTATTAATATAATATAAAGAATAAAAGTAATAAATTTTAAAAAATTCAAAGGTAAAGTATGATATATGGTATTAAAATGTTGGAAAAAATTTATACAAAGTTCTTTATATTTTTGTTATATTTTAATTACAATATATTAAGTGTTTGGTTATCTAATAATATTATGATCCATGTATTGTTATTGTAAATAATTGTTTTATTTTTAAATTGAATTACACATGATTATTAGTTGATTAAACATTTATCATATTTTAATGGGATATAGTATATGTTTAAATTCACGTTAAGTTAATATGATTTTAGATTAGCTTGACTTTTAAAATTGATTTTGATCAAATGTGGTCGTGATTTGTGTTTAAAAATTAATATTTGTTATCTATACAGTTTATTCAATGTAAAATTAATTATTTTTTATTTTTATACAAATGAGGGTTCAAAAGAAAAAATTAATTTCAAAAAAATTTAATACCAAACTAAATGATAATATTTATAAGATAAACTTTCATTTAGATGTATATATGTGTTTTTGAATCTCTCAAATACTAAACTAAACACACTCATAATAAAAATATAAGATGTTGTGTATAAATTCAAACTTAAAAATGGATATTATAAAAGAAATTAAAAAATTAAAATTAAAAGAAAAATCTCATTACCTCCTTATATATGGGAGGCTAGAGATATTTAAGTTATGTTTGAGAGTTTATATAGTATCTTATACTTCAAAACAAAGTACTTACAGCATCTAATGGATCCATATTCCATAGATGTACATGAATTGATTTTTTTTTTTTTTGCAAGTCTAGGCCTATGAATATCCCTATCTTTTTCAATCTTTTTTGTTATTCTTACAATTTATAAATATTTATAAGGTAGTAATTTGTAAAAAACTTTTACTCGTTCATAACCCTGTCGTACAGGCTGACAGTCTTGTGTTTGTGGTATATTCCGATGGGAACCAGCGTCCCATGAAAGCGGCAAAAGGCGAAAGGCTCCTGTGTCTGCAAACCATGCAGCGAGGATATTGAATCCGAACTCTCCGATTTGGAAGAAGACGAGAGATACGTCGCCTGACCAATGAAGAACGTAAGAGATACTATAAGCAGTGCTCTGAGAGTGAGGTATATATATATATATATATATATATATATATATATATATATATATCTATGATATTTCAGATTTATATCTACTTTATGAGTTTGTATAGTTGCGATTACTTAGGGTTTGGGTCAATGTAACACCTTTTTTTTTTTTTTTCCCCAGGGCTTGATGTTGGTTCCTTTCCGAACTGTGCCATTATGAATGGCGTTATACCCGACAGAATATGCGAGAGCAATCGCGAAAGATACATTAATCTTCGCAATTTAGCTCTGCAAAAGTTCAATAAGGAAAATGAGGTAGATGTCTTTTGTTTTATTTTACATTTGTTTGGCGTCAATTGTGTTTATGGTTTTAAAGTAATAACTTCGATTATGTTTATTTAGAATGCGAACTACGAATTTGTCGAGATTGTGAAGGCCAATCGCCAAACCGCTGGATTTCTGTATTATATTACCTTTAAAGCAAAATCTCTTTCTGGTCAGAGGTGCTTGATCTTTCATGCCCGAGTCTGGTAGAAGATAGGTAACCAGGGAGTGGAGGTTAAGCTTAGTAGGATTAAAACTACTTAGTGAGGATTCCATGGTGAGCAACTTTAGATATATATACTAACTAAATTTTATGAGCTTATGATGGCTTCATCTTTGTCTTTGTATCTTTTAAGCTGTTTTCATTTTAAATATACTAGATTATAAGTTCCTTGATTCTTACCTTCATTTGAGTTTACTCCAATGTTAAACGTTTCAATTAAATTAATATCTGGTGTCATTATGTTTGTGTGTGGAGAGAGAGCAGTGGAGTTGGACGGAGACATGGAGGCAGAATGGTTTTGAATTCCAGGACGTTTGAGCTTGGTTATGACATTTCTTTGCTGGTTTCTCATAATTATTGAGCACATATTGAGGTTTGGCTTTCATAGTAGGGTGCTTTAGAAGTGTCAATTATAACACACTCACAGTTGATGGCTTGACATTATTGTAGCTCGAGACCCAGCCCTGCTTGAGATTGGATCTTTTCATGATGGACCGGTCCCATAACTTGAAGTGATCAAGACCTAACTTGACTTAGCCCGACATGACTAGGTCAGGCCAGGTTGGGTTGGGTCTTGATCACCCCTAGTTGGGGTTGAGTGGGTTCATTTTAAGAACCATTATTTCTAGTGGTAATCATGGTAAGTCAGCTTAAAAAGTAAGGCTTTAATACAAAAATAATAAAGTCTAAAAGGAAAGGATAAATGAACTATTAAGAGATAATAAATTCCAGAGAATATCATAATGTTATAGTGCAAGAATCTTAAACGCCATTCATCTCTAAGCCAGGTGGTTCGTACAGGAAGGACCAAACTCCAAATACATTAGTTACAAAATTGAATAGGGTTATTTTCATAATTCTTTATGATTTATAGTTTAAACTTTGTAAATGATGCCAACTTATGACAGGATTTATTTACTATAGCACAAGATCAACCTTTCTGTTTCCTGTCCAACTCCACCTTTGTTATCATGGCCTTCTCAACACTTGAAAGTGTGCCTCTTCCTTTCCCTTCCCCTCTCTCCATTAAAGTTTTTTTAGTGCTACGGTTTCTGTGACTAAGGTGTCAATGGTTACAGGTTTGGAGGTCATAGAGGTCAGTTGCTGGATTATGGGGTCAATGTGGATTAGGATCAGGTTAAGGTCAAGCGTGCTCATTTTGGTAAGTGATGTTTCTGGTGGTAAACAGGTCAACCTAGAAAGTAAGGCTCTAATACCAAAATGATAGAATCTGAAAGGAAAGGATACGCAAATAGTAAAGACATAATAAATTCCAAAGAGAAGATAAGAGAATTATAGTGTAAGAATCTTAAGCACATTCATCTTTAGCCAAAGTGGTCTATATGGAAAGGACCAAACTCCACATGCATCAGTTACAAAATTGAAAGGGATTATATTCATATTTTTCGATAATTTACAGTCTGAACTTTGTAAATGATGGCTATTCATAGTAGGATTTATTTGTTATAGCACAAGATTAGCCCTTTCGTTTTCCATCCACCTTCACCTTTGTTATCAGTGCCTTCTCACTTTAGAGTGAGAAAGCACATTTATATATGGCCACATCTTCATTCTCTTTTCTTAGTGATAAAAGCATAACAAGAGAAGAATTGAGTTGCATTATTATTAAATATTCAAAAGCAGCATTGATAAAATTAAAAGTAGAGAGATCTAAAAAAAGCAACATTGGAAGGCATATACACTACCTTGGATTAACTCTTCTTCGACGATGAGATAATGCCATTGTGCTTCCATTGAAAGCAAGGAAGATGAAATAATTAGTGGACAAGGAAGGGAACACCAATGGAATCAGTTGGGCAAGGTAACATTATAGGAGTAGGAGGAAGAAGGGGAACAAAAACAATGTGTTCCGATATTTTCTTATTCAAAATTGAATCAAAACCTTTATAATTAACAAATTCACTTTTAAGTAATCTAGAGAAGCAAAAGGAATTAATTTATGATGAATTTTTAATTTTAAGAATTAATATTTATATTTATTATTAGAAATTAAAATGAGAATAATTATTAATTTTTACTAAGTATAATGTTTGAAAGTTTATTTTGATATAAAATGGAATGGTAAAGGAGGGACTTTAGAGTTCCTTCTTGTCATCCAAAACTTGAGGCCAGAGATGGAATGAAATGGCATAATTGTGTAATTATTATAATTTCTTCTTTGGCTAAAAGTTTCTTATACTAACGTTTTATTTATATGAGTAATATTGTAAAAATAATATGCAAGTTATTTCATCCATTTATAATCATAATTCTTTTCTTTATTAAACTTCCAAATAGAGTCACACTTACATTGTCATTTCACTCCTTACTATTCTATCATCTCCTAAACTCTAAAATATGACACGATTTTGAGCAAATCTTTTATCTCTAGCTACTTATGAAAAACTAATTTTGGAAGTTGAAAGTGTTGTATGGCAAGTAAAATTTATTTCTATATCTTTTAGAGCCTCACACACATCCTGAAAAATGTTGCATTTCAGTGTTTTAAATTTTAAATCATTAGTATATTAAATCACGTGATGTTTAAAATAAAGAAATAGTACGATATATAATTATATTAAGGATTAACCAAAAAAAATTTACATCAAGAAAAATATTGTCGTGATTTCTTCATTCAAATTAAAAAAAAAAAAATCAAAATTTGTACGTTTATTACAAAAATTTGACTAATTGAATTAATCTAAAATAAAAAAGGTTACAAAACTCATTGAATGAGGAATGAACGTAACTCAATTTGGCTGGTTGAACATAGCCCAAACTAGTCATATAAGGTGTGCCCAAGTTGTTTATAAATTGGGCCCAAGTTATTTATAAATTGGGCTCAAATTAGGTTTTTTATACAAGACCTGGTATCAGGTCAGGCCTAGTTCTAAGGCAGGATAAAGGCTCAACTTGACTTAATTATTTGGCTTTTGCATTTCCTTTTTAATGTCTCTCTTTTTGAATTCCTTTATTAAATTCTCAAATAATGGAATAACATATACATTTTTATTTTACTTCTTGTCATTCCATTCAATATCATTATTAATTAGCTATTTTATTTTATCTTTTTCTAAACTTCCAAATACACTCTTTTAGATCATCTTGGGTTTTGATAAATTTTTAGGTATATTTAACCCTTAATGTATATATATATATAAACGAAGTTATTGATGAAGGGAACATAAACATTTAACCTCTACAAATGGCAGAGCATAGTTTGCTAAATTCTAAAGTTATATTACTAAAAATATAATTATTCTTTTTTAAATAATGTATCTAAGCTTAAGTTTAAGAAGGCAAATATGCTTTTACAATAGGTTATAATATTTATAAATATATCATATGTTAATTTCATTAAGAAAAACATACTATATAGATATATATATATATATATATATATATACCTATATTTGTTTCTTTGTAATTAGTTTACGAATTTTTCCTTCAAATTTGATGTTAATAAATGATTAAATGACATTTGACTTGTGCATTAGTCCCAACGTAAATAAATTGATAGTGGTAGGTATCTATTTCTAGGTGCCTAATTTCAAATGATAAATCATTGTTTTGTGTGTGCATGTTCCATCAAGGTAGTTGAGCACTAAAAGATTGGACGGTTAACTTAATAATTTTTTTTTTGGCCAATAACTTAATAATGTTTTATTTGAATCTCACCAGGTAAATTTTACAAATTGGACGTAGAATTTAGTAAAACTAATTATATCTTAACGAACTAGTTGATGAACAATAAATCCCTCCGATGATGCGTATGCTTCTCCATCTTACACACCCCATTATCATCTGTAAATAAAATTTAGTGCCCAGTAATGATTAGATACTTGGTTATAAACAATTGCATTGAAACTTATTTTATAAATATAACTGCTAGTGAAGTAAAATTGAAAAATGAAAATGTTTATGTTAGGTATTTTTAATTAGGAGTAACAGTTTGATCCTTTATAAATTTAATTGAGCCTCCTTTTATTATAAGAAGGGCACTTTTGATATTATTATTTTAAAATAAAATATTATTTTGATCTTTCATTTATTAACTAATTTTTAATTTGATTATTTACTTATTAATTTAGTTCAATTCTTATTAATTTAATTTTAATTAGGTCTTTCATAAATTTTAAAATTGACACATTGAGTCCTTAATATTAATTATATGAGAGAGACCAAATTAAGAATGAACTAATAAATTATGGATCAAATTGATAATAGAATTAATAAAAAATTAAATTAAAAATTAATTGATAAGTGAAAAATAAAAATCAATAAAAAGACTAAATTAAAAATTAGTTAATAAATAATGAACCAAAATAATATTTTAATATATCGTTTTAACTCTGGTATCTTAAACTTTAGATAGTATATTAAAAATGTATACTTGATGCATTAATGTTCAAGATACTTTTAATGCATTCGGATTATCATAATGTATATAAGTTGATATTATTTTAGGTGTTATTTCATTAAAATCTCACCAAAGTTGTGGAGGTGAGTGAGTGTATGTGATTGCATGGTAAACAATATTGTTTTCCTTTACAGATGGGAATGGCACACAAGGTCGGCATGAGATACGGTTTGCCACAATTAAAAACAAATATCATAAGAAAAATATTGTCATGATTTCTTCGTTCAAATAAAAAAATTGAAATGTTTATGTACACTACAAAAATTGGACTAGTTGAATTAATCTAAAATAAAATAAGTTAGATATATCCTTAAATGAAGGATGAATATAACCCAACTCAACTCATTAAACTTGAATTAATCTATTAAATATGTCACTGACTTATCTCCTTATGAATTTTAAAATTTGGTGAAAATCTTTTAAACTTTGACAACAACTTTAAGAAATTCAAAGTTTTGTGAAAATATTTCAAAAGTTGGTAGTAATTTGTCGATGGTTGGTAACCATTTTTAGAAAATATGCATGGACGAAATATCTAGAATTGTTGAATTAATGATTTGTTAGTATTATAAATAGGGGATGTGATAATGGGAGTGTGTGACAAGGTGAGAAGTTGTATGAGTGTGTGAGAAGTGAGAAGAGGTGTGGAGAGAAGTTTAAAGTGAAATGTGTCTTTGGTAGTTATTGTAAGTTTGTGGAGAACAATACAAAGTTCTTTCAATTAAAAATCCAATTTTTGCATCTTATTTTTACTAGTGGTATTAGAGCCTGGTTAGAACCTAGCTCTAATCTGGTTCTAGCTTAGTTCAAGTATAGTCAACCAAGTCTCCAAGCCAAAAGGTTCTTTTGTTCTAGTACAAGATCTAGGATCGTTGTACAAGATGATTCTGCCAAAATACAGTCAGGGACTGTGAAGAAACTCTGTCAGGAATTAAGGAAACTTGGTGTAAGTACAGGGCACTACCAAAATTGCTATGGTTGATACGTTGACGAATACATGCTCGCTTGAGAAGTTAAATAATCACAACTATCAAGTTTAAAGCGTCGTAGTTGAGCTCTATCTTGGAGGTCAGAATCTTTAGGCCGTTATTGACGGAGATGAAGCGGTTCCACCAACAAATTCAAATGCATTGAAGAAATGGTAGGTGAGAGCTAGAAAGACTGTATTAATTTCTATTGTGAAACTGCAATTTGTTAGATACATTAAGGAAGCTAAGACACCAAAAGAGGCATGGGATGCGTTTGCCACATTGTTTGTGAAGACAAATGACGCAAAGTCGTAATGGCTAGAGAATGAGCTTATGTCAATTTGACAAACTAATATTCTAGTAAGTAAATATTTTTCAAAGATTAAATCTATTTGCATTGAGATTTTAAAATTAGATCCATAAAATGCTATTACTGGCACCAGAATGTGGAGAATTATTATAGTAGGATTAAACCCAAAGTATCATAGTCTTGTCACTGCCATAAGAGGTTGGGCTAAAGAACCAACTCTAGCAGAGTTGGAAAGTATACCAGTTAACCAGGAGGCTTTGGATTCATAAATGTCCAAAACTTTTTTGAAAGATGAAGAAAAAACTCTCTTTAGCAAACAGAAAGACCAATAAGAGGAATCCAACTAAGAGAGAAAGAAGATAATAGAATGTATCAAAATGGTTGGCAGAGAAACCATCGTCAGAAAGGCTTGTATTGATAGGGAGCTCACCTAGATCCACAAGACCTTATATTAAAGAAGGAGCAATGGATAGATAATAGATGTTACAATTATGGCAAAAAAGGTCACTTTGCTAGAAATTACTGAGCACCTTGTGATGAAGGAAATGTTGCAACTGAAGACTATGGTAAAGAAGAATGAGACTTTCAAGCATCCTTTACAACCACAAAAGAATCAAAAGAGATTGCATTGGCTTATATTAAAGAACCACAAGAAGATGTGGCGCTAGCAACAACAAGCGACAAATCTTTCAATTATAAAGATGACTGGATTTTTTATTTTGAATGTTCTACCCATATAACCAGAGATAAATAGAAGCTATCAACAATGTTTAAATATACAGGTGGTTGAGTTGTTGTAATAACAAACAATTCGACATTGCCAATAACCCACATTGGTAGTACAGAAATCAATCCTTGCTACAATACAAAGAAAGTACATCTACAAAATGTCCACTGTGTACCTTAAATGAAGAAAAACTCTCATAGTAGTGTCACAACTTACATCTGAAGGCAACTATGTGGTGTTTGGGCTAAATGATGTTAAGGTGTATAGAAGTTTGGATGCAACTGGTGCACTAATTATGGAGGGTAAGCGTGTAGAATCTATCTATGTAATGTCAGTATAGAAAGCATATGTAGATAAAATAGGAAAAAATAAGATAGTTTTGTGGCATGCAAAGCTTGGCCACGTTAACTATTATTAGCTGAAGTTAATAATGAAGAAGGGAATGCTTAGAGGACTTCCGCATCTTGAAGCTAGAGATGTTATAGTTTGTGTGGGATGCCAATACAGTATGATACATTAGTTACCATATGAGGAGTCTAATTTCATAGCTAAAAAGCTAATTGAATTAGTGCACTGTGATGTTTTTAGACCAGTAAAGCAAGCCTCTAGATCTAAATATTGATACATGATCATATTCATTGATGACTACTCAAGGCACATATGGGTAGATTTTATGAAAGAGAAGTTAAAAGCATAATTTAGATTCAAGTTGTTCAAAGAGAAAAGTAAAAGGGAAGTTGGTTATAAAATTTTATGTGTACATACCGATAACATAGGAGAATAAACATATGAGTAATTTAATGAGTATCCATAATAGAATAATATATGATGACAACTGATATGTCCAGGAACACCTCAACAATATGGGGTTGTAGAAAGAAAGAATCGACACTTGGCAGAAGTTTGTCGAAGTATGTTGCATGCCAAGAATGTACCACTACAATTTTAGGCAGAATGCATGATGCCCACTGTTCACATTACCAATAGGCTACCACAAGCAAAGCTTGATTTTATGTCACCATACGAGAAGTTTTGGAATATCAAACCCACTGTAAGTCACTTTCGAGTTATGTTTTCACGCCTAGCATCAGCTTAAAAAGTTTGATAATAACGTAGTTTGATGTATATTCATAGGTTATGATAATCAACGAAAAGGTTGGAAATGCTGTAATCCAACCACTGGCAGATGTTATACATCTCGCAATATGGTATTCGATGAGGTGTCATCCTGATGGTCATCACAAACAACAAATATTGGGAGATTGAAGAAAAATTACAAGAGAAATTAAATGAGCATGAAAGTGAAGTCCAGCCAATCTTTGAAGTAAAAATGAAATTGGTGATAGAAGATGACAGTTTGAGTGTGAAACAAAGTGAAAAGAGCCCTTAGAAGACAGGAATGCATGCAACACTAGAAGAAGAAAGACCAAGTCTACTAAAGGAGCAAGAAGATTCGAGTGAAGAAGATATTCTTTAGCCATAACAATTACAAAGGTTAATAAGGCAAAGAAAACTGAACTTAAAGTATGCAAATATAGCAATGATTAAAGATAGAAGACATAATGAGCCAACAACGTATGATTAGGCGTTTAATACTAAAGAATGGAGGAAAACTATGGAAGAAGAGATCGAAGTGTTGAAACAAAACCAGACATGGGAGTTAGAGCTAAAACCTAAATATGTATAACCTATTTCTTAGTAAATAGGTGTATAAAGTAAAGACTCATCCTAGCAGATTTGTTGAAAGATACAAAGCTCAGCTAGTGACATGTGGTTTTTCCTATGGGTATAGATTTAACTATAAAGAAACGTTCAGCCCATTGGCTAAAATTACCACTGTACGAGTATTGTTGGCGCTCATTACAAGGAAGTCTTCGAAATTGTGGTAGATGAAGAATGCATTTCTGCATGGAAAATTAGATCAGGAAATCTATATGAATTAGCTAAGAGGATTTGAGAGCAAAGCACACTCTAATCATGTATACAAGTTAAAGAAAGCTTCGTATGGGCTTAAACAAGCACCAAGAGCATGGTATGGAAAAATTGTTAAGTTCCTAATACAGAGTGGATATTCGGTAGCACTAACAGATTTAAATATGTTCATAAGAGTTTGTGAAGACAAAATGACAGTAGTCTCAGTGTATATAGATGATCTGATCATCATTGGAGGTGATGAGATTGAAATTTATCAAATTAGAGCCAATCTAACAATACGCTTTTAAATGAAAGATCCTGGAGAACTGAGACATTTTTTTATGACTTTAAATTGAATGGAGTAGAGAAGGATTATTTTTGTGTTAGTAGAAGTATGTCAAAGATCTATGGAAGTTTTGAATGTTGGATTGTAAGTTATCTCGACTTCGATGGAAGTAAATGTAAGATTTTACTCAGCTAAGGGAAAGGAATTAGAAGATGTCACTATGTACAGACAATTGGTGGGAAGTCTGATATATTTAACAATGACTCATCTAAATATTTCTCATGTAATTGGAGTAATGAGTTAATTTATGCAATATCTCCAAAAACTACATTTGGAAGAAGTGCGACGCATTTTGAGGTATGTCAAAGGTACTCTAGATTATGTGTTATTCTACAAGACAGGAAATTCATGTAAGTTAAAAGGATATTGTGATGCTAATTATACTGGTGATCATGACATACATCGTTCAACTATTGGGTATGCATTTGGCTCAGGATCGGGAGTAATATCTTGGCGCAATTAAAGGCAACCTATAGTAGCTCTATTAAGCACAGAATTTGAATATAGAGTAGCAGCGACATTTACACAAGAAAACACGTGGTTAATACAATTACTAAGAGATTTAAATCAATAAATGACGTATCTAGTAGAATTATATTGTGACGACATATAATCAATTTGCTTAGTAGAGAATCTTGTTTTCCATGCTAGGACAATGTAGAGGTACATTATCATTAAATTCAAGAAAAAGTGCTGCAAGGAGAAATTGACTTGAAGTACATTAACACGGATCATCAAGTTAATGATATAATTACTAAAGGTTTAAATAAAGTCAAGTTTGAAGAATTTCAAAAGCAACTTAGAATGGCTTCAAGAATAACAATACAAGAGATTAGTCGGTGAGGAGGAGTATTAAATATGCCACCAACCTATCTCTTTATGAATTTCAAAGTTTGATGAAAATCTTTCAAACTTTGGTAACAACTTTAAGAAAATTCAAAGTTTGGTGAAAATCTTTCAAAAGTTGGTGGTAAGTTTTTTAAAAGTTGGTAGTAATTTATTAAGGATAGGTAACCATCCTTAGAAAATATGCATGGAAGAAATCCATAAAATTGTTGAATTAATGGTTTGCTAACATTATAAAAAGGGAGGGGGGGATGTGATCATGAGAGTGTGTGACAAGGTGAGAAGTTGTATGAGTGTGTGAGAAGTGAGAAGAGGTGTGGAGAGAAGTTTAGAGTGAAATGTGTCTTTGGTAGTTATTTTAAATTTGTGGAGAACAATAAAACGTTCTTTCAATTAATATCTATGTTTTTGCCTCTTGTATTCTACACAATCCAGTCATATTTGGTATGGTCAAATAATTTATAAATTGGGCCCAAATCAGGTTCTTCATACAACACTTGATATTGGGCTGAGTTAAGTTTCATGGTAATGTAGAGGCCTAGGCCATCCAATTCTTTAGCTTTTGCTTTCCTTTGTTACCATCTTTCTTCTTGAATTTCCTTATTAAAATTTTAAATAATAGAATGGTCTATACATTTCTATTTTACCCCTTGCCATTTCATTCAATATCATTAATAATTAACTATTTTTTTAGTCTTCCTCTAAACTTATAAATATAACTTTTACATCATGTTAGATTTTGAAAATTTTTAGGCATATTTAACTCTTAAAAATATATATAAACGAAGTTATTTATAAATGGAACATATACATTAGACATCTACAATTAAGAGAGGATATTTTGATAAATTTTAAAGTTTTTGCACCAAAAATATAATTATATTACTTTAAAAATTGTATATAAGCTTTAGTTTAAGAAGGCAAATATGTTTTTACAATATGTTAACATCCATAAATATATCATATGTTAATTTCATTTTAAAAACTTTTTTAATATATTTATTTATTTCTTTGTAATTAGTTTAAGAATCTCTCTCCCCTCCCCCCCCCCTAAAACACCAAAATGATGTTAATAAATGATTAACTTTTGAGTTGTGCATTTTGTCCTTATGTAAACAAATGTTGTCTAACTCACAAACTTATACAAACTTGTAAAAGGGAAATAGACTTGTAACGTAAACTCGTAAGAGTTTATCTATACTAATAAATGACTATTAAAATATACAATTACACAATTAATATTAATATTTTAAAATTCAAATAGTCATTGAAATAATGAAGGCACTTATTAACAGTTCACTACTTTGATAATAATTGAATTGATGATAATTAAATATAAATATTTTTACATTTTATGTATTAAAATTTTAATACATAGATATTGATGTGTTAGAACAAGTAAAAGATACAAATTTCATGAGATTAATAATTATTATTCTATTATGTGAACAATATATTAATTCCATATTATTTTTTAGTATATATATATATATATATATATATATATCAATTCATTAATATGTAAAAAAGGAAAAAATTAAGAAAATAAAGTTTAATTGGGTTAGATTAAAATACACAAAATTAACAACCTTTCAAATACTTGCTTCATTGCAACCTTTCCTACAACAAATTCAAAATAAAATTAGAAGAAATAATAAGCATTATAGTAACTAAAAGATTGTTATATAATATACGGTGCACAAGTTATAATAAGGAAACAAAGAGGCTTGGTGGCAAGGAGGCAGGGCACCTTCTCGTAGGAAGAGGTCATTACTCATTCTAGCGAGTTCTAAGAGCACATTCACCCAGGGGCAGATAACTCATTCCTCTCGAACTCAACTTGTTGAGTTGATCGAGTTTGGATGAGTTGATTACGAGTTCAAACAAGTCAGATTGAACCTAAGTTGAATATTGAGTTGACACGATTTTTTTAACTTTTTTAACTTAGAATATAAATTTGTTACGTTAATTGAGTTAACTCTCGAGTTTGATAACATTGATGTAAACAAATTGAGATAGTTAGTAAAGTACATAGTTGGTCCATTACTTTTGTACTTTATAACAATTTGATCTCTCACAAATTAATTGTGACAAATTAGTCTTTTACAAATTTAAATTTATACAAAATTAGTTTTTCATAAATTTAAATTTATATAAAATTAGTCTTTTTATTTGTATTAATGAAGAATTAATTTTGCATAAAATAAAATTTTTAGAGAAATGATATGTTATAATTATTTGTAAAAAATTAAATTATTATAAAATATAAAAATAAAGAATCAATTTAGTACTTCTCTCAATTGATAGTGGTAGTATAATTTCAAATGAGAAAATATTTTTGTGTGTGCCTATTACATCACAGTGGTTGAGCACTAAAAGATTGGACGGTTAACTTAATCATGTTTTATTTGAATCTTACCTAGTTAATTTTACGAAAATTTATTAAAACTAATAATAAATTTTCTTTACACAAATAAATTTATTTGAATCATAGTTAATGTTCTAATACTTCTTAGTGGTGTATCTCTCGTAAATTATTTTCTTTATACAAATAGTTATCATTCCTTATATAAGTTAATTTGACATGACCGTATTTGAACTTAATAACGAAGATATGTGGAGACTAACAAATGCAGTTCTAAATTTCTAGTCACATTTCTGTGTATTAATATTAATTAATAAATATGTATATAATTTTTAATTACTTTGTTGATTAATGTAATTATTTTTTTGGTTCAAGAGAACCTCTGCACTGATCTGTTTAGAGGAAGAGGAGAGAGATTTCAACCTTTGCAAATCAAATTCACATAATTTGGTTATTATAATCAAGCATATTCTCACATCTTGTTTAATTTAACTTTTTCTTCAACAATTTGTAAAATATATCACTTTGATACAGCGCATTTGACATTTTATTCAATATTCTAAACTGCTTCTCTTTCGAGTCCAGCTCAAATAAGACAGTATGTACCTTATTATAAATGAGAAATAATGAGAGAAGCGAGAACTTGTTTTTAATTAGAATTGTGTGAACTTAATTTCGGAATAACGTAATTTTAGATAAGGATGATTTATATTTAAAAATTGAGTTGTACTGTCATTACAGTTCATTTAACTTAAAAAAAAAAAAGTTTCTTTCTATTTCTTATTTATGTACAAATAAAATTTTGAGGACAAAATTAATTTTTTTGAAAAAATTACTAATAAACCAAACAAAATTATTTATAAGAAAACCTTTTATTTTTGTCTACAGAAAGAGTTTTTAACGCTTGAAATCTCAAACCACCTATTAAATATTGAAGACTAAAATCAAGTTAGGTACACACAAAATTAGCTGTAAAAGTAATAAAATTAAAATCGACTAAAAATATATAATTGCTTACATAGAGTCATTGCATTGATAATTATTTTTTTTTCTCTGTATCCTTCAACTTAAAATCTTCTATAAATTATTATTGTGATTATCTGCGTGTTTCTTGCTTGTTAGATTAGGACAAACCGGCCGAAATGGTAGTTGGCCTTTTCTATGGGATATGGGATTTTTCCTATGTGCAAACCTACCTATGTATAACATCTCCTTTATCCAACGAAGTTGGAACTCTAATCTCCCGAAAATTACGTGGACCAAGCGTTCACAATTAACTCTTGGGCCCACTTACCACATGTCAAAAATCTGACGGCTCATCAATCTTGTGAGACACAAATCTTATTATCCTCTTTTGTATTATTTGTAGCGGGGACCCCACCATTGCCAGGATTTAAGAATAGCCCACCTATTTGACATGAACTGAGGAAGTGAGAATAGATGACAAGATAGATTATTGTCTTTTTTAGAATAATTTAACTTCAGCTTTCAAAAGTTAGTGAGTCAAAATATTACGTTTATTTTATTGCATATTTTAGTAATTTTTTTTTATAAATATTGTATGCGGTATATTTACTTTTTGGTTATTTTGAAAACTTTGAAACTTTGATATTATCTATAACAAATAATTGCTCAACAATTTAATAAGAATAGAGAAAGTGAAAAGAGATAATAAGACTAATTATTGAATTTATAGAATTATTTATTTTTAATTTTAAATATTTTAAAAATAATAAACATAGTTTATTTTTATCAAGTATTTTAAAATTAGTTGATAAAAAAATTAATGTACAATAATTTTAATTTTTTGTGATTTAAGTGAGTTTAAATCTTTCGCACTATACTTATATACTCTGTCTTTACTATTTGACTTAGCCTTAAGTGATACTAAATTTATTATTTTTACAAATAATTAGTACACTCACTAATTTTAAATATTAAAATAAAATATATCTAGCTAAAAAATGTCAATTATGCCGAACAAAAAACGCTATGCTTTAAACGATGTCGTAACATACTGAAACTGTAATTGTCCCCGGACCGCAACAAAAGGCTGCTTATGGAAACCGACAGCGTCGGCCGATAATGAGAAAACAGAAGCACAATGCCATGGCCTTTGACCAGCGTCATCTATTTTTCTCTCTGATTCTTTTGGATCTGAAGTCCATATTCTTCTTCTGCGTCTATAGCTTCCCTTCAACATGATCTAGACTGCCCACTTGGCCATCTTCCTCTAATTTCATTCCAGTACACACATTTTCTCTTCTGGTTTGTTCTACCAACCCTTCTCTGTTTTCCTGTAATTTGTTTTTATAGTTTTAGCAAAGGATTGTAACACTAAGCATCCATATCCTGATTATTTGGGTTAATGGTGGGTGTTTTTCATGTATATCTGAGCTTCTTTGAGTGATTGTGATGTTCAGAGAGACTGCTATTTGGGGGTGACTTTATATCCTCTTTTTCTGTATCTGTTCCCTATTTTTATCTGGGTATTGATTGATTTTCATGATTTTATGAATATGGGTGGTGGGTTTGACTATTTTGATTTGATTTGATAAATTTCTTATTTGAAACCTCAGAGGTTTCGCCCTGGTGGAGATTTTGCAGTTCCTGTGTTATTTGTTCTTCGCCCTTGTGAACTTTGTATTTTGATTGGTTCACTGTATCTGTTATGAAAAGTGAAGCGCTATTTTCTTACTGTGGATTTTGCATTGTCTTTTCCAGATGACCTCCATCGTTTTCTGGTTTTTGTACTCGCATGCATCATACGTTTGATCATTAAGAGGAGATATTATTATTTATGAAACAGGTCTTAAATCTAGCTTCTGTTAATCCTTGTACATGCATTCAGCTTATGTTACCCTAAAAGATATTTGCTGGCAAGAGAGTCTTGGTGCAGGGTGAAACAATTTATCATTGTTGCAGCCTATACGTCGTCATATTATGTTGTTGATTTGTTTAAATGACAAATAGATCTCATACATTCGAATCTTCTTCATGTTCTAAAATGCCAGTATTTGCTTCAATATTTATTCTACAATACTTTAACTTCACCGCTTTTCTGCATGATAGTCAAACTTTTACTTGTTTCAATTTATTTTGTTTTGCTTGATTTTTGTGGGAAGTGCATATGGTGGTCAATTAATTCACACTCTTCCAAGTGACTTCATGGTTTATATTTTTATGCTGAAACTATGCAAATCCCCTGTGGATTCATATGTTGTTTGATTTTTAACCTTTTCTTGTTTTTTCACAGAAGCTATGAAGAAAGAATAGGTGAGGGAGATGGCAGCAGCAGAAGCTAGGGCCATGTGGCAGAAAACTGCTAATCGCTGCTTTGTTCAAGAAGACGCTAAAAGAGCTCCCAAGTTGGCAAGTTGCCAATCTTCAGGTGCAACATCTAAATCGGTTGATGCTGAACCTGCCAGTGCAGTAGATGAATCAGATCATGTTAATGTTAATGTCATGCCTTTTAACAAGACATCTTCATTTTCCAATTTGTCGCCTGACTCAAGGTGGTGGTTGCATTCACAGCCTAATTATGGGAGTCAAAAGAGCTCAACATATGAAAACTTAAATGCATCATTAGAGAATGAATTGGAAACTTTGAAAGCTATTGATGGAAATGAAATATATACAAGAGAAGTTACTCACTTAGGTGATGAGGACCATGATTCATCTAACTATATGCATTGTGACTTCCAGAGGGATGCTATGAAGAAAGCTCCTGAGGACGGAATGCAAAAGGCCTATAGTAAGAAGTCTCAGGCATATTCTGAAGTAATGGATATGATGAGTAAACACAAGACAATGGAGATCAATCCTGTTGGCTACTCGGTGCCCAAGCAAACATATGATTCCTGCTTGGTTTCAGATTATTCTTGTATTGAAGGTGATAAGGCTCAGCCCTGGTGGCGGACTACAGATAGAGATGAATTAGCTTCTTTTGTTTCTAAAAAATCTCTTACCCATTTTGAGAATTGTGATCTTCCTCCACCGCAGAAGAAGTATCTTAGAAGACACCCATGTGCCAACATTTGCAATGACAAGATAAAGCCAGCGCCTTTTGAGTCAGGAGCCAAATCAAGTAGCTTTCCCAGTTTGACTGCTCATGTACAAGAAAGTTTAAATCCAAAGTTAACGCATGGAATTCAGAGGCCTTCAGCCAATGAAGAAATTTCATATGCTGCTTCAAACAAATACCTGAGGTATTTCCTATGGATATTAGATGATTGTATAAGCGTTTAGTTGCTAAAATTTACTACCCAAAATCTTCAAACAAAGAAACTAATATTCTGGGATAGGTGCTGTTGTTTTCCAATTTGCATAGGTCCAACTTTTTGTAATTTTTTTTTTTCCTGACGGTCTCATAGATTCTAGTATTATTATTTTAGCCAGATTTGTGAGTGAAACTTGTTTAAATGATGCAGTGTGTTGCTGTTGGATTTGTGGTTGGAGTGATGAGAGAAGGTTTTCATATTGTCTTGCTTAGATTCATTTATCTGAACTTGCAATTATGTGACAGTGTTACTGCCATCCCCGAGGATGTTATCACTGAGAAGCAAAATGTTCTTGCGGGAGACCCAAGCAAAGCTCAACTTATGGAAGCACTGCAGCATTCTCAAAAACGTGCAAGGGAAGCAGAAGAGGCAGCAAAACAAGCTTATGCGGAAAAGGAGGATATTGTTAAGCTTTTTTTCAAACAAGCCTCACAGATTTTCGCATATAAGCAGTGGTTCCAACTGTTGCAGCTGGAAGCTCTGTACATTCAGATCAAGAATAAGGATCACCCAATCTCCACCCTCTTCCCTGTGGCGCTTCCATGGATGTCTTGTGATGGAAGGAAACCACGGAAGAGAAAGCAGAATTTTGCGAGAGACAATCAAGAAAGGCAAGACTGGCCAGGAACCGATATTACAACGTACGCTGTTGCATTTGCCCTAGGATTAAGTCTTGTTGGGGCTGGCTTGCTCCTAGGATGGACAGTGGGTTGGATGTTACCTCATTTATAAATTTTTTGAAGGTTTGGAACATAGTCCTGCTTGTCATGAACATTGGCAAACGAGGGGAACTGGTTACAGATTGTGTATGTATTTTTGTACACTCCCAAGTCTTTGTAAATTATGCTGTGTTTTTGTGTAATGAATGCGTCAACACTCCAATGAGATGATGTACAGAAATCTTTTCTGAGTGAACTTTATGTGAATCAAGTTTTTTTTCTCTTCAAATTTATTGTGATTACTTTTAGATTTTGTTTATTTATTTTTTAAGTTACCCAGCTACAAAGCTATCTGTGGAATGCACTGTGATGATGTTGGGGTGATTCTTGGTGGATGGAAAGCTCCATGTTAAAAGACAAACTGTGATGTAACTTACGAAGAGAACTTGAATTGCGACTAGTTATATGGCTCCCAGGCATTGCCGCGTTTAGCAGTTGAAAGTATACACTAGCAATTATCTTTTAAAATATTTTATGGTTGGAGTAATGTATTGATAAATAGGCAAAAATTTGATGCGAGTTTTGTAGATGTTTGTAATTAAGTTTTTTTTTAAATGAAAATTAGGTAAATTAGTCTTTTTCATTTATTTTGATAATATAGAGAAATATTCGCGAAACAAAAAGATAATTACGAAAGCCCTCATGAACAATATTAATTTTTATTAAATATATTTATTAGAGCATGTGTTTTTAAATTTCAATTTAATAATAATTATTTTATTTTGAAAAATATAAATTTAATTTATTCTAGAATTTTATCAAATTTATAAATATACTGATGTTTATTAATCTATATTTAATACAAATTATTAGATTTAATTATTTTATATTAGTCAAATATATATTTAATATTTATCGTATTATATAAATAATAAATATATAAAAGTATTTCGGTTAAAATAAGAGTAATTGTAAGTAAGTTGTTTATTGCTAGTGTCGGGTTTCAAACAAAAATGTAGTTTTTAAAATAAAAAAATCTGCGTAATTTAAATTAAACATATCTTGTGAGAGAAGAGTAATTTATCTTTAAAAATATGATGGTAAATATTTTCATTATAATAATCAATATTTTTTTGATATTTTATATTCTTATTGATAATTTGAGTTAATTTGTGTGATTAGCAAAAATACTTATATGCAAGTTGTTGTATTTTTACTATGGCATTATACAATTAAAACATAATAAATGTTTATTTTTTTAATTATATTACTATGCATGTATGATTATTTGTGAAAAATTGTTTATTTTTAAATTAAATAATAAATTATTATTATTATTTAATCAAACAATTGTCAAATTTTAATTAAAAAAAAAGATAACAAGATATAACAAATTTTATATAAATTTAATTCTTTTTAATTAATAAATAAACGTGTTATATTTTATAATTAGTATGAACTTCAATGTGTTGAAACATCGGCCTACAAGTTAAGAAGATAACAGACTGTGTATTCCCTTTCTAGACTCGTATGCGGGAAGATAATAGGCCAACCATTCAATAGTGGAGAAAACTGAAGGAAAATTACAGACGTGGAAATCGTCCTACTATCTCAAGCGGGACGTCTCACTCTAATCCAAACAGTGGTAAGCTCATCAATCATTTATTATCTTTCTTTTATCAACCTCCCAAAGAAGTACTGTAATCAAATAGGCTCGAAAATCTTGAACTTTTATTGGAGATTTAAAGACAAAAAAACCTCGGATCCATCTAGCCAATTGGAACATCCTCTGCTCGCCGAAAGGGAGAGGAGGTCTTGGTATATGATGCACTCACTTCCTTAATCAGGACTTGCTCGCAAAGCAATCTTGGAGGCTAATTAATAGCAAGGAAAACTCCTCTATCCCAGCCATTCTTGCTAATAAATACTACAGTCCTGACAAGAGTAAACTCATCACTAGATCTAACTCCTTTTAAATCTAGAAAGGCGTTCTCAAGGCCCAATCCATCATCACCACAAGATTGAAATGGAGAGTTGGCTCAGGAAGACAAATTCCCCTCAGCCACTGCCTTTGGTTTAAACCCAAGCAGAGTTTTGAAACCTCTGGCTTAGTCGTCGCTGATCTTCTGAACTCTCAAAAGACTCACTGGGACACTGATAAGCTTAATCAATTTATGAGGAAGAAATTGAAGAACAAATAATCTCAATTCCAATCTCACTTGCCAATGTCCCAGATGAACTTATTTGGACAGGCAATGGCAAAGGCACTTATACTGTCAAAGACAGTTATCGTATCCAATCCCAGGATTGTTCCAACTTGTCCCCTTCAACAAATGGGATGTATTGTGGAGCATATACCTTCCCTTCATAATCATAAATTTCACTTGTAGACTCATCTCTAAAGCCATCCCTGTTGGCGAAGTCCTGAGCAAACATCGAATTCACACAGACAATTCTTGTCATATTTGCGGAATTGCAGAAGAGACCATCGTTCATCTTTTCCTCCAGCGCAACTTTTCCAGAGCCATATGGTTCGCCAGCCCCCTAGGCATTAGAATTGATAGAATCTCTCCTCAAGATGTCACTTACTGACTCCAATGTTGGCTTTCAATTAATCAAGCCTTTTTAAGTCACTCTCCTTATTAACCAATGTTGTCCTAGTGGCGTTATATGTAATCTTGGGTACAAGGAATAAGGTAATACGTGAGAATTGAACCCTAAACCCAACTGCAACAATATAGAAAATTAAAAGAATCTTGCAGACTGCTAACCTAACCTGGAACAAGTCCATCCCAATGTTGCCCCCAATTACGATACACTCCCTCCTTTCCCACAGAGCTCCAAAGGTTGCAACCCAATAGTTTGGATAAACAAATATAGGAAGGCTAGGAACATCTCCCTTTTTGCCATTCATGCTTCGCTCCACGGTCACTTCATCAGGAATTGGTATTAGAAATCCTCGACTTCGTAAGATCAAAACTCGTTTAGGGATCTTAGCCTGAGAGAAATACTTTTTTGGATCTTTAACAGAGAGGAATGGCCTGACTTGTTAGCCACAGAGTTAAACTTAATCTTCCTTAACCATGCTTCGATTAGGCCAGCATAAGGCATTCTCAAAGGAGACTAAAATTACAATATAGTCAAGGCTGATACTCACTCTATCTCTCAGGCTTTCAAAAAGGTAGCTCTCGGTATCATCCCCACAAATGATAAGCAACACTGGAAAACACACTTTCTTAATCAACAGGGGTGTAATATTCCAAAAAATTCTCATTTAACAATTCTATTTTAGTGGAATAATTTTGTAAATATATACATTAATAAGAGGAAGGAAGGCAATACATTTTAGACAAATATGAAAATTTAAATGGATAAAAAATAAAATTAAAATGAACTCATATATTTGTTTCATATAACATTTGACATGAGAATGAGCCTGGTTCAGGGGCTAAGACTCAACACCTATAATTTCATTAGAGCTTTTATTCCTAGTTGATTTTCAAGTAGTTCTGTCTATTTGAGCTTTTAATTTGGTGAATTAACATTAAAATTCGAAAACTCCTATATTTTGCGAAGAACATGAACAAAAAATGAAAATTTCAAATTGGAGCTCAATTTGAAGGAGTTTGGTGAAATTCCTTTGGGGTTTTTGGTCCTTGATAAGAGTCTACTGTTTCCCCCATGCTAATTGGCATTTTGAGCATTGATTTGAAAAGCCCTTTTCATGGAAGCAATTTGATGTGTGTAAGATGGCGAAATTTCGAAGTTACTTGTTCCTATAGCATCACTGGACCTTAAGAAGAGAAATTCAACTTATTGGTAATTGTCATTTTGAGTAGTAAGTCATTTTGGGAATTTTCTCTAATATATCTTAAATTTCGCAATTTTATGAGGAAGCTCAATGAAGAAAAATTCAATAGAAGTAGTTGTTATTATTGAATAATTGCTTAGTCTTGATTAGTATAACTTTTAGGCCATCGGATGATATTAAACAACTCAAGAGTTAGGTGGAATGAATTGATTGACATATTTGGACATATTCAATTTTCAGAATTGTATATAAATAATTATATTGTAAAGTGTGTTTACTACTGTTATACATTGTGAAACTTTAATGTCTTACATAAGAAATAATTTCATTAATAGGAGTGAAAGTTGAGAAGTAACAAACTACTAGGTCATAATCTTGGAATATTTATGTAATTATATTTTTAGACTTAAAGGTAATTAAATTTTCAATTGATGGGAATTTTTTATCTTAATGACATAAGGATGATGCTAAAACCTTGGAGTATTTTTCTAAGTGCAATATACGTATGTGGTCTTGGTCATTGGTGGAAGAATAAAAACTTTAACATATGGACTATTTGGGTCTCGTGAACATTTTTCTATGTGTATATGCATGTATTTATTGGCCATGACAATTATAATCATTTAAGGGAATATTTGTGATTTTAAAGAAAGGAAGTAATATGGGATGGAGGTCATTTGATAATGACAAATTACTTGTTAATTAGTTTCTTGTAAGTTCACTCATTATGAATTTATTTGAGCTAAGATGATTATAACAAGGGACATTAAGATTATATTTCTAGTTTTTAGGAGCATAAAGGTTGCATCATATCTAGCGGATAGTAAAAAAGACAATAAAAAAAAAGAGTTGTTTATACTTTAGCCAGGTAAGTAGATAAAGCTAATTACGTATATTTTTTATTTACGTAATTTTTCTTGAGAAAATAATAATTATTGAATACCTCAGTACCTTGGGATAGACTTCTTTTAACTTAAAATTTTCATCATTTCTATATTCTCAGGGTATTAGTAAGCTTTGATTAGATAAAAACCTTACCGAGCATTTGACTAAATTTTCTAAATGTCTGAATTGCTCTAATTCTGTATTTTTTGAAGCACTCTAGTTATGTACCTTTGAATTATTTTGGTTTGGTATTTTTGAATCATTCTGATTATGTATTTCTGAATCATTCTTATTATGTATTTCTAAATTATTCTGACTATGCAAATTTTGAATATTCTGATTCTACATTTTAAAATTCCTCATATTGAATTTTTAGTTAAAATGATTTTAAACTGTTGAAATTCTCTGTACTGTAATTTGAAGTATTATGTTTTTATATTTAGGAAGTACTTTAATTCTTTAACTGTAAAGATATCATATTCTGTATATACAATGTACTAGTATGAGATTTGGATACTTTTATCTGTCTTTGTACAAAAGTTTGATTCGAAATTTTTGAAACTCTGGTTTTTGATTTTGATTTATATATGTTAAAGAAATTTTTGGGAATGTTTCCAAAACATAACCATATAGCTAATGATGGTCGACGTTAGCCATAGTGCACTACGATCTGTATTTGATATGACTGGGCATGTTACCGACGTTATGAAATTCTGTCTGAGGCCTAAGGCCATTATTATGATTAATCAAAGGTTGAAGCTTGTGACTAATATATGATCAGTTCTGATATGTTAGCCTTGAGCTAATTCTATTTTTTTTAGACTTCTAATGGTTCTGTTGGATATTCCCAATTTGATTTGGATACCTTTATCATGCAAATAAATTAAATTAAATTCGCTTAGGATTTGTTTATATTTTCAATTAGGATTTCATGTGAAGATTTACAACATTTCCTCACTTTGGTACTGTTTATATAAATTATTAAAGGTGTTCAGATTTCAAGATAACAAATGGTTTGCGTAAAATTATATTGTACCTAGTCTATTCCTTCCATTGTTTAATTAGTATTATCTGTTCACTAAGTTTTCACTCACCCCTCGTTGTCTAACATTTTTCATATAATAGCAATATTTTGGAAACCCACCTACGAACTAGGGGTTTAGTGAGTGTGTCTTTATGTGACCCTTGCATTGTTTGGAAAAGAAAATCCTTCTTTGTTGTAAAATTTGTATTTGTGATCTAATAACTCCCATGTATACAGGTAAATGGTCCTATTTTGTTATTGTGAATGATAGCTGCATGTTGTGAACATTATTGATAGTAAAGCTCTCCTTTTTATTGTATATTGGGTTTTCTTGTTATAGACTTTTCAGGTGATCCAAATTTTAAGGGAGACCCTACCAAAGTTTTTGTACAAAAACCCAATTGATTTTCTAGTTGGTATGAATATATTTTGCCTCACTACTATTTGTTGATAATTCTGTTTTCTCATACTATAATTGGATCTCTTAGGGTGTTTGATAGACTTACGAAGGTGAGATTTATCTCATTTTCCGTGCCGATCACATCCTTATTTGTGGGGTCATGACAAGGGACACATCATATCCTATTGCTATAATAGCTAGTTTTTTACAATAGTATGTACGAGCATGATTATAATTGTATTAAAATTTTTAAATTAAGTTAAGTTTATTATTTTTAATGCATAATAAATAATTTTTAAAAAAAATATTGTTCAATAATATTTTATATAAAAAAATATTATTCTTAAAAATATTTTGATCAAAATAAATTTAATTGCAAGATGATTTCATTTTAGAGAAAAATTCAACATAATTGAGTTATTTTTTTATAGAGAAAGTAATTTAAATAAATTCCTCTAATTCATTAATTTTTTTTTTATAAATTAGGAGTGATCATGACACAGCTTAACTCAACTAATCTAATCTTTGAGTTAGATTGAATCAAATCACCTTGGGACAGAAGATTAAGTGTATCATATAAGGACTTGGTCTCAAGTTAGGTCCTTGGCCATGGCATTAACTCAATTTGGCTGGGTCATATATATATATATATATATATATATGTATAATTTATCATTTTTTTAAAATAGTCACTTTCTTTTTGTTTATGTTGAATATATATAAATTTTTTTAATATAAAATATTTTATTTATTAAATATAAACAATAATTTTTTTTAAAAAAATTAAATTTAAATTAATAACAATATAAAATAAAATTTAAAACTCAAATAATCTAGTCGGATCATATCCTGAGTTGATTCACAAAATGTAGCCCGGTGAAAATCCCGAGCCAAATCCTGAATTGGTACCAAACTAGACTTGTCTCAGAGTTTGGACACCCCAATTATAAATTGTGAAACTTTTTTTTATTCAATATACGTAAAAGAATAAAACGCCTCAGCTATGAAATAAATAATTTTATTTCATTTGTGGCCATTTAAGAAATTATGTTGTGAAAAGTATCTTTCTTTGTCTTTACAATTGTACGAATTTTTAAGATAAATATAGAAATAATTTTGTAGGAATCAATTTTTTTTAATAAAATCGCAATGGAGAAATACAATAAAAAGTAACCTAAAAAAACAGCAAGACATTTATTTATTTATTTATTTAAAAAAACAAGGAATGCGTGAGACGGGACTGGAAGGTACATTTTCAACCATTGTAAGTTTATAACCAAAATATAGGAGCTTCGAGAGAACATAAGGAAGTCAGTGACAGCAATCCAGGAGAGAGTTACAGGAAGAGGGAAAGAGAGGCCGAAGGAACAGAAATGGCTGTGATGGAGAAACTGAAGATGTTCGTTGTTCAAGAACCGGTGGTCGCAGCTTCCTGCCTCATCGCTGGCTTTGGTATGTTTCACACTCTTTGCATCTCACTGAAACCCTAATTGTCAAATCCTATAGTCCTCTAAAATTCTAACCCTCGCCGTTATGGAGGAGTGCCATTTTTCTTTCCATTTTTCTCGTTCTAAATTTGGTGTCTTTATGTTGTTAGTCTTTGGTAGAATGTGATTATAGTCACAAATTCTGATAAATTTGATATGAAATCTAGATTTACTAGATATTCTTTAGCTGTTTCTCGACGATTGACAGATTTTAAATGAAATTATAGTAAAGGGCAGAAGATTTGGTGTTGAACCTTTATTGGACTAATGGCTTTTGAGATTGGGTTTCATGATGATTTAATTAGAAAATTTTCTGGATGCTGGTGATGGACTGATTGGAGATTGGATGTATCGAATCTTACAGAGTAGAATGAAAATTGGAATCTTGGTTGGGTACTGAGAATGTTATTTAAAGGGAAACATGATTAATAAAAGAAATTTGGATCTTCTGAGTTGAAGTGTTACTTCGAATGAAATATCTGCCTCAGCTAATGACCTAATTCTCTACATCTATCTGTTCTCTATAGTTTTTTTAATTTAATTTAATTTTTTATTTCTTTTTCGTGAGATACCCAACCTGTGGTCTGTGGATCGTTCCCTTAGCATTTTCACGCTACCTCATGCTGGGTCATGAAGCAAGTTCTTGCCCGTGTTGTTCACTTGTGACCGAAAAAATTGCAGTTCATGAACTAAGCCAATATGGGAGTCTGGTGACAAAGGATTATCTGAGAGTTGTTTTGCATACCTCTTCATTCTTGCCCTTTTGTATAATTTCTGAGGGGGAGGGGTTTACTGATATGTGCCTCTATCTCTTTTATCTTTATGGGATTGTGCCAACAATTTTGGAGTGCTGAGGATTACATTGAACCATGAATTTGTTGATCTAGTATCCACTATTTCTTACATAGAAGGGTTCTGCTTGTCTGGCATGCATATATGAGGGGTGCTAATTTCAACTAAGGAGGGCTGACTTATGAGCCGTGACTTGGCATCTTAACCAATATGCACTAGACACTAAAATGAAAGACAAAAAGAAATTCTAGGTTTTGAGCATTGTAGTATAGTAACAACTGATTTACTAAAAATATGATTGCAAGTGGCCCATGTGGTTGAATTCTACAACCTGTAGTAGAGGTTCAGTTTTCACCAGGCATGGGCAACAACTCAAAGGACATATATGGTGGAGGTGGTCTGGGTTTAGGTTGTGGTGATTGATGGTAACTTCTACCTTAAAGAAGTTAATTCCCACTGCTTAAAAGGCATTTTTGTTGGCCTGGAACTTATCTTCAGTTGACCATTATGCTAATTTGTTGGAAGTATGGAATATATTTTCTTAAAAAATGTGATACGCAAGACAAATGGAACTACAGTGCATTAATAAAGGGTGATTGATACTAATGAAACGGCCAAGAGTGAAGGTCTTCAAATTCTCAATAATGTATTGTGTGGGACATATAGTGGGATTGTTAGTTTAGTCATTAATCCACATTGAAACCTGACACACATTATCTTCAGTTTGGAATTTTGGAAAGATCAGTTTAAAATTGATGAAACAGTTCTTTGTTCTTCCAGCTTGGAATTTGTGTAAGCTAACTGCACAATTCTTCTATGCTTTAATTTGATACAGCTACATAATGGATCAGATTAATTCTGGCTAGCCATAGCTATTAAATTTTAACAATAAGTGATTAAAGTTGGAAGAGATTTTTTTCTCCCCAAGTATATGTTTCTCTTCGTTATATCGTTGATCACTCTGACTGGATGGGGCTAAAGTCCAAGTTTGCAAGAGATTTACCACTTATTACTTATATTCTTCTCATCATATATGCTTTGAATAGTCTCCTTTACCTGTTTGAGCTGCTTCAATGATCAACAGAAATTGGATTTAACTTGCATTCACAAGTCTTTTCTCTATGGAAATACTTATTCTCTACTGACAATTCATGAATTTGTTATGTTCTTTAATATTGTCAGGCCTTTTCCTTCCTGCTGTCGTGAGGCCCATTCTGGATTCCTATCAAGCATCCAAGCAGCCCCCTCAACCTGCTTTAAGTGATGTCAGTATTACAGTTGGCACTAACCTGTAAAAACTTTTTGATTGTCAAAGCTGTTTTACAGATACTCAAGTCTGTCTCATTACTTGTAGTATTATTCATACTTAACCTATACTTGGTTGTTTCACGCTTTCAAAATTAAAGATCCAAAATAATATTTTCCTTTTGTCTATTGCTGGGGGGAAGACTCTGCTGTCCCCTGCTTTTCGATGAACTTGTAATAAGAGCTATTGATGTAAGGTTGTTTTGAAACACTTGAATTTTACAGCATTGCATTATATCCAGTCTGGCTTTTTTGGACCACTCATTTTCCTCCATCTTTGCCAATTGAGACAACACTACAGTGTCTCATCATTCAGCCAATAGATGTTAACCATCCATGACCATGTGTTGCAATTGCGTTTTCTTCCTTTTCATCTGAGGTTTTCTGACATTGTTTTCTTGCATCTTACAGGTGGTCGCAGGTATGACTGGTAAAAAGCAAGGGTGATATACTTGATTCATGGGCAAATTTGCTAACTGGCCTGTTTGAGCTCATTTTTCGTTGTGGGAGAGAATAAGGCAACTATATGAATTAGCAGCATTCCACTGTGAACATATTCCTGTTTCTAAAAGCATTTTCAGCGATTTCCCCATCACTTTATTTTAGTTTAGGGGATGAATTGAATATCTATCAGTTTAATTGCCTTCTGAATAATGTTGCACCTTATACGGTTTCTGAGTTTGTTCCCAATCCTATGGCGTCAATGCGAAGGATTTTTCACGTTGGTGTATGGTTTTACTTCTATAGTGGCTTTAAAAACCTTTACTTCTTAATGAACAGTGATATAATCTATCTTTACTAATTGCTCTTTTGCTGACTTGAGTTTTCATTGTTGGCAAAAAAAAAAAAAAAAGAAAAGAACTGGAGTTCTCATTCAGTAGTTTAGCCATTTATTACGTTCTGATGAGGTAATAAAGACAGTTCTGAGACATATCAGGACACTGCCACAAAAATGTAAAACTAATTTAAGCTAAATGAAGGTAAATAAATATGTCTGTACGGCTGAATCATTTTGTCCCTTCTCAAGAATTGAGCTCAATAACAATAGTGAGAAAATTGTAAGAGTAGGTTTACAAAATGGACCTTAAGTTAATTGACTCATTTGATTTTAATTTTAAAAATTTAGTAAATACACGAATTAATCTTTAAAAGAAATAAATTTGCTATAAATTAATTTTCTAAGTAATTCAGAGATGTTTAAAAAAATTTCATTTATATCAAATTTGTTAATTTCAAAATTTAATATGTGCATTCATTCATTTTAGATATTAAAATTAGTATAATTATTAATTAAAAATTAACAAATTAATTCTTATATTTTGCATCAATTTTTAATTTAATCCTTATACTTTATTTTTTTTCCTAAACAACTTCTTATATTTTGCAAAGACTTCAAAAATATCCTCACTATTATAACACTGTTTAACGCCTGCTGAGGTGGCCAATAGAAGTGATGTGGCGTCCTTACATGAAAGTGAGTGGGGCAATCCTTGAACTCCTTCTGCCACGCAATGTATAGATCTAAGCATCAAAATTACTGCAGTCTCCTTCATACCCCTCTCTTCTTCAATCTCTCGCGTTCTATTCTCATCTTCTTCCCCTTCTTCATGTGATTTCCGATATCCAATTACCAACCCCCAACAAACACTGAACCAATTGTTCAACTATATAAACTCAGTGCAATGAGCTTCATCACCCGTCAAAGCAAATGTAACAGCTCCTCCACTAATTACCCAATCATGCTCCTCTCTTTCCTCCTCCTCCTCCTCCTCTCTCCGACAATCCGCCTCGCTGGAGCACAGCCTGGTAACGCCGGCCCCACCGACTCGTACTACAACTGCTTCAGCCCTTCCATGGCCATCATCATCATGATTTGAGGCCGCACTTTTTCTCATGGGCATCCGACCTCTCGCCGGTGTCGCCGGTCATTCCAGGCGTCAACCTTGTGGCCTTGATCCTGCAGTCATTAACGCTTTATATATATACACACACTCATCCACTCTTTTATTGGGGCATCACAAAACAGAGCCTTCTCTTTCACACTATAGAATGGATCAGAGGCCACACCTCGGGCCACAGCTCCCTGCCACTGTCTCCCTCGCTACCTCCCCCTACTTCGGCCATGTCTTTGTCATCAATTCATCTGAGCTATCCGCTTTGAGTAGTTACAGAGAAAGCAGAGTCTCTTATCTATGTTATCTTCTCTTTATATAGTCACGTACAATCGATGTGGCATCTAGAGAGAAACAATCTTTTTTACTTTATCTTTCGAAGCCATTTTTTTACATACTTTCTTTAATAGATGCTGCCCTTTGCTGCCAGCTGCTCCACCTGTTTCAGTTTTTGGTACTACATTTCCACCCCTTCCATTTTCTGCTTCATTTTCTGGGCAACATTTCCACCCGATTCATTTTCTCTACAACTTGTCCACCTATTTAACGACCCACAAGTACATGGCAAGTAGCCAACTCCCACGATTAATGTGTAATGGGTTTTTTTTTTTCTTCCCTCTATATACTTTATTGTAGTAATCTTTATGTTTGGATCTAAGTAAATTCTTCGGTGCCCTTGAGTTGTTAAGGGCATCGCTACCTCTTTTACATGGCCAAGTAATATGGTGCCATGTGTTGAATACTTGAAAAGAAGATTAGATGGATAAAATTAGAAAATATACCCATTTTTTCTTCCAAATATAGGTCGAAATTTCCGACCGTCTTTTCGATTACATCGGAATTTAACAAAATTTCTTATCACTCCATCGTGAGCCAATTTTTTTCTCTTCCCCATTTGATTTAACCTTTAGCTTTACTGAAGTTTCTTTTCTTATTGGTCCAAGATGGATAGCTATGAATTATCAGTTTGCTCCAAACTCTGCTCATGTGTTAGTGGGTGCTAGAAGCTCTGATATGCTAGTATGGAAGCTAAACCAATATATTGGTTACTGTTTCAATAACATTATATTCTTGAACACCCAAAAGCATGGACAACTAAAGAAGAAAAGAATAATATAATTGGTAGCTCAATCCCCATATGTCACACTATTTCGGAGCTGAATAAGCTAGTTGCTCCATTATTAAATGGAGATTAATTAGCTTTCATTTTAAAAACCATTCGTAATATGAGGCTGAAAAGAAGTGGGGGGAAGAAAGAAAAAAAAAAGGATCCCAAATAGTTTTGAAAAAATAAAAGCTATAAGACTACTTTTTTTTATTTTTTTATTTGTCAATCATGTAGTCCGATTGATATGCATTTTTTAATTTTATCCATTTCAAGTGAGTCAGAGATGTTATCATTTTATTTGGTCATGTAAAAAAAGTGTCAGTGCCTTTAAAAACTCTGAATGGATCACCTTCAGTTACTTGAAAAATTTTTAGTAATTAAGAGTAAAATTTAATATAATTTTATTAATTTAATGTTAATTAAATATTTTCTTTTTATTTTCTCCAATAACAGAAGAAAATCCAAACTCTAAAAACTCACGGGCATCAAAAAATTCACCTTAGATCTATGCATGGCTGAAGGGGTTCAAGGATATTGTCACATTTATTTCCATGCAGGCATGCAACCTCACCTCCATCAGCCACTTCAGCAGGCAGTAAATAGTGTTATAACGGCAGGGACAATTCTTGAAGCTTTTGCAAAATATAAAGAATTGTTTGAAAATAAAATAAAGTATAAGGACCAACCTAAAAATTGGTGCAAAATATGGGGACCAAATGATTAATTTTTTTTCTTATTAATTCATTCTAAATATTAATGAGAGAAGTTAGTATGGTATTTTAATGAAAATGTTCAAATTTAACTATATTTTAAAAAGTAGGAGCATGTTATGAGATAGAGAAAGGAGCAATCAAGAGTTCACTTGGTTTCCTTTTCTTCTTGTGTTCATATTCATTAGAAATAGAAAATGTAACACAAAACATGTTTGGTTGATTTTTTTGAAAATGATTTTTTTTATTAATTAATATAGTTGCATGCAATCATATTTACTGTTCATATATTTAAGCCATTTAATTTTTATCTAACACCTTAAAAGATTTGGATAGCATCTACAGCTAGTTGGATCCAAATCGAACTAAATTTAGTGTAATTTGTACAAGTGTGTCGTGCCAAGTTAGGTTGGTATGTTCGGTTCTTGATGATCTCACTTGCTACTCCTATGTAAGGAAGAAAATAAGGGTTTTTATTTTGATGCTACAATAAAACTAATTAATGCTTCATTTCCCTGCTGTCAATTTTATTACCTCGATTTATTATATTCTATTATTTTCCTTTATTTTATTTTTGCTAGTCACGTACCAGCAGGGCACATTCAGGTTCTTTTAATATATATATATATATATATATATATAGTATTTTAGTATTTTACTTTTGAATTTAGTCATATTTTAATTTTTCACAAATTGAATTGAAAGTCTAAAAATAATCTTTCACTTTTTATTATAATGGTCTCCCAAAATTAAAAGTCTACAAATAGAATTCCACTTTTTAATATTTAGCTTAAAATGGTTATTCTTTGTTTCATTTAGAGAGAGATTATTTTGAGTTAGATTTCAAAAAGTAAAATATTATTTTAAAATTTTTAATTTATGAATGATCAAAATGAGACTAAACTAAAAAGTAGAATAAAATGACATTTTTCTCCCCCTTTTTTTTTTTTTTTTTCCTTTCCTTCCTTTATAACATAACTTTATTCTATCTAATTTACTTATCTTTAATATGAAAATAAAAATAAAATTAATTTCAGAATATTTTGATAATAATAATAATAATATGAAATATATATATATATATCAAAATTAGAAAAGGTCAAATTACACCATTATTCTCTTTATGATTAAATTTTTTTAGTCTATTTTCTGTATTTTTTTCATAATAATATAAGTATGTATTTATGTATTTTGATTTATATATTTTTTATTAACTATATAGTGCTAATTATTCATTTAATATTTTTAAAAATAATTTTATATAACCACACAACATCATGATTTTTCTCTTTATTTCACCTGTTTAGACAAATTAAGTGCCAAAAAAAAAAGAGGATAAAATTACTCTCCTATTATGATTAAATAAATTATTTAAATGTAATTCAAATAATTATATTGGCCATGTTCAATTAATGTAATTTGTTTATGTCTTATAAAATGAGATAAATTCATTTTTGTTCCCTCACATTTTGTCACTAGATTAATTTGGTCCTTGAAAGATGAAAAATACTAAATTGATCCCTTAAAGATTGCATCTTAATCAGACTTAGTCCCTTTGTAATAAGGGTGTTAAAATTAATTTAAGCTAATGCAACACATTATTTGTTGAGGTGGATTGTTGGCTTATCTCTCATTGACCTATTTAATCCTCATCTTACACTATTAGATCTATTCCCATATTTTTCGCAAATAGATCAATTTGATCCCTCATTTGTTGCCATTAAAACAATTTGGTGATATAAGTATGGGCTACGATGGTAATGGGCTTAAAAGAGGACTACGAAGAATTAAGGACTTCACATTTCCAACGAGGTCAATTACAAGGTTGCAGGCCAAGAGATTCAAATATAACTTGCAAAGCTTTGTAGGACAATTGATGAACAAGTACTTTTGTGGACTTTACTTCAAATCACGAGAGTTTAAGAAGCAGATGACATTATTACATTATGCTTGGTGTTTGGGCCTTATTGAGAAGCTTTTATTTTGTAGGCCATATTTTAGATTTCACTTTGTAACTTTCCTTAAGCTTTAAGTAGTTTCCTAATTTGTTATTTCGTTACACCTAAAGTAGTTTCCTTATTTCTTCTACTTAGACATCAAATAGCTTCTTTATTTGATATTTCCTTAAGCATTAGGTAGTTGCCAAATTTTCTATTTACATAGCAGTTAAGAAGTTTCCTTCTTTCTTTCTTTCTTTTTTTTTTTTTTTTCCATAGGCATTAATTTAGTTGCCTTATTTATTCTTTACTTGGGCACTAAGTTAATATTAGGTTATAAATATTAGGCTTTGACATTGTAAGATACAAACAACTTTGAGTAATTGAATGATATTGGGTTTTTCCTATTTCTGAGACATGCTTTCGTTGCTTGTTAAATCAGGAATTCGTTATCTTTTCAAGGTAATTCTTACTTTGTGAATTTTGATTTTTGTTTCTTTGAGTCTTATTATCTACATTTCTAAGAACAAGTTTCTTTGGAGTTCAATAAGGCAGGAGTTTTAATTTGATTATTGCTTGAATCAATTGTGTGTTGGCGTTTCAGTCTCCTTAGGTTAGGGTTCCGCATCATTTAGTTCCTCAAAGATTTAAACATAATCAAAGTTGATCCTTAGTGATAAGAATAAAATAATCATTGTGTCACTTTCAAAAGATTTTTAATATTGACTAAAATAAAATAAAAAACCAAATAGGACTTAGCAGCAACGCATAACAAAGTATCTACTACATTAACACAAATAACACTCATACATATAGCATTCAACTTATACTTGTCTTAGAACCACAAAACACACATACCTCTGCACCAAATATTAATGGAGTAACACAAATACATAAATACTCCTAATACTATAAAATAGTTTGGATGTTCAAGTGCAACTAATACATATTTAGCACCTTACAACCTAAACATAATCAGAATAGTTGTTTAACTATAATTACAAATTGCAGCACATACAACTAATACATATTTAGCACTTTGTAATCTAAACATAATTAGAATAGTTATTTAACTAGAATTACATATTGCAACATGAGGCAATATACACTTCTCATATTTCATTCATTAATCAGTATACTTCTCAAATTGAAGGTTCATTTATCATTATCCAAATTGATAGGTCATTCGTTAGTGCTTTTTTCCTTCCATCGATAATCATTTCCATAGATTTAAATATTACTCTAACCTTTTTTTTACTTTGCAACAAATGCAAGATCAGGTGACATATGAAACAACTTCTTTCATAGTTCATACCCTAAACCCCAGATAGTAACACACCATTTAAAAGTTGAGTTTCAACAAAAAAAAAAAAAAAAACCTTGCCACATTTCATATCTTGAAGTCATTAAGAGCAAACAAAATCATTTAGAAGGTAAAATCCTAGATCGTATGCAAGTTTCAAAAATTGCACTAACATCCCAAACATACATAGATGTCTAATCCCAGAAATTATAAGGGACCAAATTGATCTATTTGCAAAAGATAAGGGACTAAATTAATCTAGTGACGCTATATGAGGGTCTTCAATGAGGAGACAAGTTACTAATTCATCTTAACAGATAACATGTAGCATAAGCCGAAAACGATCTAGCTCAAATTAATTTTAATGCCCTTATAACGAAAGGACCAAATCTAATCACAGTGCAATATTTAAGGTACCAATTTAATACCTTCTATCTTTTAGGGATTAACTTGATCTAATGGTATAAATTAAGGCATCAAAAATGTATTTTTCTCCTTATAAAACATGGCAAGTTTTCCATTACAAAATTTCTCAGTGTTTTGTCAATATATATATAACTACATCTTTTAACATTTAATTCACTTTTGTTTTCATTCTTAATTTCTTTTTTATAATTTCAAACTTAACTAACCAGTACGAAAACACATAATTAGACATGGAGGGCTATTTCGCACCATCCCTAGAGACAACATATGTAAATATGCTTATAACCTAGTTAGATCATTTAAAGGCACCATCCATTTTTATTTTGTTTTGTTTTTTTATTATATAATAATTTAACATTTATATTTCAACATGTCTACATAAAAGAAAGAAGGAAAATTTTTTGAATTACATTTTAATAATTTATTTAATTATAATAGGAGAGTAATTCTATGTCTTTTTTTTTTTTCTTACTATTCAATGTGTCTAAATATGTGAAAAAAGGAAAACAAATCTTTATATTGTTTGATTATCTATAATTTTTTTAGAAAATATTAAATTTATAATTATGAATAATTAATTAGAGAACATATAAATCAAAACACAAATACATACTTATATTATTATGAATAGTTACATATAATATACAAAAATATTTAATCATAAAGGGAATAACTATTTTTGAATTTTGATTTATATTTCATATACACATTATTATTATTATATTTTGAAATTAATTTTACTTTTATTTTCATACTAAAGATTAGTAAATTAGATAAAATAAAGTTATGCTATGAAGGAAGGAAGAAAAAAAAGGGGAGAAAATGCTATTTTGGAGCTTAGTTTTATTTAGTTCTCTACTGATTGAAAGTCTGTGTCACACCTGAAACGTAACTGCAAGGTGTGGAAAAAGAAATCATTTTATAATTTTGATTTAAAAAAAAAAAAAGAAAACCAAACTTTAGGAGTCATTACCAAAATTTTTAAAAGAAAACCTTGGAAAACCAATTTAAAAATAAGATGGTCTACAAACCAAAAATCAAATTTAGGAGTTAGTTGTGCATGAGAAATGTGTTAAACACCTTACAACACTCATTCTAAAGATGTGCCCAAAGTTGATTATGCAAAAATTATAGGGCTTTAATTTTAACAAGAATTACTCTTATCAATCACATGCAAATAAAAGAAAAATGAAAGTGACGGACTAAATAAAGCAAGATAAACAGAGAAAAAAAATTAATTATTTACAAAGGGCATACTTGACCTAAGATCAAAGCTTAGAGTTTACGTACCTATAGTAATAATCAAAATCCATGTAGTTTGTCAAAGAAATGTTTGGCATCTAGTTGGTGTATTTTAATTTTTGTGAAAAGAGCTAGATAATATAAATTAATTTGATTTTCATAAATAAAGCAAGCTTGACATTTGGTTGATGCATTTTAATTACAAAAAACCACTTGATTTCACTCTCCAACTCTCTTCATTTTCTTCCTTTTTAATTTTTTAGATTTTTGAAATTAGGCTTTTTATTTCAATTTTGAAAGTGGAACAAAATTACCAAAGAAAAGGATTTTCTTTGGATTTTTGAATCTATGTTTTTTTTTTTGGATTATTTTTAAATTAGATTTCTTTGTTCTGATTTTCTAAAAGGAGTGAAATTAGTAAAGAGTACTATTTTAGGATTTTTTTTTAAAAAAAAAAGCAAGCAAAAATAAACTATTTTTCTGAATTACAAATTATTTAAATTTGCATTTTTGAAAAAAATCATATGTTAACTTTTAAAACTTAAAGAAATTAGCAATCTCACCTGACCTTTATCAATTAACTCTTAAGTATCTATGAAGATAAAAGATCTCACACAACAACTTTAGAATAAAATCAAAATGAAAATAAAATAGAGTAAGTAGTGCAAGCATCTATACTTAGTGCAAGTGTGTACTTAAGTTCAGTTAAACCTACTTTATTTTTGTATTATTTACAAAGTTCAAAAGAATTGGATTGATTTTTTTCTCCTACCATTGTCTACAATTTAGCCTTGGCAACTTCTTGTCATTAGCCATGTTTGTATCCTTATCAGTTTCTTTTTTAATTTTGACTTGGAAACAACTCTTTCATAATTTTTTAGCATATTCTATAGATCTAAATTCTCTCAATTTAAGAATCCAAATTTACTAATTTTAAGAAGATTGAGACTATTAAATTCTCATCCAACGGTTCATATTTTAATAAATATAAAATAGTTTTTAAACAGTTTCTTGAATTCTAAATCATTAAATTTTCATCTAATGGTTCAAATTATATCAAATTCACAAGCATTTAAATTTTCAAATTCACCAAATCCAAATCCATTTTTAGCACTCCTCCCATGGTTTTTGTATTCTCACCTTAAAGCCAAATAAGCATAATGGAAGAAAGAAGTACTTTTGGTGATAAGGTATGACATTAATATAAAATTCAATAGAATTAAATTAAAGAAATCATTCTTCCAAATTCAATTCCTTGAAAATATTTATACGGTCAAAAGCAAGATATTTCATGAAACACAACACCACGAAGGATGTTCACAAAGCTGTGCCATTGCTCACCAAATTATCATTGGAACCCAACCTATTTAATTCATCAATTCAACTAATAACCCCCATAGATGAAATTTGACCCATATCAGACAATCAAGATCACAAACACCTTTGAAACCAAAAATAATAATAATAAAAAAACCAAATCCAAAAGGACCCCATTTTGCATATATGCCTTGGGCAGCAAAAGATAGATACAGCACACATCACAGAAGGGTTTGAGCATTGTGTATTAGCCAATCTATCAATCACAGAGCTCAATACCTATTCACACATATCTCATCCTCATTATTACCCAAGTGTTGTGGATAAATCCCTCAACATGATTAGGTTGTAAAACTGAAAGCATCATATGGGTATGTATTTTTTAAACAACATGACAAGCACAAGAATCACTGTAAGTTATACAGAAAAATTAGGACCCAAAAGTATAAACTACAACCAAAATTGTCATGGTCCTAAAATCCTGAAGTTCACCGCAAGATCAAAACAGTGAATCAGTAAACCATCAAAACCAATCTTCAAACTATTTGTGACCTGATACAGCTTAGAGGGAACAAAGCTAATTGAACATTAGATCAATGGAAAAAAGAAAAGAGAAGTAGCATGCTCACACATGATAGGAGATAGACCTTTATCAAACACAAAGGGCCTCGATTTTTTACCTCTTTCCTGTTGCATTTTCTTCATTTTCTCTTGTTGATTTCACTGAGCATGAACATGCCTCCTATTCCATGGTCGATTGGACTTTCGGTGTACTTGTCTTTTGGAGCAAGAACAGAGCATATGAAGCCACAGTTACAGCAACACTCTCTCTTATGTTTTCTTCTCTGCTCATGGTGACAGAGGACAGGGCACTTCAACCCAACTCCCTCTCATGCTTCTTCCCTTCTCTCACTCAGCTCTTCGTTGCAACACCACCTCCTCTGTTTTTGTGCAGCCAAACAAAGATTAGCTGAGCCCATTTGTTCCTCACATTCAGCTCCTATTCTGGTTCGTTCCTCTGGCTCTCATTCCCAATTTATTTTTTGGTTTCTCAAGTTCTGGTTCTCCCTCACTGTTTCGTTATTTTTCAGCTTTCTCCCTCATTTTGGTCTCTCCTTCTTCTCTTCATTCCTCACCCCTTTCCATGTATCACCTTTTAATTTCATTCTTCTCTGTGCCCTTTTTTTTTCTTTTACTGCCCAGGCTCCCCCTTCTTATTCTCTGTTTCTTCTTATCTTCCTTCTTCACCATCCATGTCCTCGAAAAAATTGGATCCTCTTTTGATACAATGGATTAAAGGTCTTAAAGGTTGCCTCTGATTCTCACGACGGTCCCCATCTTCCATTAACATTACTTTCCTCTCTTAGATAAGATCAGATTGAAGTAAAAAGGAAAAGTCAGCATTTTCTGATTCTCGTTCAGAGTCGCTGCCTTCCTATTCCCTTGGAACTTAGTTTTTCCATTTTATGCAACCAACGAGCTAGGGTTCAAATTTGTTTGATTAAGTTTTCTGGCCTTGTTTGACTTTCCCTAATTTGTTTGGTTCTGTCATTTGTCTCTTTTAAAGCTGTCATTTTCAATTTTCTTTCCCCTCTTCCATTTTTTTTCTTTGATTCTTTAAACCATTACTTTATATATTTTTCATTTTGGTTTTTTTTATTTTAATTAATTTGGACTAACTTTAATTAAAATTTATTGCATTTCGCTATCATTTTTCTTTTTCATTTTTTATCATCATTGTTTTTTAATTTTTAATTTTATTTTTTTCATTTTGGAACTGAGCGTTCAAAGTCTAAAAATAATTTTTTATTTTTAAAAACTAACTCAAAATAATCTTTCTTTAAATCAGACAAAAGATAACTAATTTGAATTAAAATTTAAAAATATAATACTATTTAAACGCTTTAGATTTGTGAAGGAGAAGAATGAAATTACGTTTGAAAAAGTGAAAAATTATTTAAAAATTTTTAATTTGCAAAAAAATTAAAATTAAATTAAATTCAAAAATAAAAAACTATAATAGTGCTTTTTCTAAAGGAATAAAAAGACGGACTTGAATATGCCACATTAGTCGTTATGTGTTGTACCAAACCACATGACCAACGAGTCAATCATGGGTCACTTGGTGTTAGACCACATGACCCAATTATGTATTAAAAAAATAAGAATATGCTGATGGCATTAATAGAATATAGAAAAATAGTTCATTGTAGCAAGTGGAGACAATAAAATTGACCACGAAAAAAATGGAGTATTAATTAATTTTATTATAGAGTCAGAATAAACAACCTGAAGAACATATACATCCTAAATTCATGGTTTAAATGAGCTTGTATTTTTATCACTATTTATTTTTCCTCATATTGTCATGTAAACATTTACAAGAAAAATCCAAATCGGTCATCAAGAGTCATTTTACATATCAATTACTGATGGCTTTCAACTTCAATGCCTCGGTGAATAAACTCTAGAAACAAAAGTTTTTAAAATAAAATGTAAACTGGAACTGACTGTGATTAGGAATGAAAATAAACAAATAAAAGTGGAAAACGTTTTCTTAAAGAAAACCAAACAGCCTAAACTTTGCAACGATGCCAAATACATGTTTGTTCCTCTTTTCCTCTTGCTAAATATAAATCAGAAAAATAAAATGTACATACCTAAACTTAGGCGTCATAAATCCTCAGTATTCTATTTTTAGTTCTTCCTCCTTTTTTTCTAGAACAGTTTAGACTGACAAATAAAATTAATTAAACTTTTTCTTGTAATTTAGATCTATTTTATTTTTCACTCCCTTCCTTTAGTCATCCCAGCACAGATTAAGAACATAAATAATGGTACTAGGTGATATTTTGAACAGAGGCCACAATTACAAATTTACAATGCCACTTCATAAAGATGCCTTCTAATTCCACCGTTTGGGAACTTACAACTATGTCGCGCGGGAACACAAACAGATTGCACAAAATAAACCAAACCCATATTTTACATATATAAGGCTGTGATACTCATTTCATGAAGAAAATAGAGTAAAGAAACCACAGATAACCCTCATTATTAATTGATTTTGACCGGACCAGAATGCCCAAAGTAAAATTCTTAGAGCCCCAAAGCATACCCATCTTTCTTCAGTTTTTTACTCCTCCATGGAACTATATGCTTCAAGCCCTCACAGATCGTAGTCTGCAAAATTGAAAGTAATACAAAAGTCAAGGAATACCTTCAATACTATAAATCAACCACGTACACTTCAAAAGAAAATAAACGAAAAAGTATCAGATAACACTATTGAAATGAAAAGATATCAGTCAAACCAGTATGAATTAATATGCCGTAAAATCAAAGAAAACACAATTCCAAAGACTTGAAACTATAATGGCTGATTAATGAGTAATTTGAAGAATGTCCAGCAAATTATTTGAAAGCATACTTGAGTTGAAAACATAATACTAAATTTTTCGAAGTATTATGTAACAGAGTTAAAAATTAATACCCAGACACCGGACTTCGAGTGGGTGAAGCTGGAAACGCTGCCAGAGCGTTTTATCTTCGCTCTGTTCTTCTGAGTGCCTCCAATGGTACCCACATCGCTAGTCTCTCTGTTATCAGCACCACAAGATGGAAACACGTGACTACCACCACTCACCTCTCTCTTCTTCACCTTCTTCTTCATCCTCCAGGAACCAAACCACCATCTTTTCTCTCTCAATCCGAGCCTGACCCATCCTCTTCTCCGAATCACAGCCCGCTCTCTTTGGGCACCGAACGAGCCATAGCAATCCGAACCCATTCTCAGAGATGGAGAGCGGAATCTATTGCTACTACCCAATCCGTGAGGAATATCTAAAATTACGAGCCTGGGAGGAAGTTCTAAGGATTTTGGGGACGAGTCGGTGGTGGTGGTGGTGGTGGAGTTGAAGGGGACAATGGCGGTGGAATGTTTGGGCTTTCCGGGCTCTTGTTCCCATCGGAACGGTACGGCGGCGGTGGCGGACTGGAGGGGAGGGGTATGGGTGCCAGAGGGCTCCGGCGACGGAGGTATGGAGACGGAGGAGAAGAGGACGACGGGTAAAATTGGTAGGGTAGTGGTGGTGGTGGCAGTACTAATCTCTTCTGGCCCTGCTTCATAACCCATTTCTCTCTCTCTCTTTCACTCCCTCAATGTCTGTCTCACGTTGTGTGCGTGTGTATAGGGTTTAAGAGGATTTGGCAGTTTGTGTGCTTTTCGCTTTACGTCAAATCAAATCACAGTGAAGCGAAGAAAATGGTGGAGGAAAGTAGTGGGGGAAGCTGAAGCTGCTGGGCAGAAAATGTTGGTGCTTTTCTTTTCCGTCGTATTTGCCTTTCACGTAGCATTCTTACGTCGTATTACCAGCTTTCACAGCTATGTGCAATTGTCCATTTGGAATATATATATATATATATATATATATATATTCTTTCGACTTGTTTATAATTGAGTTTTATAAAATAAAAGATAGATAAATTTAATTTTAAATAAAATCACTCAATTTATTTTTAAATACTTCTAATTTAAAATTTGAATGCTATTTTTAGCCCTAACATAACCTTACATTTGTGTTTTAGATAAGAAGCAGTTATTTTTCCTAAATGGTAAAATATATAATTCTTTATTATAATTGATAAAATATTTCAATTATTTCTTTATGCACATTTCATAATGAAAATGATTTAATACAAACAAATTATCCTAGTGTTATTTATTTATTTATTAATTTCTGTCGCTTTACCGTGCCATCAACATATGCTTGCCGTGGCAAATTAATACAAATGAATTATCCTATATTTGATTGATATCATTATATGCCGTTCTAAACAAGTCACTTCCACAGAGTTTGGATCTTCTTCGTTATAATTTAGAGTCATTGGATTAGAGTTTGGATCTTCTTAAATACAATTTAAAACCATTAGATTCAAATTTAATGGCTTCAGACTTAATAAATATAAAAAAAAAACTAAATATAAAACTAAATATTTTTTAAAATGAAATATATTTAAAAAGTTAAATTTTACTAAAAATAATTCAATCTTTTTAAATTATATTGTAAGATGTGTAAAATAAGTTATAAGATACTAAAAATTATTTTATTTTTTTCTCTAAATTATATTGTGAGATATGTAAAATAAATTATAAAATACTAAAAATTATTCTATTTTTTTTAAATTATAATGTGGAATGTGTAAAAAAAATTATAAAATACTAAAATTTATTTTATTTTTAAAATAAAACATTATTTTTAAAATTTATATTTTTATATTTTAAAATTTTTTATATCTATTAAATCTGGAGCCATTGGATCTAGATCCAATGGCTTCTGAATATACTGGATATTAAGATCCAAACACCACTTCCATATGAGCAACTGGCAACAAAATTGCTGAGAATTCAATTTTTTTTTTTTTTTTGCCCGCAGAGAATTAAGGTTCGTATGCACAATTATCAGAATTTTCAACTTATAATAAATTACACCAATTTTTTAAAAAGTATCTGAAAAATATCATGTAATTTTTTATATGTTTAATATATATTATAAATGCTTAAAATTTTATACTACATAGAATTGGGAGTTCTTTTTTACGAAGAAGGGACAAAAAAAACTGAGAATAAGAAGTGTTGAAAGAATTATAATTTTATTTTTAAGATGATAATAGAGATATCTAAATAATGTTAAATTCTATCATGGACTATGATTTTATTCTTAATAGAATAACAAAAATAACTAGACATTTTTTTGGGAAAAAAAATCGCATTGTGCAAATAATTAATTTAATTGATAAAAAATGAATTAAAAGAGAGTGTTTGTAATATATATCAATAACAAAAAATTGTACAAAATTTATATACATTTTTTTCAATAAAAGTATAATATTCATTTTCTATCTTTGTATTTGTGACAATTTGATCCCTCATAAATTAATTATGACAAATCAGTCCTTCACAAATTTAAATTTATATAAAATTAATTTTTTTATTTGATTTAATAAAAAATTAATTTTTTATAAAATAAAATTTTTAATAAATTAATTTGTCATAATAAATTTACGAGAAACTAAATTTTTATAAAGTATAAAAATAAAATACTAATTTAATATTTTTCACCATTTCCATATATAAAAATAATCATATAAAAATAAAATAGGTAATTATTTTCATTACAAAATAGAACCACGCGTTCTTTTTGTCAAATCAAAATTTTGACAGTGCTTTATCATATTGTGGCAGCTTGCATTGTAGTTGACTGAGGAAGAAATAAACACTCAAAAGTCACGCTCATATGTGTTGAAAAAGACAACTACTGCCTTCCATATTTCCCGAATCAGTGGTGCATAGAAAAGATGGACTTAATTTATTATTGTTATAAATTAAATCAGTAAACAATACTCATATTTAGAGATTATTGGGTAACGATTATTATTAACATTACTAATGGACAAATTAAACTAAAATTAACTAACGAGTTTGGCCTGAACAATAAGCAACTTGATTTGGCTTAAGTAAGGTTTTAACTTTGAATCTTTATAAATGTAGTAAATTTTTATTGGAAGACTCACCTGCGATATTCAAGTGTGTAAGTCAAATTTAAATTAATCAAAACAATTATTTTAGATATCAAATTAAAAATAAAAATAATATATTAAACTAAAATTAGCTCCAAATTAGTTATTTCGTTATTCTCAACGACATAGTTACAAATCATTCCGTTGTATTTGCGGTTGACGAAGCACAAAGCGATATTTTGTTTTGAATTTTCTAATTTTTTCAATTTTTATATTTCTCATTTTTCTTTTCGTTCTCTTACTTTTTTATTTTTTAATCTCCGTACATAACACGGGGTTTTGTGCTAGTTAATTTAATATATTGCTCCATAACCATAATCCTTTAATATTGTAGATAAATTAAAAAATTCACACAAACATATAAAAATAAAAAAATGCATTATTCTTTATCTTGAAAAAATATGTACGTACCATGTATGTGTCCCTATCCAAGAATGGATCTAATGGGTCACGCACGATCACTCCTATTAAATTTTTAAATTTATTGAAACTTATCTAAGACATTATAAAAATTTATCTATCTTAATTTAAAGGCTTTCACATGAGAATTAAATTTTAGATTGGTCAGTGTGTGTGTGTGTGTGTATATATATATATATATATATATAATATGATGAGGTTGAACAAAAAATCAATCAGTCTATATGTTAGGAATTTAATCTGCATAAAAGTTTCTTTCAATCCAAATGTTTCCAGCTTTTAAGTTGATTGTACAACCCAAGAGAACAGATTGAGGCCAGCTTGACAATTGCAAAAGTCAAAAAGTAGTTATGGGAAAATAAAAGAACCATTTAGTCACTTTCGACATTAAGAGAGGGTACAACAATTGGAGGATTAAGGCACCATATTTTTCCAATGCACTCCGTGTGAGGCCTTTCACCTCAATCTCAGTCATGTCCAGCTCTTTATTTCTCAATATGGAATTATCAAAGTACCTTTGTATGAAAAACATTTCGTTTAAGGAAAATAAATTTAACATGAAAAATTTTAAATTTTAAAATTATTCTAAAAGATTGTTGTTTGAAATTCAGGAAATTTTCGTTCAGATATATAATAAAAAGATATCAAATCATGTTAATTTGATCTCAAAATCTCATACTAGGATCCATGTAAGTAATTTTAAAAAATTTAAAATTATTCTCGTAAGTTAAATTTTGATACTACTCATAATTTTAATTGTATTAATACACTAAATTATAATATAATTATATAATTATAAAATTATTATATTTTGTGTTAATATTTAAATTTAAAAATTTATGTATAGTCAATATTTAGTAATTAATATATGTAACATGTGATAAAATTTTATTTTGTCACATTATAAATATATTAATATACTTAAAATTATAAATACACTAAAAATAACATATCATTCATAATATATAATAAACTAGTGGGCCGGAAATATAATATCTCCGATTTGTCTTAGGATCCCACAAGTAATGCCAAAACTGATTAGACATCTTATTTTAACAAAATGGGCAATGTATCAGCATTAAGCTAAAAAATAATTTACTGACTCTCCGAAAAATCAGCCACATATCAAAAGAATAAGTCCCGCGTGCGTTGTGTTTATACATTCTTTAATTAATTATTAGTAAATTTATAATTTAATGTTCTTTTTACTTTCAATAAAAGAATTCTAATTTGATCCTCACATCATATATCTCTCTAATACGTGTGCACATCATTGTTATATCCTCTCACCTCTTCTTTAACAACCATCACTCAGGGTAAGTTAAATGATTGTACTGATAATATATATATATATATATATATATATATATAGACATGATTACTCGATAGTGAAAAAGAAACTGTCGGTCGAGTGATTCCAAGTTTACTCTAAACCTAATCCAAACAAGCGTGAAAGCCAAAGTTGATCGCCTTGGCTTTGAGTTGCACCGACAGAAATCCAATTTCATATTCTTTCAACTTTGCTACAACAAAACTTCCATATTCATTGCCATAGGCGCCACATGTTTAGAAGGTGGAAGAAACAATCATTATAACATTGAAACGTGGCTGGCTGCTATCAAGTAAAGTAATAAAAGAAAACCCTCAAACCTATGTTACTAATATGATTTTTTAACAGTTAAATATATTATCGGCTTAAAGAAAGTGAATTTGAATGAAGCTGGCATTGGCAATTTACATATTTCTGCTCTTTCTGTATCAGACTCTCTTTTTATGGATACTATTAAGAGCATTTATTTTCAAACAAAACATATTTAAAATGTGAAGTTATTAAAACTATTCTGGAAATCGGCCAATTTAAAAAGCTGTTTAAAAGGGATATGCTCAAAATATTTCGGGCAAAAGCTGTAAAGAAAGCTGTCTTATTTTTATCATTGAATAAATTGCCAACAACAGCAATTAAGGAGGACACCTTGAGAACCATAGAGTTGTTATGCCCCAAGAAGGAGGGTGACTGGTATGGAGGGCAAAATAAACCTCATCTTCGTAAGTCTCATAACTTAAGCTAGTTATCTACTTAAGGAGCAAAATTTTTTAAAAGAGTCTAATCTATAGATGGGGTCAATCACAACTAATGCAAATGAAATTTAATAAATATATTTTCGACAGAGTTTCTCCTAAAGTATGAGCCTCTCAAAACTCCAAAGTAGAGTACCTAAGTATGGAATAAGAAAAGAGAGCTCTACTCTCCAACCAATGACACAAAATAAAAGAACATATCACTAACACACAAAAATATTCCATGTTCGACAATGGAAACAAAATGAAATGAATACTAAATATTCTTTACCTTATGAATGACGTAAGGCTCACCAATTAATCTCTCAATCGCCTCTAAACCGTGGGATAGTAATTGGTATCAACGTTTTTCTTTGAAAAGAAAAATTAAAGAAGTAAAATACAACTCACTTTCCACAATATTGTGATTTTGGTCTCTCACTTATTGAAATACAAAAAATAGTCCTCAACTCATTAGAAAATGTCATATTTAATTCTCCACTTTTTTTAGAAAAAAAAACCTTATTTAGTCCCTTATATTTAGGATTTAGGGTTTGATAGATGGACTAAATTTGGAATTTTTTATAAAAAAAGAGGGACAAGTGAGACATTTTCTAATAAGTAAGGGACTATTTGGGCAATTTCATAAGTGAGGGACCAAAATGACAATTTTGTGAAAAGCAAGGGACCAAAAGTGTATTTTTCTCTATTTAAGAGAGAAAGGGTGAGCGATAATACCCAATAAGAAAATATTATTAACCATACCATGAGATAACAGAGAAAGTGTTGGAAGACCATAAATTGTAAAATAGGAATACCATAAATGTAATACCCCTATTTTTTTAAAAAAAATTCACCTTAATTATTTTATCACCTAAATCATTCCAAATATTCCCCTAAAAATATTTTATCACAATAATTACATCTTCTATCGCCACATAATTATTTTAAACACCTACTCATACTCATTATCCTCACTTCAATTAAATTAATATCCCAATTATTTCCACTAACATTAATTTATTAACCCACTTAATTAAACTAATATCATAATTATACATACTACTCTCACTCATATTATTTGAATACCTAATTATATTACTGAAATTGTCATAACACCCATTAGAACTCCATTTCTCCTTCACCATTGTGCCATCCCACGCTTTTCACTATGCTTGCTGACCATCCACCTTTTCTGGCCATTCCATCCATCTTTTCTAGCCATTGTCACCACCATCCGACCACTGCTAGAGGTTGACCAGTATCCCAACGTCTCCATCGGCCCAAGAAATTTTGAATTTTTTTGGCGGTCAGAGAAGTGCAAAAATCTAAGCTTTAATTCTTCAAAATCGGTGCATTTTAATCCAATTAAGCTTGGGGTTTCACTTTCTGCAATATTTTTGCACCTTTCTATCTCATTTACACTAATCAATTCGGTCCAATTTGCTCAGAATCAAAGAACCCAAATTTTGGCATTGTTCATCTGAAAAAAAGGCAAATTTATGCTCAATTTAGATTGTTTGCTTCAAATTGAGTTAGGATTAAACTTCAATGGGGAATTTCATACCTTTCTTCCTTGAAATCACTGATCAATTATGAATTTTGGCCTTCGGATTGAAAATCTCCAATTTAAGGGTCTAGGGACAATTTGAGAATTTAGTGAAATTTGTGTTCTTAAAACTTTTTAAATTTTTTTATGTACCTGGGAGTGATTTAGAATTTTTGAAACTTTTAGTTTGAATTTTAGAATGAATTTATAATTTTTAGTAATTTTCCTATATTTTTCATCAAGAAAAAGGAAGGAACTTATAAAGGGAAAATTTGTTTAACTTGATTGGATAACAATAAATATTATTTGAGGTTAAATGGAAAATTTGGAATTTATTAGATGCCCCTTAGGTGAAATTTGTGTTATAGTATGTGTTAGAAATTTAATAAGTTCATAATGGAATAATTGAATAAAATAATAATAATAATAATAATAATAATGATAACAATAATAGTAATGATAATAATAATAATGATAAGAGTAATTATAATGATGATAAGAATAATAAAATGAAATATAAGTCATAAGTATTTTAAAGTATTATTTAAGAAAGTGGCCCATAAATTTAATTTCCAAAAAAATTAGTAAATAAATAGGTAAATTGGATAAAGGTGAATAAGGAATAATTAATTAGCTTTGTGACAAAATCAAATAACTAAATTATTTATTAGGATTGGATGTTAATGGTATTTTATTTAATGTTTTATGTGACTAGAAAATTGTTAACAAAGGAATTATAATAATATATTTCTCTCAGGTGAGTAGATAATTCTAATTATGCAAAATATTATTCTAAGTTATAAATTTTGAATTTTGAATTATTAGAAATATTAAAATTTGAATTTTGAATTGGTATGATTTTGAAATTTCTGATATTTATACATGGATAATTATTTATCTTTGAAATATTAGAAATGTGTCCTAAACGAAACCCAATAGTTAACGGCAGTTGACGTTAGTCGTAGTGCACTGCAATTGGTGATCTGATAAGGTTGGATATGATACTCTTACCACCATATTCTGTTTGAGGCCGAAGGCCATTATGATATTTTCTCAGAGCCTATGGCTGAATAAGTATATGTTCTAATATGTTATCACTAGTCTTGAGCTAGCTTTGTACTCTGTAATTATGACTAGCTTTGTAAGAGATTTCCAAATGTAATATGTTAATGATTATTATCTATTTAGTATTTTTGAATTATAACTGTATGATATCTGGTTTTAAATTTCAAAAAACATACCATTTTAAGTCTATTCCACTTTTTGCAATATTAGAATTACCTGCTCACTGAATTTCCACTCACCCCATTATTTAACATTTTTCAAATTCCATCGTTGAACCAGAACAACCACCTTCAGAATTTTAATCTTAGTGATAAATTCCTTGGTGAGTCTAGCCTACTGCTAGAGCTATGTCTTTTCATATTTTTATGATTTAGTTCAATCGCTCCCTTGTATATAGGCTAAATGTTTGATGTATTATTATGGTGTGTCAGAAAATGTTCGTATGGAGAGTTATGAGATCTATGTTTATTTAATACGAATTTATATAAGTTCTAAAGTTAAAAAGGTTCTGACGGGTTCACGAGGATGAAGGACACCTCATCCCCGTGTCAGTCATGCCTTCCAACTCGGGTAGTGACAAAGTTGTTATCAGAGCTTGGTTTAGAGGTCTTTGGTATGCTTGTATCTTGTGGAGCAAGGGGTCCTTAATAGCACCTCAATTATCATTATGTACCCTGGCATAATCATAACTGAGTTCTTGTTAGGTATCTCATGGGGTATCTAATGTCATTTATCTGGTCCATTTCGTATCTCATATTTATGAGAGTCTATAATTCTGGATTTGGTGTTGAATAATTTCTTCTTGTGTGTGAAGGGACAATGTTGTCTAGATCACATGCCACCGCTGATCAGGCCATAGAAGAGGCCTCTGTAGGGGCTACTGTTCAGCTTGACATACCACCCCTTAGTGGTTGAGGTAGAGGACAAGTACGTGCAAAAAGTGTTGGTAGAGCTCGTGTAAGGAGTGGGCAAGCTGTCAAGCCTCCCATTAGAATTGTTATAAAGGAGTGGGCATAACCTTCTTAACCTCAGGTCCCTACTAATGCAAAATTAGCAGTCGGACTTAAGGGTGTTCAGAGAGCTATAGAGAGTCTTACAACCTTGATGGTGACATAAATGGTTGACCAAAATGCCCCTCCTACCATTGTGCCCTCTACAAAACACATGAGGGTTAAAAAACCCTATGATGTAGTTAAAGATGTTAGTGGCCTAAGGATCTTAACTGAATTCATCAAATTCAAGCCTCCCACTTTTACAGTGGATAATCAAAAGGGCCCTCAACAATTCGTTGAAGACATTAAGCAAATATGTGTGGCACTTGACTGTCCTATGAGGAAATCACTTACCCTAGCTACATTTGAACTAAAGAAAGTTGCTAGATCGTGTTATAAGTCATTGCTATAAGGAAGACCATCTGAGTTGCCTCCTTTTAAATTAGTAGAGTTTAAAGAATTGTTTATGGATCGATTTTTACCTATGAGCCTCAAGGATGCTCATGTTAGGGATTTTGAGAGCTTACGACAAGTCCCTAGGGTATTAATCAATGAATTTGTCATCCAATTTACTGAGTTGTCCAAGTATGCCCTTCATTCAGTTCCCACTTACAGGAATATAATTAAACAATTTATGATGAGCTTAATAAAGCCATTATTTAGGGTTATGGCGCCTTATATAAGTCAATTTACCTTCTTTACTATAGCAGTAAACTGTGTTAAAATGATGGAGATGAGGGACAAAAAAGATATTACAGTGCAGAAGAAGAGGAAGCGATCAAAGGAAGGAAAACCTTCAGCGAATTTTACCATAGATGGATCATCTAAAGGGCCTTGGGCATTAAGTCTAACTCAAACATTTTGGTCAAACCCAGAATCATCAATTCAAACAATGACAAGTACCAAAAGACAGAGGGAATTCTAGGGACTTTAGACCTATGCCTTAATCTGATTCAGCACAGAAGCCAAAAGGTAGACCTCTCTATTCCACTTGTAGGAAACCTCATCTTGGTCCATGTCATAAATAGTCCAGGGCTTACTTTAGATGTGGGCAGTAGGGCACATGATATGAGATTGCCCTTAGACCCCCCGCAATTCTAGCTAAGGTTTAATATGACCATCAGGTTTTACAGGACCTAGGCCTCAGGGTGCACTTTCAGCTTAAGGTGACAGAGGAAATGGTGGTAGAACTTTTTCCAGTAGAAGTCAGGCATCTTTTGGGAGGGGTCGGGTGTGAGTATTTGATCTAAATAAACAGGATGCTCAAGCATCAAATGCAATGATTACAGGTACAATTACAATATGTTCTCATGTTGCTCATGTGTTGTTTGATCCTAGTGCTACTCATTCTATTATGTCCTTACATTTTGCAAAATTAATTGGCAATGGTCTTATCAAATTAAAGGGCTCTTTGACGATAACAACTTTGTTAGAAGAATCCACTTTAATGGATCAAGATGCAAATCATGCACAATTACAATTGATGACTATGAAACAAGGGTTGATTCCATGACTGATTTTGATGTGATCCTCAGAATGGATTGGTTGGCATCCTATTATGCCACAATGGATTGTCATCTTAAAGTTATAAGATACAAATTTCCAAATGAACCACCTATTGTTATCCAAGGCGATCTTACGTTGACTCATAACAATTGGATATCGGCCATTAATGCTAAGAAGCTATTAAAAAATGGATGTCATGGCTACTTAGCCTTAGTCTAAGACATAGAACTAGCAGTTCCAACATTGCATCAAGTGTCAGTAGTCAATAAGTTTCCAGATGTCTTGTTAGAAGAATTACCTGGACTACCTCTAGATAAAGAGATTGAATTTAGCATTGATCTATTACCAGGCACCCAGTCAATCTCTATACCTCCCTATAGAATGACACCACTAAAATTTAAGGAATTAAAGAATTAGTTGTAGGATTTGTTAGACAAAGGCTTTATCTGCCTAAGCTCATTACCATTGGGAGCTCTGGTTCTGTTTGTGAAGCAAAAAGATGGGTCCCTCAGGTTGTGTATGGATTATAGGCAGTTAAATAAGGCAATAGTGTGAAATAAGTACCCTTTACCTCGCATTGATGATGTATTCGATCAGTTACAAGGTGCACAATGTTTTTCTAAGATTGATTTGCAGTTAAGATATCATCAGTTGAAGATTAAATGGGAAGATATTCCTAAGATAGCTTTCAAGACCCAGTAGGGCTATTATGAATTTTTAGTGATGTCCTTTAGACTAACTAATGCTCCAGCCGCCTTTATGGATATGATGAATAGGGTTTTCAAGCTTTTCCTTGATCAATTTGTTATAGTTTTTATTAATGACATCTTGGTTTACTTAAAGAGTCAATGGGAACATGAATAACATTTAAGAATGGTGCTACATATACTAAGAGAGAATCAACTATATGCAAAGTTCTTTAAATGTCAATTTTGGCTTGATAAAGTGGCATTCCTATGCCATATGGTTTCAAAAGAGGGTGATTAAATGGATCATAGTAAGGTCGAACCAGTATAGAAGTGGCCCCAACCTACTACGGTCACTGAAATTTATAGTTTTTTGGGTTTGGTTAGCTATTACCGTCGATTTAGGAAATATTTCTTTAAAATAGCTGCTCCTATAGCCAAACTAACTCAAAAGAATGTAAGGTTTCAATGGACAAAAGCATGCAAGGAAATTTTTTTGAAATTAAAGGACTGTTTAACATCACCACTTGTTCTTGCATTGCCATCAGGATCTAGTGACTACATGATTTATTGTGATGCCTCAAGAGTGGGGTTGGGATGCATTTTAATGCAGCATGGTCATGTGATTACCTATGTCTCAAGACAATTGAAGATGCATGAACAAAATTATCCTACCCATGACTTATAAATGGCTATTCTGGTATTTGCGTTAAAAATCAGGCGTCACTATTTGCACAATGAGACTTGTGAAATTTTTACAGATTATAAGAGTCTTCAATACATCTTTGAACAAAGAAATCTCAACCTAAGACAAAGGAGGTGAATGGAATTGCTGGAGGTTTACGATTGCACTATTTTATACCACCTAGGCATGGCCAATGTTGTGGCTGATACCTTGATTAGAAAGTCAATGGGAAGTCTGGCACATATAATTGTAATGAGAAGACCATTGATTGAGGATTTCCACTAGTTAACGGGAAATGGTGTTAAGCTTGAAACCAAAAAGCTGGGTGTGTTATTAGCAGGTGTTCAAAGTTCCTCTTCCTTGAATGAAAAGGTGAAGGCTGCTCAAGCAACGGATACTCAAATTCAAAAGTTAATTGAAGAAGTTGAGAATGGCAAATAAGGCAAGTTTACTCGGGACTCAGAAAGGGTATTATGGTATGGTCAAAGGTTATGTGTACCTAAGGATGGTGAACTTAGAAGAGAGATTCTAGAATAAGCCCATCAAACCCCATATACCATCCACCCTGGAGTGACAAAGATGTATCAAGATTTGAAATAGCTGTATTGGTGGGAAGGAATGAAGAAGGACGTAGTAGATTTTGTTTCTCATTACTTGGTTTGTCAACAAGTGAAAGCAGAACATCAAAAGCTAGCTAGCGTTCTCTAGAAAATAGAGATACCAAAGTGGAAATGGGAAAGAATAACTATGGATTTCATGACAAGCCTATCTTGAACTTTGAAGGGTTTTGATTCCATATGGGTGATTGTGGATAGACTGACCAAATTTGCACACTTTCTACCAGTGAAAACAATTTATGGTGTTGCCAAGTATGCTTAGACATATCTGAATGAAATTGTGAAGCTTCACAATGTCCCTATCTCAATTATTTCTAATTGAAGGCCCTAATTTACCTCTAGGTTTTGAAGAGCTTTCCAACATGTGCTTGGCACTCGATTAGATCTCAACACGACATTCCACCCATAAACTAATGGTCAATTAGAACGTACAATTCAAATGCTAGAGGATATGTTAAGGTCCTATGTTATAGATTTTGGAGGGAGGTAGGGTATTTACTACCTTTGGCGGAATTTGCTTACAATAATAGTTACCAAGCGAGTACTCAGATAACACTCTATGAAGCTCTGTATGGTTAGTGATGTCGGTCTCCTATCGGGTGGTTTGAAGTAGGTGAAACAAGAATACTAGGACCAGAATTAGTTCAAGTCACCATAGACAAGGTGAAGATAATAAAGGAGAGATTGTTAACTGCCCAAAATAGATAGAAAGCTTATGCAGACAATCAAAGGTAAGATTTAGAATTCATGGTGGGCAATCAGGTGTTCCTCTGAGTATCTTCGATGAAAGGTATAATGAGATTTCATAGGAAAGGAAAATTAAGCCCCCTTCATATTGGGCTTTCTGAAATACTAGAAAGAATCGGAGCAATGGCGTATCACTTAGCTCTACCTGCAAAACTAACGGATGTACATCTTATGTTTCATGTATTTATGCTTAGAAAGTACTTACCTAATCCATCCCATGTGCTCAAAATCCAAGATGTTTAGTTAGATGTTGGGTTAACCTACGAAGAGGTTCCGGTGGCAATTCTAGATAAGCAAGTTAAAAAGCTTCGATCAAAGGAGATTACATTGGTGAAGGTGTTATGGCAACATTATTCCTAAGAGGAAACAACAGGGGAAGCAGAGAATGATATGTAGGTTAACTACTCCCAGCTATTTCAAAACTAAGGTATACGGGTGATTTAATTCGAGAATTGAATTTCTTAAGAGGGGAGGAATGTAATACCCCAATTTTAAAAAAAAAAAATCCCAACTTAATTATTTTATCACCCAAATCATTCCAAATATTCCCCTAAAAATATTTTATCAAAATAATTACATCTTTTATCCCTACGTAATTATTTTAAACACCCATTCATACTTACTATCCCCACTTTAATAAAATTAATATCCCAATTATTTCTACTAACATTAATTTATTAATCCACTTAATTAAACTAATATCATAATTATACCTACTACTCCAACTCATATTATTTTAACACCTAATTATATCACTAAAATCATCATAACACCCATTAGAACTTCATTTCTCCTTCACCATCGTGCCATCACACGCTCTTCACTATGCTTGCCAGCCATCCACCTTTTTTCGGCCACTATACAACCATCTGATCACCTCCAGAGGATGACAGGCATCCCAGTGTCTCCACCGGCCCAAGAACCATCAACGATGAGCTCTAAATTGTCGAAAATTTTGAATTTTTTCGACGATCAAAGAAGTGCAAAAATCCAAGCTTCAATTCTTCAAAATCAGTGCATTTTAATACAATTAAGCTTGGGGCTTCACTTTCTGCAATATTTTCACACCTTTCTCCCTCATTTACACTAATCAATTCGGCACAATTTGCTTAGAATCGAAGAACCCAAATTTTGGCATTGTTCATCCGAAAAAGAGGCGAATTTATGCTCAATTCGGGTTGTTTGCTTCAAATTGAGTTAGGATTACACTTCATAGGTGAATTTCACACCTTTCTCCCTTGAAATCACTGATCAATTGTGAATTTTGGCTTTCGGATTGAAAAACCCTAATTTAGGGGTTTAGGGGCAATTTGGAAATTTAGTGAAATTTGTGTTCTTAGGACTTCTTGAAATTTTTTTATGCACCTAGGGAATGATTTAGAATTTTTGGAACTTTTAGTTTGATTTTAGAACAAATTTATAATTTTTAGTAATTTTCGTAGATTTTTCATGAAGAAAAAGGAAGGGGAAATTTTGTTTAACTTGATTGGATAACAATAAATAGTATTTAAGGTTAAATGAAAATTTTGGAATTTATTAGATAACCCTTAAGTGAAATTTGTGTTATGGTAGGTGTTAGAAATTTAATAAGTATATAATGGAATAATTGAGTATTATAATAATAATAATAATAATAATAATAATAATAATAATAATAATAATGATAACAATAATAGAAATGATAATAGTAATAATAGTAATAATAAGAATAATAAAATGAAATATAAGTCATAAGTATTTTAAAGTATTATTTAAGAAAGTGACCCATAAATTTAATTTCTAAAAAATTAGTAAATAAATAGGTAAATTGGATACAGGTGAATAAGGAATAATAAATTAGTTCTGTGACAAAATTAAATAATTAAATTATTATGAGGATTGGATGATAAGAGTATTTTATTTAATGTTTTATATGACTTGAAAATTGTCAACAAAGTAATTATAATCAAAGATAGAAGGAGGTTGGTATATTCCTCTCAGGTGAGTAAAAAATCCTAGTTAAGTAAAATATTATTCTTAATTATAAATTTTAAATTTCAAATCATTAGAAATATTAAAATCTAAATTCTAAAGTGGTACGATTTTGAAATTTCTGATATCTGTACATGGATAATTATTTATCACTAAAATATTGGGAATTGTCCTAAATAAAACCCTATAGCTAACGGCAATTAACGTTAGCCATAGTACACTGCAATTGGTAATTTGACAAGGTTGGGTATGATACTTTTATCACCATATTCTGTTTGAGGCCAAGGGCGATTATGATATTTACCCAGAGCTTATGGTTGAATCAGTATTTGTTCCAATCTGTTATCATTAGCATTGGGCTAGCTTTGTACTATGTAATTATGACTAGTTCTGTAGGAGATTCCCAAATGTATTCTGTTAATGATTATTCTCTATTTAGTATTTCTGAATTATGACTATATGATATCTGGTTTTAAATTTCAAAAGACGTACCATTATAAGTCTATTCCACTTTTTGCAATATTAAAATTACCTACTCATTGAGTTTCCACTCACCCTATTATTTGACATTTTTCATACTCCAGTGCTAAACCAAAACATCCACCTTCAGAATTTTAATCTTGGTGATAAATTCCTTGGTGAGTCTAGCCTATTGCTAGAGCTATGTCTTTCCATATTTTTATTATTTAATTCAGTCACTCCCATGTATACAGGTTAAATGTTTGACGTTTTACTATGGTGTGTCAGAAAATTTCTATATGAAGATTTATGAGATCTATGTTTATTTAATGTGAATTTATATAAGTTTTGCAGTTAAGAGGGTTTCGATGGGTTCACAAGGATAAATGACACCTCATCCCCATGCCGGTCACGCCCTATCGGCTCAGGTCATGACAATAAATTGCAAAATATAATTCATGAGGTTTAGACAAATATAGAGAAGCTTGAAAAATAGAATACACTAATAAGCATTTGAAATTCATAATAGCAAAACATTTAAAGAATAATTTTAACTCTAGGCTAAGAATCACATTCCATAATGAACACTAGCTCAAGGCTAGGAATTATTTCCATAACAAACACTTGCTCAATCAATGCAAGGAATCATATCCATAATGAACACTAGCTCTAGGTTAGGAATGACACTCATAATGAACACTAGCTTTAAACTAGGAATCACAATCCATATAGTAGTCAAAGTCAAGCAATAAGGCTTGCAAGTAATTGAAAGCTAAGACAACACTTAGAATAATGAAGTAAACCAAGATTGGCATTTATAGTCGTTAGCTATAGAGTCTTATATTGGATGAACTTCCACAAAACAATATTTTTCCATCATAGCATACATAACTAAAATTATGCCCAATAGCAAATTTCTAAATTTTTAGAAATCTATTTCTAGAAAAACATATAGAATATGAATCATTTAGAATAATCTTTCAAATGTAAAGAATATTACAAAGAAATTTATCAAAATTTCAAAGTGCACAAATAAATATTAGAATTAACATAATAATTCAATAAGCATATTCTGAAGGCACTAAAGTGTATAAACAAAATATTTCATAAATGAATAGTTTAAAATACTAAAAACAAGTATGATTAATAACATTTACTTACCTTGAGGAAGCATACGTAACAATTGTGCTCTATCATCTCTTTCCTAATTTCACTTCATCACATAATCAACACCTATTGTCCTATAATAACAAGTAATTTGCATTTAACCTCTTATTTCAAAAGTTTATCCTTAATTAAAGTAAACTTCCAATGTTTAACCTAACACTTATCTAATCACCGTGTACCAAATTTCTACAATGTGTGAGGTGTTAACCCTTCAACTTCCAATATCATAAGCAAATTTCACCACTTTGGCTCAAATCATATATTTATTTATTTTCATTTCTCATGTATTTAATCCTACACACACACACACACACACACACACACACACACACACACACACACACATATATATATATATGGTCCAAAATAATTATTTTTCTCTTATCCAATTGAGTCTTAAATTTATTCCAGTCATTTACAAAGTAATTATTGACATTACTAATTACTTTTATTGCACTCTTATTCATAAAACTCTCTCCCACAACAATGAAATTTAATATAACCTTAAAATCACTTACCACCCAAATGGTAACTTCTAATGACTCATACAATCCTTTTTTATGTCCAATAATCAAAATTTCTTCAATTATCAGTACTCTACGCACCTCAATTCCCCACCAAGAAAGAGGGTTTTTTAATTTAGTGTTCCAAACATCAAATTGACATATGGGAATTGTTAGAACCCCACTTAGGATTAAAAGCCCTAAAGAATTTCCTCAAAACAACTTTAAATCATGCTTCAATTTCAAATTTTGAGTTTCAAATACTATTCATGTTCTTCATCCAAAATTGGAGATTTCCAAATTCAAGTACTAATTCACGAAATTGGGAGCACAAATGGGTAGAGAATAACATAAAAATCACTCCAAAACAAATGCCCTTATGCAAAACAATGAAATTTCACCAAAATTCTATCAAATTTCAAGTTCATCGGTACTGTTCATGCGCGATGGATAGCTAAGAAAAAACTTCAAGTTTTGATCAATTTACACAAAAGTAAAGGCTGGAATCAATGAAGAACTGAACGAAATGATGATTAAATGGAAAGCCCCCATCAAAATCATATTAAAATCGTACGATTCACATATTTTAGCTAAAAAAAAATTACCTACCGTCGTTGCCACTTTCACCGAATTTTTGGAGGTTTTCTAGCCACTTAAAGCGACCAAGGTTGACGATGAAGTTGGGATGCTGGTGCCAAAGTGATTTGATTGTGGGAGTGGTGGAGATTTAAAAAAAAATGATGGGGGAAAATGGTAAAGGTGTATAGGAAGGAGAAGGAAAAATAAAGAAGAAGATGAATTAGGGGCATTTTGGTAATTTCACTATTGGGGTACACATGGTAGCCCAGCAAAAATCACACTTTGATGCAAAAGAAGGGATTCAAATTTAAGTCCTAATGGATGCTTGGGTCATGCTTAGCCACTTAAGCCAACCTAGAATTTATAAAATGTGTTACTTGAATTAATATAATTGTTCTCTTAAATCTCCTATTTGTACAAATAATTTAATTGTTATATATATTATTATTATTTTTTCTCTTCTTTCCTTAGTCAAATTTCTTCTTCCTCTTTTTTTTTATGTAAATGCTTAGAAAAATTACCCTTAAAGATAAAAATTTTAAATCTAAAATTTTGGAATATTACATTCTCCCCCCTTAAAAGAAATTTGGTCCTCAAATTTAAAGTACATACATACTGCAAGTTTTGAACAGTAGATAATTAGCTCGCATGTCATTCTCTACCTCCCAGGTGGCTTCCTCTTGAGCATGATTGTGCCATAAAACCTTTATAGAAGCGATCACTTTATAACGAAGCTTCTTGACCTGCTTGTCTAGAATAGCCACAGGAACATTTTCATAAGTCCAATCAACATCCAGTTGGACATCTTAGGCTTTAATACCCTACTACCTTAATTCTTTCTAGAATCTTAAATGACCCAACATAATGGGAGCTTAATTTTCCTTTCTTCCCAAATCTTATTCCACCTTTCATCGAAGGCACATGGAGGAACACCAGATCACCCACCATGAATTCCAAATCTTACATTCGATTATTTATATAAGCTTTCTGCTTACTATAGGAAATAAACAATCTCTCCCTAACTAACTTCACCTTATCTATGGCATCTTGAACTAGTTCCGACCCTAATATTCTTGCTTCACCCACTTTAAACTAACCAATAGGATATTGACATTGTCTACCATATAATGCTTCATAAGATGCCATTTGAATACTTGCTTGATAACTATTATTGTAACCAAATTTGGCCAAAGATAGGTAGGTATCCCAACTTCCTTTAAAGTCTAGGACACATGATCTCAACATGTCTTCTAGCATTTGAATTGTACTCTCCAATTGGCCATCAATTTGTGCAAGAAAAGTACTACAAAGTTCTAATCAAGTGCCAAGCGTATTCTGAAAAGCCTTCCAAAACCTATAGGTATATTGCGATCATTGATCATAAATAATTGAAATAGGGACACCATAAAGCTTCATAATCTCATTTGAATATATCTAGACATATATGGCAACACCATAAGTTATTTTCACTGGTAAAAAGTGTGCAAATTTGGTCAGTCTATTTACAATCACCCATATGGAATCAAAACCTTTCAAAGTTTGAGGTAGAGCTATTATGAAATCTATAGTTATCCTTTCCCATTTCCACTTTGGTATCTCAATTCTTTGAAGTAACCCAACTGGTTTTTTATGTTCTGTCTTCACTTGTTAACAAACTAAACAACGAGAAAAAATTTTGCTATATCTTTTTCCATTCCTTCCCACCAGTATAGCTGTTTCAAATCTTGATACATCTTTGTTACTCCTAGGTGGATTGTATGAGGGGTCTGATGAGCTTCTTTCAGGATCTCTTTTCTAAGCCCATCATCACTGGGTACACATAACATTTGGTCATACTATAACACCCCTTTTGAGTCCCAGGTAAACTCACTCCATTTTCCATTCATGACATCTTCAATTAATCTATGAAGTTAAGCATCCGCTCTTTGAGCAAATTCCACCCTTTTATTCAAAGAAGAGTGATTTTAAACATCTGCCATTAACACACTTGATTCCTTGGTTCCAAACCTAACATCACTTTCTTCTAAATAGTGGAAATCTCCAACCAAATGTCTTCTAACCTCAATTATATAAGCCAACTCCTTATTGATTTGCTACTTAAGGCATCTGCCATAACATTGGCCTTGCTTGGGTGGTACAAGATAATACAATCATAATCTTTCAGTAACTCCATCCACCACCTTTGTTTCAGATTAAGATCTCTTTGTTAAAAAATGTACTTGAGGCACTTATGATTTATATAAATTTTATAAGTCTCACCATACAAATAATAATGCCAAATCTTTAAGGCAAACATTACTGCAACCATTTCTAAGTCATAAGTAGGATAATTTTGCTCATGCTTCTTCAGTTGTCTTGAGGCATAGGCAATCACACAACTATGCTGCATCAAGACACACCCTAACCCTACTTTGGAGGCATCACAATAAATTGCATAACCACCAAACCCAGATAATAATGCAAGAACAAGTGCTGGTGTCAAACAATCTTTTAACTTTTGAAAACTTTCCTTACATGCTTCAATCCACTGAAACTTCACATTCTTTTGGGTTAGTTTAATCAAAGGAGCAGCCATTCTAGGGAAATCTTTCACAAATCGGTGATAATAGCCTGTCAAACCTAAGAAACTACAAATTTCAGTGACCATAGTAGGCCGAAACTGTTTATGAACAACTTTCATCTTACTATGATCCACTTGAACACCTTCCTTCTAAACCACATGGCCTAGAAAAGTCACTTTATCAAGTCAAAACTAGAATTTAGATAACTTTGCATACAATTGATTCTCTCTTAATATTTGTAGAACCATTCTTAAATGTTGTTCATACTTATCTTGACTCTTCGAGTAAACAGGATGTCATTAATAAAAACTATAACAAATTGATCGAGGATGGGCTTAATGACTCTATTCATCAAGTCTATAAAAGTTACAGGAGAATTAGTTAGTCCAAAAGACATCACTAAAAACTCATAATGACCGTAATAAGTTTTGAAAATCGTCTTAGGAATATCTTCTCGTCTTATCTTTAATTGATGATATTCTAACTGCATATCAATCTTAGAAAAACATTGTACACCCTATAACTGATCAAATAGATCATCAATGCAAGGTAAAGGTTATTTATTTTGTACTGTAGCCTTATTTAGCTATCGATAACCCACACACAGCCTAGGAGACCCATCCTTTTTTCTTCACAAAAAAAACTAGAGCTCCCTATGGCAATGAGCTTAGGCAGATAAAGCCTTTATCTAACAAATCTTGTAACTGATTCTTCAATTCCCTAAGTTCCAGTGGTGTCATTCATAGGGAGGTATAGAGATGGGTTGGGTGCCCAATAGTAGGTTAATGTTAAATTCAATCTCCGTATCAAGAAGTAGCCTAGGTAATTCTTCTAAGAATACATCTAGAAACTCATTGACTATCAGGACTTAATGTAATGTTGGAATTATTAATTCCATATCTTGGACTAAGGCTAAGTAGCCTTGACATCCACTTCTCAATTATTTCCTAGCCCCATTGGCAGATAACAAATTATTAAGAGCCATAGTATGATCGCCCTGGATAATGGCGGATGGTTTGTTTGGAAACTCACATCTTATAACATTAACATAACAATCCAAAGTGGCATAACAGGAAGCCAACCAATCTATTATGAGAATTACATCAAAGTCAGTCATAGCTAAAATTATTAAGTCAACCATTGTTTCATGGCCACCAATCATAATTATGCACGTACTGTATACTTGATCCACTAAAGTGGATTTCCCTAATAGAGTTGTTACTATCAAAGGGCTCTCTAAATTAATAGGACCGTTGCCAATCAACATTGGAAAATGCAGGGAACCAAGACAAACAATACATGGGCTGTATGAGAACTTACTATAATTGCACTTGTAATCACTACATTTAATGCCTAAGCATCCTGTTTATTAAGTGAAAATACCCGTTCTTGACCCCTTCAAGAAGATGTCTGGCCTCTACCTGAATAAGTCCTGCCACCATTTCCTCTGTCACCTTGAACAGAAGCTATACCCTAGGGTCTAGGTCTCTCATAAGTAAAGCCTAACAATTGTACTGAACCCTAACTAGAACCGTGGGGAGTCTGAGGGCAATCTCGTATCATATGCCCAGCCTGACCATATCTAAAACATGCTCCAGACTCTCTATGACATAAGCCAAGATGAAATTTCCCATATAAGGAATAGGAAACTCTACATTTAGGATTCTATCCTGAATCTGACTGGTGAACAAGTTTGGAGTCTCTAGAATTCCCTCTCTATCTGCTAGTACTCACTATTGATTAAGTTAAATATTCTAGGTTGGATCGAAAAGATTGAGCCAAACCTAATGCCCTAAGCCCTCTAGATGATCCACCTACAGTAATAATTTTTGAAGATTTCCCTTCATCTAAATGCTTCCTCTTCTTCTATACCATATTATCTTCTTTATCCCTCATCTCAATCATCCAAGCACAATCTACTACTGCAGTGAAAGAAGTGAATTGGCTAATTTGTGGTTCTATAACCCTGAACAATGGCTTTACCAAGCTCATCACAAAACGTTTGATTCTATCCCTCTTATTAGGAACTAAATGAGGAGCATACTTGGACAACTTGGTAAACTATATGACAATTCATCAACAAATACCCCAGGGACTTGCCTTAAACTCTCAAATTCTCTTGCACGAGCATCCCTGACACTCATAGGTAAAAATTGCTTCATAAACAGTTCCTTGAACTCTTCCCATTCTAGGGGAAGTAATTTAGCATATCTTCCCTATAAAAGTGACTCATACCATGATCTAACTACTTTCTTCAATTGGAAAGTAACTAAAGTAACTGACTTCCTCTTAGGACAATTAAATGCCACACATATTTGTTCAATATCCTTGATAAACTGCTGAGGATCCTTCTGATTATCAAACCCTTGTGAAAATAAAAGGCTTGAATTTAACAAATTCAGTTAAGATTCTTCTGCTTCCAACTTTTTCAGCCCTATCTTAAAATTCTCTTGCCCTAACTTACTCAGTAGGGGGCACAGTGGTAGGAGGGGCATTATTGCCAATCATTTGTGTCACTACCAAAGTTGTGAGATTCTCTACAGCTCTTTGAATACCCTGGAGTCCAACTACTAACTCTGCATTAATAGGCACCTAAGGTTTAGAAGGCTCCACCCCTTCCTTTGGAGCATCTCTAATGGGAGGCCTGGTTGCTCACCCACCCTTAGCATAAGCTCTGCTAGTACTCCTCAAACATGTTCATCCCCTACCTCAACCTCTAGGGGATGGTACTTTAGGCTAAGTAGCAACCCCTACAGAGTCCTCTTTTACAGCCTAATCAGCACTTGCATGTGACTTAGATAACATTGTCCTTTCAAAATACAAGAAAAAGTTGTTCAGTGCTGAATCCAGATATTCAAACTCTCATGGACATAAGATATGAAATAGACCAAAAGAATGACATTAAATAACCTACAAGACCCCTAACAAAAACTCAGTTTTGATTATGCCATGGTACATAATGATTACTGAGGTACCATTAGGGACCCCTTGCTCCACAAGACACAAGCATACCAAGGACCTCTAAACCTGGCTTTGATACCACTTTGTCACGACCTTAGCCGATAAGACGTGATCGACATGGGCAACACGGTATCTCTCGTCCTTGTAAGCTTATTAGATATCTCAAGGACAACGGAACTTAAACTAAAACATGGAACCTCATCTAATAAACTCAACACTAATACATTTGCATGTAATTGCCAAAAGAATTAGTTTAATCTCTATTGTAGAAATTTTGACAGTCTCCTAAAATTTTACTATACATGTACCAGTTTAAAAGAGAGACTCACAAAAAAAGAAAAGGTAGATAAAGGTATTTTTCCATAAGTAAAAATATAATTGTCAATTGTAATGTAAAATTTGATCAAGGTGCTCTTTGGAATTGGAATAAGTCAATCATTGAAAACCAAAAAAATCAATTATCATTCTTCAGTATCAACTTTTACAACCAGAATATCAAGCGATGATATAAATGGTTTGGATATAGTGACTCATATTTTCATGCCGAAGAAACAATTCTTTGATCATACTGGCTCATCCCATTCTAGTTCTCCATCTCCAAGAGAAGAATATCTTCATCCTTATCTAAATCACTAGTGAGGAAAATAACACTACTTTCTAAAATTTATGAGGCAACCTAGAAAATTTTGATGAGGCATTGAATGTTTGTATAAATACTACTACAAGCATTATAGTTCAGCATTTTGAGCCCGATATGATAAAAAAGTTATATTTTTAGTCAGATCCTACTCTAACATAATTATTACATTCATATACTTAAAATTATATTTCCATAATTTATATTTATAATTTTTTTTAATATTTTCTTTGACTATGGACAAGTCACTCATTATTATTATTTGTATAAATATTAGAACTATTAAATTATTAACAATATGTATGATATATATATATATATATATATATATATATATAAAATATTGTTAAAATATGTAACTATATTAAGTTTATTAATTTAATTTATATTTATTTTTTATTTAAGTTTTAATTTTAAATATTTTCTTTTAAAAAATTGAATATATGCTTTAAGCATATATATCACTTAAATAATTAATAATTTCATTCTAGAAACTTTTTAAATTTCACTAGTTTTTAATTTTAATGATTTAATAAAAAAATAGAAAAAGAGTACAAATTAAATTTTTTAGTAGATTTCAAATATGTAATAATAATAATGATAATGATAATAATAATAATAATAATAATAATAATAATAATAATAATAATAATAATAATAATAATAATAATAATAATAAATATTATTATATTGTTTTGAATTTCTTAAATCACAACAATAAAAAAAACTACGACAAATAAGCTAAAAGAAAATTTATAATACATATAAGGACTTGAATAAATTTTTTTTAATGTCTTTTTTTGTCATATTTTTCTTTAACTAAAGATAAAAATGAAAATAAATTTTATGTATGTAAAATTTTCAATTTTACCTAATAGATAAAACAACTATATGTGTGTGTCTATATATATATATATATATATATATATATATGTATATATAATCTACTTAAAATTTTAATTTGTAATTTTTTAATAAAGAATCAACTAAAAAATTTAATTTGTACTCTTTTACTATTTTTTCTGCTAAATAATCAAAATTAAATAAATGATATTAAAAAATCTGATAAAATTAATTATTCAAGTAACATATATGCTTAAAACATATATCCAAGAGTTTGGAAAATTTTATGAGTTTTTTAATCTTTCGTGAAGCAATATCTGGAAGATTAATATAGCAGTATGAATTGAGAGAGTATATAAAACATTGTTGCATATGATAGTAAATTTCAATATAAAAGTACCTATATAGTTTGTTTGGTAAATTGCTAGTAAGATTTTCATTATTGATTATGGACATACATAGATGATGGAACAAAAACATGTGATGAGTTAATTACCTTAACCCTAGAGTGCATTCAAAAGGAGCAATGGACATCATTTGTTTTATATATATATATATATATATATATATTCTAGTTTGTCTTCGTATTAAGTTTTGATAATCTAATTAATATGCTTTGGTTAAATACAAGGCCACTATTGCAAAAAATAAAGAAATTAGACGGAAGCAAATGATCCCACACATTAGTGGATTGAAAAGTCTTGCATAGAAAAAAGATAAAATAATGAGTTTATTTTAGTAAAATATATTACACTCAAATGTTGTATGATTGTTTGATGTGTTACATTATAAAAAACAAATGTAGGAGGAAGAGCATGGGGTCCAATTTCCTAAAGAGAGTTTTGGATCGCAGTGCACATTAGGCTCGATGGATCATTCATTAATAAGGATGCTCAAGTTATTGGTGTATGTTTATGAACTTTGTCATGTAATATTATTGATTTCTGATTCATTCCAAATGGTATAATGTTGACATGAGTTATTGTTCTTTTATTTTGAATCAATATGTAGGAAAAGATCACTCAGTTTAAGGCACCCAACTTTTCTATACAAGAAATTTCCCTACAAGACTCATTAGCACAAGCTTTAAGGACTCAAGAACATTCTGGTCAAGTTTGAGGAATTGGAATGATTGTTGCCCATCCCAAGTGTTTGGACATCATGCTAGTGGGATTCCATTACCTGGACCATCTTACCCTGAGTTACATATGGAAGTTGTATCACTTAAAGTTGAAATGACTGAAAAAGACTAAATAAATGCATAACGAAGAGCTTAAATTACTGATCTGGCAACAGAACAACAATGAACATATGCAATCATGTCCTTTCTCCTCATAAATGTCCAGGGAGATTTGCCCCCAAAGTTTACATCTATACTATCTCATGGGGTATTTATCTAAACATTTTTATTTTGTATAAGTCTTGTGTTGTAATATTCTTTTATCTTTATTGTTCAATTTATTGCTTATCAAGTTTTGTCTTCAATTTTTAGGTACCTACTGAGCAAGGCAGTGCATACCCACCTTCAAATCCATTGCTAAGTCCTTCTAATAAGAAAAATTAGCTAGTTAATATGGGTTACCATTATTTATTGTTAGACTTTGTAATTATTTAGTATCTTATTATGTTTAGAGTTGATTATGGTTTTATGTTCAACTTTGTATGTAATTATGTTTACAATTGATTATCAAGTAGGCCTTATTGGCTTTGAGTATCAAATTGTGTTATTGTTATTAATGATTTATCATATTGCAGGATTCGAAAAAAATTAAAGTAAAATATTTTAAAAAACCTATGAGTGACGGTTTAAACTACTACCATAGAAAATATAACACCATTAATGATGGTTTAGTCACAACCGTTGCAAAGACTAATCATTACGACAATTAGAAAAACTGTCACAAAACCATGACATTGCAACATTTTTTTTAACCGTCATATTGACATGATTACGAGGGCCAAAAAAACTGTCATAAAACCATGACATTGCAATGCTTATTTTGACCCTCACAATAACTTGCTTTTGCAATGACTTTAACAAAGGTTTTTTTACCATCACAAGGGCATGCCAACGCAATAACTTCTACAAGGGTTTATGAAAAATGTCATTATTTCATTTGTGACCGTGGTTTCTGTAATGTTTTCATTGATCGTTGTAAAACCACTTTACGACAGTCAAAACCGTCACAAAAGCCATTAAAAAACTGTGGCAAAAGCCTTTTTTTTTTCTTTTGTAGTGGCAAGATTATTGAAATTAACATTTATAACAAAAGGAAAATTTTGAATAAAACTACCTCAAGAGTAATAAATTACATCTTTATAACTTTTGCAAAAAAACTTATTTCCAATGTTGAAAGATTTTCTTTTTGTGTTTACCTTGACTAACTTTCTTGTATGCTTGATCATCCCAACCTTTTTTACCTATTTGTTTCTCACCCTCCAATATTTGTTTTTTCTATCATCAACATCTTGTTTTCTATAACCAATGACTATGACAACATGATAAAGTTATCACTTTGGAAGAATTGTAATGTCGTTTATTTCTAATTTTAACAATTTTTTAATATCTTTCTACACAATTGTAGCTTTTATGTGAAGATATGAAATTGAAAGTAAAGAAATCAACAATTTAATGAAAAAGTTATCAAGTTTTCTAATTGCGAAGGTATGAGAATTTTGGAGAGTTGGTGGAGCTCCAATTTTGACAATTGGAAACTCTATACAATATTAATGATATTTTAAAACGTGAAAAATGTTTAATAATATTTTTAGGGAGTCATTTTACATTCAAAAACCATAATGTGATAAACTCTGTTTTGATAACTGAGAAAATGTCTAATTTTATTATTTTCCTACAATATATTTAAAATAATTTAAAGAATGAAAGTGAGCATGGATCTTGCACAATGACTATGTCACTCAAGAAAAATGTTCACGGGATATCAATCCTCTCCATGAATATCAATCCTTGAACTAAGCCCATATTTTTATTTATTTGTTTCTCTTCTCCATTTTGCTATTGAATCTTCAATGAACAAAAAATGTTTCATAATTTTCTTATATATGCTTATATTCAACCAAATTTATCTTATATGTATTATTTACATCCTATAATGTTAGTAAATTGTTTTTTAAAATAAAATTTATTCATTGGAATCTCTATTTTTCTTTTCTTATTTCATTAACTTGAATACAAAATGGGATCATACATAATAGTCAACCACGTGAGATGAAGGAGAGGGTACAAATTCAATCGATAATTGCTCAATTAATCTATATTAACAACTTTGAATTTAAATGTTTGTGCAATCTCTAATTTTATATAAAAATTGATTTAAATTCTTAGGTTAAAATATTAATGTTGGTGCTTTGATATTGTAGGATATTATTAATTTAGAACCAACCGAACAATGTGATTTTAAGAAAATTTTGATCATGTTGTCTTTGTCATGAGTTATGTAAAACAAATGGTTATATATAAAGAAATAAAATAATGGCTAGTGAAAAACTATTGGAATGATGAAGGATATGAAAAAGTTAGCCAGGAACTACATTCAATGAAAATAAGAAGAAATATGTTGTAGTTATGGAGGTAGCTCATGTTTGTTTAAGATTGGAAGGTTTAGGCACGTAGGGTATGTATTCTTCAGAAAATTGAAGAAAGAAATTTTGGACGCTCAAAGATGATTCCCGCACGTCGAGAATAATCACTAATAGGGGCACACAGTTCGTAAATTTGAGAGAGACCTCTATTACCTATTCTGAGTGCTTGGGTAGACCTACTGGCTATCCAGCAACAATTGTATTTGGTGGCTATGGTTGCCAACTAGTAGGTCAGGGAAGTTATTCATCCATTTTCTTTTTCTTTCTAGTTTTGTTTTTATGTTTCTGTTATTTTACTGTCTTTCTCTCCCCATTAAGACCAATGTGAATTTCAAGTTTAGGAAGAATAACTTATTTATTCTAGTGTCTAGGTCTTAAGATGTGCATGTTTTGATCTGAGCCGTTGAATACTTGTTTCATGTTTTTAGAGCATGATTTGAGCCTTGTTTGCTCGTGCATGGCTTTTCGTGTTTGGGACTACCAAATTTTTCTTGTACTTAGCAGTCAACTTTACATGCTAGACAGAATTATTTTATCTTACGACTAGAATTGGTTGAGTTCTTTTCTCTTAGATGCTGTTTAATTTCCTCTCAAGAATGCTGAACATCTGCAAGCTAAAGTAGTGAATTAGGCTTACCTTTCTCTCTCTCTTGACATCAATAATAACTAGTCTATACTAGATCTTGTGGCATTGAGGCTAAAACTATTAATTAACATAAGTTTAGGTGTGAAGGGTACTAGAAGCTACCAATGTTATAAAATAAAAAAAATAAAAAAGGAGAAAGAAAGAAGAAAAGGAAATAGAACATAAGTAGCACAAAAGTAGCCCTTTCCTTACTATGCAAAAGCCAATAAGTCATGGATTTATATTCTAGTCTAGCAATATGATATGTCATTTCCTTTTCTTTATTTCAAGATCCTAATTTTCGTTGCTTAGTGGTTGTCTCTATTAATGGAGATATGCAAGAAGAGCAGATGTATTTTGCTTAAAGCTTAACTTCTTTCAATCTTTAATAAGATAATCCAAGTTGCATGTTTGTTTAGTTGTATTCACATATGCACTAGTTGTTCCTTTCGAGTTGGGGGAGTCCACAGGTTTTAAAGTTTTAAAGTTTGTTTAGGAAACTTGGAATGGGTTTGACATTGTTTGGATCATATGTTGGGTTTAAGATTGTCAATTATTTAGTCAATTTTGTGTTTGGTTTTGTTTTGTCCTTTGTTAAGGACTAGCAAAGATTTAGGTTTAGGGGTTGGTATGTCATGAAAATGTACACACAAGTATACATATCGCACAAATAATATAATGATAAATAAAGTATCATTCCCATGAACATTTTGGCATTAAGATAATTGCTAAGCATTAAAATTAGTACCCTAATCTAAGTCAAGCCAAAGACAAATCATAATTGAAAGAAAACTAAACTAAAAACATAAAAATAACAAATGAGATCAGAATTCTAGACTAATTTTGGAAGTAAAAGGCTTACAATTATGATTTCCCTAGCATTTCATCGATATTCAACATATATATACTTTAGCATTGTGCTTAATGGTATAATTTGCTAGTCTAAGACTCTTAATTACCTACAAGTGTCTTTTGAATTACTTATAGACATTTCCTTTATATCAATCTATATTCCTTATGTAATTGATTAATAGACTTAATGGAGAATGAGTCCTAATATGACTATGCAAGGTCAGTAGGTATATTCTATCCTATAAGCAAATCAATCCACTAAACATTGCAAGCTTAATAAACTCACACTACCTAATCCATGGTCTAGCCCTAAACTCCATTTTCCAAGTTCATTTAGGTCACATAAGTTATCTAATGGTTTCCAACAGTTAGAAGCTAAGAAGAACAAAATTAAATAAACACATCATATCATTAGTTGTAAGTAAATAGAGTAAAAGAGTTCTACTACATATAGGATTCATCATAATCTCAAATCAATAAGTTTAGCTCATCAATATAATATAAATCAATATTCAAAACATAGCATCATCCAAATGAGTATAGAAATACAAAGAGAAGCAAAGGAATAAGAAAAAAAAACTTATTTAATCAATGAACCTATATAGCATCATGGCCTTATTGGTTTGTCTCAGGCAACCTATATAATTTGAATGCAAAAAAAAATAAAAATTAATATGCATTCTTACACTCCTTATGCTGCACTTGTTCAGAAAGGCACGAGGTTTTTTAAATCATTATGCTCCAAAGATGATTATAAGAAGATTGCAATGGATAAGGTTTCATATGCATCTACCATTGGCAATCTAATGTATGCTCAAGTATGCATGTAACTTGATATTACTTTTGCCATCAATGTGCTTGGGAAATATCTGAGTAATCCTTGCCATGATAATTGGAAGGCTATGAAGAAAGTTATGAGATACTTACAAGGTTCAAAGCATCATATGCTTATTTTCAAGAAGTCTGAACCACTTAAAATAATGGGTTAATTTTATTTAGATTATGTAGATGATTGTAAATCTATTTCTAAATACATCTTCATGATATTTGAAAGAGCTATTTCATAGAAAAGTTATAAGCAATCATTAATAGTTATCTCAACTTTGGAGGCAGAATATATTGCTTGTCATGAGGCCACCCGCCAGGCCGTATGATTAAGAAAACTGATATCTAGCATGCATCTAGTTGATTCTATATCATAAAGTCTAACCATATACTGTGATAGTTCGTATGCTGTTAGTTTTCCTCAAAATCACAAGAAATACAATCGTACTAAATGCTTTGATGTCAAGTTCCTATTTGTTAGAGAAAATATTATTAAATCTCAAACTTGTTTGGTTCACATATCTAGTGAATGTATGTTGGCAGATATATTGACCAAAGGCTTACCTATAGGAGTCATTAAGAGTCATGTGACTCGTATGGGTGTTGTTGAAAATTTTGATATAGTCTTGATTTAGTGGAAGTCAGAGTTGAATCCTGAAGGGACTTTTGTATAGTACTATGACAGTTAATATATCATTTTGTATTTCATTCTATTCAAATATTGAAACTAATTTGTGATATTGTTAACATCACTTGTTTCGATATCAGATCTAGTAATCTTTGTGCGGTTTCATTTATGAATACATACATCTATATGTTTATGTGAATATTAATTGTTTAATTCCATTGTTTTACTGATTGACCTAATTGTTGATTAATTTATCCAAGTGAGAGATTGTTAAAATAATTTTAATTATTTTGCGAATTAGCATTAATCTTATTATCAGATCAATTTCTTGTGGTTGTTATATTGGGAAATTAATATTTTAGTCAAAACTAAGAATAGATTAAGTCCATGTTGATTATAGATAATCAATGATGAGTTAGACTATTCATAAGTCCATTGGTAGAAACCTCAACCTATCGTCTAATGTTTATTAGTAATTATTCCATCAAATTACTAATTGAGAGTAAATGATGAGAGAGAGATTTGACTCATACAAATGAGTCTGGTTAATGGACTTATTTTTTTTACTAAATATTAAATTCTATTTCCTATTTTAAAATATATGACTAATGTATTTTCAGATTATTAAGACTTTTCATCTATATGTGAAGCCCTAGTTTTTACCTCTCTCTTTATCATCTTGTTCAACTTTCTCTATGAATTTAGGTATTATGGGTGACTCTTCTCTCCAGTTTTAAGCCAATCCGAAAATCTTTGCTATAAATATTAAGAGCGAACAAAAAGGGTTAGGTGAAAATTGGATTCAAATATATTAGATTGTGGTAGCATCTAATTTTTTTAATTAAAAGTGCAATTTGAATTAACAATTATGTTTATTAAGATAATTTCTTGACGTGAATAATTGACAATTATTTGAATATCTCTTTAGTATTTAACTTTCAGAATATTTTATTTAAAAAAATTGAACCAAAGTAGTGAAATATTATCCTCACATATCAGCTCAACTTATCAATAATGATGACAATAGATTTAGATATTTTAAATAGTATATGGTATCTGTAAAATTAACAAAAAAAACATAGAATTCCAATTTAGGTATATCCTTTATTTGTCCAGTAACTAGTATCAAGTAAGAAGCATTACAATTAAATTTAAAAAAAAAAAAAAACGATTATCCAGGAAGCAGAATGGAGGAAGGGAGGATTGGGATTATCTACTGAGCTGCTCCCAGTGCCCCGAACCCACAGCAATTTTTTTTTTAATTTTAATAAGTAATAATATTTTTAGTGAAATGACAAATTCCATAGTTTACAATGTCAAAATTTGAACATTTGATATTTTTTGGAAAAAAGTTAGAATAAAAAAATATATTTTAAATACAATATGTTATTTTGTTAAAGAAAAAAAAAATTCATTGTTAAAAACTTCACATTCCTAAGTTTATTTCTTTCCAACAAGATCAATAGGATGCTAGGCATTAAATGGACAATCATTCGAGCGCACAACTTTTTTTGAAACGGATAAATATTAATTTTTTAAAAAAATAATGAAATACAATCATATAAGATGTCATTTTCTTAAAAAAAAAACTTATAATATTACAAACAACTTAGCTTACTATTTCTTAACCTTTTCTTATATAAATGACAACACAACAATATAATTTTTTTAAAAAAATCCTTGGAAAATATTAATTTTTTAAAGAATAATAAAAACACAAAAATTTAAAAGCAATAATATTTAAAAAAAAACTATATATATATATATATGTAAATTAAAAATAATTTATAAGGACTTACTTGTAGAATGTCAAGTCATGATGGGTCAAAACAAAACATAGTATGGCAGGAACTAAATTGATACAATTTAAAATTTTGGATGGTCAAAGTAGAGTTTTACCCAAAATTTAAAAAAAAAATCCAAAACTTTAAAAATTTCCCCCGCGATCCGCATGACGAGGGAGATTTTTGAAAAAAAAATTAAAAAAATAAAAACTAGTACCCCCCTCCATCTCCCATCTCTTTCATGCTTTCTTGCATGCGACGAGTTTTGCGTTTATCAAAAAGAAAAATGTAGGATAGCAGAGGCTGCGAATCAAAAAAGCTGAGCATCACAGCGAGGACGATCCTCTCCCTGCGAATTGATCCTCTGTGCAGCAAAAACAAATGAGCTTGGAGACCCCATCTTTCACAGGCAGAATGGAAGAAGTTGCAACGTGGAATGATGGCCAAGAAGGGACCACTCCCTCTCACATGCTCATACAAGTGAGCTGCCAACAAAGAAAAACATATAACAGAGACCAGAGAAGCTGAGAGAGAAAGGGAAGAAGGGAGGGGAAACAGAACAGAGAGTAGAATTTGAGAAGGAAAAGGAGGGAAAGAGGAGAGATATATAGAGTGGGAACATTCTGGGTAAGAGCTTTTCTGAGTGAGAAAGGATTGGTAATTAATATAATTTTATACGTTAAAAAGACTAATTTTATTAACTTAAAGCTCCTGTCTTGAATTTTCAACGAGTACAAGGAGGGCTAAATGTGAAATTACATTACGGAAATTTTATTTCTGGATTTTGATTATTACCTATCTTGCACTGATTTTTATTTTCTTTATTATTTTGAAAAAAAACAGACTTGAACAAGCTTAACAAGAAGATTATCCAATATAATTTACTAATATTTTCTAAAAAATTAACATGGATTACTCTAAAATGAATAATATAAGATGTTAAAAATTAACTAAATTTTATTATATTAATTTTTAAAAATTAACTTATTATCTTCTCATACCAGCTCAACTTATTAAATAAGGATGATGATAGATTTAGATATTTTAAGTAGTATATGGTATCTTCAAAATTAAACAAAATAGAATTTCAATTTAGGAAATTATATTATATATATATATATATATATATATATATATATAAAGAAAAAAAAACCAAGTACAAGAAAGCAGAATGATGAAAGAGAGCCTTGGCCCAAAAAAATGGTGGAAGAGAGAGGCAATTAAAAATGATAATAATAAAATAGAAAAATCAATATACAAGCCTCTGTAATCTTACTATATTTGTCTCTAATAAGGTATAACAAGCATATGATTTTTGAAATATATCATATTATATGTATGATTATTATATATAATTATATTATTTTGAATTAAATTATATGTTCTTTGTTAACTATACATATTTTTCTACTTATCCAAAAAAGCTATATATTTATCATATATTAATTAAAATTTTAATTAAAAATATAAATATAACTATATATAAATCTATGCCTAACGCCCTAACCCGTAATAAACAAATTGAACGTGCAGAATGGCTGATGTGTGTTGTCTCCTCTCGGACGAAGGCCATCTGAATTGTAGTTCACATAAATTGCCTCTGAAGTTTTATATTGTCCCATCCGCACATTGCATCCAACAGTTCCAACCCAGCCACGATTCATTACGCAATTCAAAACGCTCCGTTTCGGCAAGTGAAACTGAATTTTTAAGTGCCGAATCTGCAACAGACCAAAGATGGACGTGGAAGCATTACCAACGTTGATTGCAAACATTCATCGCCTATCGTCCATTTTTTAGTAACTTAAGCAATTTTCAGCATCCCCTCTTTTTATACCGTCTCATTTTGGCGCGCCGTTGCATCAGTTGGAAGGAGATTCTTCATCAGAGCTCACAATTTGGATATGTATTTCATAATAAGATGCCCAAAGCAGAGTTGTCCATCCAAATGTATCGCGAAAATTCTGTGCAAAACTTGACCATGAAAATATGGGCTGTGTATATCCCAAAACGGAGCACAAATCAATTACACTTTAACCTTGGGCATCAACTACTGTAGTTTGACATTACGGATTACGTCGAAGGAAAAGATGTAAATTGTGATAGTACACATAAAGGTGAAGAGTGAACAGGTGCACTTAAAATTTTAAAATAAAATTCTGTTTTAAAAATTTTAGTTAATTGAAAAATTTACAATCAACTATAATTTACAATAAACAGTCGACTGAAATAAAATACAGTCGACTGAATTTTTCAATAAAGCGTTCACTTTACTAAAAGAGATGAAAAGAGAAAAGAGTTAATTGAAAATATCTTTAGTCAGCTATAACTTGCAATAAATAGTTAACTATAATAAATTAAAGTTAACTGAACCTTTTAGCAATGAGTTCATTATAACAGAAGGAAAGACAGTCAACTATAAATATTTCAGTGAATTGAATTTCTTGAAAAGAACAGATGAATGAAGAAAGTAATTAACTATAAAATTTAAACTTGACTGAAAATATACTAAAAGACAAAAATCAGGGAAAAAGAATCAAACACGTAAGTTTATCCTGGTTTAGCTAACCATAATGCCTATTTCCAATCCCCTTGTCTTTTACAAGAGATTTTTCACTAAGAAAAGTTTTCTTACACCTTCATAAGGAGTTTGTTTCACATGCAAACTCCAAAAACAAGGCTTTCTAGTTCAACCTTAAACTTTTCAACACCAACCCTCTTCTCCACTGAGATAGATGTACAACACCGGAAGAAGAAAAACGAGTTTTATAAACCCTACAGAACTGGGTTTTATCTTACAACTCTCAAATATGCTTCTAAAAAGCTAATAAACCAGAAACTAAGCTCTAAGAATGAAAAGCTTTTGAAAAAAAAATTATAGAGTGCTTTTTCTCTTCAGCTCTTTTTCATTTTCTGTTTCTCTTCCTTGTTCTTCGAAGGCAGTAGCTTCAACATATTTATAGCTTTCTAAGAGATAGTCGTTGGAGAGCATTTATTACAACAGATATTCATGATGAGAGAGATGTTCGACTGCTCCTTCTTTGACCGCCATTGATGAGCCTCAAGTTGAACAAGAGGCTAACTTAGGCCAAAGAGCTCCATCTGGGCCGATTACACGTTCTATGGCCAAGAAGATTCTGGTCATCGTTGTCCAACAATTCAAAATGGAGTCAGCCCATTTAGGATCCAAGCTTAATTTCTATATGGAGCCTAAGTTCGAGTGGGTTAATTTGATCATGTGCTATAATGAATAAATTGTGAAAAGTCAATTATGCATGTGATGAATGCATGTGATGAAAGTTGAAATAAGTATTGGTTAAAGTCTAAGTTAGGTGAGCTATATTTCTTTGAAAGTTTAAGTTAGATAAGTTAGGTGATCTACATTAGATTAAAAGTCTATGTTAGGTGGATTTCTATGCATGTTCTTCCAAATTAGGTGAGAATTAGATAAATCTTAGACTTATGCCATGAGGGTTGTTCTTGGCTATAAATATAGAAGTTATCAATGAGAAATGTAACCTTGAATGCTCTAAAAATTGGCTTAGCCTCTTATATGCGAATTTCTTATCTAAGTTTTCTAAACTTAGTGGCAAAATTATCCCCGATTCTTATCACTCTCCCTCTTCTATTCTAAAGTGTGGCGAATCAAACCTTGTATTCTTGAGTGTGGCGTGCAAACTTATCATTCGAGATTGCTAGTTATTCTATCTTTTCTTCTTTTCATTTACTTGTGTTCAAGGATTGTTCAATCTGAACTTCCTTGAAGCATATCAGCCATGAGGTACAGTTTTTGGCTCTAATGGCACGGTTGTTCTGAGTTTTGCTAAAGTGTCATTAATGGTCGTTACTTTCAACAGTTCCAAGAGACAAAAAGGAGGCGCAGGAAGAGTGTGGCAGTGGGAGTTCAGAGAAGTTATGATGTTTTTCTTTGCACAACAACTTTTTGTACTTTGAATAGATGAGTTGTCTTCCACTCTGTTTTGCTGGTATAGGCTGAGACAAGCTAAGATTTAAGTTGCTCCAGACTTGCTAATCTCTCTTATGTGGGCTGGGTCCTTTCTTTCTTCATTTGATTTGTCATTCATCAAATATGGGTTTAGGCCATTTCACATTTTGGCCAACAATCTTCTCCTTTTGATGATGACAAAACCAAATGGAGAGACTTACAAAAGCTTCCCTTGAAACTAAGAATCTTTATAAAGTAAAGAACATTACAGCCAACACACATGGATAATGTCACAGTAAAATGGATTATCAGCATAATGTCATTTACCACAGTAACATCCATTCAAGATCAATAATATCATAGTAATTTAAATATCATCCATCAGTCATTCAAAATCAATGATGTCATAATAATATTTCAGTATCCATAATAATATTTCAGTATCATCCATCAGGGTCAATATAGTAATGTAAAGTACTGTCAGAGAAATAAAAATAATACAGAATCCATAAAAATAATACTAAATCCCAGAATGATAGTGAACTAAAAATAAGTGCAAGTAAATTTAAGTTGACTAAAGTTTGTTCTCCCCTTTTTTGTCATCACTCAAAAATAGAGTGAGCAAAAAAAAGGGTCATCATAGGCCATATGTCAATCAAAGAGAGAAATCCCACAAAGTCAATGACACCTCCAAGACTGAAGAAGCAGCTTAAGACCACATGAGATTGAAGGATGGTGTTTCAAAGGTTTTGAAAATGTTAAGTCAGCTAAGACTCTCACTATTGCAGAGCAGCCTTAGTGTCTTAGACATCAGTGTTTAGTGTGTCCTGATGTTGATTGTAGGTATTCAGTTGCCCACGAATGATTGATAGCTGGGATTGAACCTCACTCAACTGAATGTGCATGAAGTCCATAAGAGAGAGCATCTGAGTCTAGTTATTTACCAAGGAGTTGAGGATTTGAAGTGGGTTTGGGAGAAAGCTGCCCACTAAGGAAGAGGGTTCTGTTAGAGGTGCAGAGGAGGATAGAGGCACAGAATCCCTAGGAGGATCAGAAAGAGTGGGAACTGGTTGAGCTGGAGGGAGGTCAATATCAATCATTCTTACCTATTGATTATCCATAAATTTATACTTCATGAGTTTGAAAAATGAAGCATCACAAGTGGCAGTTATTTGTTTGCATGGGTGTTGATCTAAATTAACTCTCTGATCTCTGAATATCTAGGTAAGAAGCATGCCATAAGAAAGGCTGGAAGTGGGATCTAGATGGGTATTACTCTCCAATATATACTAAAGTATCCAATGATACAGGTTTATAGGTTGTTGGGCATACAGGCAGAACAACAGTAGCAATTCCTTTTTGCTTAGCACTTCCCTCTTGCTTAGCACTTTTAATGATCTGGTCTTAAGAAGCATACATATGGCAATCATATGTGTCTAGACTCTATCCTTAAATGAGAAAGCTAACCCATTCAGTTTCTGACTTTATAAAAACTCACTCCTTTCAACTAGTTCATTCTTGACCTCCTCATAAGTGAAGTTGAAGGATTTAGGTCATTTACTCTTAAAGAAAAACTTATCCTCAGCATCAAAGTGCATGTTCAAAATCTTAGCCATAGTACTCTCATCTATGACTATTTAGACTCCATCAACCAAAGACTCAAAGGTGGACTCATCACCTAGAACAAACAAATTTGTATAAAACTTTTTAACCAAATCTTCATAAACTGGTTCAAATAAAGTAAATATGGGAGAACATCCTAGGTTTCAAATTTCTGGTAACAAGGACATGTATATTGGCAAGCTTATCAAAATGTATAGTTCGGCCATAAGCAATAGGTTTAGAAGCAAAGTACAAGCGGTATTTTGCCTCATGTTCAATTGATTAAAAATGCCTCAAAATGTGAGAAGAGGAAATACTTTTTCCTTTGGTATTCTTAGGTTGGGAAGAAGAAGTCGTGTTCCTTATTGAGGGTCGAGTAATCTACAGTGGCAGAGGAATCTACAGGGGTTTCTTTGGTCATAGAAGTTTCTGCAAAAGTAAGGATTTCACCAGACACCAATTTTTCTTCAACATTGATCAAGTATTCTTCTTCTTCTGGTGAAGACAAAGGAGTCACTATCCGATGCTTTCGTCTGGAGGTTCCTATTTTCGAAGAGGGCAACAAAATTGGAGATTTGGTGGCTATGGGAGCGTCTTTGCTCACGAGAGGAAGAGGATACTCCTCGGTGGTTGTCGCTAGAGGTGGCTGAGTTATTGTCGATCAACGTGTGGAGTACCGATGTGAGAATGTGGCATTTCCTTCCATGGATGACGATGGTCGAGAATAGTGAAGCTTGTCACAATGAGAAAGACAAAGAGTTCAAGGATGAGTGTTTCTACAAATTCTAGGGCACGAAATGGTCAGAGTGAGAGACAGAAAGACAGTTTGCTCCTTTTTTAGTCTTAAGAAAAGCTGAAATTTGTCTTCTCAGATCAGTCAGTGTGAACAAGATAGTTTTAAAGTTGGTTCCCAAGAAACAACTTAATGATGTAACTATCAGAGAGTTATGGAGGGAAACCAGAAAGTTTCTAATAGATTTGACTTGGTGATCAGCAAAGCACACCGTTTTGGATCTCTCTTTTTCATATTGACAATTGTGGCCTCAGAAAAAAAAAAAATCAATTAACTTAAAAAAATATAGTCGACTAAAATTAAAGCAGTTAACTGAAAGATTTTACAGTTGATTAAAGTGTCTAAACTTTAGTTAACTAAAAATTTATAGTTAACTAAAGTTTCTAAATTTAAGTTAACTGAAAAAATTTCAGTTGACTGTTTTTATAAGTTTTTAGTTAACTAAGAATTTTTAGTCGACTGAAAAGATAAAAATTCAGTTAACTAAAAAATTTATAGTTGACTAAAAAATTTTTAGAAAAACTTATTTTTCACATGATTCAATTATTCCAAGTTCAGAGCATAGAAATTTAAACCTGTCTTCATGAAGAGGCTTAGTGAATATGTCAACCAACTGATATTTGGTCTTAACATAATTTACCTTAATGGTCCCTTGTTGAACATGATCTTGAATAAAATGATGGCGAACCTTGATATGTTTTGTTCTTGCATAATGGATCAAGTTCTTTGTTAGACAAATAGTACTTGTGTTGTCACAGTAAATTGGAATTTGTGACAAAGATAGAGAATAATCTTCAAATTGTTGCTTTATCCATAAGAGTTGAGTGCAGCAACTTCCAAATGTCATACCTTCTACTTCGATGGTAGATAATGCCACTAAGGTTTGCTTCTTACTAAACCAAGAGACTAGGGCCTTGCCAAGCATTTGACAAGTTCCACTAGTGTTCTGTCTATCCAATTTATCTCCTGCATAGTCAAAATCTGCATATCCAACTAGATCAAAGTGATTAGTTCTAGGATACCAGAGGCCATAATCTTGAGTTCCTACTTGATATCTGAATATTCTTTTAATTACAACATAGTGAGATTCTTTAGGACTAGTTTGGTATCTAGCACACATGCAAAACTGTTCATAATATTAGGGCGACTAGTAATAAAATACAAGAGAGAACCAATCATACTTCTATATACCTTTTGATCAAAATCCTTACCATTCTTATCCTTTTCTAAGTGGGTAGAAGGGTTCATGGGTGTTCCCATAGGCTTTGCATTTTCAAAACCGAATCTGTGAAGTAACTCCTTTGTATACTTAGTTTGACTGATGAAGTTTCCTTTATTTAAAGGCCAAGGAAGAAAGTCATCTCACCCATCATGCTCATTTCAAATTCACTTTGCATGAACTTGGAAAATTCCTTACACAGATCATCATTGGTACATCCAAAAACAATATCATCAACATATATTTGAACAAGTACAAATTCTTTGTCAATTTTTCTACAATGTAGTGTCAAATTTTCCTCTTTTAAAATCATTTGATATAAGAAAATTGTTTAACCTCTTATACCAAGCTCTAGGAGCTTGCTTTAAGCCATAAAGGGCTTTTGAGAGTTTATATGCATCGTTAGGCAGTTCTATATTTTCAAACTCAGGAGGTTGTTTAACATACACTTCTTCATTTATCAAACCATTAAAAAATGTTGTCTTGACATCCATTTGATATAATCTAAAATTCATGTGAGAAGCATAAGCAAGTAACATTCTAATGGATTCTAATCTAGCAATAGGAGCATAGGTTTCATCATAGTCAATACCTTCTTGTTAAGTGTATCCTTGGGTAACTAGACGAGCTTTATTTCTTATTACCTTTCCTTGCTCATCCTACTTATTTCTAAATACTCATTTTGTTCTTATTATGGAGGCATCCTCTGGTTTCTCAACAAGAGTCCATACCTCATTCTGTTTAAACTGATACAGCTCCTTTTGCATGGCTAGATTCCATCCTTCATCATTTAATGTCTCATCTACTATTTTAGGTTCTATTTGAGAAAGAAGAGCAAGATTGTTATTTTACTTAATTGACGATCAAGTCCTCAGTCCTTCTTGTGGATTTCCAAGAATGAATTGCATGGGATAGAAGGGTAAGTGTTTCCATTCTCTTGGAAGTCTCTGTTCTATTCAGGATTTTTCTAGTTAACTAAAATCTTATTCAAGGAGTGGTTCGATTGGTGTTCATTCGACTGTGTCATTTTCCAGTTGACTGAAATCTTGATTAGGTTGAGTTTTCTGATTTTTGTTTGAATCAGACACATTTTCTTGAATTTTTTGATTTAAGTGTTGAACAGAGACAGGCGCAGGTTCTTCATCATCATCTGTGACTACACATTTCTTGGAACTTAAGTTAGAGTCATCAAATTAGATTCATTAAAAACTATATGCATGGATTCCACTACTACTAATGTACGTTTATTATAGACTCTATATGATTTGCTAGAGGTTAAATATCTTAGAAATATACCTTCGTCACTGCGTGCATCAAACTTCCTCATGTTGTCTTTGTCATTGTTATAAATAAAGAATTTGCAACCAAAAGTATGAAAATAACTAATATTGAATTTTCTTCCTTTCCAAAGTTCATAGGGTGTTTTCAAGAAAATAGGTCTTATTAAGCAATGGTTCAAAATATAACAAGCAATATTTATAGCTTCAACCCAAAAGTATTTAGGAAGATCATTGTTAATAAACATCATTCTAGCCATATCTTGTAATGTTCTATTTTTTCCTTTCCACCATACCATTTTTTTGTGGAGTTTTAAGAGAAGAGAAGTTATGGCTGAATCCATGCTCATTATAGAAATTTTCAAAAAAAAAATTTTTTAATTCACAACCATGATCACTCCTAATACTTGATATCAAATACCCTTGTTCATTTTGAACTTGCTTGCAAAATATTTCAAAGAATTTGAAGGTTTCATCCTTATGACTTAGAAAGTATACCTAAGTGTATCTTGAGTAATCGTCAATGATGACAAAAGTATAACTCTTTCCACCAAAGCTTTTAGTTTGAGTAGGTCTAAATAAGTCCATGTGTAATAATTGAAGTGGTCTAAAAGTAGATACACAACCCTTAGGTTTGAAATAGGACTTAGTTTGTTTGCCATGTTAACATACATCACATATATGATCCTTTTCAAAATTTAATTTCAGAAGACCTTTAACAAGGTCAAGTTTAGAAAGTTTTGAGATGAGATGCATGTTAGCATGACCTAATCTTTTATGCCATACCCAAGAGTCATTACAAACAGATGAAAGACATGTAATATTCTTTGTAAATAAACCTTCTATGTTCAAGATATATATGTTATCATGTCTTTGACCTACAAAAAGTGTTTTATCACCATTGAACACTTTACAGTGAAGTGATTCAAACATTACTTTGTAGCCTTTGTCACACAATTGACTTATGCTAAGAAGATTATGTTTGAGTCCTTCTACAAGATGCACATTTTCTATATAGCAGTTAAGGAGCACTTGTACCTTACCTATGCCAAAAATTTTACCTTTGTTGTTATCTCCAAAAGTGACTAATCTACTATCCTTCATTGATATTGAGGTGAATTTGGAGGGGTCTCCTGTCATGTGTCTAAAGTAGCCACTATCCAAGAACCATTGATTTCTGAAAGTTCTCCTTTTGAGGTAAATCTACAGAAAAATTTACTTTGTTTTTAGTACCCAAACTTGCTTGGGTCCTTTCTTGTTAGTATAGGTAGTGAAGGTGCCTTCAGGGATCTAAACCATGTTGTCTTTATGATATTTACATTTGTAGCAAGCGTGTCCTCTTCTTTGACAATGAATACAGATAGTGGAAGAAGATTTTACAAAGAAATTCTTGTATAGTTTAACATAATTATTTTCATTATAACCAAGACCCGTTTTGTCAAAGTTACATTTCTGTTTTCCTAAAAGCATATTTAAGCTTTCTTTTCCTCTGACAAAATTTGCTAAATCTCTAGTTAGTGTAGAAACTTTAATTTGTAAATCTTTATTTTCACTCAAAGTCTTTTCACTTTCAGTTTTTAGGATTTGAAAATTTTTCTCAAGCATCTATTTTTCTTTTTCTAAACTTATGTATATAATGAATAATTTTTCAAAATCATCAAACATCTCATTTAAAGTATTTTGTAATTCTTCTTCAGAGGAATCAATAGTTACCTTATTTTCTAATGTAGCCATAAAGCATAGTGTTGTAACCGACCTTTCGGCGGAATAGAATAAAAAGCAATTTAAATTGATTCCCAAAAACGAATCTTGAAAATCAATTTATTTGGAGTCGCCACCAAAATTTTTAACAGAAAACTTTGGAAAACCAATTTAAAATAAAAAGAAAAAGGCAACATGGTCTGCGAAATCAGAGATGAGTTCGGGAGTCTATTTGAGTGTAGGGAAGGTATTAAGCACCCCACAACACCCATCCATAAGGACGATTACCTTAAACTAGTCAGCTGAAATAGAATATGGCTTTTAAATTTATCTCAATTACCATTTTATCGACATACATGCCCGTTAAACAAAGGAGACAAAACTGACAATAGCGAAATCAAACAGACGGATATTTACAAAGGGCGGACTTGACCTAGGATAAGAGCCTAGGGCCTACGTACCCCATGATAGGGATCAAAGTCCACGTAGTTCGACCACAAAGGTGTGTCTATAGGTTGATTATTTGTAAATTTTATGATGAGAATAAGAGAGTTTAAATTAAACAGATTTCCATAAACAAAACGAAATTGGAATTTGGTTCGTGTGTCTTAATTTACGACAATTTGATTAATCTAGCTCTCTTGATCTCTTCATTTTTCTTTTTAATTTCTTTGTTTATTTTTGGAATTTTAATTCTTATTTTGAAATTTAAATGAAATGATTATAAAAAGTGAATTTAATCAATTTGTAAATAAAAATTATTTAATTAAGATATTTTTGCATGATTATTTATATTGTTATTATTATTATTATTATTATTTAAAAGGGTATGTACTAATTTTGAGGATCTAAGGAGATTTAAATCTCATACGACCCTAAGCATTCGCGCAGAACAATATTCTCACACAATGATTTTGTAGGTGATAGAAAATATTTATTGAAAGTATTTATCCTAGCATTATTATTATTTTTTAAAACAAAGGTATACTAATTTTTAAGATTTAAGGAGATTAAAATCTCACATGATCTCATGCAATCCATGAGAACAGTATTCTCACACGATAATTTCATAATAATAGAAAATATTTAATTAAAGATCAATATTTAATTGTTATTATTTTTAAAACAAATGTATACTAATTTTAGGGATCTAAGGAGACTAAAATCTCACATAATCCCATACAATCGAGGAGAACAATATTCTCACACGATAATTTCGCAAATAATGAAAAATATTTAATTAAGATCAATATTTAATTATTATTATTATTATTATTTTTGTATTGTTATTATTTATAGCAAGTATGTATTAATTTTTAATTAATAATTTTTTTCCAAGATCTAAGAAGATCCGAATCTCATACGATCCCAAGACACCCAAAGAAAATAATATTCTCACTCGATGACTTTCTTAGAACTTTGTTTATAAAGCCAAAATTAATCTCCTATTGACACAAAGATAATAATGATACATATACCCATTCACATCTATACATATACATATATATATATATATATATATATACACATATATATAGACACATATAATAATACATATGAGCATGATAGAAAAAGAAGAGCAAGCTTCAGGAAAAATAGGAAGCATATATCTATATATCCCCACATATATTTATATATACATCTACATGCACACACACACACACACACACACATATATATAAATTCATATGTGATATATATGTGATCAGGAAGCATGAACTCATATACCCACACCTGTATATATATTATATACATCCGCTTACACACACACACACACACACACATATATATAAATTCATATGTGATATATATGTGATCAGGAAGCATGAACTCATATACCCACACCTGTATATATATTATATACATCCGCTTACACACACACACACACACACATATATATATATAAACACATGCATAATATATGTGTAAGAAGAGAGCAAAGCTTAAGGAAGACAAGGGAAGCATATATCTACATATATACACACACATATGTACATATATATACTCCCACATACACATAGCTATGTATATATATATAAGGAAGGATGAAAAAACTTTCACTCCCCCACGACACCAGAGAGAAGTTTGCAGCGATTTTCAGTATATATATATATATATATATATATATCTTCATACAACTACATATATACACACACACATATGTATATATATATATATTCCCATATACACATAGCTATATATATATATACAACGAAGGAAGGATGAAGAAACCTTCACTCCCCCACAGCACCAGAGAGATGTTTGCAGCGATTTTCAGCATATATATATCTTCATACAACTACATATATATACACACACACACACACATACGTATATATATATATATATATATATATATATATACTCCATATGCACACAGCTATATATATATATATAATGAAGGGAAGATGAAGAAACATGCATCAGGAAGTAGGGAAACTCATATACACACGCCTATGTACATATGTACATCTCTCGATATACACGCACACGTATGTATATATATATATATATATATACTCCATATGCACACAGCTATATAATGAAGGAAAGATGAAGAAACATGCATTAGAAAGCAGGGAAACTCATATACACACGCCTATGTACATATGTACATCTCTCGGTATACACGCACACGTATGTATATATATATATATATATATATATATACTCCATATGCACACAGCTATATAATGAAGGAAAGATGAAGAAACATGCATTAGAAAGCAGGGAAACTCATATACACACGCCTATGCACATATGTACAGCTCTCGGTAAAAAAAAAAAAAAGGTAAGCAAGAAACAGAAAAATACACTAGCATCCTCAGTTTCTTTCGGCCAAGCTCACTCTGTTTATCCCTGCTCACAGTGTCCAAAACAAGGGAATGGAGTCTCAACTTGGTTTAGATGACTGTGCTGCAACTCGATTTTTCCAGCAATTTTCCTTCCTCAGTTTTTGGTTTCAAGCTTCCAGATTTCTTCCTTGGTTCAAATCATTTCATCCCCCTCCCCAACGCTCTTCTTCTTCTTTCTCAGTTTCTGTTTTTACTTCCAGCAGCTCCACACTTCTCTCTCGTTTCTCTTCCTCACCACCGTTCTCAGACTTTCATCCTCACAGCCACTTTCTTCCCTTAGTTCTTGGTTTGCTTCCTTCTCCCTCACAGTTCAGCCCCTCCCTTCTCCTGCGTTGAATGCTTCTCCTCTTATTAGCTTAAGCTCCATCATTACCTGCTCCTGTCATCTCTTCAGCCGAGCTACAGATTGTCACCACAACTACCAACAACTTGCCCACTTGCAGTCGAAAAACCACCGCCAAAAAATATGATCAGAGGAAGCTATGTTGTCTTATATGCTTAGGTAATTTTTGTTTTAATTTATTATTTTTTTATTTTATTAGTATTTTTTCTAATTTAACCCTTATTATTATTATTATTATTATTATTTTATTTATTTATTGTTATTCATTTATTTTTTGTCATCATCACCATTAATATTTATTTTTGGATTTTTCCTATTTTTGTATTTTTTGTGATTTTTTATTTTGATTTTTTATTATTATTAATTAATTTTATTTTCCAATTTTGGTTTCTTTTTCTTTTTCTTAAATTCCCTCGTTATTCATTTTGAATTTTAAATTGTTTTTTACTTAAAAATATCATTTGAACTTCTGTCCTTTTTATTTTCCTCATTTGCTTAATTTAAAATTGATTAGCAAATCCATGATAAATTTTAGATAGAGATGGGGTGTTCACACATAGGTTGGCCATTTCCTGCTCTAGCTCTTCTTCTTCTTCATCTTCATCATCCATGCTGCAAGTGCTCTTCTTCTATTTGAGGTTTTGTTAAACCTTTTCTTCAAAAAGGGACAGTCAGAGCGAATGTGCCCATTTCTTCTACATTCATAGTAAGTTGTGGAATTCTTCCCTTGATTATCTTTCTTGAACTCCTTTCTTGGGAAATTTCTTTTATTCATCATGAGGTTACCCTTCTATCTAGCATATTTCTCAAATTTCTTTGAGAATAAGGCTAGCTCTTGTAGTTCTACTTCACTTTCATCATCCTCTTACTGCTCAAAAGTTGCTGCAGCTTTTAACACCATACTTTTTACTCTTTTTAGCTCATAGCGTTTTAGGTGATTGTTTTGGTAGGCAATAAGAATTCCTCATAACTCATCATAGGTTAATTCTTTGAACCTTAACTTGCTCGCAATGTTGTCCACTTTGGATTTCCAGCTTTCTGGTAGAGATCTCAATACCTTTTTCACTGTTTTGTGATTTATGTATAACTGTCCAAGAAGTTTCAGTTGACCCACAATTTTTGAAAAACGATTGAAAATAGCTTCTATGTCCTCATTTTCCTTCATTTCAAACAGTTTCAATTCATACTGTAAAGTGCTTATCTTTGAATCCTTCATATTGGTTGTTCTTTCATGTGTGACTTCTAGTTTGTCCCACATTTCCTTCGCAGTATCACATGTTGAGATTTTATCATACTCTTCTCCGCTGACAGCACAATAGAGGATGTTAATAGCTCTGGCATTTGCCTAAATCATCTTAATATCCTCCTCATTATATTCTTCTTGTTTAAGTTCCCCGTTTTCAGTTTTAGGAAATTTCAGACCTTGCTTAATAACCTTCCATACTGGTAATCTGTGGCTTGTATGAAAATCTTCATTCTGCCTTTCCAGTGTGTGTAATGAATTCCATTGAAGTAGAAAGGCCTTGAGGTGGAGTGTCCTTCACTGAAATAAGCTCCTTGAAGATGTTATGAAGACATTTTTTGCAAAATGGATCTTTTCTCCTGGCTATAAAGCGTAGATCAAGTGAGACCACTGCTCTGATACCAATTGACAGTGCACCTAGAAAGGAAGGGTGAATAGGTGCACTTAAAATTTTAAAATAAAATTCTATTTTAAAAATTTTAGTTAACTGAAAAATTTACAATCAACTATAATTCACAATAAATAGTTGACTAAAATAAAATACAGTCAACTAAATTTTTCAGTAAGGCGTTCACTTTACTAAAAGAGAAGAAAAGAGAATAGAGGTAATTGAAAATATCTTTAGTCAGTTATAATTTGCAATAAACAGTTAACTGTAATAATTTAAAGTTAACTAAACCTTTCAGTAGTGAATTCGTTGTAATAAATTCAATGAACTAAATTTCTTAAAAGGAACAGATGAATGAAGAAAGCAGTTAACTATAAAATTTTAAGTTAACTAAAAATATACTAAAAGACAAAGATCAGGGAAAGAGAATTAAACACGCAAGTTTATCCTAGTTCGGTCTACTGCAATGCCTACTTTCAGTCCCCCTGTCTTCTCCAAGGGATTTTCCACTAAGAAAAGTTTTCTTACACCTTCACAAGGAGTTTTTATGTGCTAACTCTAAACACAAGGCTTTCTAGCTCAACCTCAAACTTTTCAACACTAACCCTCTTCTCCACTGAGACAGAAGTACAACACCAGTAGAAGAAAATTAAGTTTTATAAACCCTAAAGAACTAGGTTTTATCTTACAACTCTTAAATATGCTTCTAAAAAAAACTGATAAAGCAGAAACTAAGCTCTAGGAATGAAAGTTTTTTTAAAAAATTACAAAGTGCTTTTTTTCTTCAGCTCTTTTTCATTTTCTATTTCTCTTTCTTGTTCTTCAAAGGTAGTAGCTTCAACATATTTATAGCTTTCTCAAAGATAGTCGTTGGAGAGCATTTATTACAGTAGATATTCATGATGAAAGAGATGTTCGACTGCTCCTTCTTTGACCGCCATAAGGTACAGTTTTTGGCTCCAATGGCGCAGTTGTACTGAGTTTTGCTGAAGTGTCATTAATGGTTGCTGTTATCAGCAGTTTCAAGAGGCAAGAAGGAGGCGCAGGAAGAGTGTGGCAATGGGAGTTCAAAGAAGTTCTTATGTTTTTCTCTACACAATAGCTTTTTGTACTTTGAATAGATGAGTTGTCTTACACTTTGTTTTGCTAATATGGGCTGAGATTTAAGTTGCTCCAGATTTACTAATCTCTCTTATGTGGGTTGGGCCTTTTCTTTCTTTATTTGATTTGTCATTCATCAAATATGGGTTTGGGCCAACAAATTGAACTAACCCCTCCGCCCATAGGAAGTAAATACCAGAGTGCTTTTGAACTCATCAAAGTCTCGATACATAGGAAGTGACAGATATAACTGATTTCCATGCCTTCATATCGTCAATAATCGTAATCTTCCATGAGTTCATAGGAGTTTTTATGAATAAAAACTTTTCGTGTCAATTAAGAGTTGAAAATTAGCATGGTACATTTTACTGCATAACGTTTCGCAGGGATACACAACTGAAGCTTGATATTACTATCTTCAACTTTGTTGCTTATTTTTTAATCAAACACTAGACTGAAATCGTTGTTGCATACAGTAATAATATATCCAAGAAATAGCACAACTCATTATTTCAAAAGAGTGAGAACAATTGTAGAGAATCTAAGCCCCGCTTAAAGTGGTTGAGAAACATGTACTTCTATTTCTCACAGGTGTTTGCCCAATACAAAAAATTCTCTACAAGTGAAATGTGGGACGTCACTGAATGGCACCTCACTGAAATAGTGAGTTCGATCTGAAGCAGTGGGACGTGGCTAAATGACAACTCTTCGATGGGATGTCCGGTTGTGTTTACGCAAACATCAGAGGCAATTTATGAGAATAGCACTTTAGACCATTCACGTCGGTACCGTCTCTTATCACTTTCCTCCTTATTCCAACGACTAGTTTTAGAGAGCGGATCATATTCTCGAGAAATATCTAGAGTGATTAAATCTAGATTTAATAAATTTAAATTTAATAAATATAAAAAATTTTAAAATATAAAAATAAATATTTTAAAAAATAATAAAAATAAGATATATTAAAAATTTAAATGCTACTTAAGACAATTCAATCTCTTTAAATTATATTATGAGATGTATAAAATAAATTGTAAAATATTAAAAATTATTTTGTAAGATACTAAAAATTATTCTTTGTTTTAATAATAAAATATTGTTACTAGAGATTCTTCAATAAAATTTAAAGTTATTAGATCTAGATTCAATGACTCCAAATTTAACAAATATAAAAATAAATATTTTTAAAAATAAAATATATTAAAATTTTAAATTATAATAGAAGTCTCCTAAGTTTGCTTCCTATAAAAGAGAGATACAAAATTTTGAGAGAGGGCAGTTGCAGTAAATAACACACAAGAGAGACGAGTAGAGAAGAGAGGAGGAGGGGAAGAAGAAGAAGAAGAAGAAAGGAGAAGGACGAGTGAGAGATGGAGATAAGTGAGGAGAAGAGAGCATGAAGGGAAGAAATAGAAAGTGAGTGAAAAGAAGAGATGGTGATGGGGTCTGAGAGAAGAGATGAAGATGGAGAGAGTGAGAAACACCGAAAGAAGAAGAATAATGAGTGAAGGAAGACCCTTGTCCTGGCAAAGCCAAAGCAAAGTACAGAAGTGAAATGCTTCAGAGGAAGCTTAGATGAGAACGAACTAAGGCCCATGTTTCGCTCAAGCCAGAACAGAGGAGTACAGGAGAGCAAAGCAGATCAAACGAGAAGAAAAGGATAGAAGAAGAACGAGAACAGAGTTCTGAGAAGAGGAGAGAGGCCGCGAGAAAGAGACAGACACGAGAGGCATCCAATAGAGGTATAAATATTTGAAGTCAAACCATAAGATTTGCCTTGTCTGTTCCAGAATCTCATCTAATTGGATTATTATTTGTTTTTTCTCTATTATCTAGTCAATGGAATGTTGATGGTAAAGGTGTTGATGTCATTGCAGCTGCAAATTCGGTGAGTATTCTCTTTCATTTCGACGTAAGTTCTCTTTCATTCTAACTCTTCATAAGCTTCTTCAATCAGACTTTAAAGAAGTTAATGGTGGAAGTGTGTAATCTCTTTCAACCGCCAGTACTGGTAGTGGTTATATATGCTTCTGTTACTTTGGTATTATGATTAGGCTGTTCAAGAGTATATACTTAACATCGTATATTGGGACTCCTATCTCCCTGAAGCTATACCTTGACACACTTATATGAATTCTATTGAAAAAAAAGTGTGGGTATACATAATTTACTTTGCTTTAGTATGTTTCTTATGTTTTGACCATTATGTTACGTGTGATCTTTTTCTTGTTTCTTCCTTACATCCCATGAAATTGGAACTCTATTTAATATTCAACTCTCGCATCTTGCTTCATCTAATTTTTGGTTCTCTAATTTGACAGAATAACTCTTCCTCTCGTGTTCCACAAGATGTGACCCCATGTCCAGCTTTATTTTGGCTAGCTTGGGGCTATCTTGTACTGAACACGAGCTAATGCAAATTTTTCCCAGGCTAGTATACAAGTAATATATCATTGTATTTGTAAAGTCAGTTTAAGTTGACTTTGATTTTTCTTTTTATTTGTCGTCTGTCAGATGTCCTGGATTTTTGAAACTGAAGATGCAGACCACATATGGGGCTCCAGTTCCACTTGATGATTTTCAGGTATTTATTTCATTGTCTTTTTTTTTCGCATTACATTTATGCCTGACTATGCAAATAATTACGACATTCCTGTGACTCAATATGTTCTTCCTTTTTCAACTTCCTATCATATATCGATTCTCGGGTTGTTCCCTTCGATAATTCATTTGACAAATATATATTTTAGTTTATAATGAATGCAATGATGATAACATGAAAACTGTCGTGAGGTCTGTCACCCTTCAATGCATTAAATATAAACTAGTGTACAGTTAGTTCATTGAAGAAATTCTTAAAACTAGTATCTTGCTGAGTGTTGATTTACTCGAATTATTTTTTTTTTAAATTAATTAGGGCTTGATCCAAACGGTTATGTGAAATATTTTAGGCAAATTCATGTTGATGGGTTCTAATTTTACAAATGACTTGGTTAAATTTGGGTAATTCATTTTCATTCTTAGCAAAATAATTAAAATTACAATTTACAACAAAAAGATAAAAAGAGAATTTTGACATAGAAATATAAGAAGAAGAACTGGATAAATTACATGTTGATAATCTTTAATAACAGGATATGCTTATTCTTTTTATTATTCTTCTTAACTTCAAAGAACTTCTTACCATCAGTCTTATCTTCATGCTTCTATCCCTTCTGCTTTTCATTTCCAGCCTTGCTTAATGAACCCTGAGAGATGTAATTCACTGAATGACTACGTGAACTTGTTTTCTTTAATGATTTCTCCTCGAGTCACAATGGACATCATCTGATCAACTGTCCATTCAGCTTCTTGAGAGTTGTAGGTAGTTCTGAGAATCCCATATTCAGTTGGAAGAGACTGTAAAACTCTATAGACGAGGTAACTCTCACCCAAATCCACATTCAAGGACTTTAGCTTGTTGAAGTAATTTACCAATTTCATTATATGTTCACGTACCTTAGACACTCCGTCATAATGAGTTTTATCCAGTAAAGAAAAATAGTAAGTATTCTATGTCTTATCAAACTTCTTGAACTTCTCACTTATAGCGTTAAGGTATTCAACAGCAGTGTCTTTCTCAGGAATACTCTGTCTGATGGTCTTTTCAATAGTGTATTTCATAACTGTCAGACAAATTTTGTTGAACTCATGTCGTTGCTTGTGATAAATTCGTTCAGCAGCACTAAACTCAATAGTAAGATCTACCGACTTTGGTTTTCTCATGGCTAAATCCACTTTAGAGATAATCAAGTACATGTTAAGGGACTCATGCCAGTTATCAAAGTTAGTCTCATTCAGAGTTTTCACCACAGATAGTTGCTGGAACAAAGAAGTTTATGCAACAAAATTAGGAAACATTAATTATGTCCCAAAAACATAATTATAAAACAAGGTTTCATTTACAAAACTCAGCTTATGCAACTAAATCACAAGATATTCATTATAATCCCACTTAAAAGTTCTGGAGTACAACAAATCAAGAAAAGAAAACTCATACGTACCACATATTTGACTATATTACACTAAAATGCATCTATGGTTTCCATATCGATAGGATATAAGTAACTATGAAAGCATTAGTTAAAACAATGCTACTAACCAGTCGTAAATATACCTGATTCACAAGATTATATTAACAATGCCACACTAATAGAATATGTCCATTGTCAACATAATATACATACACTCTCTCCAGTAAACTTATCATAACATTTAGACTCATCCCTAATAATGACAATTAAATTGTTCTTAAATGTAAGGAATGAAATAGTATACACAATATATATTGTTTATAAACAAAACACCATCATAATTGGACCCACGATATTCGAGCACACAATCAATAGGTACATATGACTCAAAGTCACAACAAATTCCATACGCAACTTATTCTTTAAGATACATGCTTAAATTAGGAATAAAATCCAACAAATAATACAAAGAAATTAATTTTAATTTATTCACACACAATTAGAGAGAGTGAACTGAATATGTTGTTCCTCATTGTGTCTAATTTGTACCAAAATTTTCTTAAGTCAAAATACCTCAGCTACGTACTATTTTAAAGCCCTAAATCTTGAAGAAATTTTTAAAAAACCTATTTCCAGGGCTTAAAAAATTCTAAAAAAATACCATAATTTAGAACAGGGCGAGGTGAACTGTGGAGGTTTAGGGCTTATATGACCCATGAATGAGGCTCACACGCCATCACGCACTGACTCTGCATGTGGGCTTCGCCCACACACATCGTCTTCAACCTCTAGAGACAATCGACCTGCCAAACGACCCAATAAACCCAAAAACGTGACCCAAAGATTTTCAATGATTCAGGCATTGAAATATACATCAAAATGATTGTCAATTCACGATCTATAAATTCCTTATAGTGATTTTGGCTAATTTCCTTCCATTAGAGTGATTTTCATTCAAAAAGGAGTATTTTTTCAATGATCATGGTTCAAAAACGAGAAAAGTTTCAGGAAAGAGTTCTCCGGTTGAGGTATATGCTGGTGACATGAATCTACGACGGCTTTCAACCTAAGGAGCCTCGCTAGCAACCGTGTTAGATGGTGGCAGTAACAGGAAGGAAAGAACAGAAAAATTCTGATAACCCCAAAAATGAAAAATTTGATGACCAAAAAAACGCTGAAGAATTTCGAAATTAGAAAAAAAAAAATCATAACTTATAACTGGCTCTTATACCATTTGATGTCATGTAATAATTTTTTTTTTTCCTGCATCATACATGAACACAAAATAGGGAAATTTCAACTTATTAAGATCTGACTTGATGAAGATGACATAGTGTAAATTAAGTTCTGCTAGAGAAAAACGTCAACCTGAAATACCCAAGAGAGATCTCAGAGTAGACAAACCACCAAAAAGAGAGAGTTATCATAATGATTCGAATTAGGGCATTTCAAGGTAACTTATAGGGTTTTTATTTTAATTATAATATTAAAATAAAACCTTCAGATATCTATTGAAATAGTTTCCTATTTCATTATTCAAAGAAAGGAAACTCATTAACTCTCTCTTAGTAATTAACTCTTAATTAGCAATCTAATAGGATAATTACTAATGTTCTTGGGCTGTGGGTTGGGTTTTTGCCCAGTGAGCTTGTGGATAATCTAATCCATCACTGATTACCCACAATAAATATAAACTCAATCTATTATTAGTTTATCAATTATAATATTAATTGTCTAATTAGTCATAATAAGAAATTAATCTAATAGCATAATTAATGTTAATCCATATAATATTAAAATATTCTAACATTCCCTTCTTTCTTCATAAGGGCATCTTTCCTCAGTGACATAACATTTTGCATGTCCCATGTTAAAGCTTCATTAACTTCAACTCTATAACATCCTAATTCATCCACTTCTAGTTCTAGAAGTTTGCTCTTATTTTTTTTTTCAAATCATTTAACAAGTCTTACAAAGAAATTGAAATGGCATCTTTGTTTGGATTATCTATGTGATATGCACACTCCACAACATCTATGACTGCGAATGCCTAGCAACATCATAAAAACAAAATTAAATGTTTGTCATCCTTTAAAGTAACAACATTACTAATGTGCAATATTAAAAATATAACACAATTGCCCATATGTCATAATGGATTTAGAATTCCATGTTGATTCCTCCAATTTCATTCCGGTTACATTGATAACATACAAATTGTTAGAAAGTATATTATTCCGGTCACATATGGTCATGATTTTAGTGACGAAATAATATATTTTCTAACAATTTGTATTTTATCAATGTAACAGGAATGAGATTGGAAGAATCAACTTAAAATTCTAAATCCACTACAACATATGGGCAACTGCAATATAATTTTCATAGCACACATTAGTAACAATGTTACTATAAAGGGTAACAAATGTTTAATTTTATTTTTAGGATGTCGTTGGGCATCCGCAGTTACAGAAGCAGTGGAGTGTGCATATCACATAGATAATCTAAACAAAGATCTCATTTCACTGTCTCTACAAGACTTATTAAATAGTTTTTAAAAAAAAGTGAACTTTTAAAACTAGAAATGGATGAATCAAGATGTTATTGAGTCAAAGTTGATAAAACTTTAACATGAGTCATGCATAATGGGTATGTCACTGAGGAAAAATACCCTTATTAGGAAAGAAGGGAAAACCCCAATCTTAATAGACAGGTATGAACTTATATTATTCTATTCACGTCCAACAGCAAATATATTCCCTCGAGGAACAACATCCCATTAATTAAACCCCATATTTCTATATTTATTTACTTTCTTCAATCTACATTAGATTTTAATGGGAGAGAGAAAATTGTTTCTTAGTTTTTCTTATATATGTGCTTATGCAATAAAATTTATCTAATATGTATCATTTATATCTTATAATGTTTGTAGATTATTGTTCTTTTAAAGAAAAAAAATTATTTAACAGGATTTCTATTTTTCTTTCTTTACTTTATCAGCCTAAATACGAAGTGAGACCACATATACCAATCCAACCAATGGAGATGGAGGAGAGGATATTGAAGCAACCTATAATTGCTAACTTATATGGTAGTCGCAAACTTATTGAATTAAAGATCTGTGTAACCTTTAAATTTCATACAAAAATTTATTCAAAATTTTATATTAAAAAAAATGAATTTTGATCATTTGATATTGTAGGATACTATTTATTCAGAACCTATTGAAGACACTGATTTTGAGAGACCTAGTGATTAGGGTGTCCTCGTTGTAGGCAAGAGAGTACAAAAGGTTGAAAATAGAAAAATAAAATATTAGTTGGAAAGGAATTACTGAAGCGGATCATTGGGCAACAACGGTTATGGAAATATTAGCAGAGAAATGTATTACAATCAATCCAAAGAGAAATATCTCCATATATTAGAGATAGGGCATGCTCCTCTACGAGTTTTTAAGTTGTAATACATCATCTTGTTTGCTTTTACTATCTTTCTATATCAAAATTTTCTTCATTTATCTTTTTTTTAACAATGATAATGTCAATGATCTTGTAATACTCAACGCAAATTACATATCATGGCTATGTCTAAATCTCAAGGATTTGAATTATTTGTAACTAGCAACTATAGTAATTAAAATGGAATTATTCTATCAGTCATTCTAAATTGAATTAATAGTTAATATTTTTGGTAATATCAAACACCAAGTATCAATTTAATCTATTTTTAATATGAACTATTAATTTCAAGTATATGTTTAGAAATATATTGAGAGCCAATACTTAAAAAGCATGACCTAAGAGTCTAAAGTTTTAAGGTGTTTGCTATATTGTTTAAGTTTTCGTTACCTTAAAATCCCAATACCCAATGTTTTCCATTATCAAATTATTTAACTTATATTTTTAAGCATAATATTTTATTTGTAATTTGCTTTTCTTTTTCTTGATATTTCTTTACTTTTATGGCAGGGACTCGACTTAAATAGTAGTGGAAATTTATGACACTCTCTATGTAGCATGAATTGTTATATGAGTTCAAATTATTTTAATATTTTTTCATTACTAAAAATTTGTATGCTTTCTTTTTATTCGTATAAATATTGAAATGATTGGCAAAAGACTTAAAGACATAAGAGAAACAAATAGAGATAATTACCTCAATTGTTAAGTTCATGTGGCCCAAATCCATCACTTACTATTGGTAAGCAATGAGGAACAACCAAGTCATGACTAATTACTCATGACATCATGGCCAAATTATGTCTCTGACCCAAGAAAATCTTTTACTATAACTAAATTTCTTTACTGATTAGTAAGCTTTCTTTCTCCCCACTTCAACTAACATATATATTCCATTAGGAATAGAATTATCTGTCAGTTGGTTTGTTCAACTTTCCATTTCTTAGCTCTTATTTTAGGGGAAAAATAATCAAAGAAAGACGTAATGAGATGAATTACAAGATCATCAAAGGAAAGAGGGAAAAAGTGAAATAATATAGCCCTTCAAAATATTTGATTATAGAAAGTAACTTTAAGTAAACCATTTTTCCCTTTTTAGCCTACTTTAAGAATTATGAAAACTTTTAAATTAGACTTTCCATGTATCTTCCACCTCCCAGAAAAATTAAGGCCCAAAACTAATGAGTTTACTGCCTAAACCCTTTATTCATAAAATGGTTAATGACACCTATGAGGAAGCATGTATCAAGTGTATGTGAAATGTACATGAGCTTGCCTTCACATCCTCGATACCTGTCATTATCCATAAGTGGGCTTTCTTGAGAAAAGTTGAGCTTGCAGTGGCTCTATTGGAGTGTCAGCTTATCATCCCAACTTCTTTGAGTAGATTGAGAGTATATTTCCATTGGGATATGAAGATGCCCCTTTTTATCTTGTAACTTCCATCCCTAGGAAGCACTTCAATGGTCTGAAGTATTTAACTTCAAATTCTTTAGCAAGTGCACTCTTAACTTTGTGATTTCTTTTTCATAATCTCTTACGAAACTTATGTCATCCACATACACAATTAGGACAGCAACCATCCCTTGAGGTAAGATTGGTGAAGAATGTATAGTTAGCTTGTCCCTAAGTATTTTCTTGAACCACGTTCTTGGGATTGTTTTAGGTCTCAAGGGATCAATGCAATTTTCAAACTTTGTCTTCACAATTTTTATCAAAAACAAGGGGTATTGACATTTAAACTTTTTCAAAGTCTTTATTTAAGAATGCGTTCTTCATGTCAAGTTCATGTAATGGCCAATCAAGCATAGCAACAAGGGATAGCAGAGCATTTATTAAATTTAATTTTTGACACTAGTGCAAACACCTGATCATCTATCTTAGGAGTTTTGGTGAACTTTTCGCCTATTAATACTACCATATGAGTTGGATTTTATGTTGAATATCCTTAAGGTAATTCAACTTGTTCCTATGAACCATCCTTTAGGTAATCCAACTAGTTCCCATGTTCCATTCTTCTTTAGTGCTTTCATCTCTTCTAGAACAACCATCCTCTAGTTTTCTTGACTTAAAGCTTCAATAATTGTCACAACCCTAACACAAGGATGTGAATGGCATAGGGAATGACATATATCTCGCCATCATAAGCCTAACAAACATATCAAAAAGCATATATATATATATATATATATATTCAACATGTAGAAACTTTATCAATTAAAATTGAAAAGAATACTCTAGATACACATATGCAAAAAGAATAAGCAGTTACCTCCACGTAGAAATGTTGGCATAGTCTCCCCTAAAATATGGACCTCCTGAAATTTCAACACTAAAAAACATTATATACACAAAAAGATAGAGAGTTTCGCTCATCCAATATTCATATAAACAACAGCCCATAGCCAAGAGATCAAAACAAAAGACTAATTGCTTATATACAAGTGGAGCCACTAATCAAATTACAGAATTTACAACAATAGAAGGACTCTTGCCCTCGTAATAAGGCTCACCAAACAAAACCAAGTAACACCCACAAAATTCTACTTTATAGGTAGGTGTTATAGACCGGCACTATGATAAAAAAAAATTGTTAGATAGTGTGAGGTGAGTAAAAACTCAGTGAGCTAGACAATACTTAAAAACCATATGGAAGGGACAGACTAGCCGTGATAAAAGTTTTAAAGAAAAATCATACTTTTTACCTTAACTATGTGCTTTTCATGGCTAGCGTAAAATAAAGCGGCATGCGCAATAAACCTTACCTTATTAAATGTCTTGATAATAAAATCATAAAACCAGCTTTGAATAAAAATATATCAATACATGAATAACACAAAGATATTTTAAAACCAACTAAACGCATTGGGAATGTCCTACAGAACTATCATATAATAGAAACAGAGCTAGCACAAGGCTAAAATAATCAAAATTAAGCATATATCAATCACAAGCATCAAGCTTGAAATATTCAAACTAATGGTTTTAAGCCTCAAATGGAGTAACATAATGGTGGCATCATGCCCACTCACATTAAATACAAATCGTAATGCACTACAGCTAACGTCTACTATTGTTAGCTACAGGGTCCTATTTAGATACATTCCCAAAAATATCTTTAACGAATATAATTCCATAATCGAATATTGGAGCTTTAGAAAATTCATAACCAAACTTTTTCATAAAGACAGATAAAAGTATCAAATTTCATAATTTCAATACTTTGTGCATACAAAATCAACCCCATCATGAATATAAAACCAGAACAACTTTCCAATATAGCAGACAATTAGGAAATTTGAAAATACAGAAACTTAGAAATATTTTTAACTGAGAAGCTTAAAACCCAATTTAATTCCAAAATATAAAATCATAAATGCCTTAATGCTGATATTTCAAAAATTTGAATTTTCATAAGCCTGCCCCATGGTAAAAAGGGAATCAAGAAACAATCTTTTCCTAAATAGAGATTGAAAAACATAAATATAGTAAAATTAGGATTATCCACTCACCTAGCCAAGACCCACACATTACGCTCCCTTACGATGGCATAATGTGCAATTGTTATGACCCTAAATATAGATGATAGACTTTTAATGTCTTATACTAACAAACATCTAAATTTAAATAAATTCTAACATATTCCTACAATGAATTAGCATTTAAAAACCATTGCAGTACTTTATTATTTTCTCTAAGGTCATCCATTATTTCTCTTGATGATTTCAATGACCATAATTAATACATAATTTCATACATACAACACAATTATTTTGGCCACCCAAATAGCCTATAAATTTTACGTTTCGTCCTTTTCAACAACCAACTCAATTAATTTACACTAAAATATGTCAATGTCTTTAATAATGCTCATATGTCTGAATTCACATAATTCCCATCAACTTTCCCTTCCATTTCTTGTATTATATCCAACACAAGACATTGAAGCCTCTAATTATGAAAATAACATTAAACACATTACCCCATCACAATTATCTAAATTGTAAATTCCAATAATATATTAGTCTCCAAACTGCTCAATCATGGCCTCTTTTAACACTTAAATTATCTAATATCACCCATTGGGGCAAATTTTATTTCAACAATAACTAAACCAATTTATTCAACAATTATAATCACTTTCAATGTGGTTTCATTCATCATGCATCCTCTAATCAACAATTAAATCTAAAAAAAATTCAAGGAAAATTTCCAAGTGACTTACCACTTCAAATAATAATTTCTAACAACCCAACTTCTTCTCCTTAAGGTCTAATGACACTAAAGAATCAAGGAAGGTTCATACATTTCACTTAGCACACTTTAACTCCTACCAAGAAAAAAGGAGTTTATAATTAAGCAATATAACCATCAATTTAACACTTTGGGATAGTTATATACTTACCCAAGACCAAAACCCCTAAAAGAGTTCCTTGAATTTCCTTCAAACCAAGCTCCAATTTGAGTTTTTTAGTTACTGTTCACACAACTCTCCCAAATGAGTTCTTTAAATTCAAAAGTTAAAACTTGAAATCAAAAGCTGGAATTAAGGGAGAAATGCATGAAATACCTAGGGAAAGTAAAGCCCCAACTTAGTTCAAAGAAATTTCACCTAGATTATGCAAATTTTGGACTTTGGTTATTGTTCACACTTGTTCAAACGTCTGAGAGAAATCATTCAATTTCTTTACAATAAACTTGAAATTAAGGGCTAGAAATGGAAGAAAGAGGTGTGAAATACATGTTAAAGTATAAACCTTCTCAAAATCAGAGGAGAAAGCTGTGATTCGAGCTCAAGTTTTCCTCCAATCTGCGACTAACGAGGGCTTCGTTGTGGGAGTTTTCTCATTGGAATTGCACCTCATCCAACCACAAACTTGATGAACAGCGATGATGGGTCAACTACTGGTGCAAGCCGATAGAGAGTGGCTAAGACTTGAAGCTAAGAGAAAGAGAAAAAAATGATGACACGATAAAGAATGGTGGAAAAGAAGGAGATGTAAGGGAGGGTAGTTTGGTAATTTGTTACTTGGAGGACATTTGGCAGCTAAGCAAAAATAATACTTTGATGCATGTGGGAGGATTCAAACTCAAGTCCTTAAGGATGATTGGATTAAACTTAGCCATTTGAACCAGCCTAGGATTAATGAAAATTTTGTTACTTGAATTAATATAAAGGCTCCTATTTCTACAACTAATTAGATAGTTATATTATTATTATTATTATTATTATTATTATCCTTAACTAAATTTCTTCCTTTCCTTAACTTATGTAAATATTCACAAAATTATCCTTCCAAGTTAAAATTTTTAGATGTAATATTTTAGAATATCCTAGGGAATACTTTCCATGGAAATACTTGCAATAAAAGTTCTGTAAGTGCCATATAATTTTTCAAATGACACATAGTTTCCAAGGGAGTGATGAGTGTACGATAGAGTACCCTTTCTCGAAGCAATAGGAATATGCAAGTTAAATCCGTATCAGAATTCTTATCCATACCTGTGCTTGGATCCGAGGTTTTTTGGTGTTTGTTCAAGACATAAGATAGCTTCTAGTTCATGGGTTTTTCTCCTTTAAGTGAACACTTTCAAATCAAATCCAATCTTAGTACCATTCTTGGGCACTTTATCTGTTTCTTCATCATCTGCCTCAGGTTCAAGTCCAAGGGTGTTATTTGACCTAAGTTCATATTCAAAAATGATATTTAGTCTAGTACTTAGCTCAAGTTCATGGGTAGAAACACTTGGACATGCTTTTTTGGGTTTGGATGAATTACCATCAATCTGAAAAGCATTCATACATACCCTTCAACTGAGTGGATGTATTTGGGTAATATGATTAGTGCTCAAAAAATGTGACATCAATGTAGACCAAAAAATTCTTCAGAGTGGGGAAATAATATATATATCACTTTCGAGAAGATGAGTACCCAAGAAAGATGTATCCATTGGCTTTGGGATATAACTTATTACTTATGATAAGTATGCACAAAGGCTATGCATCCAAATACTTTAATGGGTGTCCTAGAAATAATTTGGGTTGTGAAAATATTGGGTAAGATGGTGCAAGAGAATTGAAACTTAAGGACCTTTTAAGGGCATATGATTGATGAGGTAGACAACTGTCCAAATTGCTTACCCAAAAAACTTTTGAAACATTCATGGTGAACATTAGTGACATCACTATGGACATTTTGTCATTTTGTCAAGGGGTGTGGACACGTGTTTCATTGATGGATTCCATGGTCAACAAGATAGGTATTCATATAAGAATTTAGGTACTATTAAAATGTTGTACATAGTAGAATGAATGTTGTACATTAAGTGGGGTAGGTTTATAGACGTTTAAATCCATTGTATTACTCATTATACTACATAATCTTCTTTTCCTACAATTATTATGGAATGTAAGGGAGAATACACATCTTAAATTTACCAATTTAATAGGTACTCTCTCCCATTGTCACTCTTAAGAATTTTAATAACAATTTGGGACTAGTATTTTATCAAGAGGTGGAACTTTCTAAAGATACAAGGGACATCAAATTTATCCTTATCAAATACACCCATGTGACTTGTGTGTTATCATTAACAAAGGTGACAAACCACTTATTACCAAACAAGTCTTTGACCTTAGAAGGCTCCCAAACACCACAAATAAGAGAGAAAGGATGGGAAGGCTTATAATTATAAGGTATGAAGGAATTTATGGCGTGTTTGGCTAGTTGGCATAATTCACACATCATAACAATAGCACTGTTATTGAATAAACTAGGATACATCCACTTCATATGTTGAAGGTTAGGGTGACTTAGACAATATTGCCATAACAATAAATTAGAATTACATTCAGCAGTATACACATTTATTCAAGTCTTTTGAACCCATGAGGTAAAGGCCAGTTACATCCTTAGCATTGCCAAACCTTCTCTTGGATACCAGGACTTAAAAAGTACAGTCGTCGTTAGAGAAATTAACCTCGTCATTGTTGCCTTTGGCAAGTTTGCTAATAGATAACAAGTTACAAGTAAGTTGAGGCACAACTAACACTTCTTTTAAAGACTAGATGTTCAGGAAGTGTGGCTGTCCCAACATCAATCACATTAGCTAACATCCCATATGCAATTTTGAACTTCAATGAGACTGTACAAGTGTGAGGTTCATCAAACAATTCATGATTATTAGTATAAGCAAGGTAGACAAAAACAAAAAGCACCTGCTCTCTCAAGAACTTAAGGGTTTATCCGTTTGGCAACATGGTAAATTAAAAGATTGAGACACAGGTGAAACAGATTCCAAGTTAGCTTGCATATTTGAACAATTAATCACGGGTCAAGCCACAGATTCAAACTATAGCTAAAGAAATGGTGTTTGTGGTATAATGGCCATTTAGCTCTTCTAAAAGGATCTTCTAGAATTCCTCGTCTGCTAAAGTAATTCCATTCCCCACCTATAAATGGACATTCAGAATACTGTGAATTAACAAGCCCTTAACATCCCGTACACACAAATTAAAAGGCTTCTTTCTTTTCTTCGCTCTTCTAACTCAAGTTTAATCCCTCTCCTACTCCTCCCCCCCCCCCCCTCCCCCACCTCTCTCTCTCCCTCTCTACTCTCTATACATCGCGTGCCTTCTGCTGATACTTTAACATAACCTTTCTTTCTCGGTAATTCATAGCCCTATGAGAGAGAGAGAGAGTTAATATATGCAGTAACATTAGAACACCCATTTTCCATAGGATATCTTCTCAGGCTTTGCCACACAAGCCAAGTATTTAGAATTTTCTATAAAAAAACCAGAAACTCATAAGATAGACTCATATTACTGTAAGATAAGGAAACATAATTTGTTTGGAGGGCTTGTGTTAGATAAAGTTAAAGGCAAGTAACAGTGAGCAAGGGAGGTAAAAAAGATAAGCTTATAGTAATTAAATGAGATAAAACAGGGAATGGAAGAGGGTAGTTATAATAGGACTTAACGTTTGATGGGTTTTGGGGATAAAAGTAATAGCATAGGCTTATGTGCTTCTCATCCAATGATGATGATGATGCCTTTTGTGATTCCATGTCCCCCTATTCAAGTCCTTTCAATCCTAATCCAATGAATATATAATGCTCCCACAAATAGCAGTCCCTTCCTTCCTATGAATTATTGCCTAACATTACTACTCATCAATCCCGAAACCACAACATCGTCTTTTGGCAGTCTAAGTTAATTGTTAAAAGGTTAGAAAATGAAGCAAAACAAATAAAGCTTAATTTTGACTCTACTTTTAATACCCATAAATCCAAACAATGAGGGAAAAAAGAAGTAAACATGAACATCCAATTATTAAAATTGATGCATATTAATCAATTTCTACACACTCTCTTCCTCTCACAATGTTGGATCTGTTCATTTCATTAATAATTAATATCCTATTCTATGAATAATTATGTTTGAAGAAAAAGAAGCAGTGAATATGACACTTTGCGAACCATAGTTGATTATAAAATCTAATCTTGTGCTAGCTTTAGTGTATTATTTCTCATGGCGATTTATAAAAACTTTGACAGCAGGTTGGAGCACCACCAGAAATGGTGACGAGGTTAGATGAAGCATGTGCATTTGCGACGATGATGGCCGGCGGGGGCCAATCAGGGTGCATCGGAGAAGATCCAACGCTAGATCAGTTCATGGGGGCATATTGTGAGATGTTGACCAAGTGAAGCTATGCATTTCCTTCGTACTATGATGTCTTAGTGGATATGGTCTATGTTGGATAGACAGTGAATAGTAGAATCAACAGGCACACTATCATTTAGGTCATGAATCCCGCAACTATAATAATATGAATCTTTATTATTATCCCTCATTCTTAATAGTAAAAGTATCTATATTCTATCCTCTTTCTTATACAAAAGAAGAACATATGCAAAAACAAAGTGTTATTTGATAGCCTGTATGCCACGTAGCAGACACTCCTCTTCCACGTAGGTATTCCACATCATCCAAGGTCGGACATGTAAGACTAGTTTTAACCGTTTTAGTTGTGGGTGTAACGGTAAGGACCAAATTGCAATTATCTGAAATGTAAGGAGTGATTAAAAAAATAAAGTGTAGGGACTAATTTACAAATTGATATATACTATAGGGACAAATTAATTAATTTTCCCTTAAATTTCTTTTAAATACTAATTATTCAATATTATTATATTGTTTAAAATATTTAAAATTTAGTAATTATAAATTATTTAAACCTGAAATGGGTTATTATAAACTAAAATAAACAAAAGTAGTTATATATAGGTATAAAAAAAATTTTATTTTTATAGATTTAATTTAAAATTTTAAGAAAATAATTAACCATTGGTATCAGTGACAAAATGCTTTGGTCTGGACATAAACATTGCAATTTTGTTAAAATAAGATGATTAAATGTGAACTTATAATCAATTTCTCGTGTTTATATTTTAATCTCAAAGTTCTATAAATTTTTTTAATGAACCCAAAGCTTGTTTTAAATCTTTCAATTATCCCCTTCCATTCTTATTTTTTAATAATTCTCTAAAAATTAATTTATAGATTAGAAGTAAAGATATAATTAGAAGAAGTACAAAGGTAAATTAACAAATTTACAAACTAATATTTTTATGGGGCTTACTAGGAAGTAAAAGGTAAATTAATAAATTGAAAATCCTAAAAACCAAATTGGATTCATAAATAAGATAGAAAAAAACTATTGGGGTTAAGATATAAAAATACAATAAATTGTTAGAAATAGACATACCGTTAAATATAGTTTGACACCTTATTTTTAATATATCACAAAAATAATTGCACCAAATAATTCTCTATAAAATTTTCTTATGTTTATAAATGTAATTTAAAGTTTTGAAAAATAATTGATGTTTGCTTACGGATATGTTCACTATCAGATTTTTTTAATTAACACATAACAAGTGTATATTTATTCCATAATAATATAAAAGGAGGATAATTTTATTTAAGAATTATACATTTATACAATAATTATACATCTATCCTAATTTAATTAAAAATTTATATATTTGCAATATTTTAAATACCAAACAGCATAAAAAAAATATAAAGAAATATAAGTTCTAGGCTGAGAGCTTCTAACAAAACACGGTTGAATGGGTTTGTATTCTTTCGTTGGTCCAAACTTATTTCCAATATAAAACATATTGGGTTTGAGATTAGTTAAGATTAGTTAGCATTGCTTTCAAATGGGACAGAAAAATGAAGAAATCTTATGAATGCATTTTGGAACAAAATTTTTCAGGAATCCAATTAAAATCTTATTGTTGAATTGACTTCCCTAACTTGATAATGTTACTGATTTATATTGAGCTAGTTGAACTGACTTATTAATTTATATGGTTTAGGAGAAAATACACTATTAATCCCTTAATTATTACAAAATTATCATTTTGGTCCTTCACTAATTAAAATACTTAAAATAATCCTTCACTTATTAACAAATATCATAATTTGTCCTCCACTTTTCAAAATATTACCAAATTTAGTCTTTTTACTAAATTCTAAACCATAAGTCTAAATGACCAAATCTAGTAATTTTTTAAAAAATAAAATAAAGTACTAAATGTGACATTTTTCAATGAGTAATGAATTATTTTGAACATTTCAATGAGTGAGACCAAAATAATAATTTTGTAATAAGTAAAAGATAAAATATATATTATACTCTATTGTTTAGAATACGTACTAAGTTAATTAATTTTAATTACTTTTTAAAATTTTATTTTACTATCATTTATTTTCATTTCAAGAAACTTGTGAATTTTATCGCACACTATTGAAGTTGAAACAAGCATTTATACTTTTAATTTGCACTATTTTCTATACAAACTTGAAACATTTCTGACACTAGAACAAGATTTCCTGATTAAGCACTTGGAAAGAGTAACTAATAATGAGATACTAATAACCAAATTGTCATTAATTACTAAGGGTACACTGTGCACATCATTTTCAAAGGTTGCTTGCACCTTTCAATTATGTTAATACACAATTTATGATTTATCAAATATTTAAATGGAAGTGTAAGTGTGATTGAATTGCATATGCATTAAATTTGATACATTCATTGCTTGACTTGCTTGCCCTTTTGTATCGAGTCAGTGAGGTCCATGCATATCCTTGTCTGCTAACATATTTTTGGCTATTCCTACCACTTTACTCGTGGGAAAATTATAGAGGTCCCACTTTAGATTTTCTCTTTTTTCTTAATTTTTGTCCAACTTAAAGTATATTTTTCTCTATATATATATATATATATATATGCTAACCACTTCCAAGGAAAACAAAATTTGATACGCAATCTATTTCCACTTTGCTTCTCCTATTCTTCCCACTTTCTCCTTTTTCTCAAATTAGAAAAAAGAAAAAGCAATATATGAACAGAATTTTCACTGCTTTAATATACAAATCCAATGAAGAAAAGCACAATAAACTTAAATTAAATATGGAAATATATTAATTTTTTTAACATACAGTAAAAAAAATTTTAATTTTCACTCGTAAGACATCATATTTTATCTCGTTCTATACCACTAAAAAGTGTCGTGAAAGAATTTTCTTCAAAATTCATTCCCCTTGTTGAAATCACATCACTTTCATATCCAACCAAATATAGATTTACAGTGAAAATCTGTGCATAAATATGCATGAACGTCACGTAGAAACAATCAAATCCAACGTTCGAAAACTACGCATTATTTTAACCTAAAGTGAAAAAAAAGAATTGAATTAAGAAAAATATGAGCAAATGAAGTTGACCCAAATTGTTTTTTAGTTTTAAATATAAAAATAAAGAAATTGAAGTGTATGACAAGAAAGAGGGATAGTTACACAAGCACAAACTGGCACACTTTCTTTGACTTTCCTCATATTTTTCTTTGAAGTTTTTAAGAAGAAACCAATTGGTAGCAGTCTTCGTGGAAGCGACATTTGCCTCCACTTTATGGGCAACATACGAGGTACAACAAACGTCAATTTCCCATCATCTTCGTCAGCTCTCCAACTTGAGCAATATAGAAATAATTAAATTTCTTCTTTTTTTTATGAACTATGTTCAATATATAACGTAAAATAGAATTTACATGTGCGTTTTTGAGTTACTGAATAATTTAAAATTTCATTAAATTAAATTATTTTTTGAATAACTTATGTTGTATATAAATTAATAAAAAAATTCAAATTTACTTTTATTGAAAAATGAACTTACTATCATTTTCAAATCTTTATCAGAGTTTCACTACTAAAGATTTAGTCACACAAAGGATTAATTTGTCCAATTTATGTTTCTTGAATGTATTTTTATTTAAAAATAAAATAATTGTAAATATTAACATTCAACACATAAAATTGAATCCATTTGAAGCCTCAAAATTTTATAATTTATTCCAAACAAATTAATTGGATAAAATAATTCAATTAAATTTGACTAACAAAAGTTCAGTTAAATTCATGATAGAGTTGGTTACAAACACAGTTCTTGATATATCATTAGTAGTCAAACACCCAAATTTATGAGATCACAGATAATTATACAATTAACAGTGACTGAAATAATTACTTTCAATCAAGACCAAAAACCAAAATTATTTATTTTCCATTTGTTACATTAAAACTATAAAACATAACGGAAATTTTTGCAAGAAAAATAGCATGCAGAACCTAAACATCACGGTAAAACAACCCAAAAGAAAAACTATACAGAATCAAAGACATACATTCTAGATTTCTAGTTGTACCACCAAAGGTATTCACACATTATCTACCTAGAATCCAAATGAAGTTCCTGTAGTTCTCATAAATATTCCACTACTCTCATGTTCTTCAGTGAGTTTCATAAATTCAATCAAAACCCAAACCATAATAGACAACCACCCCCCAGCCCCTTACACTCCAAAAACCTAATTAGAAAGAACTTAACTGTCAAAAAAGAAAATGAAGTCATTCCATTTCATCCCCATTTTGTAAATCCAAGCTCCCAACAGTCTCTTCACCCTCTGATGATGATGCAGGAATTCTGAATTTGGGATTCATCTTCTTTACCTCTTCACTTGAATAAATGAAAATCCTCTTAACCATAGTACAGAACTCCCTGCAATTAGGAGAAGAGGACAAATCATAGAATTCAGTTCTAATTATAGAAATTGCAATTGAAGCTATAGAGAGTTCAGGTTCAGGTAACTCACGGCCATGGATCATCACCCACAAGCATCATGTCATTCTCATCATCAGTAAAAGTTACTGCCCACTTGTTTTGCGGGCGAAGCTCTCCTTTGATATCAAACAGTTTCTCAAGCTCATCTAAGAGATCATCATACCCTTTCAACATGGTCAAGTCAACTGCTCGACCAACGCCAAAACCTTGCATTTGCACCTTTAACAGCAATGAAGTCTATTCATCCATCAACGTATGATGAAAACTAAGAAAAGAACTTTAATGCAGTTTTCCAACAGGTCATAGTAGGTTCATCAATAAAATTATGACTTATTATGAACTTGTTTTAAAAGTCAATGTAATGCTGAGATCTAAAATATCATGACATGTAATTTGATTAGAGAAACTGATAAAAAGCAAAAATGACCTAATTATGAAGGAAAGAAATCTTTTTAAAGAAAAGGAATGTTACACTAAAGATTCCACCCAAATATTGACCTAATTCAAAGCTAATTCCTAGAAGCAAATGCCTAAAAAACTTTGCCTCGGTCTTGTCCTAGATATTAAGGAAAAATATCCAAATTATGAAGGGAAAAAATATTTTTTTTTCTTTTTTTAAAAAAAAGGAAGGTTACGCTAAGATTCCACCCAACCATTGACCTACTTTGAAACTGATCAACTTTGATCTCCTTTTAATTTATTTGAGTTTCCTGCAAAATTTGAAAGGAATCCAAGAAACTTTGCTGGACGTGTACCTTAGTACGAGACCTCATGGACAGTACAGAGGCCTGCTTGCTCTGCCTCTCGTTTGGTGATGCATCAATTCGCTTTTGCTCCTTTTGGGACACTGTATTATTGTTGGGATTCTGACTCTTCTCAGTTTCACATGCAGCAGCAGGAGGGGCAGATTCTTTGGGACCACTAGGAATAGTAGTTAGGTATCCCAATTCTTTCTGTGAGGGAGAAGAAACAGTGTTTGAATTTTCAGTCAAATTAACTCCAAATATCCAGATATTCTTGGAATTCTCACTCCTTTTCCCATTTTGCACTTGATCATATTGACCATCATTAGGCCTATTTAAAACAGGAGGATAACCAGAGATAGAAGTTTGTGCTGATGCACCAGCTTTGTTGTTTCTTGGGTCAGGAAAAAAGTTTGAAGAGACATTCAAAGGTGGAGAAGCAGGCCATATTCCTTCAACTCGGCCTCTCGAGCTACTGTTAGTGTTCAATGGATTGCTACTGATTTCTTTCTGCCTCAGGGACCATACAACCTGGCTCTCATTGCTTTGGACTTCCACACCATTACCTAATTGTGTATGCTCATGGGACTGGGATGAACCATGATACCAAAAAGGTGAAGCAGCTGAGTTGGAAGTAATATCTGCACACAATTAAATTCGTGATTAAGTTAATGCTAACTCAACAAAAAGATTTATCATGAGAGTTAATCCAGGCTATAGTGTCTCCTACCGGAAGATGGAACATCAGCAGGCCGAAGCCTTTTGTTCTTTACTGCTGGATGAGAAACATTTACAGCAGCAGATGCTACAAAAGGCTCTATCTCCCATGGAGAAACCCTCTCTGGCCTCGGAATTGTTGCTGGTTCATCCCATTGGACCTAAAAGTGGAAGACATTATAGATACTTAAAATGAAGATAATACAAGGGACAGCAGCAGCATCGAGATGAGAAATTTAGAACAATGTTAGACCTTCAATGACCTCCACTTAGAGTCTGACCACTCTGAAGAAGCATCCCCAACACCAACAATAGTACCTGAGAACCTGACCAAGATAATAATACAACAATAAAAGACAAACTTTCAATGAAACATGATGCCCACGAAACATAATAGCAGTTTACATGGATACCTTCTCTCCGGTGATTCCTCTCCCTCAAATCTCATTTTGAAACGCATGCCAACTGAGAATTTATTGCTGACTGCCTCCAGATACTTATTCAAACCAATAATGAACTGGCTAGTCCTGAATGGGATTGTAATCAAAAGGCAAAATAAGGCAGAGCTACCCAAACAGTGTTATATTATATAAGTTAATGATATGTATAGTATAAATCAAGATGTACACAAACCTTGGTTTGTAATAAACCACGAACATAGTGCCAGTCATAACAGCATGTGAGGCAGTGGCAAGCACTCCAAGGTGCATGCTCTGGCTTGATATCACAGATGAAGGCATCGGACTCTGTTGCCGAGCCAGACGGCTAACACCAACTCTTAGTTCCCCATTCTCACCCCTACAAGGGTCAAGGCAAGAATTAGCAAACAAACATAACATGAGATCCAACATCCAAATATCAATATTAAATACCTTAGAAACACAAATGCATCTCCTGCAACTAATCTTTTGGACGTGACAAATGTACTCCAGCCAGTTGTAAGCAAGTGCCTCCTTGGTTGACCTAATTATATTATGCAACAAAGGAATAAGCAAAATGTACAGCAATAGAACAAAGATGGGATTGTGTTCCTAGTCTTGATTTAAATATGACAAATTACCTCTAAATATATGCTTAAACTTCCACTCAAACCCATGAAGATCCTTGGCAGCCAACTCCTGAGTTGGTGTTACTTGGGTCATGTCCTATAACAGAAAAGGAACAGGCATTAAAAAACGAGGAAAAATGGAATTCTATCAAACATGTGGATTCAACTTCAGCTCAAGGTAAAAAAAAAAAAAAAAAAAAAGATAAAACCATGAGTCTAATTACCAGCTGAGGCAGGCACTCAGTGGCATGCTTCCTCAGAACTGAAAATCCTCCATGTGTGCTCGTATCGGAGGCCGTTAATATCTTGCAAAATGAATGAAATGCATGTTTCTGGGTTTCAGGTGGGCTTGGATCTGGACTTGCAGGCTCAGTTTGCTGAATAAACCCATAAAAAGATAACCCCTAAATTAGTTTAACTATTTCTTTTGCGGAAGGCACCTTTTAGTGGATGAAGAAAAGTCAAAAATGAATGAGAAGCTTGACATTTTACAGATGCTTATAACGAGGGAAATTCGGTTTAGATAAATTTTCCCATTTTTTCAGTGTAACCAAAGGGATCGAATAGACTTAAAGCAGAAAAAGTAGAAGACATAAAAATTCTCACATCTGATTCTGGAAGCAGAGTGATACGAGCATACACTTCATCAGTTTCTTGTTCCGCCTACATATAAAGAAATTCCATGATAAATAGACATAAAGAAGACATTTCACGAACAAGGTAAAATAACAAAAGGAATCAAACATCAGTAGTACCAATAGCTGAATGTGCATAACACGACATAGAATCTTGGATGGAAGATTGAAATGGGGAATTTGCTGGTTTAATTCCTGATTCGTTGATGCTTGCAACTGTAAAAAACAGAAGCGAAAAGTTTTCGTAGGCAAGTACAAGAAGGAAAGAAAGATATCTCAACGAAATTTCAAAGCAACTATGACCAAAAAATGGCAAAAGAAAAGAAAGAAACGAAAAGGACCCAAAGAGCAACGAGAATACTTGTTCCATGTGACCCTGAGGGAAGTAGAAAACTCTCTCTCCATCACGAGGAACATCCACCAAAGGCCCTGCACACAACTTCCATAATTCTGTATACAGATCGTCTTCTCCGAAACCTACCAAACACAAATTAAAACAAATAATTGGGTCTAAACTTTAATGGCTAAGAAAGCACGAAAAGCAAAGAAAGATGGTTAAAGGAAGCGTCATGCCCTGCATGGTTTCTGAGAAAGTGAAGGAAACCCAAACTAAGTTTCTTGTCAATTTTCCCCTTAAACCCAGCCCATTAAGGAAGATACAAGTATTTCTCGTCAAATAGATGCAGACCCAAATTGTACAAACTGAAATCTCATTGTGGGTATTATTCTCTCTTATCTTTCTCTTTCACAAGAATACCCAACATCAGTAATTGCTAAAAACACAAGCCATTTCCTTTCTTTGCTCAACTTTCTCAGTAACCAAACAGAGCAATTCCCATAAAAATTTTCCAGCCATTGACCTGTTTCCCCATGAGAACTCGCCGGAACCCTGAGATTACTCTCCAGATGTGCCATTCAGCGGTCACCCAAACCACGTCGACCCAAAGAAACACGAAGAAAATCCAAAATCCAAAATCCAAAAAAACAAAGCCAAAACCAAAGACTAAAGAGCAGCTCCCCCTTCACCTTCACGCAGCCACAATTAGATTACCCCTATCAATACCAAGGCGAGAGTCAAGACAGTTATGCGAGTGGTTTTTCCTGTAACGACTGCGAACAAACAAACAGACCCTCCTTTTTCTTTTTTCTCTTTCTTTTACTCTTTTTCAGAAATATCGGCTGCTTCAAGTTTCGGTTACAGAGCTATGGTTTGCCTCTTCTTTCTTGTCTTGGTCACCAAAGATCACTTTTTTTCCTTCAATTTGAAGCTCCCCAAAACACCCCTTTTTAATTTTGAAGCCTCTGAATTCTGAAATCTTTCTTACGGTCTTCTTCTCTCCCTTTGCTGCTGTCGTTGTCGTTGATTGTTTCCCCTAAAGAGCTGAATCGACGTTGCTAAATTCCCAAGGCTGCTTTATCTGAGTCATTACCTCTCTCTCTTTTTCTCTATAGTTTCTCTCTCATGCTCGCCTTGGTTTGGGCATTCGTTTTTTAGCCTCGGAGTTTCTCTCTCTCTAGTCTTCTGTATGGACCCTGGTCCTATTGTAGCCTATATACTTAGCTAATCTACAGTGAATTATTCTCAGCTTGCTCATTGGCCACGACTTGAAACGAATTATAAACCCCTTCGCAATAAAATTATTATTATAAAAACAACATAAAAGAACGGAATGAAACATTTGAAGGAATATTTACCCCACGGAAGAACAAAAATTAAAGATTAAGATAAGATCTTATATGCCAGAGGGGAAAAAGCACAATGTTCTCGTTTCGATATGATAATTCAAAATATTGTATGTTTTTATTTTGATGGTTCTCTAGATCTTCCCTACATTTGGACAAATTCATGTTAACTATTTCATCAACTTACGTATTAAATTTTGGAAATTTTATTGCACTATTTAATTGTGTAATGTGAAAATCGAGTTCTTTGGTGAATAATTTAGATTAAGATTAGAATTCATTCTAAATAATTTTAACGGCCGATATATGGTATATTTAAAGGAATAATTTTTCAAAGCAATCATTTTAAAATCTACATCTGAATAATTAAAAAAAATGAGCACATTACTTTACCAATCCCTTGACTTAACTTTAAACGAGTTTATCTGAGAGTTAATCTAGTCAATTTTTTTTCATTTAAATTAATTAACAGAAAGTAATAAATACATATATATATATATATATATATGTGTGTGTGTGTGTGTGTGTGTGTGTGTGTGTTTATATAAAAAAAAGTGAAGTAAAAAACTATACACTTCGATATTCCATGTGTGTATGTCAAAAAAAAAAATTAGCACACAAGTATTTATATAATGTTAAAAAAATTTAATCTACCTTTTTATAATATAATATAGTTAGATATTATTAATTAATAAGAAATTGACTAGCTTAATCGATTGAGTATTAAATTTTCAATTCATCACATTCAATTAGACTAGTTTAATATCTTTAACTTCTTTAAAAAGTTGACTTCCAATATTTTTTAATAACTTAACTTATTTACATGTTTATAAATCATATTTATTCATCAAAAAATTATGGTAACACATTTTTTTTATATTTATAAAGAACTTATGTAAGTGTCCAATTACTGATTATTTCTAAACTTTGGATGTGGAATATTCTCTAAATAAATCTATTAGCATAGATATATTTAAAAATTTGAATGACATTTTAGGAAATTTTGTGGCTTGAAAAAATGTAAAAAAATAAATTATTTTAACTTTTTTAATTGAAAAATCATAAAAAATAAATTTTAATTGTTAATTAATTAATAATATTACTGTTGCTAAATTTTTATGAATACTAAAAAATTCTTATAGTAATTTTAACTATTTTCAATATTATTTTGTAAACACAAATGACTTTCAAGTACAAAATTAAGCTTCCTTCTAGAATGAAACAAATCACTTACACAATGAAAACTTTCATTCAGCTATATTAAATAATTATATTTAAATTTAACATACTTATAAATTGTGCAAATAAAAAATTATAATTTTAATTTTTTGTTAAAAATTTTTAAGTATCATGAAATCTTAATACAAACATAAAATATGAATAAATTTTTTTAAATATTTAATTATAGATGCTAAGTTATAAAATATATTTCTTTGTTATATTTTTTTTATAAAATTTAATAAATATATATATATATATAAATTATGCATGTATTTTATTTTAATTATATTTTATAAGCTTTCCATATGTACGTTTAGAGTCACTTTTTATTTCCTCAAAATCCTTCGCACATTTCGATCAAAGGTAACAAGAATAAGCGTTGGTATAATTTGTTAAATACTTAAATAGTATTTAATATTTTCAAGAATCACGAGAATCGTACGAAATTTGTTGAAAAAGAATAGGAACCGTCAGATAACGGCTGCGAGGCATTTATTGCGTGTAATGAGAACATCACATCACCTGATGTCCCATCGGGTCACTGACGGCACTACGGGAAATGTGACCACTGTCACGTAACGGATTCACTGTCCGTTCCGTTATCTTTGACGCCAAACCCGAGACGGTTTTTTTGCTTTTTGCCGTCACTTTCTTTGTCCTCGTCATGGCAGGCAAACGTACTGGCTCGAGTAAACCCGGCAGCAATTTTTATTTTTTTATTTTTTTATAATTGGGCTAATAATTTTTCAGTGGTCCAGTTGGCTGTACGCTAGCTGCCACATGTTGTTTAATTTCGCTATTTTTGAAAATAGGATATTTATTTTGAAAAGGATCATCCTTAGATGATATTTTTTAAAAATTTATTATCAGATTTTTAAAAAAAAAAAATTGTGCATATATATAATTTTTTTTTATAACAAGAGGAGTCCATAGGTCACTGAAAGGTGAAACGGGGTAAAAATACATCCTTGAAATCTCTATCATTGAGATTTATGAACCAAAATTAATTTATATTTTAATACTATTATTTTTGTATATTAATAAACTAAAATTGTACCTAATAAATTAGGAACAAGGGTGAGAGTAATTAAAAATATAGATGTTATTGAAAACAAAACATAAGTATAGAAATGAATTTAAAATTTTCACCCAATTTTTTTTTGAGTTGTCAAAACGATTATGGAAATCAATTTTGTAGGTTAAAATATTAAATTCAATCCATTAAAATCTATAAAAAATTATTAAAAAATAATTTAAAGAAAAATATTTTATAAATATTTAATTTTAATATTAAAATTTTATTCATTTATTAATAATTAATATTAAATATTTAAAATTAAAAAATAATATAATTACTTAAACTATGAAATTAAACAATTCAAAGGAACCCTACAATTTTTTTAAAAAATTTTCAATCAAATTAGGCGATTGCTACCCCTGCCATCTGGGTCCACACCCCACACCTACACCCCACCACAAGTTATCCTACGCAGTTACATATACCTCTAGTATTTAAATAATTTATTCTTTAGTTTCTTTAAATGATTTAAATATATTTTTTTATATTCAAAAAATAAATAGGTGAAGGAATATTAAAGATAAAAATATAAGTGAAGGTTAAAAAATAATTATATTTTATTAATTATAAAAAATAACTACTCATAACTTTTATTAGACAATTTAATAATGAACACCTAAGCACAATAAATTCTTAAGTAAGTATAATATATTAGTCGGCTTTAGAATAAGTAAATAAAATTTATCCAAGTAAGATATTAAGTAGTTATATTCACTGACACACTCCATTCAATAAATTTTGGGTGAATTCTTTGGAACAATATTAACTGTGGTGGTATTTATGTAATTATCCTATGATACATTATAAGAAACGCATATAGTAACCGACATGTAGAAATATATTGACTGAGTATTAATTTAGAATAATTTTTATCTATATAATTTAACCTTAATATTTTCAAATTTTATTATAAATCTAAAAATCTTTGTTTCTAAATTTATTAACTTACACATCTACATTTTTTATTTTTTTAATAACTTTTAAAATATAAAATTGTTAAAATAGATTTAATAGGTAAGTTTGTTTGGCTTACTATTTTAATAAATTGGATTAAAATTTTTAATTTATTTAATATACGTAAGTTAAACTAATTTGTTCAACTCAATTCGCAAGTTAAATAAATTTTATTAGTCTATTTTATAATACAACTAATTTATAAAAAATAAATTAATTAATTAAATGACGAAGAGATGGTCCATGGTTGAGGTCGTAAGAGGTATGATATTTAAGGCCGTACACATTGCTTGCTCTCTGTCATTTCTGAAGTGTCACCATTCTACGAGTCGCTTGCCTCTACCCTTTCTCATGCTTCTCTTTTTGTTTTTTTTTTTTCAACTAAGCCCTCCTTTTTCATCATATTACGATACAGGCCCAAAGTACTAGTCTAATTATGTGTAATTTCTATTAAGATTAAATTTTCAAAGTCTTCCTCATGAAAGGTTTTGGAAGAAATTGTGAAGTTTGAAGACAAGAAGAAAAAGAAGAAGATGAAGAAGGAATGTGTGATGCCAGAAGCGACTTTAAGTCAATTTAATGAGTTATTTATAGGAGAGGACAGAATTAAAATGATAAATGAATTAGGAATACCGAGTGATATTTCTTTAAACCTTAGAGGAGGTTATTGTAATTAATATTTTTTTTTCTTGGATAAAAAAACTAGAAGATAATAATGTTCATGGCATTCGAATCATATCATAAATCAGTGAACAATATATGGCTTTTCATTTTCTTTTTAATTTTTATTTTTGACTAAGAGGGTCATATATTCCTTGTGATAATAAACAAGTAAATAAGTTAATTAGGATATGCGTACGAGTGGTCACGATTCCATGAAAGCGAATAATATGTCAACAAATAATATCTAATTATAAGCTTTTTTGAAAAAAAAAAAAAGCATTCGAGGATGTTTTCATCATTTGAGATTAAAAGTTGCTGGTGGTGACAACTCAAGAACTTAAGTGTTGCTGAAAATAATTTTAAAAAAAATTGAGAAATAAAAATCAGCCTATCATATTATTCCGAAGGCACACGACAGATGGGATCTTCTTTTCACTACTTTCTTGCTCTTTTCTTAGGCATAAAAGCAACACAATAGAAACCAATGGAATTTATGTTAACCTTCCAAACAGTAATGGTATAATCAAAAGATTACTCGCAAGAGTTGTGTTTTTTTTAATCTTAATTACTTTAATTTTAAATGTTTTGTCAATATTTAAAAAAAATATTTTCCAATCTAACATACATTCAAAAAAAAAATTGGTCTTGATTAATGTAAACGATAAAAATACTAAATTAGGCATTTATTTTTACATTTTGTAATAATTTAATCATTTACAGATTAATTAAAACAATTTAGTTCTTCAAAAATTATTTTTTATGTAAAATTAATTTTTCATTAATCCAAATAGAGATACTAGTATTGTAAAAATTTAAAATTGTGAGTGATTAGTTTTGTACAATTTGAATTTATAAGAGATTTTCTAAAAAAACATTTCCAATATGACATATATTTAAAAAAAATTAGTCTTGATTAGTGTATATAAGAAAAGTATCAAATTTGTGCCTCACTTTTACATTTTGTAAAACCTTAGTCCTTCATAAATTAATCGTAACAAATCAGTCCCTCAAAAATTATATTTTATGCAAAATCAGTCTTTTATTAATTTAAACGAAAAAACTAATTTTATACAAATTTGAATTTGTAAATAACTAATTTTATATAAATTTGAACTTATGAACAACTAGTTTTATCATAATTAATTTGTAAGGGATCACATACTAATTTTATATGTTTTCCTTAATATATATATATATATATATATATATAAATTAATTTGACATATTACTCATATCCCACAATTAAAAAAGAAAAATAAGTAATATCTCAATTATGCATTGGACCACATGATCATGAGCTTTTATTGTGTCTGTGTATTCTAAATTTTCTTTTTCATTATTTAAACATAATGAAAAAAAAAAAAGAACACTATAGTTAAATATGCAAAATAGAGAACCCAAGAAAGCTATATATAGCACCAAAGGATTATGCAACTGTCAAAAGGGAAGATAGTGGGCAAACATAATTTTTGTTAATGATGATCTTATCCTCTTAATCAAGCTTCTTGTCAGAACCTTTTTATCTTATGGAATATAATTATTATTAATTAATTATTTTTTGTTGATAAACATCATTAGTTAATTATAATCTTCGATATTTTTGCAAAGTAGATGCTATCGCGCACCTCACCATTTATCAACATCTATTAGGCGTTCACACTACTGTTTAAATTCCGTACAATTTAATGAAATTTCATGGGATTAATTTAATAGTAGAAATGAGCATTATAATATAGGCTTTAGTACAATTATAAAATTAGTTATATCTATACACTTATTATTCGTCACATTTAAGAGAAGATGTGTGATAATGATATAATAAAATATGTTCGATTGTATACTAACTCAAAATAATTTATTATATTTATATTTTGACCTTAATATTTTTAAATTTTATTCATAAATCCATAATTTGTTTTTTAATTTTCAATTTATCTCCTCTATTTTTTATTTTTTAGTAACCCCATAAAACAGTAATTCATAAATTATAAATAAGAATAAATTTAGAAAGTTATTGATTTAGTGGAAAAAAATATATAAGAATAAGCTAACAAAGTAATAAACTAATATTTTCATACAAGTTATTGAAAAATAAAAAGTAAAGGGAGTGAATTGAAATTTCAAAAAGAATTTTAGGTTCATAAATAAAATCTATAAATAATGGGGTCAAAATATAAATATAACAAATTATTTTAAATTGACATACAATCAATATAATGTGACATATCATTATTACGTATCTTTCTCTTAGTGTATCATGTAATAATTACACCAGTATAACCAATTTTATAATTGTCCCAAAAAGTTTACCTTATAATATATGCACTTAAATTCTAATTTCACTAATTTATTGAACTCAGTATAATCATATATTTTCAGGAATATCATGTTCTCTAATTATGATGTAATT